>CP136058.1:588519217-589119217 GCA_032464435.1 Aegilops umbellulata | reverse complement strand
TATTGCCATACCGAGAATAATATTAACACAAATCAAATCTGCTGACGTATCCCACAGTGCGTCATAACACTGCAGCCAAGCCTTCTATAAATTGTTTTCATCGTTCCACCTCAGCTCGTATAGCGAGGCGGTTTCCTTGGCACGTCTTGTCGAAGCAGAGATCGTGTGCCCCCCTCTAACGGGATTCTCATTAATACGGACGTGGGTAACCCAACCACGCCATTTACCGCGGCGTTTGGGAGGCAAGTGAGTTTTATTAGGTAGGTGAGGACGCCTAACCGCACCTGCTTATATAAAGGGATAAGGATTCACCTTTTTAACCTACGCCTTCTTCCTCCTTTGCCAATCCATCTCTCGCGCACTCAAGCTCCAGCGCCCAAGTCCGCTCTTCTTCCTCAACCTTCTCCAACAATGTCCGGAGCAGGAGGCAAGTGGATGGTCTCCTCCGTTACGGAGGCTCAAGTAAAAAGGCTAAGGAAAGCCGGATACTTATCCAAGGATATCCCGCATCGGCTTCCTGATAAGGGGCAGCTTCTTCCTACCCCAAGGCCCCATGAGAGGGTAGTTTTTCTCCCCCCACTTCCTCCGCGGACTGGGCTTCCCACTTCACCCATTTGTCCGGGGGCTCATGTTCTACTACGTCCTAGATTTTCACGATCTGGCCCCGAACTTCGTCCTCAACATCTCGGCGTTTATCATCGTGTGTGAGGCCTTTCTCCGCGTCCGCCCCCACTTCGGCCTCAGGCTCAAGACTTTCAACGTCAAGCCCAAGGTGGTGTCCGGCACCCAGGCGGAGTGCGGAGGCGCTATGGTTGGCAAGATAGCCAACGTCCTCTGGTTCGATGGCTCCCTCGTGGAGTCCCTAAAGGGGTGGCAGGCTGGGTGGTTTTACATCACTGAGCCCCGCGATCCGAAATGGGTCGCGGCCCCTGAGTTCAGATTCGGACCCCCCACGCAGCTCATGTCCTGGAAAGAGACAGACCTGTCATGGGGCAACGAGGAAGAAGTGACTGGGTTGCAAACATGCATCCAGTCCCTAGTGGACAAGCCAATCCGGCTCGCCAACATAGTCCAGGTCATGCTCGTTCGCCTGATCCTCCCGTGCCAAGAACGGGATTTTACATTGTGGGAATTCGACCCAGCGCAGCACCAGACCCTCAGTAGGCTCTTCGACACGACGTATGAAGACATTTGGAAGGTGCTAACCAAAGGCGCCGAGTCCCCCACATCCGCCTATGAGGATCGCGGATACAGCTCGCAGCGTATCGCCGGCGATGTAAGCTATCTATACCTTTGACAGGTCCGTTAAGCTCTTCTTCATAGATTATCTCTATGCGGGATCTAAACCCCCTTTTACCTTTGACAGGCTTGGCTGGAGATATCCGGACCGATTAACTGTCCGACCCCTCTGCCCTAAGACCCGGCCCCAGCTCTCTTGGTGAAGCTAATGGCTCCGGCACCTTACGTAGTGCCGGAGAGGAAGGCCAAGAAGAATAAAACCACCGGGACTCGAAAAAGTTCCCGCAACATGGTGGTGTCGGACTCGTCATCCAACGAGTCCGCAACGCCCTCCTCTCGCGAAAACGAGGAGGAGGAACAAGGAAGCTCTCCCCCTCCAGCGAGGGAGCAAAGAATAAGAAGGCCGCCCCAACAGGGGAGGCCGAGGGGTCAAGGAAAAGGAAGACCCCTCCGCTGGACTACTCCCACGACGCCGAAGAGGGCGGAGAGGAGTGGCCGGACAGGACCAAGCGTCCGGCGAAATCGTAAGTATTTATACACCAGAGTAACTCATGACACCCCTTTTTTTTTGTGCAGCTTTCCCTGATATCGCACGCATTTTATGCAGCCCGCCCCGGGCCGAACTCGACAACTCGTCGAGCGGCTCCCTGGATTCGTCGGACGTGAACTCTGTTCCGCCCGCGGTCTCCCCCCGCGGGGCAGACGACGCCGAAGTGGCGCCCCGCCAAGCTTCAGGGCAGGAGGAGATGGTCCTGGAGGAGCCACAAGGCAATCCTCCGGACCCCAGGAGTGGAGGGGATGAAACCCTCCAGGGCTCCAAGTCCGGCTTTATGCCGGACACCGCGCCGGACTCGACAGTCCCGGTCCGCGGCGGGCGAACTCCTTCCAAGAGGAGTAAGCCATCCGAGCCAGCGGCCTCCGTCCAATCGGAGGTGCCGGACAATTTGCTGGAGGTGCTTGAGGGCGCCGCCATCGACGAGGAGCACCGTACTGTTATGAGTACGGTGATCCAAAGGATTCAGTCCGCCAAGAGCGGACTGAACGAAGCTTGCGCTAGCCTTCTAACAGGCTTTGAGGTAAGTAAAAAATGTGCCAATTTATTTACCGCATAGACAGTAGCCCCTGATGCTCTGTTCGGTGTTCGGAAAGAAAAGCCGGATAGAGGATCTAATGATTTCCGCAGGAGTCTAATAAAAAAGGTCAAATATGCGTATGCAGGCTTCACTGTTGTCCACCGCCGCACTGACTGCGCAGGTGGATGTCCTGAAACAGGACCTCGGGTGGACCGAGCAAGAGCTCGGCCTTGCCAAACGGCAGCTCGAGGAGAAGGAAGGTAAGAAATACCTAAAAAAGAAGAAAAAGGTGCCTATAGAGAGGCTTGATTGCAGAAAGAAATAACAGGATTGCAGTGCTTATTGTAGGGGCCACAATCGAGATGACAGCCCTGAAGCAGGCGCTGGTTGAGGCCGAGAAGAAAACGGCCGAGGAGCGCGCCGAGCGAGAGAGGCTTGGGGTTCAGGTCGGCGAGGTGCAGCAAGAGCTGCAAACTCTCATGAAAAAACATGAGGGTTTGGAGCGTGAGGCGAAAGCGCAAGCATCCGAGCTCGCGTCGGCCCTCGAGACCGCCAAGAGTGCCAAGGCCGAAGCCCAAAAAGGCCCTCCAAGAGTTGGAGGATGTGAAAAAGATAGCAACGGGTAAGGCATTCTCAATGCAGAGTAGGAATATAAAAGTAAACTACCTATTACTTACCCGAATCCGGAGTTCTCCAGGGGCGTTTGCCGATCTTCCCCGCAGCGTATCCGCCGCCGCCGCGTTCTACCGAAGCCCAAAAAGGCCCTCCAAGAGTTGGAGGATGTGAAAAAGATAGCAACGGGTAAGGCATTCTCAATGCAGAGTAGGAATATAAAAGTAAACTACCTATTACTTACCCGAATCCGGAGTTCTCCAGGGGCGTTTGCCGATCTTCCCCGCAGCGTATCCGCCGCCGCCGCGTTCTACCGAGCTGAAGAGGGCAGCTCGACGGAGAGTGTGTTCTGGTCTCAGTATTCTGAGTCCGGACACACCGTGCCCTTAAGCGATCAGCTGAAGCAACTGGTCGAGCTCCACAAGGCGGCCGAACAGGCCATGAAGGGCTTACTAGTTTGGCTGTGGCCTGGAGAGGCCCTGCCTGGGAGCTATTTCGGGTTGGTGCGGCGGCTGGTGGAGGCCTGTCCACGGCTTGAAGTCATCAAGCGCTCCGTCTGCATTGAAGGTGCCCGGAGGGCTCTTGCCCGTGTAAGGGTACACTGGGGTAAGCTGGACGGAGAGAAGCTGGTGAAGGACGGGCCGCCGCAAGGGAAGGAGCATCGCAAGCCCGAGAACTACTACAAGGACGTTCTTGCCGGAGCCCGCCTTGTCGCGGATGAATGTACTAAAGATGTAGTATTTGAATGAACTCGCTCGTTTGTATCCTGTGCGCTGAAAACTTGTTCATATGCGCTAAGCAATGCTTTTTAATTTAAAATATTATTTTTTGTTCGGCCGTTTATAAAAAAATTGAGAGATGGCGAGTCGTCGACTTCTGCCCCCATGCCACTAGTGCTGGGGTGTTCGGGATAAACCTGAGGGCTCTTGTTCCCATGGTTGGGTCCTTCGAGGGAGGCGCTCAGCACAGCGAACCAGGCAATCGGACTATAATGCTTGAACACTCTCACTTAGCCATAGAACGTTATAATTTTCAATTTCGGCGAAGCCCCTAGTTCGGAAGGCCGAGTTCGGGGCGCTATCCACGCCTTTGGCCGGACATAGCCAGCTCCTCGCTCAAAGCGGCATAAGCCTTTAAGGACTCGAAAAACCTCTCGAACAGCGACCGGTCTTGCGCCTTATCATGACAGTCTGTTTTAGCTTTCTCCACTGAGGTGCTCAACCCACCTGATCTGGGGCACAATCGCAGTGGTTCTCCTAGTGCTACCTTAGCCGATAGAGCGGAACGTAAGGTACCAAAACATAGGAGCCGGGCAAACCCAGCATGTGACCAAAATCATGACCCGGAGCCGATGCATATAGTGTTATAAGTTCGGGGTGCCGCACTTGTGGAAGTGTACGGACTTCTCACACCAGATAAAAGGGTAATGAAGCCCCTGGCGTGGTTTGCCGTACCATGGTGTACGGGTGCGATCATGTTATATCATAAACACATATATTCAAAGGGGACAATGCAAAAAATAGATAAAAGGCTATGCATTGTTTTATAAAGAGGCTATTTATCAAAGCCGAACGATACAAGTAGTGTGATAAGCAAAAAAGATATTAGACTATTTAACATGTCCTGACCAGGCACAGGCCGCGGAATTTAGAAACAGATGTATCGCTCGAAATAGAGACCACCTGAGAGTTCCGGAATGCGGCGTAGATTTCTCCACTTTCCTGGATCTTGCATCGTCTGTGTGGCAACGCTGCCGAATAGGTTGTCCAGAGTATGGAGTCCTGAAATTAAAAAAGGAAAAAATCCGGCAGCCCCTAGTACGTTTGACGCCGTGTTGTAGGCATGCCGTTAAGGTGCCCCTCCCCCTGTGCCCATGGAATTTTAAGGGCATAATTGTGTACTCGAGGTACTTGCTCCGCTATGTTGCGATGGCTGGGGTCGGGGCCGTATTGCTACGCTTGCTCTGATCGTGCCAGGTGGTCTTGTTGCAGGTTACTCCGGGCGTGCTTTGCATTGTCCAGTTTTTTAACGGCCGGACTGGAGAGTTGCCTTGAAAGGCTGCTTTGTACTTCCGCTGCGAGGGCCGCCGTGTGCTCTTCCGTACAGATGGAGCGTTTTGTGTTTCCGCTGACCATAATTACTCCTCGAGGGTCTGGCATCTTGAGCTTGAGATATGCGTAGTGCGGCACCGCATTGAATTTAACGAATGTGGTTCGTCCGAGCAGGGCATGATAGCCACTGCGGAACGGCACTATATCGAAGATTAACTCTTCGCTTCGGAAGTTATCCGGAGACCCGAAGACCACATCAAGTGTTATCGAGCCTGTGCAATTGGCCTCTACACCTGGTATGACGCCTTTAAAGGTCGTCCTTGTGGGCTTGATCCTTGATGGATCTATGCCCATTTTCCGCACTGTATCCTGATAAAGCAGGTTCAGGCTACTGCCGCCGTCCAGGAGGACTCTTGTGAGATGAAATCCGTCCACGATTGGGTCGAGGACCAGTGCAGCAAAACCGCCGTGACGGATGCTAGTGGGATGGTCCCTTCGATCGAAAGTGATCGGGCAGGAGGACCATGGGTTAAACTTTGGGGCGACTGGCTCCATCGCGTATACGTCCCGTAGCGCACGCTTCCTCTCCCGCTTGGGAATGTGGGTTGCGTATATCATGTTCACTGTCCGCACTTGTGGGGGAAACCCTTTCTGTCCATTGTTGTTCAGCGGCCTGGGCTCCTCCTCGTCGTCGCTATTCAGCCCCTTGTCCTTGTGTTCGGCTCTTAACTTGCCTGCCTGCTTGAACACCCAACAATCCCTGTTGGTGTGATTGGCTGGCCTTTCGGGGGTGCCATGAATCTGGCACGAGCGATCGAGTATCCGGTCCAAGCTGGACGGGCCCTGGGTATTCTTTTTAAATGGCTTTTTCCGCTGACCGGATTTATAGCCTCTGAATCCGGCATTGACTGTCGTATCCTCATTGTTGTCGCTGCTAACGCGGCGCTTTTGATTATTTCGACGTGACCTGCCACTTTTGTCCTTGGTATCCGAATTACCGGGCTTCTTCGATAAGTTGTTGCTGCAAGTTAGCCAGCTATCCTCGCCCGCGCAAAAGCAGGTCATGAATGTCGTGAGGGCTGCCATGGTTTTTGGCTTTTCCTGTCCCAGGTGCCGGGCAAGCCACTCGTCACGGATGTTATGTTTGAAGGCTGCTAGGGCCTCTGCGTCCGGACAATCGACTATCTGATTTTTCTTTGTTAGGAACCATGTCCAGAATTGCCTGGCCGATTCTTCTGGCTGCTGGATTATGTGGCTTAGGTCGTCGGCGTCCAGTGGCCGCACATAGGTCCCCTGAAAGTTGTCGAGGAATGCGGCTTCCAGGTCCTCCCAAGAACTGATTGAGTCCACTGGTAGGCTGTTAAGCCAGTGCCGGGCTGGTCCTTTAAGCTTGAGGGGTAGATATTTGATGGCGTGCAGATCATCGCCACGTGCCATGTGGATGTGAAGGAGATAGTCCTCAATCCATACTGCCGGATCTGTCGTACCATCGTACGACTCGATATTGACGGGTTTAAAACCCTCTGGGATTTTGTGATCCATTACTTCGTCTGTGAAGCATAGTGGGTGTGCGGCGCCCCTATACTGGGCTATGTCGCGAAGCAGCTCAGAAGAGCTGTGCCTGCTGTGTTCGGCCCGGCCGGATTTATTGTGTCCGGAGTGACGATCATCACGTGTCTTCGGGCGTCCGCGCGATCCGTAGATCGATCTTGTTTGCTTTGCTTTATCCTCCAGTACGTCTCGCAGGTCTGGCTCGTGTTCCCGTGCCTTATTCGAGCGGCACCGGGGCATGGCTTGCTGAGGGGCTCGACAGGCCTCCCTGTCGCGGCCATGGGGTGGCCGGTCTGCCATGTCATATGCTTCCCCCTCTGATTGGGGTAGCGGCCTGCGCTTAGGACAGTTTTTGGAGGGGCGCACGAGTTCATACTCTTCGGCCGCAAGGACTTCTGTCCATCTATCAGCTAGCAGATCTTGATCAACTCTAAGTTGTTGCTGCTTTTTCTTTAGGCTGTTGGCCGTGGCTAGAAGCCTGCGTTGAAAACGCTCTTGTTCGGCGGGGTCTGATGGTACGACGAATTCGTCGTCGTCGAGGCTTGCCTCGTCTTCGGAGGGAGGCATGTAGTTATCATCCTCAACCTCTTGTTCTGCCGCTCTCTCCTGAGGGGTGGCTTTTCCATCTTCCTGCGCCGAATCTTGCTGGTTCTGGTGTTCTTCGGCGCTGTCCGGGGTAGTATTATCTCCCGTGCCGGAATCACCGTTTCTGCTGTGGCGGGATTTAGAGCGGCGCCTTTGGCGCCGACGTTTTTGCGGTTTTTTCGATGTGTCGTCTTCCGCTGCTCCATCGCCATCCGCATCCTTTGGAGCATCCACCATGTATATGTCATATGACAAGGTGGCGGTCCAGCGCCCTACAGGTGCTGGTTCTTGTTCGTCTCCTCCTTCGTCGTCCATACCGTCGAAGTCTTCGGAGCCGAAGTCAAGCATGTCGGTTAGATCGTCGACAGTGGCTATTAAGTGGGTGGTGGGGGGGTTTTGAATTTCTTCGTTGTCCGAATCCCAACCTCGCAGACCATAGTCCGGCCTGGGCTCTCCTGATAAAGAGAGAGACTTGAGAGAATTCAGGATATCACCGGAAGGTGAGCACTGAAAGATGTCCGCGGCGGTGAACTCCATTACTGGCGCCCAATCAGATTCGATCAGCGGGGGCGCGGAAGGTTCGGAGTTCGGAGAAGAGTCCGACTCCTTGGAGTCCTGGGCCGTGCGCAGTACGGGGCTGGCGTTCGGCTCGATCGCCTTTGAGATCGCAGCCCCCGAGGTGACGTCGAACCGTTCATCCTCAGAGAACGCAACGGGCTCCGAGTCAAAGATCGGGGCCGGGGCGTGTGCGGCCTCCAGGGTGTTGTTCGGAGGCAGAGCTATATCATGCCCCTCGAAGTAGCGCGGCGCGCTTGACCGTGGCTTGAACCCGTCGAAGATCAAGTCTCCGCGGATATCAGCCGTGTAGTTTAAGCTTCCAAACCTGACTTGATGGCCAGGGGCGTAACTTTCGATCTGCTCCAGATGACCAAGCGAATTGGCCCGCAGAGCGAAGCCGCCGAAGACGAAGATCTGTCCGGGGAGGAAAGTCTCACCCTGGACCTCATCATTGCTGATGATCAACGGAGCCATCGGGCCTGAAAGTGACGACACAGAGGAACTCTCAATGAAAGCACCAATGTCGGTGTCAAAACCGGCGGATCTCGGGTAGGGGGTCCCGAACTGTGCGTCAAGGTCGGATGGTAACAGGAGACAAGGGACACTTTATTTTACCCAGGTTCAGGCCCTCTCGATGGAGGTAAAACCCTACTCCTGCTAGATTAATATTGATGATATGGGTAGTACAAGAGTGGATCTACCACGAGATCAAGGAGGCTAAACCCAAGAAGGTAGCCTATGGTATGATTGTGTATGATGATGGTTGTCCTACGGACTACAACCCTCCGGTTTATATAGACACCGGATAGGGTTAGGGTTACACAGAGTCGGTTACAATGGTAGGAGATCTCGAATATCCGCACACCTAGTTTGCCTTCCACGCCAAGAAAAGATCCTTCCGGACACGGGACGAAGTCTTCAACTTTATATCTTCATAGTCCTGGAGTCCGGCTGAAGGTATAGTTCGGCTATCCGAACACCCTCTAACCCAGGACTCCCTCAGCGACCACCATCCCTTTTTTGTATGTCGAGCAAGTGTGCTGGCATGACCACGACTGAGATGGCGTGGTTGAATTCCCCACCCCTTTTTGTGTGTTGGCATGTGTGTCGACCGCTGGCAAGTGTGCCAACATGAACTGTGTGGTGTTTTCTGAGCTGACATTGTATGTCGGTCGCTGGCATGGTGCCGGCATGGCCGCCGTCCTTTTCAAATTTGTGCGCAAACATGAAATGGGTCGCGGGCGTTAAGCGCATAGCCGACCCAAATCATAATAAACAGGGCAGACGCCGAGCGAACGGCCGACCCAAACAAATAAAAAGCGGACAAAATCGTTGTCCGGGTCGGCGCTGCTCTTTAGAAATAGCCAACCTGTTTTTCTTTACATCATTCATTCATGTACTTGGAGGTGATGATCCCCTAGCCTCATTGTGGAGTTTTTTATCAACGATGATCCACTCTCATCAACAAAGCGCGCTGAACGTCTTTTTCATGAGAAAACAAAAAAAAAAAACACGGCGTGGTCACCGCTCTCCGGCCCCACAGGACAGCCGCCGCAGCGCACCAAGCGGCGCGTGGGCCCATGTGATCCGGAAGGAAGCTTCCGCGAAGCAGCGACGGCTCTCCGCTCTGGCTCAAAACCCGCCCATGTCCGTCCGCTCTCCCAGCAGCACCAGTACCACCGCCCACCACCGCCATGTCCGCGCCAGATCCGATCGACGACCCGGCCCCCGACCCGCCGCCGGCGATGGACGCCGCGCTCCCGGCCGCCGTCGTCGCCACCATCCTCTCCCGCCTCGACGTCCGCTCCCTCCTCCTCGCCTCCGCTGTCTGCCGCTGCCTCCGCTCCTGCGCCTCCCACGCCCTCTCCTTCCTCCCCGCCTTCCACCTCGACGTCAGTGCCCCGACCCTGCTTCACTTCGGCGTACCGCGACGCCGCGCCCGACCGACCGCGGCTTGCTGACTCACGTCTCGTGTTTGTGTGCATGTTGGCTGGACCAGGAGGTGGTGCTGACGCACGACCTGCTCCGCCCGCTGCTGCCGCGCAACCCGGCCCTGCGGAGCCTCCGGCTGGACGCCGCGCGGCTCGACGACGCCGCCGTCGACTGCCTCGCCCGCCCCGGCCTGCACGAGCTCACCCTCCGCAACTGCAACGGCATCAGCGGCCGCCTGCTCCGCGAGCTCAGCGCCACCTGCCCGGATCTCAGGTATTACCTCCGCACGGTGTGATTTCTTTTGCCGCGCTCGCGCCTGTATGCATATCACAAATCGATTGCGCATGGTGAACTATGTTTGGCTCTGTTGTGCGGTGTGAAGTTGACATTCAGAAATAAGTATCTCTTCTTTTGCTTGGATGCAGGGTGCTGTCTCTGAACTCACTTGCTGATCGGAGGGGCTTGGCCATGACATTCGCTGATCTGAAGGCGTTGCTCGATGGATGTTCCAGTTTGGAGGTAGGTCCGGATTGGTTTCATCTCAGATTTGATTTTGTACAGTCATCACCTCCTTTGATTGAACAGCACCGTGCAGTCCCATTCTGGAGCATTTAATAGTGAATTAGTAGTTAACTAAAGCCAAATGATGCTATTGCTATCAACTTCTAATTGACTTACATTGCACAACACACTAGCTGAAGTCAATGCTGAGGCCTTGAGAGTTTCTGCTTATCGACAGTAGCTATTGCCGTCCCATAAACAGTTTTATGATTTACTTCGAGATCTGAGTACCTTTATTGGTATGTAATTGAACTGACAACTTACATGCCTTTTATTTGCAGACTCTCAGCTTGGCACTTGATTTCTCAAAGTTCGATGACCCCAGTTTCAGCCATGTGTGGTCATCTGCTTCTCAAGGCCTGTCCTCTCTCGAAATGGGATTTATTCCATTGCAAATGTTACTTGCACTTCTGGCTGTGGCTATCGAGTCGCGACAACGCATTGGTTATGTCAAGGCACCTGTCTTTTTTCCTAGCCTTCAGAAGTTGCGCCTCACAGTTGAGTTCATCACCGACCATTTGATTGGGTCCATATCAACAGCACTTCCATTATTGACACACCTGGATCTTCAGGATTCACCAATTATGGAACCTGAATCTGCAACTGCAACAGATCTCACAGATGCTGGTCTTCAGCAGATCAATCCCAAGGGTAAGTTGAAGCATTTATCTCTAATTAGAAGCCAGGAGTTCATATACACGACTTTCCGCCATGTAAATGATCTGGGGATTCTGCTGATGTCCGAGAAGTGCTCAAATCTGGAGAGTATCTGTCTTGGTGGTTTCTCCCGTGTAACGGACACTGGGTTTAGGGCTATCATACACTCTTGCCCAGGTCTTCATAAGCTTAAGGTGACTAATGGAAGCCATCTCACTGATCTTGTTTTCCATGACATTGTTGCCACCTCCCTTTGCCTAACACATGTGAGTCTGAGATGGTGTACTCTACTAACTGATGTTGGGATTGAGAGGCTGTCATTCAACAAGGATCTCAATGTTTTGGATCTTAAAGATTGCAAGAGTCTGGGTGATGAAGCTGTAAGAGCCCTGAGCTGCCTTCCCAGGCTGCGGAAATTGGTGTTGGATGGAACCGTGATCACTAATCAAGCAATGGAGTATCTGGGCGCTGGAGTATGCCCGCTAGCTTCATTATCTCTGAGGGGCTGCTACAAGCTAACAAATGATTGCATACCCTTGCTGTTTGCTGGTTCTGTTAAAGAGAGCCTACATGCGTTGGATCTCTCAAGAATCCCAAGTCTCACCGACGACGCTATCATGGTGATAGTGCGGACCCGAACTCCTCTCACTGAGCTCCGGCTGCGAGAGAATCCAGAAATAGGGGATGCTTCTGTGAAGGCTCTTGCATCCATGCAATTCGAGGGGGTAACTTGCGGCAGCACCTTGCAGCTGCTGGATCTCTACGACTGCGGCGGGATCACATTACTTGCAATGAAGTGGTTTAAGAAACCACTCTTCCCAAGACTGCGATGGCTCGGGCTAAAAGGCAGCTTGAACAGGATCATGGTCGACGCCCTGGTTCTAACCCGTCCTTTCTTGCGCCTGGCATGTGGCGGCGAGGAACTGGGGACTCCATACCGGGACACATCCGGTGAGTGGTGTCGGCACGAGGATGATGATTCCGAAGATCTTGAGCCCTGGCACTTGGACGGCGGGGCAGTATCTGATGCCGAAACCGTCAATGAGGAGTAATGCGGCAACTTGGCCCTATGCTGCCGTGTGCCATGTTTGCTTGCCCCAGAATGATCGAAACAGCTCTAATCAGCATTGTGTTGGTCTCTTGTTGTATTACCAGATAAGCTATATTTTCTTGCTGTTATCTTTCCTCATGTGCCCGTTCCGTGTGCATATGGCAACCTGTTTGTTGTTACATTGTGCTATATATGTTGTAGTATTCAGATTCTGGATGTTATTTATGGAAACATTTGCTTCCTCAGATGTTGCTGCTTTTTTTCATATTTCTCTGCATATGCCTCCTGCCGTTTTTCTAAGTTTTGTACTGAATTTTCTTGGCCGTGCCTGCGTAAATAGGCTTCTAAATTTATCAGGTACGGAGTAGATGTGTTATATATATGCTCTGTAAGCCGATCTCCCCCTCCAAAGGAACAGCATCATTATGGACAAGTGAAACAAATCCATCATCATAAGCTGATTGCAGTATTCGGTGCAGATCATTTCGGCAAAATGGCGAGTTCCCTCACCTCTCACGTAACCTGTGTTCTGAGTGGTTGTGGCAAAAGGCAGTTCAGGCGTCTAACTTGTCTAATCATCCACGAAAAAGGAACACTATTACTCCTAAATAGGCACAAAAAGTGTGATGCTATTGTTGTGTGGCTGACGTGTGATGGTTATGCATTGTTTTTTTTTGCGAGAAATGGTTATGCATTGTTGTTGAAAGCTCTTAAATGCATGAAGCATCCGGTGTTAGAGCATCTCCAACAGCCGCGCTAAATTAGCGCCGCGCCGCAAATTAGGCCGTTTTAGCGCGCGCGCAACGCGGCGGGTCGCTCCAGCGGGCGCGCAAAAACCGCGCGCGCTATAACGGGTTGGGCGCGCGGTTGAAAACACTTAGCCGCGCGGTGTATTTCGGGCGCCCGCTGCAGCGCGCGGCACACTCCAGCGCTCGCGCCCGCACTTCCTCTCCCACTTCCACCCCCCGTCCGGCCGCGCCGCCGCCGCCGCCCGCGCCCCCCGGCGACCGTTCAGGCTTCCCCGGCCTATCCCCGCGCGCCCACGCTTCCGCCCCATCCCCTCCTAGTCCCGCCGGCGCTCGCGCGCCTCCGTCGTCCGAGGAACAGCGCCCGCTGCCGCGCCGCGCCCGCAAGGTGTTTGACAAAACGCCTACAAGGTATGTATTGCTCAAACTTCATGAATTTGATGCATGTTTTGAATTGTAGTTTTTATAGTATAGTATTGAACATTGTAGATGAGTTCGTCGTATGATTCTTCCGAAGAAGAATTTGATATTGAAGAGGAAGAAGATCTTGCAATGATCCTAGCTATGCATAAAAAAACGAAACACGGTGGTTCGGTTATGGGTCGGCAGAAAATTTGGAGGGACAGGATCGATGCCCACAACAGATTGATCAGGCATTATTTTGCGGAGAATCCCATATACCCCGAGTCGTATTTTCGTCGCCGGTTTAGGATGAGCACCGAGTTGTTCAGGCGCATTACAGAGAAACTAGCGATCCATGACCATTTTTTTCATTAAAGGAGGAATGCCACCGGAGAGCTCGGGCATAGCACCTTTCAGAAGGTGACAGCCGCTTTGCGTATGTTGGCATACGGTATACCGGCTGATCTTGTTGATGATCACTTGGCTATGGGTGAGAGCCAAGCCATCATGTGTGTCAAGCGCTTTGCAGTGGGAATTGTGCAAGTGTTTGGCGATGAGTATTTGAGATCTCCCAATGCTGAAGACGTCGCAAGTCTATTGGCGATGAACAAAGCTCGCGGTTTTCCTGGCATGCTTGGCTCAATAGATTGCATGCATTGGAGTTGGAAGAATTGTCCAAAGGCATGTCATGGGCAATTCCACGGCCAAAAAAAGGGTTCCACTATAATCCTTGAAGCGGTGGCCGATCAGGAGACATAGATTTGGCATTCATTCTTTGGAATGCCTGGATCTTTGAATGACATCAATGTTGTCAACCGGTCACCACTGATGAATAAGGTTGCAAACGGTGAGTTGCCACCGGTGCACTTTGTAGCAAATGGTCGTACGTACAACTATGGCTATTATCTAGCGGATGGCATCTATCCAAAGTGGCAAACCTTCGTGAAGCCGTTGAAAAAGCCGGAAGGTAAGAAAAATCTTGACTTCCACAATGCTCATGCGGCGGCTAGAAAAGATGTGGAGAGAGCATTTGGGATTTTGCAAGCCCAATTGGCTATTGTGAGAGGACCGGCTAGATTTTGGGATCAAAAAATGCTTTGGTACATCATGCACGCTTGTGTGATCATGCACAATATGATCATCGAGAATGAGCGTGGCCAAGATTTAGACTACTCACAGTATGAGCTCTTGGGATATCTCGTGCGAGTGCGACGGAGGGCTGAAAGGGTAGCCCGTTTTATTGCCTCCTATCATGCCATTCGGCGTCAAGCAACGCACAATGAACTTCAGAATGATTTGATTAAAGAGTGGTGGGCATGGCATGGACGACAAAGAGCATGATGATATCTGCATTCGACATTGTATTGTTCATGAACTATTTGTTGTGTTTATTGCATTTGTTGTACTGAACGATAAACTATTTGTTTGAGTTGTAATGATAACGAAATTGAACTATTTATTGTTGATTTATTTTGTTTGTTTGATCATTTTTGCTTATGTATATGTGGTTTGTGCGACGCGCGCGCGTTGTATTTTTGCGCTCTGCTGGAGCGGCGCGCGCGCTGCATTATAGCGCGGCTGCTGGAGCCAGCGCAGGCGGGCGCGCAAAACCAGCCGAAGCGCGCGCGGCAAACAGGTTTTTTGCGCGCGGCGCATAGCGCGGCTGTTGGAGATGCTCTTAGTATGAGATTGCTGCACAAATTTTGGCAATAAAAACATCATACGGTTTAAGTTATGCGAGTGTGTGGACTTTTCTTGTTGAGAAAGTATGTCGATAGATTTAGTTAACAAGAACAAAATGATTCGCAGTTTTGTTTAGAAGCATCACATTTATATTAGTAACATCCGCAAATTATAGCAAATATGACATCTCTTTGGAGGAATCCAAAGATATAGCATACCAAGAGAAAGTATAGAAAACGTCCCAACAAATGAGATTTGCAGAAAATTCCTCCTCAGCCCTGTAGCCACCAACAAAATGACCAAAAACTTTGACCACCGCCCTCGCCCGAGCATCCGCCGAAAAGGAGAAGAAATGGCCTCCACTTAGCCAAGATCCAAGAAAAAGCCATGGCAGCTACGTTGTAAGCCGACCACGACCGTCACCACACTTGTCTCCATGGGTTGTCGGCCCGAGCAAATCTCCACCCCACTTGCACTGTGACTCTCAAATTCTCGAGCAGGGACACGGTCGAGAGGCTCCAGAACCGCCAACCATCTTCCACCGCAGAAAAAACTCTTGCTACACCATCTCTCTGACAAGATCAGCGCCTCAGCGCTAGCCACCTCCAACGCAAAACACTTCCGACTCTGCATTGGCGCTGGAGGAACAACCGACGTGACATGGACAAAACCAAAGAAATAGGAGCCCTAGCAAGACCTCCACCGGCATCTTGGAGACCTTTCCTGGACACAAATCCACGGCTCCTCGATGCCGTCATAGAATGCCATCAAGGCAGTGGCCCAGAAACTTCTATTCACGACGACGACATCATCACCAACCGAGCACCGACACCCGACAAAACCAGTCCTATGCCTAGACATTAGAGAGAAGGAACTGGCTCCCCCGCCCTACCGCCGTCGCTGGAGCGGCGAGCGGAGGGAAGGGTAGCCGGCGGCTTCAGCTGCGTAGGAACAGGAACCACTCGCCTCATCCGGTAGGGTCTCACAAGCTGGTTTATGAGCCCTGGTCTCATAGGATATTTTTTCCAAAACCGTTCGTGCAGGAGTAGCGGTTGCTTCGGTAAAATGATCCACTTTAGCTATATGTCAGGCGACTGGTTTTTCATTTTTGGGTCAGTCAAATTTGTAGCCCTTGATTCAAGGTGCTTTGTGATACATGTGGAAGCTCAACATCGATTTGACTGACTCGTTTCTTTGTTCAGTCGATTTATTGTCTTTTCTTGCTGAGTGCATGCATGCATGTCTCCAACTCACGACTCTTACACGCATATGGATGGATGAAATGCATGCCAATTTTAGTCTGTGTGTGTGTGCATGTTTTTTTCTTTGTGTTGTATGTCTGCTTCATTTTTTAGTTGTTTTTTTCTTTATGTGTATTTTTGGATGTTGAGTGTGTGTAAATATGTACGTGCAAGTACTATACAAATATGTGTACAAATTATACTAGAGTGCGGAAATGTCACTATTATATGTTTTTTTATGTATTATTTTTTGTGCTAATTGTGTGGAAGTTTTTGTTTTAAGTTTTTTTAAATTTTTTTATTCTTTATTGGTAATGCCAAGAAAATTAATTTATTTTTCTTAGAAAATGTCAGTTTATAATTATTATTTTTGTGTGTAAGTATGCACACATGTACTAAAAGCATATGTGTGTAAATTATACTAGATTCTGAAAATTGCACTATTATATGTGTATTCCTTGCATATTACAAAAAGTACAATTTAGTGCAAAGTTGTGTACAATGTTTTCATTTCCTTTGTTCTTAAAGGCTAATACCAATGCAACTTATTCATTTTTTTTAGATTTATTATTTTGTTTCAGTTTTTTTATTTTCTATCTTCTTAAAGGGTAATACTAATGCCACTAATTCATTCTCCTATAGAAAACTTCCTTATTATTTTGTTTCAATTTCAATTTTAGTTTCATTTTCTTTCCTTTTAAGGGGTAAACCGGTGTCACTTTCTTAGTAAACTTCTTTTTTTGTGAAAATTTCACCATTTATATGCTTATTCTTGCATACTATAAAATGCATAACTTTGGTGTAAATAGTGTGCAATTCTTGAAGCCCTTTACCCATCGCCACTTTTTCTTATGTTTGTATTCATTTTTGCTTTGTTTTACCTTTTTTTCTTTTTCGGTTGTTTTTTCTGTATGGGTATTTGTGCGGTGTTGGGTGAGTGTATATGTATACACACAAATTATACAGTATGTGTGTAAATTTATTATATGATTATTGTTTACTAATTCATTCTTTACACCAGTCCACTAACTCATTTTTTTTATAGAAAACCTCATTATTATTTTGAATCAATTTTAATTTTAGTTTATTTTCTTTCTTTTTAAGGGGTAAATCGGTGTCGCTAATTCATTCCTTCTTAGTAAACTTCTATTTTTGCGAAAATTTCACTATTTATATGCTTATCCTTGCATATTAAAATGCATAATTTATGTGTAAATAGTGTGCAATTCTTGAAGCCCTTTACCCATTGCCTCTTTTTCTTATGTTTGTATTCATTTTTGCTTTGTTTTAACTTTTTATTTTTAGGTTTTTTTATATGGGTATTTGTGCGGTGTTGGGTGCAATTGTTTCATTTTCAGTGTAAGAAATTTCAACGTAAAGACGTGCAACAAATTTCAATGTAACTCATTTTCATTTTCTTTTTTGGTTTTTATATGCAAGAAATTTCAATGTAAAGACGTGCCCAAGTTTTTAAAAGATTTTTTCATTTTCTTTATTCTTAAAGGCTAATACCAATGTCACTAATACATTCTTGCTTAGAAAAATTAATGATTTAGAGTTAGTTTTAATCTAATTTTGTTTTCTTGCTTCTTTAAAGGTAATACCAATGCCACTAATCTATTTCTTCTTTGAAAATATCTTTTTTGAGAATTCCACTATTATATGCATGCTGTTGCATATTATATAAATGCACAATTTCTATGCAAATTGTGTGCAATTGCTTTTAATTATTTTTTGTTTTGTTTCTTCTTAAAGGGCAATACCAATGTCTCTAATTCATTTCCTTATAAAGCTTCATTATTTTTATTTTTTCTATTTAAGGATAATACCAATGCTACTAGTTTATTCGTTCTTAGAAAACTTCAACTTTTTTGCGAAATGTCCACTAGTATATGCTTATTTTGCATATTATGAGAATGCGCAATTTCTGTGTAAATTGCGTGCAAATTTTGTCATATTTTGTTTTTAATCTTTCCTTAGAAAACTTCATATTTTCTTGTTTAACTTTATCTTTTTTTTCATTTATTCTTTAAGGTGACACCACCACAAATCTAAACTTTAGGCAACGATCCCTTTTTCTTCTTTTGATTATTGGTTAACAACTAACAGTAATTAAAAAACTGTGGTGTTCTAAGAGTATTTAGAAAAAGAATTGCTATCAAACGGGTCATTAGTTATATTTGATAAGGGGAGTTTGTGGCTGGAAGTAAGTCACGTCTCACTGTAAAGATGAGTGGTAGCTGTTAGAATAAATCCGAGGCCACCGTCGATCATCCGAGGATCAAGCAATCACACGAGCACGACACCGAGATTTGTTAACGAGGTTCACCGATATGGCTACATCCCCGGGGCTTGACTATGGGCGCTCCTCCCCGTGACACCGTCACAAAACCGCACCCGGTCGCCCTGGACACCGGCACATGCCGCCGGCTTTCCCTGCATTCCGGTGCTATTATGTTGGCATAGGTTACATCGTGTGTCTACCCACACTATATATGAGAGGCCTAGGATATAAGTGTCCTATTAGGACACGACTCCACATCCTATGTAAACACAATACAACTTCTAGTCCAACTGTAACCTACCTTGTACACAATATTCGACACAACTCTAACAAACTCCACCTTGGCGAATATTCTCCACCACCTTGAATTCGTCAATGCGTCAAACTTCCATGTACATTGGACTTGAGCTTATCACATGAGTACCGCTGCTACTCCAAAGACTCCATATGACTCCACCTGCAACTTGTAGTCCCTCTTTTCTTGACCACAGTCAACACTCGAGCAAAATTAAGTTCCTTGTTACTCTAGTTTGTGCTCCCAACTTCCAGAGTATCGTCCAACGTCATCACACACTGATCACTGACATGCGTGAAAGTGAACAACTCATATATTGGGTGTCACACATAAGAGTTATCTGAACTCAACATCACCGCTCCTTTCTTGACCGTCTGTCTGAACTTGAAGAAATTTCACCGTTGCTTTTAGCCATCTCGAGTCAAATTCGCAGTTGTCTCACCACATGTATGACCACCAGAGCCCTGGCCCGTCTCCATGTCCCGTGCGCACCGCATGCCTCGCCGCTATTGCCGCGTCGAGCCTCTGCTGTCCTGGTCGAGTCTCAAGGGTCGTGAAACCACACCACTCAACCCCCACTACAGAGTACCACCGATCATCAACGACCGATGATGAATTTCATGCTTCCATCAGACCACTGGGCTTCAGTCTGAACTACGCGTCACTCGCTTTTTCCCCTTGCTGAATAGGCTTCGATTCCCTGGATCCTTACATCATAGCCCCTCAATCCAGCTCCACCTTTAACATGACTCCATGGTGGTTGTACGTGCCACCCCGCGCCCCGTCGACTTCAAGCTCCGTGTGTACACCACCTTGAATCAACCCCGCGCCATAGTCTTGTCCAAACCACACAAGCTCTCGGCCTGCGCCACGTTTTTCCACGCCCAGAAGTCGGTCACCATCAGCATCACGTTCCTATGTCGTCGTCACTAATCCCATCACCGTCTTCTGTACCAACCGACTCATGTCAATCCATCAGACTGTCTAGTCCGACCCAGCCGAACTTGTCCGGCTACAACCATGCTCCACCCTGCATCATGACTACCCTGTAATCTGTGCATGTCTTGAACACCCTGTGTATGCATGATCTAGTACAGCACAATATCCTGCACTTCACATAATCTCCGAGCCATCCAAGCAATCTTGACAGAAAAAACTTCCATGCAAACCTGACCCGAAGAATTCTTTGCACATTATTTTTCCTTGTCATTATTTGCTAGTGCATGTCCGTGTACCCTTAGCAGCAAAGATCACCATCTGCCCATGACACACACGCACACTCGTATCATGCGAAACTGAGTAAATTACATAGAAGTACCACAACTGAGACATTGGAAGCAGATTGGTACCAAGATTGGTAATTTTTACATGTCAGTACCAAGATTGGGGCGAGCCGTTGCAAAAAAGACTAAAAGTGCGTTTTATACGTATTGACAAAAAAGCTGACCGGTTGGGCCCGCCCGTCAGGCGCCACGCTGGCCAGTGCGCGCGTGCCCGCGCGCTGACTAGGACGAGTCGGGCTCGCATTGTTTAGGGCGCGGCTGGTTCGACCGAGCCAGACCCCGACCCCGCTCATTCCCCCCGCGTTCTTCTTCCTTCTCTCTGCCTCGCCGCCGCCTGCGCCGGCCGCCACACGACGCTGCCGCAGCCATGGTTTTTGAAGACGAGAGCAGCGACGACAACTCAAGCCTCCCGTACATGCACTCCGAAACCTCCACCGATGGGCTCAACCAGGTCAGTTACTCCATTGGAGCTAGGGTTAGGGCTAGGTTTAGAAAATTTTGGGGATTTTTCTGTGTAGGTGGTCTTTGGTGTGAGGATTTCGTTTGATTTGCTTTGTCCTCGTCCTCTGCACATGATGCTAACTTGGATTTTGCTTGGGCAGGTGCCTTTCTCCCTTGAGGACCCGGACTACAAGGGTCTTGAGCTAGATCTGATAGTGCTGTGCGAGAAACATGGGAAGCCATCAGAGAGGCTTGTTGCATTTGAAGGAACAATGACTGGGAGAAGGTTCTTAGCATGTGCAGAGCCGGTAATTTTCTTGCCTTATTGATTATGCACAGGATATGTTCATTGGAAGTGACACGGTCTAGTTTGCCAATTGTGATTCAGTTATGTGTATGGTAATTTTGTTAGACATATATGCCATACTGTAGTGCTCATTGTAGGAATGGTGAATATTATGGTCAGTGGAGTGCATTTAGGCTAAATATAGGCTCAAGCATGCTCTATTGTGTGCACATGAATGCTCTGTTGTGTGCACATGTTATTTATTTATGCTTGTATGCAATGTGTTGCTTAGTACTCACATTAGCCCCTCCATTAGCTGATGTGTGACTCTTAATAAGTAACTGTTGCTTGCTAATGGCAGTAGGTACTGTCATTAGCTAGTTTGTTCCTGCAGGCTAATGTAGTGATTTCTATGTTCCATTTGTTAGTGACATATGGCAAAGTAGGTCACTGCTAGATTGGTAGTGCACATTGTAGGATTCCATTATATTAATGGCCAATTGTAAGTTGGTTATTATGCAAAGTTGAATGGAGTGTTACTCTGCTAATTATATACTGATCACCATCTTGCTTAGTACATGGCTGTGCAAATTCAGTGTTGGTCAGTAACAACATTAGCTACTGGCATTAACTAAGTGTTGCTTACTACTCATAGTAGTTGTATTGTACTAAATTTTGCCTTGTTATTTTTCCAGGAAGGTCAGAATTGTGGGTTTGTTCAATGGGTTGATGAGCAGTGGCCCCCAACAATGGAGAATGCATTGCTGAAGCTTTGGTCAATGGTTGAAGAGAGCAAGTCTGCTAGGGTGAATGATAACCTTCAAAGTGCTTTAACTATTCACCATTTGACAGAAGAAAAGAAGAAGCTGGATGCAGATTATGACAAGTTAGTGAAAGATGTGCATCAACTTGTGGACTTTCAACAGGATAGGGTTGTGGATTTCAGTTATCTGCAGTCAGCTGTCACATATTAGCACGAATGCAGAGCTGAATTGGTGGCTCGTAAGAATGCAGAAATGGCAAAGAAAGATGCAGCTATAGAGAAGCTTCAACAGAAGTATAAAATCCTGTGCAACCTGACAAGTGCTCAAGCAACTGCCATCCAAAACCTCAAGTTGAAGAATATGAAAGAGAAGGAATTGACGAGTGAGGCTAGGATGAATTTGGAGTTGAAGAATGCAGAGTTCACAAAGTTTGAGGAGAAGCTCACCCAAGAGAAGCTAGAGTTGAAGTTCCAGGTTGCTGATCTGTTGAAGCTCAAGGAAAACCATAATGAAGAGAAGCAGATGCAAGAGTTGAAGATAACTGAGCTCATGAAGGTAGAGGAGAAGCTGAAGGAGAAGATCAAGGGGATCCAGGCCATCTTGGAGAACTGAACAAGATGAATCTGAGATTAGTGGGCATTGCAGACCTTTTGGGAAGGATGGATGTGCAATGACCTAGTAACTTAGAATTATGGTTGTGTAATGTATGGTTCTAGTACTAATTGAGAACTCTGGCTGTTTATCTACCTAGTAATATGCTATTCATCCTTTTGTGAGAAAAGGATGGATTGTGCATTTGAACTCCACTATGTAATGTGAACAATGGTTGTGTATTCCTATAATGTGTTGAACTCCAGTTAGTATCATTTGCTTTCAATGTTAGACTGAAAATGATGACATAGTGATGCTTATGTTAGACTAAAAATGTTTACATGCTGATGCTTATGTTATACTGATGATTAAATGCTTAAATGCATTTGAGGAATAGTTACATATGTTAGAGTGATGCTTAAATGCTTAAATGCATTTGCAAAAGGAATAGTTGGTTTTAGGTGGCTTTAGGATGCTTAAATGAAACCACCCTAGTCGATGGCTTTAGGTGGTTTCGACGACCCCGAGCCACCCTAGACACTAGATGATGGCTTTAGGTGGTTCCGTCGACCCCAAGCCATCAAAATCCAAAATGATGGCTTTAGGTGGTTTCATCGACCCCGAGCCACCCTAGACCCTAGTTGATAGCTTTAGGTGGTTCTGTCGACCCCAAGCCACCCTAGACCCTAGATGATGGCTTTAGGTGGTTTCATCGACCCCGAGCCACCCTAGACCCTAGTTGATAGCTTCAGGTGGTTCCGTCGACCCCGAGCCACCCTAGACCCTAGATGATGGCTTTAGGTGGTTTCATCGACCCCGAGCCACACTAGACCCTAGATGATGGCTTTAGGTGGTTCCGTCAACCCCGAGCCACCAATACCCAAAATGATGGCTTTAGGTGGTTCCGTCAACCCCGAGCCACCAATACCCAAAATGATGGCTTTAGGTGGTTTCATCGACCCCGAGCCACCCTAGACCCTAGTTGATGGCTTTAGGTGGTTCCGTCGACCCCGAGCCACCAAAACCCAAAATGATGGCTTTAGGTGGTTTCGTCGACCCCGAGCCACCCTAGACCCTAGTTGATGGCTTTAGGTGGTTTCATCGACCCCGAGCCACCCTAGACCCTAGTTGATGGCTTTAGGTGGTTCCGTCGACCCCGAGCCACCCTAGACCCTAGTTGATGGCTTTAGGTGGTTCCGTCGACCCCGTGTCATCAAAACCCAAAATGATGGCTTTAGGTGGTTTCATCGACCCCGAGCCACCCTAGACCCTAGATGATGGCTTTAGGTGGTTCCGTCAACCCCGAGCCACCAATACCCAAAATGACGGCTTTAGGTGGTTCCGTCGACCCCGAGCCACCAAAACCCAAAATGATGGCTTTAGGTGGTTTCGTCGACCCCGAGCCACCCTAGACCCTAGTTGATGGCTTTAGGTGGTTTCATCGACCCCGAGCCACCCTAGACCCTAGTTGATGGCTTTAGGTGGTTCCGTCGACCCCGAGCCACCCTAGACCCTAGTTGATGGCTTTAGGTGGTTCCGTCGACCCCGTGTCATCAAAACCCAAAATGATGGCTTTAGGTGGTTTCATCGACCCCGAGCCACCCTAGACCCTAGATGATGGCTTTAGGTGGTTCCGTCAACCCCGAGCCACCAATACCCAAAATGACGGCTTTAGGTGGTTCCGTCGACCCCGAGCCACCAAAACCCAAAATGATGGCTTTAGGTGGTTTCGTCGACCCCGAGCCACCCTAGACCCTAGTTGATGGCTTTAGGTGGTTTCATCGACCCCGAGCCACCCTAGACCCTAGTTGATGGCTTTAGGTGGTTCCGTCGACCCCGAGTCATCAAAACCCAAAATGATGGCTTTAGGTGGTTTCATCGACCCCGAGCCACCCTAGACCCTAGTTGATGGCTTTAGGTGGTTCCGTCGACCCCGAGCCACCAAAACCCAAAATGATGGCTTTAGGTGGTTTCGTCGACCCCGAGCCACCCTAGACCCTAATTGAGTACTCCATTTTGAGTACTCATCAACATATCAATCATATAAAGAACATTTTTAGCATACACAACATATCAATAACTCCATTAATATATCCAGCATATCAATAAATCCATTTTGAGTACTGATCAACATATGAATCATAAAAAGAACATATCAACATATGGATCAATAAATCCATAAATATAAGGAGTACTCATCAATAACTTCAAAATATCAATAAGTCCAGCAATATATCCAATAATATATTGAGTACTCATCAACATATCACATGAAGATATCCAATAAGATGCATCCACATGAACAAAAGCCATACATGGCATTGATTCTTAAAGTACAGCACCAAAGCAAGATCACATTGTATCATAGGATGCAAGAACACACACATGAAGTATCTAGTTGCCACTTGCATAGAAGTACCTCCTCCGTCCACTATGTGTAACACCAGCACCTGTCCCAGCAGTAGATGTGGAGGGAGCAGTAGATGTGGATGGACCAGATTGCCTTGGGGCAGAGAATGTACCTCTCCCTCTCCCAGCACCTCTCCCAGCACCTGGTGCAGCACCTCTACCAGCACCTCTCCCAGCACCTGGTGCAGCACCTCTACCAGCACCTCTACCAGCTCCTCTACCAGCACCTCTACCAGCACCTCTCCCAGCAGCTGCAGCTGCAACACCTCTCCCAGCTCCTGTCCCAGCACCTCTCCCAGCACCTCCTGTTCCAGTTATTGGTGTTGTTGTAGGAGCTGGTTGAGAAGTTCTTGCTGCAGGTGTAGTAGCAGCAGCACCAGCATTGGAATTCCTTGCAAGAGGCTTACATAAACAAGAAGGAAAATGAGTTAGTACTTAAAAATGGATTGTACAAGAAGGAAAACATGTTACTACTTATTAGAGGATTACCACATGTTTGTTCTTCCTCAAAGCCAGCTCAGGCTTCAACTGCTTCATGCAGCTAGTGTACCTATGTCCTTGTAGTCCACAATTGCCACATGTTATAGTCCCCATTCTGGATGTGTCCTTAGGCTTTGGAACTTCAAATCTCCCCTTGATCCTCTTTTCTTTCTTTCTTCCTCTCTTCACTTTAAATGCAGGTGGGTCAATGTCAGGACCAGGGGTCCTTGTCCAGTCATGCTCACCAGGAACTGGATAGATCATTGGATCATAATCTCCCACATAAAATTCTTTCTTGAAGAACTTGCTGACATAATCCTCTGGTTTTCTTTTGCCCTTGTTTATTGCTGAGATGGCATGGTTACATGGGATGCCACTGAGGTCCCATTTTCTACACCCACATGTGTGCACTTGCAAGTTAACAGCATGGGCTTGCTGCCCACTTGTAACTTGCCACAAGTCCACACCAGCTTGAATTGGTTTGCAATATTTGGCCCTCTCCTTCTCAACCTCTAGCTTCTCACTATAATGGGGTGTTATGTCCCATCTAGCTGTCTTTCCACTCTCCCTATTCCTATGCCACCTCATCATCTGCTTATCCTTTATTCCATCACACATTGTCCTAATTGGTTTCTTCCTAACATCTAGGACATACTTGTTGAACACCTCAGACAAATTGTTAACTACAAGGTCAGTCTTGCAATTTGTGTCAAATGCATGCCTTGCCCATGTTTTCTTGGGTATTTGACAAAGCCACTCCCAAGCTTCCTCACATTCAGCTCTAAGGTCATTCATTGCAATGTTAAATTTGTGTTCACTATATGCATAGGCAGCATTATCCATACACTTCTTCAGATCTTCCCCCCTAAACCCAACAGTTTGAAAATTTGCATAAATATGCCTAAGGCAGAACCTTTGGTTGCACTTAGGAAAGACAGCATTCACTGCATATAGTAGGCCCTGGGACACACAATTAAACTAGCTAAGCTAATATCTAGCACACAACAACCATATAGGAACAAGGATATAAGAATAGGGGCACATACCTTTTGCCTATCTGACATTATTGTATATGGACCAAACTGTCCCTCTTCTCCTCCTAGGCAGATTTTAAGTTGGTGTAGAAACCAACACCAATTAGCTTTGTCCTCTTGCCCAACAATACTAAATGCTAGTGGGTATATATTGTTGTTGCCATCTCTACCAGTGGCAGCAAGTAGTTGAGCATCAGTACTTAACTTAATGAAGCATCCATCAACACTTGAATGAGCAAGCAATTTCAATATTTAGAACATTCAAATGCATTTCAAGATGAAACAATATGTAACTAATGCACAAGGTGAACAAACTAACCAATGAATGGTCTGCACCCCTTGAGAAACCCCTCCCTTGCTCCATTGATGCAGTAGAACATAACATGGAATCTTGGACCTGGATGGGGGATTTTTGCAGTGGGTGTTGGAGTTACAGTAGTGACTATTACTCTACTCCCAGGGTTTGTATCCATCACTGTCTGAGCATAGTCTTTCAACCTAGGGTATTGCTTCTTGTGGTCTCCTAGCACAACATCAATAGCTAGGTTCTTTGCCCTATATGCCATTGACTTGGGCACATCCACACCATACTTCTCCATGCAGGCATCAATCAAAGTCTGAATGCCAGTTGTCATATCAGATCTGAACAGTGACTCATACTTCTATGCAAGCCACTTGGCACTTACCCTTGTTGTCTCTGTACTAATAGGGCAAGTGTGCTTAATTCTCATCTTCTTAATTACAAAAGTAGTTTCACCTTTTACAACTGCTGCCACCATAAAGAAGTTGCAATGTTTTTGGTTGCATTCTAGTTAGGACAAATAAATAACAATGTAAGCCACTAATGATGCTCTACTCTGCTCCAGTTAGGTAACACATAATGCTGCTCTGACAATTTGGATTAAGAAATAACAATATAATCTACCAATTTGGACTAGATGGGACTCATGTAATCCACTATACTTCTCTGCTCTAGTTAGGACTAGCTATTACAGTGCTAAACATGCAGGCAGTAGAAACCTAACTCCAATCCCCAATTTCAGTGAGCAAGAATGGAAAAGTTGACCACTTACAGAACACCACCAAAGCCATGAGTCCAGTGATGTGCGGTGCTAGGGTTGGCCACCCAAATTCGCGCCAACTGCAGCCTCTGCTCCATCGACAACGCCGGCTCCGCAAAATCTTCGTCCTCGCTACTGTACTCCGAGCTGGAGCAGCCGCCATTGCCATCGAGTCCAAAGCGGGGGAGGTCGCCGCCGCTCGAATCGCCCCGGCCATCGCCGCCTACCGGAGTCGCCGAGGCCATCGTCGCCTAGGGAGGCACAACAGCCGCGGGGGGGAGGGAGAGGAGGGCGCGAGGGAGGAGCAGCCGCGGGGGAGGTAGGCTACGGTGGCGTGCTGTTCCTAGGCTACAGCGGCGTGCTGTGGCGGGCGGCGGGGCGGGCGGGGAGGGGGAGGCAGCCGCTGGCGAGGGTGCGAGGGCAGAGCGGGGTCGGGGTCTGGCTCGGTCGAGCCAGCCGCGCCCTAAACGGTGCGAGCCCGACTCGTCCTAGTCAGCGCGCGGGCACGCGCGCACTGGCCAGCGTGGCGCCTGACGGGCGGGCCCAACCGGTCAGCTTTTCTGTCAATACGTATAAAACGCACTTTTAGTCTTTTTTGCAACGGCTCGCCCCAATCTTGGTACTGACATGTAAAAATTACCAATCTTGGTACCAATCTGCTTTCAATGCCCCAATTGTGATACTTCTATGTAATTTACTCTGCGAAACCTGAACATCGTGCCTTTTGTTTTCAAACAAATCTCCAGTCCACCGCAACAACGTGCGTACAGCAGCCCCTGCACCGGCCAACTTCCCGTGCGTGCACACCAGCCTCCGCCTCGGTCACCCAGTCCCACGGCCGCACAAGGGCCTAGCCCACCAAGCACGCACCACCAGTCCCCACTTGGGCCAGGCTGCCACGTCCTAAGCCGATGCCCACGAGCCGTTTTGACCTCCTGACCGAACTCTCATCGACTCCTACTGCCGCACGATTCGCCGAGAGCCGCCTGTGCTGCCGCTGAGATCGCTAGATCGAACAAATCCAAGAGACCATCAGCCGATCTAATTCCACGCCAACAGCTTCCGCACGAACGGTTCCTCCGACTGCTAAACGAACGGAGCATCTCGCCGCCCATCGATTTTTCCAGTCATTGCACGACCATCAATTTGACGAATTCTTTCACTCCGCTCCTTCCTCCTCTCGATCAACGATCCGCTTCCTCCGAACAACCTAGCTCTGATACCACTTGTTAGAATAAATCCGAGGCCACCGTCGATCATCCGAGGACCAAGCAATCACACAAGCACGACACCGAGATTTGTTAACGAGGTTCACCGATATGGCTACATCCCCGGGGCTTGACTATGGGCGCTCCTCCCCGTGACACCGTCACAATACTGCACCTGGTCGCCCTGGACACCGGCACATGCCGCCGGCTTTCCCTGCGTTCCGGTGCTATTATGTTGGCATAGGTTACATCGTGTGTCTACCCACACTATATATGAGAGGCCTAGGATATAAGTGTCCTATTAGGACACGACTCCACATCCTACGTAAACACAATACAACTTCTAGTCCAACTGTAACCTACCTTGTACACAATATTCGACACAACTCTAACAGTAGCATTTTAAAGAAGAACTCCCGGCCATTTAGATAATTTTGACCAACGAGATGGGAGCCGCCCGCATGAACGTTGCTAGCATGTGTGGTTTTGCTTGCAGGTAGCTAGCCGCCCAACTTGCTACGTGTCGAGAATACAGCTAATTGTCAAAGTATTGTTCAATCTATATTTTTAGTTAACTGACACATAGGTACTCTGATAGTACTCCATTCTTTGTACATCCAATGTTCTGCTGCCCAAACGTAGTATGTGTGTGAGGCGAAACAGTTGAAGGAACGAACCTGAAACTGCAGAAACTGGAGCCATGCATGACCGACAATAATTAACAGCTTTCACGCCACAGTGCATCGTCTTCCTTAGTCCAGAACGATATGTACCTAATGCTGCTGCAGTGCATGTTTTGCATGAATGAACGCAGCTCCGTGGGCGAAGCAGAGTGCATGCACACGATGGATCGTCGCCCAGCTCTGCACTGCTCCGGGACGGTCAGCTTTTCCAACCTGGCGTCTCACTGCTGCTGAAGACGCACGGTTATCGACTGAAGCAATTTTGTGGCTAGTCGACTGATCCCAATTGTATTATCAGTCGACTGGCCTCTAGCCGGTCCCAAAATGATCACAGTTACTATGAGTTATGACTTATGAGAGTGTTTTATTCCACGCATCAGACGCATACAATTCCAGGAACACGCAGAGTATAACAGAGTACTAGTACAACACCAAACGCACTAGTGCCAGCACCTGACGTCTGGTCTACTGCTGGTTCGCGCCGGCGGCGAGGAGCGCGGCCAGCCGGTCCATGAGAAGCAGCGTCGTCGCGCTCGGGGGCTCCCGGAGGAAGAACTGGTGGTCCTCGCCGACGGAGTCGAGCAGCTCGGCGTCGCCCTCCGCCCACCCGCTCCCCAGCAGCCCGTCGTGGTACGCCTTGCCCCGGAGCCGCAGCTCGTCCTCGGCGAGGCAGACGAGGACGCGGTCGCAGCCGAGCCGCCGCAGGCTCGGCGCCCCGTCGGCCACCGGGTTGACCCGCGGGTCGTCCAGCCCGGCGGTGCGCCCGCCGCACGCGAACGGCCACATCTCCTCCAGCTTGCCCCTCAGCCACGAGTGCTCGCCGTCGGCCTTCCTGGCCGAGAGGAAGTATGGATGCAGGAGCCCGAGGCCCCTGACCCGGGCGCCGCGGGGGAGCGCGCCGGCTTCCGAGCCCGCGCGGAGCGCCACGTTGTGGGCGACGTTGCCGCCGGCGCTGTACCCGACCACGAACATCCGCGCGCGGTCGCCGCGGTCCCGGAGCCACGGGTCCGCGCCCTCGGCGGCCCACCGGAGCGCGGCCCACGCGTCGTCGTAGCAGGCCGGGACGGGGTGCTCCGGCGCGAGGCGGTACTCGACGGACACGGCCACGACGCGCGCGCGGGCGCAGAGGCGGTTGAGGAACGCGTGCTCGGGCGCGTCCGCGGCCGAGCCGGCCACGAGGCCGCCGCCGTGGAGGTACACCATGATGGGGAGCCTGTCGCCCGCGCCGCCGGCGGGAGGGTGCGCGGGGAGGTAGAGGCGGGCCCACGTGCCGGTGGCCGGGTCGAAGACGACGTCCCTGGAGGCGACTCCGGTGGCGGCGTCTACGGAGGGCGGGACGGGGTCCACGGGGAGCAGGCGCTCGACGCGGCCGCTCCTGTACTGCCGGATCACCGGCACGAACTCGAAGGTGACCTCGGATTCAGGGTCCATGTGGCGGACGAAACGATGCGGCGAGGAATCAAGGATGGCGCGGCGGGCGGCTATGGCAGTGGAGGAGTGAGCTTCTTGGAAGATGAATATGGGCGACGGCGAAGCACCGGGGAATGGGACACGGCGGCGAGTGCGCGGAGGAGATGCTCCCGATAACCCTGTGCTCCCCGCCGTAGTAAATAAACGAGAGAGAAAATGGCTCCGTGCTTGCCGCCGTTCTAGCACTGTACCGTGTGCCGGTCAAACGGTTGAACCGAGATCTGATCGCGAACAAATCAGCTGAGCTGTGCAAATTTGGTGTCAAAGCAAGGAGATAACACGTCTCATGTGGCGCCGTTGTAGGGTGGGCAGCCAGGCATAACTAGAAAAACGGATTACAAACAGTAGCACATGATCACCATAAAAAAACGTACATACATAGATTTTTCTTGAGGATAACATCCATACATAGATGTCTTGTAATATTGTATCAAAACTTCACAAGAAGTAAAACTAGAAATTCATTTTGAAAATACCTTGCCACGTAAAAACACCGTCCATCATCGTCGTCCACTGTCATCAAACAACGGTCATACTCATATATGCAGGAGCACCTTCGCATACAAAGGATGCTTTTCGAGCCGATGAGGTGGACCTCCGCAAGCGACGATACCAAGACTTTGTGGTACGTCGGACAAGGGGTTTTCCCGTGTCCATTAGATCCTTGAGACATAACTTCATCTAATGTGGTCAAAGAAAAGGAAAAACACCACGTACCACCATCCACGCTCCCCAGTACAAAACACCAAACTCAATTGCAACAATCGACATCAACGCTACGCGTGAGTGTCTTGCGCCGACCACCGGACACAAATCTCACCAGATCAAAGACCGGGAAGAAGACCGCACCATTTGGCCACCTTTGAAAGAAAACTACACCCATCCTATCTTTCGCTCGAGTAAAACTGCCGGGGTCCCCATGGCTCCTGCTGCTAGAGAGGCGGACGAAGGGGACGGGGACTCGCAATGTCACCGGCGTTAAGAGAAGGCAAGAAGATCACATCCCTAACGCCTCGCTGTAACGGTTTTTAGGAGCGAACTAAACGGTTGATTCGCAGGAATTTGAAAGTACAGGAAAAAAAAGCGTATAATTATATAGAATTGAAAAACTACAATAATTTGGATCAGAGAATATTAACACCGTAGAAAAGAAATTGTACAATGAGGTTTAGCGGATGGATATTTTTACCAGAATAGGATGCAAAGTAATCTTAGAAAAAAAATGCTAAGTTTCCAATCATGTGAATCAAATTTGTGACAAAAATCCTAGAAATTTGTGACAAAACACCTTACATTAATGAACAGAGCATTGGTTATAATATCATCTTATACTCTTATAAAATGAAGGGAAGTACTCCCTCTGATCCAAATCAATTGACGCAGCCTCTGTGCAATGTCAGATATGAGGGAGTATAAGATTTCTTTGCATGAAAGCGGCCCCACAAAGAATTGCAAACTACTCCCCCTTCTCATAGTATAAGAGCATTTTTTAAAATAAGGGCGTTTTTGACACTAGATCTTATATTATGAGACAAATTTATATTATGAGACGGAGGGAGTAAATTTCTAAATTTTGAAACAAATTTGCCATAGGGATTCCCGCAAAAAGAAACTGCCATAGGGAAGATCCAATCCAACCTTGCCCCATCTGTCAGAAATCAGGGACACAGAAATGCAAGTCGACTCACGCTCTTGCTGCGCAGTAGCATCTGACACTCGCCATCTCCTACCCACCTCCTCTCCTATCCCCTTTCCGTCCGTCTAGGTCTCTGGAGGAGCGGCGATGGCGGCGCCCGTGACGGTCTACGGGCCGGCGATCTCGCCGGCGGTGGCGCGCGTGGCGGCGTGCCTGCTGGAGAAGGACGTGGCCTTCCAGCTCGAGGCGGTGGACATGTCCAAGGGCGAGCACAAGTCCCCCTCCTTCCTTAAGCTCCAGCCCTTCGGCCAGGTCCCCGCCTTCAAAGACCACCTCACCACCGTCTTCGGTCGGTACCCACTTCCTCTCACCCCCTCTACTACTTCTGCATCTAGTTTCTTCATATCTTGTTTTGCTTCCCTGTCAATTGCAAGTGCCATTCGTCGATAAAGATGTACTCCCTCTGTAAAGAAATATACTAGCGTTTAGATCACTACTTTAGTGTTCTAAACACTCTTAAATTTCTTTATGGAGGGAGTACAATTTACTTAGATCTACATACATTTTATCAGTAATTATCCAGTTTCTGAATCCTTTTCTAAAAATAAAATCCAGTTTCTGAATTGAGGGTAAATTCCAGTGTTGGCATGTTCGTATCCATGGATGATTGGTTGACTTTCACCTGAATGTGAAAGAAAAGAAAGATATATGTAAAATGGTCGTTTGTGTTCACAAGCTGTATGGTTCATCTTTTGGCAGAGTCAAGGGCCATTTGCCGTTACATCTGTGACCAGTACTCTGACCGTGGCAACCGGACACTCCTAGGCCGGGCAGAAGACGGCGCGGTAGGCCGCGCCGCCATCGAGCAATGGATAGAGTCTGAAGGCCAAGCATTTAACCCGCCGAGCTTGGCCATCGCATTCCAGCTCACCTTCGCGCCGCTCATGGGCATGGCCACCGACATGGCCGTGGTCGAGCAGAATGAGGCGAAGCTCGCCAAGGTGCTTGACGTGTACGAGCGGCGGCTGGCGGAGAGCCAGTATTTCGCCGGCGACGAGTTCACCCTTGCGGACCTTGTGCACATGCCCAACACTGATCTTCTGGTGAGCAAGACCGGCAAGGCGGGTCTGATCACCGAGAGAAAGAATCTGTCCAGATGGTGGGATGAGGTCTCGGCCCGCCCGTCGTGGAAGAAGGTTGTCGAGTTGCAGAGTGTACCACGACCCTCTAAAGCTTGAGGCCCCTTCATATTTTTAGCCGAGCAGCTTCTGTTGGCAATTAGTCACATTCTGTTATGTGTTGCCACCACTCCTAAATGTTAATTGTGTTGTGAAAGACTCGGGCTGCTTTGTACAATATGTTATCCTGCTATCTATCTCTGTGGTATTATTGAGTTTGCATGGTTGGATATGTTCCTCTGCTTTCTCAATTCTGTGCTGTTGCCTCTAGGAACTCGATTGCATCCCATAATCCACATAAATCTATTCTTGAGATGTTGGTTTACTACCCTGTTACTTTCAGTGGGTCACTGACAATCTCTTTACCTACTGAATTTTACTCCCTCCATTCCAAATTATTTGAAGTTCTTGCTTTGTCCTAAGTCAAATTTATTCAAGTTTGACCAACTCTGTAGAAAAATGTGCTTATCTACAACATCAAATTGTTGATCCAGGCCTTAAGCTAGGTGATATATATGTAAGGTAATGCAAGATGACACATCTTGATTCAATATTGATCCATGTATTGTCTCACTAGCAGTGTTGGGATTGGGGTGTATGATTCGAAGATAAATAACAAGTGCGAGTTGTCATTTGTAGTATTTGGACTACGAGAAAAGTTGAGAAACAAATAGAGTCCTGGCAAATCTGAGGCAGCGCAAATGTTCAAAGAATTCAGCGGTGTGTTAATGCAAGCTAAATAATACTTATTTCAGTTGCTGAGAATGAGATGCTGATTATCACTTGAGTGAATGCATATTGGCAGCTTCTTATTTTGCCTATTCACACTATTATCAGTAATATAACATGGAAAACTTAAGCATGAATTCATCTTGTCATTTTACAGGTACCACTCCTGATAAATCAGTTATGTTCTACCAAATGAAACATACTGGGATTGAAAGCTAAGCACATTCAAAGATTCTTCCATCAGATGAACGGTTCAATTATTCCTGACTCCATATGGGGGATGTTGCTTTTGTCGAAAAATATATTCTTGCACTCTGACAGAAGTCATCAGATCTTCGTTACTGCTGGTACTTGATGCCAACCTCCTTACTTATCCAAGCCTGATAGTATTGCTGGCTGAAGTGCAAGCTAAATGCTCAGGATGACATGCTGATTATCACTTCGGTCAATGCATTTTGGCAGTTTCTTATTTTGCCTCTTCATACTAATCTAATATGTACTCCCTCCATAAAGAAATATAAGAGCGTTTAGATCACTACTTTAGTTATCTAAACGCTCTTATATTTGTTTACAGAGGAAGTAAAACTTAAGCAATTGAATTCAGCTTGTCATTTTACAGGCACTACTCCTGATAAATCAGGTATGTTCTTCTACCAAATAGAACATACTGGGATCGAAATCTATGTGTGTGCATAGGTTTCAATCCCAGTATGGTTTTCCTTCCATCAGACCAATGGTTGAATTATACCTGACTCCATATGGGAGACATTACTTTATGTCGAAAATTTTATTCTTGTACCCTGACAGAAGCCATCAGATCCTCATCACAGCTGGTACTTGATGCCAATCTTCTTACTTATCCTAGCCAAATTCTATCTATCAGTTGTCCAAAACCATCCATGTAACATCATGAGCTCCTCATATACTGTTTTTTTTCTCAGTCAAGTTATCAAAGACTGGATTATAAACATATACCTGACTAGTGACTCCATACGGTGGACGTTGCTTTTATCGAAAAAATTTATTCTTGCACTCTGACAGAAACCATCAGTCTTCGTTACTGTTGGTAGTTCGATGCCAATCTTCTTACTTATCCAAGCCAAATTCTCTCTATCAATTGTCCCAAACCATCCATACAACATCACGAGCTCCTCATATATTGTTTTTTCTCAGTGAAGTAATCAAAGACTGGCTTGTATATAAACAATGCTATATATTTTGCAGGGCATGTTTGCTACAACAGACACTATGATTGCTGCAAGCAAGAATCCAGAAGCACACTTTCTCTTTACACTTGTAAAATATTGTGCTAGGTAGCAAGAGCAAGGCAAGTATGGAGTTCCACCTTTTCTTTCTTTAAATGCCTTGTATTGAAACCTGTTGTGGCCATTCCACATTGCCATTGCATAGCCTGGCAAAGAGATCAATCAAGCCAAAGAGAAAGGATGGCTTCAGGCTTGCAGGTGTTTGGCCAGCCAGCATCCACCGATGTTGCCAGGGTTCTGACATGCCTCTTTGAGAAGAATTTGGAGTTTGATCTCGTCCGCATCGACACATTCAAGAGGCAGCACAAGCTTCCTGAGTTCATCAGGCTGCGGGTAGGATGCTTTGATCACTTCTTATTCAGTTTTAAAAAAATCCGAATTAGTTAAAGCATGTACTAAATTTCCCATTCATCTTTTTGCAGGATCCAAGTGGACAAGTGACCTTCAAGCATGGCGACAAGACTCTTGTCGGTAAGGAGAAGATGAACACAGTTATTATCACGTTACATTTCTGGATTCACTTTTCTTTTGAGGACTGAAAGGCGATGTGAACCTTCTGTGCAGATCCAAGGGCTATTTGCCGGTACCTCTGTGCCCAGTTCCCAAACCAGGGAAACAGGAACCTCTATGGGACTGGCTCTCTGGAACGGGCATCAATAGAACAGTGGCTGCAAGCAGAGGCTCAGAGCTTCAACCCTCCCAGCTCGGCCCTCGTGTTTCAGCTGGCATTTGCTCCTCTTCTGGGAATCCCTCAGGACCACATGGCCATTGCAGAGAATGAGAGGAAGCTTCAGCAAGTCCTCAACGTTTACGACGAAATACTCTCCAAGAATGAGTACCTGGCTGGCGACGAGTTCACCCTGGCTGACCTCTCACACCTCCCGGACTCGCAGTACATTGTGACCTCGGAGAGGGGGAGGAAGCTCTTCACCTCCAGGAGGAATGTGGCGAGGTGGTTCGACCAAATCTCAAGGCGCAAGGCCTGGGAGCAGGTTGTCAAGATGCAGATGGAGCATCCTGGGGCCTTTGAGTAATGCCTTGGTGGTCGCCAGCAAGTGTTTTGAGTTCATCTTGAAGAGCTCTCCATGTTTATCGATCGAACTGTCTTGTGTTCTTTTGTCATTGTTGCTACTTGTGTTGTCATCGTTTACTGAATCCTCATCAACGTTGTCTTGTGAACCAGAATAATATGAGGCCTGTTTGTGATGTGTTGTGTACATCGGCTGTTTAAAATGTTTTTGTCCACTGAATAAAACTATATGTCTGTTTTTTCACATGTATACCATAGCAGAAGAAACTTAATCTTTTATCAGGTGCATATTTCACTAATTTCATTTTCGGTTAGTTCTAGTTTGCAAATGTTGTTGTATTTAGATGTTCTACGAGCTTGCATTCTGGTTGCATATTTTGTCCGTAATGGTTGATATTGTGAAACATAATACACAAGGGGATCTCATCAATTTGAGCCGCATTTGCTTGAAAGTCAGATGCCTAGTCAAATGCCCAACTTAATATTTCTTGACTTTCGACCAACATACCTATTTGATTGTTTTCTCTCAGAAGCTTGGGAACGCTAATACTTCCCACATTAATCTATTATACAATAATAAATAGAGGATAGATAAGCGATGATTCTAAAACAAAGGCCGTGTTTGCACTTAGTGCAGTTGTATCACCTTGATGTGATGGCCGGATGAAATTTTATCCAGAAAAAGATGATTCTAAAAGATTGTATTAAAAAGCTAGCCTAGTAGAGAAACGCAGAAACTAGGGTATAAAGGCTTGGATTCCATGGTAGCACTATATTAGGTGTTATGGAATTGCTGGTCGAGCACCCACCCACCCCCGCGTCACCCTCCCTGGCGACACGGGGGAACCCTAGCCGCCGCCGCCGGGAAGACCTCCTCCACCCGCCACCGCTATGCCGCTGTGAAAGTGCAACTAATCCCCTGGTGGTTTTGGTAATTAATAACAACATATACATCATTGATCTAATATTCTTTGCAAATAGATTTCAGAAAAAGATCAAATGATTGACATGGCAAGGACTAATGGGTGTGGACCCCTCAAAATGTCAAGGACAAGAATTGGCTACTCCAAGACTCTACATTTTTTGTTTATTGATCCAAGATCACATTGAGTCCCTTTGGAAAGCCAACACTATTAAAAGGGGATGAGGTATCGTTGATGAGGTTGCTGCTCAAGTGCTTAGAGATATTGCTCCAAAAACCCTCAGTCACTTTCTGAAAACACATCTGTCCAAAACCCTAATTCCCTATCTCGGTCCCACCGATATCTCTCATCTGGACCCACCGAGATAACCACTACCATTGCCACTACCATTGCCACTGCCAAACCCTAGCAATTCAGTTTGACCAAAAAGGATCTCGGTCCCGCCGATATGGCATTGCCAAGTTTCTGTGATGACATTGTATCACTTCGGAATCACCGAGTTGAAACAATCGGAAATTCTGAAACTGAGTTCTGGCCTAGGCATTGCACTTCGGTCCCACCGAGTTGTTCCACTTCAGTCCCACCGAAAAGCCCAACATTCATATCTTTTACACTAATCGGTCTCACCGAGTTTTATATTCGGTCTCACTGATTTGGGTCAAAAGTGTGTCGGTTGGATTTTGGGTGAAGGCTATTTATACCCCTCCACCCCGACCTACTCTCTAAGAGAGCCATCAGAACGAAACACAACTTTCGTCATTCATGTTCTCAGAGAGAACTACCTACTCATGTGTTGAGATCAAGGTGTTCCATTCCTATCATTTGAACCTACACTCAAATTGATGGCAGATTTTAGTTCTAGTTTACAAATGTTGTTGTATTTAGATGTTCTATGAACTTGCATTCTGGTTGCATATTTCGTGCGTAACGGTTGATATTGTGAAACATAATACACGAGGGGATCTCATCAATTTGAGCCGCATTTGCTCGAAAGTCAGATGCCTAGTCAAAAGCCCAACTTAATATTTCTTGACTTTCGACCAACATACCTATTTGATTGTTTTCTCTCAGAAGCTAGGGAACGCTAAAACTTCCCACATTAATCTATTATACAATAATAAATAGAGGATAGATAAGCGATGATTCTAAAACAAAGGCCGTGTTTGCACTTAGTGCAGTTGCATCACCTTGATGCGATGGCCGGATGAAATTTTATCCAAAAAGGATGTTTCTAAAAGATTTTATTAAAATGCTAGCCTAGTATAGAAACGCAGAAACTAGAGGAGGGGGGGGGGAGTGCGATTCGCTGGCTTTAACTGTAAAGGCTTGGACTCCACGGTAGCACTATGTTAGTGTTATGGAATTGCATAACTTGCAATACTTAGTTTGGTTGTTGGCCTAGAGCAAATTTTGTGAAAGTCAAATAGACTATAAAATTAAATATCAACATCAGCAATATAAAATATGAAATACTTCTGATGATGGATCTAATGATACAAATTTGGTGTTATACTCCCTCCGTTCCTAAATATTTGTCTTTTTAGAGATTTCAAATGGACTATCACATACGGATGTATATAGACACATTTTAGACTATAAATTCACTCATTTTACTCCGTATGTAGTCACTTGTTGAAATCTCTAGAAAGACAAATATTTAGGAATGGAGAGAGTATATATTAATATTTTCTTCTAAAAACTCAGTCAATCATGCACAAGTTTATAACTTTTGAAAAAACTAATACACCTTATATTTCGGCACGGAGGGAGTAATAAAATAATGTAACTCGACATTATATGGACTGCCAAATAATGTTTTTTTAAACGGAGGTAAAAGATTTGTCTAATCTCAGTAATAAAGAAGAAGGGGTAACATAGTTTAGGTTTTAAAGGAGAGGCCGAAAACAAACCCTCTCAAAGTGCAACAGATACTACTCTCGCGGCATCAAAGAGCTCAAATGTTTTGCCCCGATGAGGACCCAATTCCTCGCTTCCGACTTGATGTTTGCAAAGATGATTGTGGGCAACGTCGCTTTGTCACGGAAAACTCGAGCATTTCTCTCGTTCCAAAGCTCCTGGGTTGCTAGCATAATGAGCGAGGCGACAACCTTCCTTCTATGTCCAGGCGCGAGTACTGTGAGCTTTCACCACTCGTGGATCAAAGCCAAAACTCCCCAGTCGGCAATGGCCAGCTCCGGCGCGTCAAGAAAACCTCCAACGGTAGTCTAAATTCATAGGATTAATTATCATTTTGCCCTCAGTGGTGTCCATGTGCTCAGTTTTGCCCTCAGATGCGAATTGTGCTCAGTTTTGCCCCTAGTCCGAGCGCACCGACTCGTTCCGTGAACCCAGCCGTCTCCGTCAGGTCAACCTTTTGACTCGGCCCTTACAGGTGGGACCAGGCGGCAGGGACGACCAATTTTATTCAGGAACTGGTTCCATCTACTTTATCCTTGGGCATGAAGAACATGCATGCACCGTGGCTTGTGGGACCCAGTAGAGAGCCGTTGAGCAAAGAGCCGTTGTAGGTGTGCTATATAAGCGGGCGACAGCGGCGGTGACCACAGCGACAGAGAGCACGGCGGTGACCATGGCGAGAGAGAGAGAGAGCACGGCGGTGGGAAGCTAGCTGTGGAGGGCGCGGCGGTGGGAAGCTAGCTGTGGAGGGCGCGGTGGCGTTGATATCCCCTTCGGCTCCGAGCTCCATGTCTTCCTCAAGCTCCCGCGCAACCTCGCGGATGCAGAGCCGGGCGCGTGTGGACATGCCTGTCTTCGTCTGTCCGCGGTGCCAGGCGGGCGTTGATCGGAGGGTTTCTCACACACTGAGGAACCATAATCGTCCGTTCTATGTGTGCAGCGAGAATGGGGTAGGAATTGGGGCAATTGCACCATTTTCGTGGTCGGGATCTTTGAGCAATGGGTTGATCTGTTTGGTGTTCATGCAGGTGACATGCTTCTTTCTTTGGGTCGATGCTCTAGCCAAAACTCTGATGAATGAACTGCAAGAAGAGCATGAAGAATGGTTGCGCATGCTGCCACGAACGGCAGTGGCCGCAGCACGAGCTCCGGAAGAAGAGATGGAGGGCGAAGCACGCACTGACAGAGAGCTAGCTGTTGAGCTTAGGATGTTGAAGAAGAAGGTTAGGAAGCTTGAAGATCAAGCACTACCAATACCCATTTGCAAATATTTTTGGGCATTTGTAGGTATGGTAATCGCACTGGTTGTAATGTTGAAAATGTATGGAAAAGCATGAATTATGGAGGAATTTGTAATCTTGAAATTGTATGAGAAATTCACCTAGTTTAAATGTTGGTTAAAGTTGTTTAAATGTTGAAACAAAAAGAGAAGAAGTGACCAACATTTAAATATGTTGAAAAAAAAGAGAAGAAATGAGGAATTCAGAAACTTTTGATCAATGAAATGCAGCTCTCTGCTCTGCCTTTCTGTCCAAAAAAAGGTTGCTCTTGGGCCAGATTCAGAGCGTAGAGCCAAGTGCAGGCTAGACTAATGGGCCAACTACATCCAATTAGGCCCATTCAGGGGTTCTCTTGCATATTTTTCTGTTTTCTGTTCTGATTTAATTTAGGCAGTAAATCATAATGCTGAAACTTTTTGTGGAAGCTAATTGAATTATTCCGGAGCCAAACAATTAAGGTTAGATTTTTTTTGGAGCCGTTAATTAATCCAATTCAAATACACCGTGATTTAAATCAAAGACCAAAATGTCATGGAAAATGTGCCTCAGCTCTGGTAGAGGTTTACGCCTGGTGCCAAAATAAATGAACATTTTTAAGGGCATTACATTGAGAAAAACATAATTTGTCTAAAAAATGAAGGGTGGAAAATGCACAAAAAATTGGTGCTGCTGGGGACTCGAACCCAGGACCACGTGGGTTTGTGGTGTTTAGGGCTGCACTGGTAACTGCTAGGACAGATGGCAAGACTTTGACATGGGTAGGGAAGGAAGGTATACATAGTGAGACAGTGATTTTTTTTTTAAAAATAGTGAGACCGTGAATGTTTACACATGCGTGAGCGTGATTTTCCTTTGTTTTGCACTGAAAATTTGGAGGGTTGGAAGGTTGAAAATGTATGTTACACTACCACATGATTTTGGTCAGAGTGGCACTTGGTTTAGGGTTAGAGTGGCACTTGGTTTAGGATTTAAAGGGGATAAACTTGCATGTTAGTTCATGACTTTATTTGAATGAAACAGAGGGCTTCTCACCCCCTCCGATTTACATTAATGAAAACCACAAGTTCTCGAACTTCATGACTTGTTTAGGGAAGAAATGATATGTTTGGACACAAACATTTTTTAACACACACAATAAACCCTAATAACTTAGATAAGATGGAACACACCGTACCATTACAATAATAAGTTCACGGACAATTCAGGACACATGACGAAACATGACAGGACACGACACGGCATAGAAAAGCAACAAAATAAAAAATGAAACATGACGAGCTTGACTCCGGGCTTGAACATATACATCTTGACCTCCTTCTTCCACCTTGGCCGTGCGCCCCTTCAACACCGTCTTCATCTTCACACCTCCTCGTCGTCGTCGTCGTAGGGAAGGGAGTGCATCTGGCCTAGAGCGGGGAAAATGCGCTCGTAGTTGGTGTAGATGTTGTAGACGGTGAAGAAGATGGCCTCACAGCCGCACCAAAAGACTTGACCGAGGAGCTCGCGCACGTCAAACGAGTTGGTGAAGGTGACCGTGAGTAGTAGGAGGATGCCGCTGCGGTCACGAACCTCGTTGAGGGTGAACATCCTCGGTGAGCCCCGTGGGAGGTGGGCATAGCCGGCTCCGAGGAAGGCGCGGGTGGGTTCGATGGAACCCCTCCACCTTGAAATAGCCCACACACAGAGCTCCCTCTCCACGAGCACGCCCGGTGGGTAGCGCAACTCCGGCACGACAGGCGGACGGTTGAAGGTCGGCCCGTTGAAGTGCATCTTCACTTGGTCTCGCTTGGGGAGGGCTCGGTCGCTTGGGTGTTTGAAGGTGGAGAGAATGGATCAGATCTGGCTTGTGCGTGGGAGAGGAAGAGAGGCACCCCATTTATAGGCCTGTGGGTGGGAGAGGAAGAGAGAAAGGATGAGAACGGTGCGTGTGTGAATCCGGACACGTGTGTGTATCCGGACGCGTGTGTGTATCCATTACGTTTTGCCCTCTTAAATTTTTTCACGAAAATGATGCATGGGGCGCATGCGTGCATCTGAATCACTGCATAGCTCTTTGCCCGGGCGAGGCATCTGAATCGCTGCCCTGAACCACTACCCTGAACCACCTAGCTCGCCTCGCTAGCCTAGCTCGCCTCGCTCGCCTCGCTTGCATGCATGCACGTCGCCGCCTCCCGTGCATGCAAACCCACGTCGCCGCCTCCCATGCATGCAAGGCCTGGAAAGGCTGAGACAGGCTATTTACTGCGGTCTCAGGCCCAGACAACGAGACGGACCAACGGTCCATCCAGCGCGCCCGGTATTTGTTAAAAAAAACAATCTCCCAGCCAATCAGATTGCATCTCACGGATCGCCCCCCTCCTCCCCGCAGATTCCTTCTAGAAGGTTTAGATCGACGGCCCTTGATCGCCACTAGGGTTAGATGAATGGTCCTTGTTCAGCGCTAGGGTTAGCGGGGTTTGGGAGGGGTTTGGAGCAGTCAAAGCTATGTTTGACCAGATTTCAAATGAGCATAATAAATTAAATAAAAATCAGAAAAATAAAAAACATGCGCACATAGTCTTCTTTGTCATATACTAACGATTTAAGTTGATAAACAAGGCTTACATACATTTAAACAATAAGTTCATGTGTATTGTGTGATATCTCTAGTATCTCAAACTCTCTTGTATGAAGTGAAGAGAAGTGTTTTGGGGAAATGAACATGAAAATTTCAAAAAACTCACCACAGCTTCATTTTGGAGTGACTAAGAAGGATCCAGGCTTAGTTTTTCATTTTGATTTTTACACTTTGTTTAAATCTTGGTCAAAGTTAAGTTTGACCAGAATTCAAATAAGCAAAACAAAGTTAAAAAAAGTCAAAAAATAGAAAAACCAGCGCACATAGTCTGTATATATAGAATATATGTGTAGGAAAGTTATTTGGCTGATTTAGACAAGGTCGAAAAAAACCTTGCTTACAAATGAGGCCGTTTACCCCTTTGGACCCTTCTTTTTAGCACATTTTTCATGAAAATTTCAAAAACCTCACCACAACTTCATTTTGGATTGACTAAGAAGGATCCAGGCTTAGTTTTTCATTTTGATGTTTTAGACTTGTTTAAATCTTGGTGAAAGTTAGGTTTGACCAGAATTTAAATGAGCAAAACAAAATTCAAAAAAATCAAAAAAAGGAAAAACCATGTGCTCATTCAAACATCATCCAACAGATATTTAAACATCATGTCAAACATACTTCTAACATAGCTCCAACATCATCCAACATAAATACAACATGTCAAGTGATAAATGTTTCATAATACAACATCATCCCTTATTCATAATGTTTCATAATTATTCATATATAGCGTTGGGGCTTCTGTCTGTTCCTTGAGCTTCTTGCCATCACTTTGCTCCTCGTGCACCTTGTGCTCATTGCCTCTTCTCTTCTCCTCTTGGTTGTCGGTACCTTGCGCGTCTTATTCAAACCTATCATAGAGCTGTGCAAAACATAAACGGTAATGAGATCATGTCAAGTGATAAATGTACAGTAGTATTTGACCCTTGCAAGATTTACATACCTAGCAGAACTCACAACAACAGAAGGTTGGTCACCATTTGGAGCCTCACTTGGATCATCATTTGGAGCCTCACTTGGATCACCATGATCACCATTTGGAGCCTCACTTGGATCACCATGATCACTATTTGGAGCCTCACTTGGATCACCATTTGGAGCCTCACTTGAATCATTATTTGGAGGATATTTTGGACCATCATCATTTGGAACCTCGTCAAAATCCTCATCTGATGCAACCGGCTGTTGACCATCATTTTCATCATCTGTTGAGGCAACCGGCTGCTGACCAACATTTTCATCGAAGCCTTCATCGAAACTCTCTCCGAACGCTGGATCTACTGTGTTATCACAATACTTACCGAAATGACCAGACCCACCACACCTTGTGCACTTACGCTTCCTCGCTCCAAGTCCAGCTCCTTTGCTGCGAGGTCTGATTTGACTCTTCCTTGGTCTACCTGCTGCTCTCTTCAGAACTGGAGCGCAAAGCTTGAATCCAGGGTCCACCATGTCCCATTGTTGTTTTCCCTCCATAGCAGGCAAGGCATAAGCATATGTGGCTTTGAACCTTACAACAGAGTAGTAATCATGCACATACTGCTGTATGTTCCCTGCTGGACCTGGGAGAGAAGTGATGAAAAACAAGGCATGAATGCATGGCAACCCAGTTATCTGCCATTGCCTACAACTGCAAGTTCTAGCTTCTAAATCCACTGGATATCTCCATTCCCTCTTCTCTTTATCCAAATATGATATCTCTGCTGTGGTACCTGAGCAAAGAGTCATGTTCATTTCCAAGCTTGTTGTCTTCTGCTTCAGTTCATTCATCACGCATGGATGATAATGTGGCCCATGATTTTTGCCTCGGCTATTCCTACACGATAATGAAATTTCTGTATGTATCCTATCCTTATCCTGTCAAGCAAATCCACCACATAATGACCTTTTAGTTTCCGGATCGTTGAGTTGAAAGACTCTGCTAGATTATTGTGCACATAGTCAACTTTGCTCACTTCACTGAATTGGCTTCTGGCCCATAACTTGGAGTGGTGTGTTTCCAAGTATTCTTTCACTTTGGGATTCATGTATAACTGCCTCAAGTGGTAGTTGTGCTTCTTCACACTGCAAGTCAAAGATGCTGGCCATAAATTGTCTGTATACACCTTTCCTTTGAATTCTTCATGAAATTTGCAGCAAGGTGACGCATGCATTCCCTATGCTCTACTCAAGGGAACACATTGTCCACGGCCACTTCTAAACCTTTGTAGGCATCTGTATGAATGACCAATCCATTGGGATGTGCAATAGCCCGGCGCAGATTATTCAAAAACCAAGTCCAGCTCTCCTCAGACTCTGTCTCCAGCACACCGTAGGCAACTGGAAATACAAAACCGTGTGCATCAACTGCACAAGCTGCTACTAACTGTCCTTTAAACCTCCCTGTGAGAAAAGTGGCATCAATAGCCAAATAAGGCCTGCAGCCTGCCAAAAAACCCCGGCGACAAGCCTCAAAGCAGACAAAAACCCTCCTAAAGCATTCCTTGGTCTTTGTCACGCCCCTGAATGTGTACTCCATGGTGTGGTGATCAATATCTACAATACTACCTGGGATTGTCCTCTCCACTTCACCTTTGAATGAATACAACAATTGAAAACTTTCCTGCCAGTTACCATAAATAGAATCCATAACATGTTGTTTACCATTGAACAACCTCATGTATGGTAAATCTATCTTGAACTTATCTTTGATGTTCTTCTGCAATTTCTTTGGACCCACTTGCTGGTTTTCTTTCACCCACTTCTTTACTTCTTCTGCCACCCATCTTGACTTGGCTCTACTGATTGTATCCTTCCTAAGGGTTGATTCTTGGCATGTGTGCTTAAAAGGGTTCACTTTTACATGAACATTAGTGCTATTCCGCATTTCAGATGCGAGCAGCCTCCATGGACAATCCTCAGTCGAACAGTGCACTCTGTAACGTACTTGATCGCTCTTGTCAACTTTGAAAGTATGTTCTACCTTGATGCAGTATGTCACAAGTGCATTTCTACACTCATTCATGGATGCAAAAACTGTACCTTCTTCCATATGAGGGTTCAAAGGGTCCTATTCAACAGCTGCAAGGTCTTCGTCCTCACCCACCACGTCATCATCCACACAGACTGCATTGTGAGCCTCATCTTGGTTTTCAGTCCGAGGTGCCCGTTGTAAATTCCGAATAACATCAGAATATAGCTTCTCTTCATCAACCCCAGAATTGTAGTCATCAGGCTCCACTTCAAGGGGGACCCTACTGCTGTTGCCCACACTTGTCGAGCCACCACGTCGCCGTGCACCAACTGAACTGTTCTGGCTAGAGATGCCATTACGATGACTTGGTTCTCCCTGAGATGTTGCACCCGTCATCCTAGGTCCAAATGCCTGCTCAAGCACATCAACTTGCAGCCTCACATGAAAATTATCTTTCTCTTTATGCCTAACAAACATGGTAGCTAGCTCTTCATCATTACTTACTGTCACCCAATTCTTTTCCCCATCATAGTATTTGTATGCCACTTCATCAAGCAAACCCCAAGGATATTGGCTACAAATTACCTCCCCAAATTGTCTGAAACTCCAATTACTAGCCATTGGCAACCGATAATAAAAACCTCCTTGGTATTTCTTCTTATCCTTTGCATCGAACATGTACCGGTCCCTTCTAATGTGCACCATGAAAGCAAACCGCAACTCCGTCCTAACCGGCGAAAAACAGAGATGCAATCAGCACACCAATTGGGCAAACCTACTCGAATCGAGTGTTCAAATGCACAACTAAGCTCAATCTAAACAAGAGGCGAGACTTACCCCTCGGGAACCCAGTCGTGGACGCGGCGGATCTCCGCCCCGATGCCTGCCTCGCCAAATACTCCGGGTTCGCCGCTGCTCGCCATTTCGCCCTAGCGTTCTTTCTCCTAGTTCAAATAGCTCCAGCAGCCCCCTGTTGGAAATATGCCCTAGAGGCAATAATAAAAGCATTATTATTATATTTCCTTATTCATGATAATTGTCTTTATTCGTGCTATAATTGTGTTATCCAGAAATCGTAATACATGTGTGAATAACAAACAACAATATGTCCCTAGTGAGCCTCTAGTTGACTAGCTCGTTGATCGACAGATAGTCATGGTTTCCTGACTATGGACATTGGATGTCATCGATAACGAGATCACATCATTAGGAAAATGATGTGATGGACAAGACCCAATCCTAAACATAGCATAAGATCGCATAGTTCGTTTGCTAGAGTTTTCCAATGTCAAGTATCCTTTCCTTAGACCATGAGATCGTGTAACTCCCGGATACCGTAGGAGTGCTTTGGGTGTGCCAAACGTCACAACGTAACTGGGTGACTATAAAGGTATACTACGGGTATCTCTGAAAGTGTCTGTTGGGTTGACATGGATCGAGACTGGGATTTGTCACTCCGCTTGACGGAGAGGTATCACCGGGCCCTCTCGGTAATGCATCATCATAATGAGCTCAATGTGATCAAAGTGTTTGATCACGGGATCATGCATTACGGTACGAGAAAAGTGACTTGCCGGTAACGAGATTGAACGAGGTACTGGGATACCGACGATCGAATCTCGGGCAAGTAAAATACCGATTGACAAAGGGAATCGTATACAGGATTAATTGAATCCTCGACATCGTGGTTCATCCGATGAGATCATCGTGGAGCATGTGGGAGCCAACATGGGTATCCATATCCCGCTGTTGGTTATTGCCCAAGATCCGTCTCGGTCATGTCTGCATGTCTCCCGAACCCGTAGGGTCTACACACTTAAGGTTCGGTAACGCTAGGGTTGTGAAGATATGTATATGCAGTAACCCGAATGTTGTTCGGAGTCCCGGATGAGATCCCGGACGTCACGAGGAGTTTCGGAATGGTCCGGAGGTAAAGATTTATATATGGAAAGTCATCATACGGACATCGGGACAAGTTTCGGGGTTATCGGTATTGTACCGGGACCACCGGAGGGTCCCGGGGGGTCCACCGGGTGGGGCCACCTATCCCGGAGGGCCCCATGGGCTGTATGAGGGAGGGAACCAGCCCAAAGTGGGCTGGTGCGCCTCCCCCCAAGGGCCCATGCGCCTAGGGTTTGGGGGGGGGGGAACCCTAAAGGGGGCGCCCCCTTGCTTGGGGGGCAAGTCCCCTCCCTGGCCGCCGCCCCCCCTAGGAGATTCCATCTCCTAGGGCCGGCGCCCCCCCAAGGGGCTATATAAAAGGGGGAGGGGAGGGGGGGGGGGGGCTGCGCACCCCTTTGCCCTGGCGCCTCCCTCTCCCTCTCCAACACCTCCTCCTCATCCGTAGAGCTCGGTGAAGCCCTGTCGGAGTACTGCGGCTCCACCATCACCACGCCGTCGTGCTGCTGCTGGAGTCTTCTTCCCCAATATCTCCTTTGCCTTGCTGGATCAAGAAGAAGGAGACGTTACGCTGACCGTACGTGTGTTGAACGCGGAGGTGCCGTGGTTTCGGTGCTAGGATCTCCGGTGATTTGGATCACGGTGTGTACGACTACTTCATCCCCGTTCGTTGAACGCTTCCGCTCGCGATTTACAAAGTGGTAGGTAGATGCAATCTCTCTCTCCCATGACTCGTTGCTAGATGAACTCATAGATGGATCTTGGTGAAACCGTAGGAAAATTTTTGTTTTCTGCAACGTTCCCCAACAGTGGCATCATGAGCTAGGTCTATGCGTAGTTCTCTATTGCACGAGTAGAACACAATTTGTTGTGGGCGTAGATGTTGTCAACTTTCTTGCCGCTACTAGTCTTATCTTGCTTCACCGGTATTGTGGGATGAAGCGGCCTGGACCAACCTTACACGTACTCTTACGTGAGACCGGTTCCACCGACTAACATGCACTAGTTGCATAAGGTGGCTGGCGGGTGTCTGTCTCTCCTACTTTAGTTGGAGCGGATTCGATGAAAAGGGTCCTTATGAAGGGTAAATAGAAGTTGACAAATCACGTTGTGGTTTTTACGTAGGTAAGAAAACGTTCTTGCTAGAACCCTAATTCAGCCACGTAAAACTTGCAACAACAATTAGAGGACGTCTAACTTGTTTTTGCAGCAAGTGCTTTGTGATATGATATGGCCAAAGTTGTGATGAATGATGAATGATCTATATGTGATGTATCAGATGTTCACGCTATTGTAATAGGAATCACGACTTGCATGTCGATGAGTATGACAACCGGCAGGAGCCATAGGAGTTGTCTTTATTTTTTGTATGACCTGCGAGTCATTGAGAAACGCCATGTAAATTACTTTACTTTATTGCTAAACGCGTTAGCCATAGTAGTAGAAGTAATAGTTGGCGAGCAACTTCATGGAGACACGATGATGGAGATCATGATGATGGAGATCATGGTGTCAAGCCGGTGACAAGATGATCATGGAGCCCCAAGATGAAGATCAAAGGAGCTATGTGATATTGGCCATATCATGTCATGTTTATTATTTGATTGCATGTGATGTTTATCATGTTTTGCGTCTTGTTTACTTAGAACGACGGTAGTAAATAAGATGATCCCTCATAATAATTTCAAGAAAGTGTTCACCCTAACTATGCACCGTTGCGACAGTTCGTTGTTTCGAAGCACCACGTGATGATCGGGTGTGATAGATTCTAACGTTCACATACAATGGATGTAAGACAGATTTACACACGCAAAACACTTAGGTTGACTTGACGAGCCTAGCATGTACAGACATGGCCTCGGAACACAGAAGACCGAAAGGTCGAGCATGAGTCGTATAGAAGATACGATCAACATGAAGATGTTCACCGATGTTGACTAGTCCGTCTCACGTGATGATCGGACACGGCCTAGTTGACTCGGATCATGTAATACTTAGATGACTAGAAGAGGGATGTCTATCTAAGTGGGAGTTCATTAAATAATTTGATTAAATGAACTTTATTATCATGAACTTAGTCTAAACATTTTACAATATGTCTTGTAGATCAAATGGCCAACGTAGTCCTCAACTTCAACGCGTTCCTAGAGAAAACCAAGCTGAAAGACGATGGTAGCAACTATACGGACTGGGTCCGGAACCTGAGGATCATCCTCATAGCTGCCAAGAAAGATTATGTCCTACGAGCACCGCTGGGTGACGCACCTATTCTCCCTGCAGAACAAGACGTTATGAACGCTTGGCGGTCACGCTGCGATGATTACTCCCTCGTTCAATGCGGCATGCTTTACAGCTTAGAGCCGGGGCTCCAAAAGCGTTTTGAGAGACATGGAGCATATGAGATGTTCGAAGAGCTGAAAATGGTTTTCCAAGCTCATGCCCGGGTCGAGAGATATGAAGTCTCCAACAAATTCTTTAGCTGTAAGATGGAGGAAAATAGCTCTGTCAGTGAGCACATACTCAAAATGTCTGGGTTGCACAACCGCTTGACTCAACTGGAAGTTAATCTCCCGGATGAAGTGGTCATTGACAGAATCCTCCAGTCGCTTCCACCTAGCTACAAGAGCTTTGTGATGAACTACAATATGCAGGGGATGGTAAAGACCATTCCTGAGGTATATGCTATGCTGAAATCAGCAGAGGTAGAAATCAAGAAGGAGCATCAAGTGTTGATGGTGAATAAAACCACTAAGTTCAAGAAGGGCAAGGGTAAAAAGAACTTCAAGAAGGACGGCAAGGAAGTTGCCGCGCCCGGTAAGCAAGTTGCCGGGAAGAAGCCAAAGAATGGACCCAAGCCCGAAACTGAGTGTTTTTATTGCAAGGGAAGTGGTCACTGGAAGCGGAACTGCCCCAAATACTTAGCGGACAAGAAGGCCGGCAAAACCAAAGGTATATGTGATATACATGTAATTGATGTGTACCTTACCAGTACTTGTAGTAGCTCTTGGGTATTTGATACCGGTGCAGTTGCTCACATTTGTAACTCAAAGCAGGAGCTGCGGAATAAACGGAGACTGGCGAAGGACGAGGTGACGATGCGCGTCGGGAATGGTTCCAAGGTCGATGTGATCGCCGTCGGCACGCTGCCTCTACATTTACCTACGGGATTAGTTTTAAACCTCAATAATTGTTATTTAGTTCCAAGTTTGAGCATGAACATTGTGTCTGGATCTCGTTTAATTCGAGATGGCTACTCATTTAAATCCGAGAATAATGGTTGTTCCATTTATATGAGAGATATGTTTTATGGTCATGCTCCGATGGTTAATGGTTTATTCTTGATGAATCTCGTACGTGATGATACACATATTCATAGTGTGAATACCAAAAGAGTTAAAGTTGATAACAATAGTCCCACATATTTGTGGCACTGCCGCCTTGGTCACATAGGTGTCAAACGCATGAAGAAGCTCCATGCAGATGGACTTTTAGAGTCTCTTGATTATGAATCATTTGACACATGCGAACCATGCCTCATGGGTAAAATGACCAAGACTCCGTTCTCAGGAACAATGGAGCGAGCAACCAACTTATTGGAAATCATACATACCGATGTGTGCGGTCCAATGAGTGTTGAGGCTCGCGGTGGCTATCGTTATGTTCTCACCCTCACTGATGACTTGAGTAGATATGGGTATGTCTACTTAATGAAACACAAGTCTGAGACCTTTGAAAAGTTCAAGGAATTTCAGAGTGAGGTTGAAAATCAACGTGAGAGAAAGATCAAGTTTCTACGATCAGATCGTGGAGGAGAATACTTGAGTCATGAATTTGGCACACACTTAAGAAAATGTGGAATAGTTTCACAACTCACGCCGCCTGGAACACCTCAGCGTAATGGTGTGTCCGAACGTCGTAATCGCACTCTATTAGATATGGTGCGATCTATGATGTCTCTTACCGACTTACCGCTATCTTTTTGGGGCTATGCTTTAGAGACTGCCGCATTCACTTTAAATAGGGTTCCGTTGAAATCCGTTGAGACGACACCGTATGAATTATGGTTTGGGAAGAAACCTAAGCTGTCGTTTCTAAAAGTTTGGGGATGCGATGCTTATGTTAAGAAACTTCAACCTGAAAAGCTCGAACCCAAGTCGGAAAAATGCGTCTTCATAGGATACCCTAAAGAAACTGTTGGGTATACCTTCTACCTCAGATCCGAAGGCAAGATCTTTGTTGCCAAGAATGGATCCTTTCTAGAGAAAGAGTTTCTCTCGAAAGAAGTAAGTGGGAGAAAAGTAGAACTTGATGAAGTGTTACCTCTTGAACCGGAAAATGGCGAAACTCAAGAAAACGTTTCTGAGGTGCCTGCACCGAATAGAGAGGAAATTAATGATGATGATCAAAATACTTCTAATCAAGCTCCTACTGAAATTCGAAGGTCCACAAGGACACGTTCCGCACCAGAGTGGTACGGCAACCCTGTCTTGGAAATCATGTTGTTAGACAACGGTGAACCTTCGAACTATGAGGAGGCAATAGCGGGCCCGGATTCCGACAAATGGCTGGAAGCCATGAAATCCGAGATAGGATCCATGTATGAAAACAAAGTATGGACTTTGACAGACTTGCCCGATGATCGGCGAGCGATAGAAAATAAATGGATCTTTAAGAAGAAGACAGACGCGGATGGTAATGTGACCATCTATAAAGCTCGGCTTGTCGCTAAGGGTTATCGACAAGTTCAAGGAATTGACTACGATGAGACTTTCTCACCGGTAGCGAAGCTGAAGTCCGTCCGAATCATGTTAGCAATTGCCGCATACTATGATTATGAGATATGGCAAATGGACGTCAAAACGGCATTCCTTAATGGTTTCCTTAAGGAAGAATTGTATATGATGCAGCCGGAAGGTTTTGTCGATCCTAAGAATGCTGACAAGGTGTGCAAGCTCCAACGCTCGATTTATGGGCTGGTGCAAGCATCTCGGAGTTGGAACATTCGCTTTGATGAGATGATCAAAGCGTTTGGGTTTACACAGACTTATGGAGAAGCCTGTGTTTACAAGAAAGTGAGTGGGAGCTCTGTAGCATTTCTCATATTATATGTAGACGATATACTTTTGATGGGAAATGATATAGAACTCTTGGACAACATTAAGGCCTACTTGAATAAAAGTTTTTCAATGAAGGACCTTGGAGAAGCTGCTTATATATTAGGCATCAAGATCTATAGAGATAGATCAAGACGCCTCATAGGTCTTTCACAAAGCACATACTTTGATAAAATATTGAAGAAGTTCAATATGGATCAATCTAAGAAAGGGTTCTTACCTGTGTTACAAGGTGTGAAATTTAGCTCAGCTCAATGTCCGACCACAGCAGAAGATATAGAAGAGATGAGTGTCATCCCCTATGCCTCAGCCATAGGTTCTATTATGTATGCCATGTTGTGTACCAGACCTGATGTAAACCTTGCCGTAAGTTTGGTAGGAAGGTACCAAAGTAATCCCGGCAAGGAACACTGGACAGCGGTCAAGAATATCCTGAAGTACCTGAAAAGGACTAAGGAAATGTTTCTCATTTATGGAGGTGACGAAGAGCTCGTCGTAAAGGGTTACGTCGACGCTAGCTTTGACACAGATCTGGATGACTCTAAGTCACAAACCGGATACGTGTATATTTTGAATGGTGGGGCAGTAAGCTGGTGCAGTTGCAAGCAAAGCGTCGTGGCGGGATCTACATGTGAAGCGGAGTACATGGCAGCCTCGGAGGCAGCACATGAAGCAATTTGGGTGAAGGAGTTCATCACCGACCTCGGAGTCATACCCAATGCGTCGGGGCCAATCAAGCTCTTCTGTGACAACACTGGAGCTATTGCACTTGCAAAGGAGCCCAGGTTTCACAAGAAGACCAGGCACATCAAGCGTCGCTTCAACTCCATTCGTGAAAATGTTCAAGATGGAGACATAGAAATTTGTAAAGTGCACACGGATCTGAATGTCGCAGATCCGTTGACTAAACCTCTCCCAAAGGCAAAACATGATCAGCACCAGAACTCTATGGGTGTTCGATTCATCACAATGTAACTAGATTATTGACTCTAGTGCAAGTGGGAGACTGTTGGAAATATGCCCTAGAGGCAATAATAAAAGCATTATTATTATATTTCCTTATTCATGATAATTGTCTTTATTCGTGCTATAATTGTGTTATCCGGAAATCGTAATACATGTGTGAATAACAGACAACAATATGTCCCTAGTGAGCCTCTAGTTGACTAGCTCGTTGATCGACAGATAGTCATGGTTTCCTGACTATGGACATTGGATGTCATCGATAACGAGATCACATCATTAGGAAAATGATGTGATGGACAAGACCCAATCCTAAACATAGCATAAGATCGCATAGTTCGTTTGCTAGAGTTTTCCAATGTCAAGTATCCTTTCCTTAGACCATGAGATCGTGTAACTCCCGGATACCGTAGGAGTGCTTTGGGTGTGCCAAACGTCACAACGTAACTGGGTGACTATAAAGGTATACTACGGGTATCTCTGAAAGTGTCTGTTGGGTTGACATGGATCGAGACTGGGATTTGTCACTCCGCTTGACGGAGAGGTATCACCGGGCCCTCTCGGTAATGCATCATCATAATGAGCTCAATGTGATCAAAGTGTTTGATCACGGGATCATGCATTACGGTACGAGAAAAGTGACTTGCCGGTAACGAGATTGAACGAGGTACTGGGATACCGACGATCGAATCTCGGGCAAGTAAAATACCGATTGACAAAGGGAATCGTATACGGGATTAATTGAATCCTCGACATCGTGGTTCATCCGATGAGATCATCGTGGAGCATGTGGGAGCCAACATGGGTATCCATATCCCGCTGTTGGTTATTGCCCAAGAGCCGTCTCGGTCATGTCTGCATGTCTCCCGAACCCGTAGGGTCTACACACTTAAGGTTCGGTAACGCTAGGGTTGTGAAGATATGTATATGCAGTAACCCGAATGTTGTTCGGAGTCCCGGATGAGATCCCGGACGTCACGAGGAGTTTCGGAATGGTCCGGAGGTAAAGATTTATATATGGAAAGTCATCATACGGACATCGGGACAAGTTTCGGGGTTATCGGTATTGTACCGGGACCACCGGAGGGTCCCGGGGGGTCCACCGGGTGGGGCCACCTATCCCGGGGGGCCCCATGGGCTGTATGAGGGAGGGAACCAGCCCAAAGTGGGCTGGTGCGCCTCCCCCCAAGGGCCCATGCGCCTAGGGTTTGGGGGGGGGGAACCCTAAAGGGGGCGCCCCCTTGCTTGGGGGGCAAGTCCCCTCCCTGGCCGCCGCCCCCCCTAGGAGATTCCATCTCCTAGGGCCGGCGCCCCCCCAAGGGGCTATATAAAAGGGGGAGGGGAGGGGGGGCTGCGCACCCCTTTGCCCTGGCGCCTCCCTCTCCCTCTCCAACACCTCCTCCTCCTCCGTAGAGCTCGGCGAAGCCCTGTCGGAGTACTGCGGCTCCACCATCACCACGCCGTCGTGCTGCTGCTGGAGTCTTCTTCCCCAACCTCTCCTTTGCCTTGCTGGATCAAGAAGAAGGAGACGTTACGCTGACCGTATGTGTGTTGAACGCGGAGGTGCCGTGCTTTCGGTGCTAGGATCTCCGGTGATTTGGATCACGGTGTGTACGACTACTTCATCCCCGTTCGTTGAACGCTTCCGCTCGCGATCTACAAAGTGGTATGTAGATGCAATCTCTCTCTCCCATGACTCGTTGCTAGATGAACTCATAGATGGATCTTGGTGAAACCGTAGGAAAATTTTTGTTTTCTGCAACGTTCCCCAACACCCCCACCTTTGAGCGCTCCGGCCGGGCGCACGGAAGGAGGCCGCGCCGCGGGTCGAGCAGGTGGTGGGCGCCCCATCCGTGGCGTCCCAGGAAGGTGGTGGGCGTCGCAGGTAGCCGTGGAGCGTAGGCGCAGGACGATAGCGGCGGAGCAGGCCGTGCAGCTAGTGGCGGGGCAGGTGCTGGCCGCGGCGCAGGTGACAGCGGCGGCGCAGGACAGCCGGCCAGCGGATGGGCAGAGTGAGCTAGAATGATTTGGGGATTAGTTGCACGGGCCTACATGTCAGCTCTGGACCCACGTCCACGCGGTCCCACGTGTAAGCTCCGGACCCACAACACTAACGCCGGCGGACGGAATGGACTCAAATATGGGCGTTTGGCCTCGTCATAGTTGCTGTGCATGGACTAGGGGCAAAACTGAGCACAATTCGCATGTGAGGTCAAAACTGAGCACATGGACACCACTGAGGGTAAAAGGATAATTAACCCAAATTCATAGGGAGTAACGACATTGGTAAATGATGTGCACCGGGGAAAAAATATCACAAGAATCTAAAATTTGCCAAGTATGAAAGTTCAAAATTGGCTCCTGTTCACTCGTATGCAGGGATGAAGACAGAAATTTAGTATAGGGGGTGGGGGGCGAGCTCCATTCTTAAGTTCTTACAGACCGGCGAGGCCTGGCCGAGCCAAAAATAAATAAATACATAGGGTGTAAAGAAGCCTAGGTTTGAACTCGTGTTTTCATAGGTGTAATTAAAGACTACAAATACCATCAAATTGTTCATCTTTGACGAGACAAATTTTATTCCGAAATTAGTTATGTAACAAAACATTGATACTCGACTGCATAACAAACTAATTCCAAATCCAATTTTAACGCCGATCAAATCATTCATATTAGAGAAAAAAAACTCAAGAGATTTGAAGCCGAGGTTAATTATGGGAGTGGGCATGCCGGTAGAGAGGACGTCATGCACAGTCCGCCCCGTGGTCGCTCATGGCGGTGGTGGTGCTTCCCCTAATCCCGTTTACGATGGTTGATGGCGGTGATCAATTTGGGATTCATAAGGATGAGGACTAACCATGCACCGATGCAGACATGATAACTTAATTAGGCTCCTTCTGATCTGAGGCTGAAGCAATTTTTCCTTGACGGAGACTCGAACGGGATAGGCAGATCGCACGGTGCATTTTAGTGGCAGCGATAAAATCACATTGATCGCAACAGCCGGGAAACGGACGCGGCTCCTCTGACGTACGGCTCACACACTGCCGTGTGAGCCCGGATCCACCTGTCAGTGGCCCCACGTCAGGGGGCCGTACGTCACGGGATCCTGCTCCCTGAGAAACGACCGAATGCGTGCATGGCTTTCGTGCTGCTCCGGGCTAATTTCCTAGAACGATGGTGGTGGTGGGCCTTTTGTTGAGTTCCGGCCTATTAACTGCTATGCAATGGCTGGGCCTCACGTTGTTATATGCCATGCTTGGTCAGGCTATCCTGGAAAACTTTTATTTGTCCATGTAAACATTATGACATCCTAAATAAAGCTTGCCAGTTTGCCTGAAAAAACAAAGGGTGCGCAAAACAACGCTTCCTATTTAGCGCTGCAGACACTGCATTTCGCAAACTGGCGCGTGCAACGTCCCGTGCTGGGTCGGCCATGTAGGGGTCCTGAGGTTTTTTTCTCATCATGGTTTTAGAACGCATAAAAGTGATGGAGCAGGACGCCTCGTCGCTACATGCTTGTGTTACCACCCCGCCACGCAGGTTCTGATAAGTTACAACCTTTCCTCTCTTTTTTATTTTTTATTTTTTATTTTTTCTTTTTTATTTTTTCTTTTTTCTTTTTTCTTTTCATTTTCCCTTTTTTGATTTTTGTTTTTTCCTTTTTGTACGACCAGGTTCCCCCTGCACCCCTTCAAATTTGATGAACTATTTTGAAATTCTATGAACTTTTTCAAATTGGATGAACCTTTTTTCAATTACGATGAAGTGTTTTTAAAAATAGATCAAGTTTTTTTTTTCATTTTTGATGAACTTTTTTAAATCGATGAACCTTTTCAATTTTGATAAAAAAATTCTAGGTTGATGAACTTTTTTCAAAATCGATGAACTTTTTTCAAGATTAGCGAACTCCTTTTTCAAAATTGATGAATATTTTTAAATTGGCAAACTTTTTGTTCAAAATCGGTGAACTACTTTGAAAATTGACTAACTTTTTTGAAATTTCACGAACTTTATCCTAAATTTTGTGAACTTTTTCCAAATTCATGAAGTTTTCTCAAATTCATGACTTTTTTTCAGTTTGTATGAACCTTTTCAATTTTATGAACTTCTTGAAATTCATGTTTTTTATATTGTGCATTCATTCTTCTTTTTTCTTTTCATTTTATCATAAAATAATTGGTGGGTATATAATATGGGTTATTTGTCCTCAAAATAAACAACGTAGTGAGTTTCACCTAGTGGCTATGTTCGAATGTTACCGCACAGGCGGTCAGAGATTGAATCCCGGCTCTACCGCATATTTTGCAATCTAACAACCTCGCTGTGCCTCGTTGCGTTTCCTAGGCCGGCCCAGTTCGTGTCCATACAGGCGCCAGCGGCGTGAATCGGCGCTTACATCGATGTATAGGAGCTCCCGCGCAAAACGGGCACTCTGGCACATAGGTCCTTTTTTAGCCGGCATATTTCGGGATTCCTTCCCCAACGGTGGGGAATGGGCTAGAACTTTTCCACAATCGGTTTTCTTTATGTTTCTCCTTATGGTTTCCCTTTTTTCCCTTTTATGTTTCTCTTTACTGTTCAGTTTTTTTCCTTTATTCCTATTCTTTTTAATTTTTTGGGCATATTTCAAATTTGTGAACATATTTTCCCTAATGATGCACAATTTTTAGACACACCAATATCTTTTGACCTCGAGACCATTTTTTGAGATCATGGGCATTATTTACAAATTCACGAACATTTTTAAAAACCATACAAATTTTCTGAATTAAAAAAATCATTTCTACAAGTTCACAAACATTTTTTTAAAAAGTGAACATCTTTTTTGACAACCGTAAACATTTGTCTCGAATCGGCGAGCATTTAGAAAAAATCAGGGGCACAATTTTTGTAATTTAAAAAAATGGGCGGAAATCTTTTTGGAATACATGAATATTTTTTTGAATCAGCGAACATTTTTTGAATCGATGCATTTTTCTGTAGTTCATGAATATTTTTCGAATTTTTAATAAATTCTTGGACAATTTCTAAATTTTCTAAAATTTGTTAAATTTCATAATATTTTTTAACACATGTATATTTTTTCAATATCGTGAACATTTTTCACAATCCACGAACAGTTTTTAAAATCATGAATATTTTCTGAATTAACAAACAATTTTTACAACTTCGCAAACAGTTTTGAATAAAGTGAACATTTTTCAGAAATTGGGGGAACAACTTTTGTAATTCATGAAAAATAATTGGTGAACATTTTTTGAAATACATTAACATTTTGTGAATAAGGGAAGATTTTTTGAATCTAAGATTTTTTTTGTAATTCCTAAATATTTAAAAATAATTCAGGAACAATTTTTGAATTTGTGAACACTTGTTCAAAATTATTCACATTTTTTGTATTGACAAACATTTTTTACAAGTTCGCAAACATTTTTTAAAATTTATTTTATTTTTTGAAACCCCGTGAACATTTGTTTCGAATTGACAAACATTTTTTTCGAAATACATTTTTTGAATCAAGTATTTTTTTAATTCATGTATACTTTTTGAATTTCCTGAATATTTTAAAAAAAATTCATGAACAATTTTGAAAAATTACGAACATTTGTTCATTTTCAAAACATTTTGATACATTAATTTGTTTAAATCATGAATATTTCTGGAATACGCGATCTTTTTTTCAAAACCGTGAACATTTTTTTAATATGCGCACATGTTACGTAAAAACGTGGCCCTTTTTTGAATGTACGAAAATTTAATGATTTGTTGATATATTTTTTCCCAAATGCAGGTTTTAAATTTTCGGAACTTTTTGTAATCCCAATTTTTTATAATAGAAAAAACACAGAAAAGAAAAAAGAAAGTGAAAAACTGAAAATTTAGAGAATAGTGGGCCCACAAATGGGCCGGCCCAAACGGGCACGCTCGAGGAGCGAGGGGTGATGGTAGGCTTTTGAACATGGATTGGTGTGACAGAGCCAATTTTTCGGCGAATCAAGTTTTTTCTGAGAGCGCTAAACATTACTTCTTTCAGGATTGATTCTCACTCACTGCCTGATTGCAAGCTTGGGCCATGAGACCTATTGTCCTATTGTACTGGCTCACTTCACTACTACGGAGGATGGGTTTTTTTCTCCATATTACCATATCTCTAGAGCCAATAATTTTCTATGCGGAATTACTGAACTCAATCACTTGCTGCCGTTACTCAACTGATCTCTGTTGAGGTCTATCCCATAGAGGTAGTTAAATTGGATCAATGATTGATTTCTAGGTTTTGTCGTAAACCTAATTGGTTACTTTCAACTACATAAATCAATAGTTCAAACAAAGCTAAGGCATTTCCCATTGATATATGAACTTTTGTACCAGAAACAGTAGTGTCTCCAACTCTCCAATTATAACTCCTCTGGGACGTAAAACATATCTCTTCTCACCATCCCCATAGTGTAAGCAGTTAGACTTTTGTTTAATAGCATAACTCAAGCAGTCAATAGATCCATTCTATCTAGTAAATCACTATTTACCAAATCAGATACTTGTGAAATTGATGGACTCGATCTGCATGTCGGTCAAGAATAGGCCTAGCTACGGATTTTTGCTTCGAGGACCGACTCGCCGCAACTTCTCGTTTGAATAGTTGTCGAGTTGATTGACCCTGCTTCGGGTACCTGGGACGAGCAGCTAATCACGTCAATTCTCAGTCCAATTGATGCAAGAAGCTTGCTGTTTCAGGTTCAAGGAATGGGGAAGTGTTCTATTGAGAAATGTTTTTGACCCATTTTCCATTTCTAGGTTTGGTGGGCGGTTTCACCATTCAGCCATGGATGCTTTAGCAAGTGAACTAGGTTTTTATTTGAGAGCGAACTAGGTTTTTAGTGGTATTCCTTCACAAGCCTCTATTTCTTCCGTTAAGGGAGATACGGGAATAGATGGAATAGGAAGACGTGTTTCCAGAATGAACATTAATTGAAAGTTGGTGAAGAAGGTGTATATGTATTTTGTCTATGGTAAGACACATCATAGTGCAACATGGACATCTAGAAGGGGCTAGACTTCATTAGAAAACATGCTGAAACCAACAAAGTGTCAGACATTTCTTTGCATGCTGGGACAAGAAATTCTCAGCCATTGCTAGACCGAGCCATGTTAGCAAAGAATGGTTTCTCCAACAATATGAGGATAAATCCCTTACTAAAATGGTAGTGGTCACAAACCCCTTCCGTGTACAATTGAAAACATTAATAATATGAAATCAAGAATCATCATTTATACTGGGAATGCCTTCCTCTACCAAAAGAGAAAGAGTTGAAGATAACGAAGGAAAGTGGGTGGAGGGATTTCTTTCAACCCGGTGGTACCCAGAGAAAAAGTTGCCCCGCACCCTATAGGGATCATCAAATAGATAGGTAGGAACATAAAATGAAACATTCCGGAGCTGCAAAGATAGTTATCAAATCGTGAGCACCACATAAAAATACCCCCCCCCTAGAGTGACTGTTAATACGAATAACAGAAACTCTATTGTAGCCATTTCTATACATTCTCTATGGATAGAGGAATACATAAAGTTGAACAAAATAAAATGACCATTTCCTGATCCGAGGTTTGAGCTACTATGGCACGACCCCGTGCGGAATTATTATTATTACCGAAGGACGGGACTTTCAACAAACAAAGAAGTGAGTTGAAGCCTTCCTTTCGGCCAGGAGATAAGGATGGCTCTAAGAATTCCTCTATTTAGAGTATGAAAACCAAAGGAATTCTCATACACCTAGGAGGTGAATCGGAGTCAACTGATTAAACGTTTGCTAATGATGGAATTGCCAAACCTTTGCCCATGCCAAAAAAGAAGCCAAGTCCGATTCAATAATTACCTTTCTTTTGTCTCTATCTTTGGACTGAATACCATTATTTTGATCGTTACCGAGTCTTGAGATTGCTTCAATGCATGTGATCCTTCTCCTCAGCCTCCCCCCTAAATCTTAGAATCTGAATGCCTCATGAACGGGAATGAAATGAAATAAAGCATTTCTACCGGATGAGCTTCTATCCATTTTGTCTATAGCTCTTTTGTTTTCCAGAATGGCTTGTTCGCCAGAAAATGCCTTCTTAGGAAGCGAAGAAGAATACGTCTGCTTGAGAATGCCTTCGTTGTTTGTGGTAAGTATAAAGGAGATCAAATCTGTTCCGAGAATTGAAGTGTGGCACCCCGGCTCAGAGAAACCGGAACGCCACGTATTCCACCCCAGAGATCGAGGAGAAGTCTTCTAGAATACGACACTGCTTAGCATAGAACAAATCAGCTCTTTATTACAATCTATATGGGTACAAGGGGATTACATCGGCACGACGACACTACGCCTGCCACGGTTGCTCCATGCAAGCAGTAGAACAACATAATGCAGTGGAATAACTCCTGGCAGCGGAACAACGATGACGATAATGAACTCCACTCCGCGGGGACTCTGGCTGGAACGCTTATCCTAGGTCGCAAATAAGGAATCCATGGCAAACAAGCAATCAAATATGGCATGACCTGCAAACTGGCATGACACGCCAGGTCAGTAAATTGAATGTACTTGCAAGCTCACAACAACCAAAGCACTCAAGACAAACAATAGCATGGCAATTACAGATTTTTAAGCAATGATGAACACGATACTATCAGAACAACATGACATGTACAACATGATACAACTAGAACAATACTAGCATGGCATAAACATATGAACATGATGAGACTATCATGCAACATGATGAAACTATCATGCACCAACTTACTCTGCTTGGGTTACATCGTAACTAATAACCCACAAGTATAGGGGATCGCAACAACTTTCGAGGGTAGAGTATTCAACCCAAATTTATTAATTCGACACAAGGGGAGCCAAAGAATATTCTCAAGTATTAGCAGCTGAGTTGTCAATTCAACCACACCTGGAAACTTAGTATCTACGGCAAAGTGTTTAGTAGCAAAGTAGTATGATAGTGGTGGTAACGGTAACAAAAGAGTAATGAAAGCAAAGTAATATTTTTGGTGTTTTGTAGTGATTGTAACAGCAGCAACGGGAAAGTAAATAAGCATAAACCAATATATGGAAAGATCGTAGGCATCGGATTAGTGATGGATAATTATGCCGGATGCGGTTCATCATGTAACAGTCATAACATAGGGTGACACAGAACTAGCTCCAATTCATCAATGTAATGTAGGCATGTATTCCGAATATAGTCATACGTGCTTATGGAAAAGAACTTGCATGACATCTTTTGTCCTACCCTCCCGTGGCAGCGGGGTCCTATTGGAAACTAAGGGATATTAAGGCCTCCTTTTAATAGAGAACCGGAACAAAGCATTAGCACATAGTGAATACATGAACTCCTCAAACTATGATCATCACCGGGAGTGGTCCCGATTATTGTCACTTCGGTGTTGCCGGATCATAACACATAGTAGGTGACTATAGACTTGCAAGATAGGATCAAGACCTCACATAATTCATGAAAACATAATAGGTTCAGATCTGAAATCATGGCACTCGGGCCCTAGTGACAAGCATTAAACATAGCAAAGTCATAGCAACATCAATCTCAGAACATAGTGGATACTAGGGATCAAACCCTAACAAAACTAACTCGATTACATGATAAATCTCAACCCATCACCGTCCAGCAAGCCTACGATGGAATTACTCACGCACGGCGGTGAGCATCATGAAATTGGTGATGGAGGATGGTTGATGATGACGACGGCGATGAATCCCCCTCTCCAGAGCCCCGAACGGACTCCAGATCAGCCCTCCCGAGAGGTTTTAGGGCTTGGCGGCGGCTCCGAATCATAGAACACGATTATTTCTTATTTTTTTTCCCCGAAAGCCAATATTTAGAGTTGGAGTTGGTGTCGGAAGGTGTCCAGGGGCCCATGAGGTAGGGGGGAGCGCCCTGGGGGGGGGGCGCCCCCACCCTCGTGGACAGGGTGTGGGCCCCCTGGTCTTCATCTTTGGCGAGGATTTTTTATTATTTATTCTAAGATATTCCATGGAGTTTCAGGTCATTCCGAGAACTTTTGTTTTCTGCACATAAAACGACATCATGGCAATTCTGCTGAAAACAGTGTCAGTCTGGGTTAGTTCCATTCAAATCATACAAGTTAGAGTCCAAAACAAGAGCAAAAGTATTTGGTAAAGTAGATACGACGGAGACGTATCAACTCCCCCAAGCTTAAACCCTTGCTTGTCCTCAAGCAATTCAGTTGACAAACTAAAAGAAATAAAGAAAAACTTTTACAAACTCTGTTTTCTCTTGTTGTTGTAAATATGTCAAGCCACCATTTAGGTTTTCAGCAAATACTATAACTAACCACATTTGCAATAATTCTCAGGTCTCATAATTACTCATATCAATAGCATAATCAACTAGTGAGCCATAATAATAAATCTTGAGTGACAACACTTTCTCAAAACAATCATAATATGATATAACAAGATGGTATCTCGCTAGCCCTTTCTGAGACCGCAAAACATAAATGCAGAGCACCCTTAAAGATCAAGGACTGACTAGACATTGTAATTCATGGTAAAAGAGATCCAATCATAGTCATACCTGTTGGGGATATAACTATTTTTGTAAGCGCCCAGGAGGGGCCGGGTTACGCAAAGAAGACTCATCAGAGAGAAGCCTAAGACCAAGCGTGAAGATGGCGGTTCAAAGGGTCTAAGGCCCACAGGCGGCTTAAGGCCCATAGTGACAAACCTCCATGATGGCATGACCTGTAAGATAAGGTAGAAGTAGCTAGTCACCGAGCCAGACACTGTTTATGAGCCGGACGGGACTCTGTAGGCCGCAGTGCGTCAACCCGTGTATATAAGGGGACGACCCGCCGGCGGTTTAGGGGAAGAAACAACCCATCGAGAGCCGGGCATAGCGTATCTCGCTCCCTGGTCATCGAAACATCAAGCAATACCAACCCAACTAGACGTAGGCCTTACCTTCACCGTAAGGGGCCGAACTAGTATAAACCTCTCGTGTCCTTTGTCCTGATTAACCCCTTTAAGCTTCCTAGTTGCGATGGCTCCACGACTAAGTCCTTGCAAGAGGACATCTGCCGTGACAATTCCACGACAGTTGGCTCAGGAATTGAGAATGATTCCAATTACTTGGCCGTTCGCAGTCTGGGGGCTTGACATGGTTAGACCTTTCAAAAGGTCCAAAGACAAAAATACACATCTACTGGTGGCAGTGGATAAGTTTACAAAGTGGGTCGAGGCAGAGCCGGTCAGTAAGTGTGATGCAGCAATAGCGGTTCAGTTCATGAAAAAAGTGATCTTCCGTTTTGGTTTTCCACACAGCATCATAACTGATAATGACACTAATCTCTCCAAGGGTGCCATGGAAGAGTTCTGTCAAAGGGAACATATCCGGCTTGATATTTCGGCTGTTGCTCATCCTCAATCCAATGGTCAAGCAGAAAGAGCAAATCAGGAGATCTTGAAAGGCATCAAACCCCGACTCTTGGTCCCCTTATAGCGAATGCCGTGTTGTTGGGTGGAGGAGTTACCTTATGTACTTTGGAGCATCAATACTACACCTAATAGATCTACGGGTTACACACCTTTCTTCATGGTGTATGGAGCAGAGGCGGTCCTACCAAGTGACATCCGTCATGACTCACCCCGGGTGGCGGCTTACGTTGAGGCTGACAATGAAAGAGCTCGCCAAGATGCACTTGACCTATTGGACGAAGAGCGAGACCTAGCAATAGCCCGCTCGGCGATTTACCAACAAGACCTGCGCCGCTACCACAGCCGCCGGGTTAGATCCAGAACCTTTCAGGAAGGCGACTTAGTGCTCCGGCTCATCCAGGATCAATCTGACATGCATAAGCTATCCCCTCCTTGGGAAGGACCCTTTGTGGTCAGCAAGAATCTGAACAACGGGTCATACTACCTTATCGATGTTTGAGAGCACAAAGACTCACGTAAATCGAAGGAGGAGACCCGCCGGCCGTGGAATATCGCTCATCTTCGGCCTTACTATACTTGAGCCACCGGCTCTAATATGTATATATTTCGACTATGTATATATTACATAAAGCAATAAAGCATGACCTCTGTCCTTTTTCCCACCCCAAAAGGTTTATGTGTCTTCTTTGTCATGTGGTGGAGATAACCAACAGGGAGCGGGTCACATCTGAATCCGTCTTTTCCTTTGGTCCGGCTTATGATCGTATCTGAATCTAGCCATGATCATTTGGGGGCTTCCTGTTCAAACATAGGTCGTATTCGAACCAAAGAGAACATAGCTGTCGATACCCACTTGGTCGGCATACTGCCAAACCCACTTGGGGGCTTCTTGATCATATTTGAATCATAGCTTAACCCCTTTGGGTCTGACGTGGATCGTATTCGAATAAGCGTCATTAAACAACTCTTATGGTCACTTGGGGGCTTCCTGTTCAAACATAGGTCGTATTCGAACCAAAGAGAACATAACTGTCGATACCCACTTGATCGCCATCGCCACAGCCACTGGGGCCTATATGATCATATCCGAATCTTAGCTTAACCCCTTTGTAACGGTTCACTGATCGTATTCGAATCAGAGGCCTTTAAATCTTATCTATTACTCGTCATGTTTTGTAAGTGTTAATATCTAGCTATCTTGAGGATCTCTTGAAAACATTATGGAGTGGATTTCATTCCTCCGGATTAATATTGGTTACCTCGGGTTGTTACGAACCAGGTAAACTTCTATATATCAATTTTCAGGAGTTAATAATACCCTCAGGGGTTGGGTTATATGAGCCGGAGAGGTAACTACAAGCATCACAGGTATATCATTATGATTATGTCTACTAAGCTTAATCGTAAGTTGGTTTTCCTAAATATTGCTTGGTATATACTCCGGGTTATCAATACCTTTATATGACCCCCGTGGCGGTAAGTGGCCAGAGGATTCTTTGTTTGTCCCTTATGCAGGATAAGGCAAGTAACTTTTGTTTAAACATAAAGGAATGAGAAGATCAATAAAAGGCTGAAAATATACATCAATGGCGGCTTAAGAAAGTATTGAGCGCCATAAACATGCGCGAAGGCATGACAAAATCGAGAGTTTTTCTACCCTATTACAAGACTCCCCGAGTCTGAATAGTGAAGCATTGTTTTCACAAAGACACAAGCATATGACACCCGGCGTCTTTACTCCTTTGGTTGGCTTGACGATTCCGGATTATCCTTCTCCGCCTCTTCGTCTGCTGCCCTGTCCTGGAAGGTTGAGGAGGCCCAGTCAATGCCACTCGAGGCTTCAAACTCAGCTTCATCATCTATTAAACCGGTTGGGTCGACTTCAGGGGCAAAGGTATGCTTACGAGTTGGAGGGATCAGGCTGACATCATCATAATGAGGTGTTGGAATCCTCAGGTTCTGATTATCATAACCCGACTGGTACTTAGTAAGATCAGTGTCGTTCCCAATGAGGGTAGACACAGGGCGTATGTCTTTCACACAGGCGGTGAAGTCCGCCTCATCAAACAAGGTGCCATCCTCCTTCAGACTCGGATATCCAAGACTGAGGTCGGCCGGGTCTAGCTCTGGAATCCATGCCTTGGCCCGGCTCAAAGCAGCTATAGCTCCGGCTCTGGCAGATGCCCGTCTTAGCTCTTGGACCCACTGAGGCAGCACAGCAAGCCGTTTTAGCACATCTTGCAGGAGATGAGGGACATAATTTGATAAAGCCACAACGGCCAAAGCACTTTGTGACCCGGTGTACAATTTCTCCACCAGAGTATAGACTGCCTTCAGTTTGACCACCATATCCTGCTTGAGATTTGTGCTCCTGGGGCCTGTGTTATTAAACAAAGGGTAAGCCGGAGGCAATGGTTAACCTAGTCGTCAAAGGAAGAATTGCAATATTTGAGGTTCATATAAAGTAACTTACCAAAGATTGCTGAGACCATTCGAGATATCTGACGCTTTAAGCCGGATAGCTCGGTGTTTGCTTTTGCAAGGGATGCTTCGGCTGTCTTGGCTCGAGTCACCAGAGAGGCTCTCTCATCAGCCCAGGTTTTCTTTTCCGATTCAAAGTTCTTCTTCAACTTCTCTTGTTCAGAGATGTTAAATTCAAACTTGGAGTTGGCTTTTTGAATTTCAAGTTCCTGGGCTGCCAGGCGGTTCTTCAGGTCAGCAATCTCCGACTCAAATTGACTTATGGTGGTCTGCATTGGTACCAGGTCATAGTCAGGATCATGATATAAATAAAGTTAAGTCCCAAGCACTTTGCAAGCAAAGATACTTGACACTTGGGGGCTAATGTATGTTGAAGAATTCTAAATTACTAAGCCGACTTATACAAACTAAAGTCCCAAGTACTTTGCAAGAAAAGATACTTGGCACTTGGGGGCTAATGCATATCGCAAGTTCAAGGTATCAGGCTACAACCGGGTTAAGTATTTTCTCTTTAAACCGGATAAGCAGTGCTAGACAGTTTTCTAAGTCTACAGCATATTTACTCATAAGCCATAGACTTGGGGGCTGGTACAGTAAGTATGATTGACAGTAAGGAAGCATAAGTCATACCTCAGATTTTTGTTGTATCTGCTTCACCATGTCAACTTCCAGGTCACGGCTGCTATGCACCTGGTTGATATAGCCCGAGACGATCTCTCCAATACTCAAATGAGTATAGTCGGTGATGTCCATCTTGGCTTTACGGCGCTCTAGCAACTCCTCCTTAGCGGAACACTTGGCAAGAACAGTGGGCCGGGCCGGCTCAACGAACCGAGTCTTGAGAATTTCCACTTCTGGGTCAGTCGTCTTGGCCGGACTAAGTGCTTCCGGGTTAACAGAATCATCAAGAATATCTTCAACAGGCGGGTCAGAAGTTGGTCCCGGAATATCTTGAGCCGGTTCAGGTGGCGGTTGATGTGTGGAAGAGTTGGGGGCGACCGTGCCCAGTTCTGGCTCAGTCACTATAGGGTCTTGGGCCGGCTTATCCTATGGACAAGGCAGAAAGGTGAGTGCCAAAACATAAATAAGATAAAGCATATGGGAAACAAATCGACATTACCCAGGGGCAGTCTTAAAGGCCGGCATGTTTGACTGCATAGACTCGCCGGAGGAAGGAGAGGCATCCTGATAATTGGAGTCAGACGAATTGAGAGGTTGACGGATTAAACCCGCCAAAGGGGAAACAGAATGTAAGTCGGAGATAACCTAATTCTGACGCTTCCTGGTTACGTCAGGTAAGCCAGAAGAGAGTTCTACATCCTTACTGGTCCGGGTCTGCCTCCGGCTTTCAATTTGCTGTCGCTTCAAAAGAAAGTCAGGATCTTGGTAAGCCAAAGGATGTGAAAATCTTACTTTCCGGGTTACTCTTCGAATTTTCTGATGCGGCAGAGGCTCGGAGTCGGAGGAGATTAAAGTTACCTCTTCTTGGACGGGTTGGCTGTTTCCCGTGTCTTCCTGAAAGGGGAGTAATGTCAGTGAAGTGGTCATAAAAGAGGTAGGAAAGTTTTTTTAAAAAATGGGTTACCTCCTCTTCATCATCATCAGAATCATCAAGTTTAAACATCTCAGAGGCGCTGGGTTTCCTCTTCTTCGAAGTTGTGGGCTTGGCGGCTTTTCTTTCGTCTCTCTTAGCCACCCTAGCTTGTTTTACCGCCTCATGATCATACTTGACCTTCCAGAATTCGGTATTTTCCCGTGGAAAAATTATAAAGGGTCATGAGTAAAAATAAGGTACAATGTAATAAAGAGTAATCATTAAGGCTGATGACTTACTACAGGGGCCGGGTTCTTCTTGCAGAAGGGCAGTAAGCTGAAGGCATTACTGGTTATTGTGCCCTCTTTCAACAAGGACTGGGTGGTAGCCTCCACCACATCATCTGGTAAGTCATCAGGACTATGGCGCTGAGGATCATCCTTCTCGCCAGAGTAAGTACACATTAAGCCGGGTCAGTGGCTTAACGGAATCACTCTCCAAGCAACCCAGACTCGGACCAGGTCGATGCCGTCTAAGCCGTTCCCCAAAAGAGCTTTGATCTTCTTGATGGTGGGGGTAAGTGGCAGATGTTCAACGGAAGTCAACTTGTCTGGCAGCGGATAGTTGGATTCAAGGCGCAAGGCGCGAAGCCGGACAGCGGGTTCTCGTCAGCCGAAGAAATATCCTGGCAGTAGAACCATGTCTGGTTCCAGTCCTTTGGATGACTCGGCAGTTCAGCATAAGGAAACAGGCAGTCTCTCCGCCTCTGAATTGATATGCCACCGAGTTCCAGACTGGGCCCGTTGGCACGTTCATTCTGCCGGTTTAAATAGAATAGTTCCCTGAACAATAGCAGGCTAGGCTCTTCTCCAAGATAAACCTCACAGAAGACTTGGAAGTTGCATATATTTGACACGGAATTGGGTCCGATATCTTGAGGCCTCAGGTCAAAGAATTTTAGAACATCCCTAAAGAATTTTGACCCGGGTGGAGCGGACCCCCGGCTCATATGATCCGTAAAAACTACTACCTCCCCTTCTTTGGGATGAGGTTTCTCCTCGGACGGGTCAGGAGCACGATAAGACATGATCTCCTTCTTGGGCAGGTAGCCAGACTTCACAAATTCGGACAATTTGCTTTGCGTGACAACGGATGGGACCCAATTGCAGGTCACCGGAGGTTTGGGAGCTTTGGGTGCCATTGCGTAAATCGAAGCCTACAATAAGATAAAACAAATTCCAGCTCAACTCGTAACCTAGAAGAGAGCATTGTTGATTTATTCAAGGTGGCGTCTTAAGAAAGGGGCCTAATGACATATAGGTGACTATGCAATGATGTTTAAACCGTTGCAGGTATCAAAGGTAGTTAAAATTTTCTTAAGTCGCCAGAGGCAAGCGGTGTTGACAACCGGTATTTTAAACCGGTCACATGGACTACTATGGTTAAAACAGATTCAGCAGATACAATTCTTGGCTAAGTGTGGGACAAACAGGTTTCGCAAGTTGCAATTGTTATTTTGGATCAATGGTTGCTCTGAAAAGGAAAAGTTTCTAGACCTAAAACAGGGCAGAGAAGTTCATGCAATCGAAGATGGCTTCCAGACAGGGGAAATGAGATATGTCTTTATACAAAATAGGCGCAAACAAGTACCGCAACAGTTCTATGTTGTTTTTACAATCTAAAAAGTGCGCTGGAGGTGGAAACTAGCAAAGACTCGCATCGGGCAGCGAAGAACACCGACGAACTCGAGACAGTTCTAATGCAGATATGAGGAAACGAAGAAAAGGAACTCACCGATGCGGATGAGCTGCGGAGGGTCGTCGTCGTTCTCTGGTCAAGAGTCAGGTTGATGTAGCGGCCTGAGTTGTTGAAGACGAAGGAGTTCGACGGCGGCGGCGGCGGAGCTCGAGCAGCAGAGAAGGGAGTGCGAGGAGGAAGACAACTAAGGAAAATGGGAAAGACCTAGGTCGCATCTATTTATAAGGAGGGGCCGACCAAGACGGCGTGAGAAACGAGGAGACAGAGTATCATTATCCAGCGACCCGACGCCTCGATTTTTGGGATGGTCAGTAAAGGCAAAAATCCGTTGAAGATATGATGGAATAAAATAAGGATTTAATTAAAGGATGATGTCACAGTGGGTTAACCCGGATCCAGAAGATGATGTCACAACGGGTTATGGCCTTTTCACGGACAGAAGACAGAAGGACTGATTCTTAAGGTATTTTAAGATTGACATGAACTGGTCCAAATCAATCTGGGGCCTAATGTTGGGGATATTAATATTTTTGTAAGCCGCCCAGGAGGGGCCGGGTTACGCAAAGAAGACTCATCAGAGAGAAGCCCAAGACCAAGCGTGAAGATGGCGGTTCAAAGGGTCTAAGGCCCACATGCGGCTTAAGGTCCATAGTGACAAACCGCCATGATGGCATGACTTGTAACATAAGGTAGAAGTAACTAGTCACCGAGCCGGACACTGTTTATGAGCCGGACGGGACTCTGTAGGCCGCACGGCATCAACCCGTGTATATAAGGGGACGACCCGCCGGCGGTTTAGGGGAAGAAACAACCCATCGAGAGCCGGGCATAGCGTATCTCGCTCCCTGGTCATCGAAACATCAAGCAATACCAACCCAACTAGACGTAGGCCTTACCTTCACCGCAAGGGGCCGAACTAGTATAAACCTCTCGTGTCCTTTGTCCCGATTAACCCCTTTAAGCTTCCTAGTTGCGATGGCTCCACGACTAAGTCCTTGCAAGAGGACATGTGCCGTGACAATTCCACGACAATACCCAATATAAATTAATAGTGATGAATGCAAATGACAGCTGTGCTCTCCAGCTAGTGCTCTTTAATAAGAGGGTGATGACTCAACATAAAAGTAAATAGATAGGCCCTTCGCAGAGGGAAGCAGGGATTTGTAGAGGTGCCAGAGCTTGATTTTGAAATACAAAACAAATAAAATTTTGAGCAGTATACTTTCATTGTCAACATAGCAACTAAGAGATGGCGATATCTTCCATTTCACACACATTATAGGCGGTTCCCAAACAAAATGGTAAAGTTTATACTCCCCCTCCACGAACAAGCATCAATCCATGGCTTACTCGAAACAACGAGTGCCTCCAACATACATCAGGTCCCAGGGGGAGTTTTGTTTGCAATTAACTTTGATTTAGTTTGCATAAAGCATGGGACTGGGCATCCCGGTGACCAGCCATTTTTCTCGTGAGTGAGGAGCGGAGTCCACTCCTCTTGAGAATAACCCGCCTAACATGGAAGATAAGGGCAGCCTTGGTTGATACATGAGCTATTCAAGCATACAAAACAGAATGTTTATTTGAAGGTTTAGAGTTTGGCACATACAAATTTACTTGGAACGGCAGGTAGATACCGTATATAGGAAGGTATGGTGGACTCATCTGGAATAACTTTGGGGTTTAAAGGATTGGATGCACAAGCAGTATTCCCGCTTAGTACAGGTGAAGGCTAGCAAAAGACTGGGAAGCGACCAACTAGAGAGCGACAACAGCCATGTACATGCATTAAATATCGTGAAGCATGAGTAGGATATAATCCACCATGAACATAAATATCGTGAAGGCTATGTTGATTTTGTTTCAACTACATGCGTGAACATGTGCCAAGTCAAGTCACTTAAATCATTCAAAGGAGGATACCACCCCATCATACCACATCATAACCATCTCAATAGCATGTTGGCACGCAAGGCAAATCATTATAACTCATAGCTAATCAAGCATGGCACAAGCAACTATGATCTCTAATTGTCATTGAAAACATGTTTATTCATAATAAGCTGAATCAAGAATGATGAACTCATCATATTTACAAAAACAAAAGAGGTCCAGTTCATACCAGCTTTTCTAATCTCAGTCAGTCCATCATGTATCATCATAATTGCCTTTCACTTGCACGACCGAACGATGTGAATAATAATAGGAGTGCACGTGCATTGGACTAAGCTGGAATCTGCGAGCATTCAATAAACAGGAGAAGACAAGGCAATATGGGCTCTGGGTTAAATCAACAATAGTGCATATAAGAGCCACTTCAACAATTTAATTATGGTCTTCTCCTACTGACCCCCAAAGAAAACAAAAGAAATAAAACTATTTACACGGGAAAGCTCCCAACAAGCAAGAAGAACGGGAAATATTTTTGGGTTTTCTTTTTAATTACTACTACTACAACAGGAAAGTAAACTGCTACTAATTTTTTTGGTTTTTCTTAAGGTTTATCAAACACACAAGAAGAAAGCGGGAAAAAGAAAATAAACTAGCATGGATATTACAGTGAAAGAGTATGAGCACCGACATCTAGCAATGAGTGTGTGCGAATCATAAATGTAATGTCGGTGAGAAATACGTACTCCCCCAAGCTTAGGCTTTTGGCCTAAGTTGGTTTATTGCCAAGGATAGCCTGGAGGATACCCATAGGTGTAGCTGGGGTCGTGCTGCGACGAAGAATAGTTGGGATTGTACTGTGATGAGGAAGACTCTGACTGCCATTGGCTGACAGCCATCTCCGGATCCCAAGAATAAACAGATTGTCGCGGAGGCTCCTCTTGTGGTTCTGATTCCGGGGCTGGTGCAGGATTCTTGTAAGCTTGGATGGCAGCCCACGTAACGAGATAAGGTCCTACAAAATTAAACAAAGAAGGAACAGGCAAGGCAATAGTTTCAGGATGATGTTTATGAAAGAATAATTTATATTCGATCTCTCCTTCCCTGCCCTTAATGAGAAAATCATGCGCTATCATACTTCTATAGTCTAGATAAGCACTAGGCAACAATTTTTCTTCTTTCTCATGAAGCCTAATAGCTATGTTAAAATGTGCAGCGAGGCATGAAGCATAAATGCCTCCAAAGATCGGACCTTTAGTACGGTTCATACTTAACCGTCTAGCAATAATTCCGCCCATACTAACAGTGTTATCGCGGTATAAACCATGGAATAAAATAATAATATCAGGAACACTAAGGTTTCCACAATTCCCATGACCAATCAAGCAACGACTAGCAAATAAGGCAAAATAGCGTAATACAGGAAAATGTATGCTAGTGATTCTTGCATCAGAAACCTTCCTGGTTTCTCCCATAGAGATAGTGTTAATAAATGCTTCCACCTCTTTACGGGGTGGTTCCTCTAAGGTACCCTCAGGGGTATGTTGCAAACTTCGCAAAATTCAGCTAAAGGCATCTTTTTAACAACGTCATATAAATGAAACTCTACTGAAGGAGGTGATTCCTTAGGGAAAAAGTAGAAGTTTTGCACAAAAGTATTTGTGAGTAAGAGATACTGAGGACGTTGGTCGCCGACGAAGTCGGTGAGGCCGGCATTCTCAATCAATGAATAGAAATCCTCATAAATCCCGGCTTGTATCAAGAAATTATCGGAAGGCCATTCACACGGCCGGATCTCCACGATACGAGGCAAATTATATTTGGGCCTTTGTGCTTCTTCATTTTGTTTCTCCTTCGAGCTTCGGCTAGATGAGCTCCTCAAAAGTCTCTTCATTATTTTTCTGCAATATTCTGAATTTTTTTAGTAACTTCAAACAAAAGTGAACCAACTTCAATAAAACTGATAGCAACTATTCCTACAAGTGCCTAGAGCCTATATCAAGCATTAGAACTACTTGGAACCATATAAATTTGACATGCAAGCTCAAGAACATGGTCACCTATGCAGCACAAATTTGCAAAGAATAGAGCACTAGAACAAAAACTAATTGGACCAATGGAGGAGTCACATACCAAGGAACAATCTCCCCAAGCAGTTTTGTGAGAGGTGCTTTGAGCAAGGAGATCGAAAATTATAGCAAGGAGGGCTAGAACTCGTGCTTGAGTTGGTTTTTCGTGTTTGAGTGAGGAAGAAGAAGAGGATGGGTGCTGGGATAAGTGGAGGAGGGCTACCGTGGGCCCACGAGGCAGGGGGGCGTGCCCTCCACCCTCGTGGCTAGGTGGCAGCTCCCCCCGCGGTGATTTTTGCACCATAAATCCTCAAATATTCCCGAAAAATCATATTAAATTGGCATGTCATTCTCAGGACTTTTATTTTTGGGATATTTTTATATTGCACGGATAAATCAGGAAACAGACAGAAAAATACTATTTTTTTACTTTATTTCTACTAAATAACAGAAAGTATAGAGAGGGTACAGAAGGTTGTGCTTCTAGTTTCATCCATCTCATGCTCATCAAAAGGATAACAAGGTTGATCAAGTCTTGTTAATAAACTCATTCCGATTAACATGGAACCAGAGAAATTTCGAATAACACTATGTTACCTCAACGGGGATATTCACATCCCCAATAATAAGAATATCATATTTCTTTTTGATAGTAGGAAGAGGAAATTCAAAACCTCCAAATATAATCGATGGAACTTTTCCAATAGAGTTGATACTGTGGACTTGAGGTTGTTTCCTCGGAAAGTGTACCGTATGTTCCTTACCATTAACATGAAAAGTGACATTGCCTTTGGTGCAATCAATAACAGCCCCTGAAGTATTAAGAAAAGGTCTTCCAAGAATAATAGACATACTATCATCCTCGGGGATATCAAGAATAACAAAGTCCGTTAAAATAGTAACGTTTGCAACCACAACAGGTATAGCAGTTGATTTATCAGCCATTTGCAAAGATATTTCAGTAGGTGTCAACTTATTCAAGTCAAGTCTACGATATAAAGAGAGAGGCATAACACTAACACCGGCTCCAAGATCACATAAATCAGTTTTAACATAGTTTCTTTTAATGGAGCATGGTATAGTAGGTACTCCTGTATCTCCAAGTTTCTTTGGTATTCCACCCTTAAAAGTATAATTAGCAAGCATGGTGGAAATTTCAGCTTCCGATATCTTTCTTTTATTAGTAACAATATCTTTCATATATTTAGCATAAGGATCCATTTTGAGCATATCAGTCAATCGCATACGCAAAAAGATAGGTCTAATCATTTCAGCAAAGCGCTCAAAATCCTCATCGTCCTTTTTCTTGGATGGTTTGGGAGGAAAAGGCATGGGTTTCTGAACCCAAGGTTCTCTTTCTTTACCATGTTTCCTAGCAACAAAGTCCTTATCAAGATCAACAGCAGGTTCAACTTCTACATCATTATCATTACTAGGTTGAGCATCATTATGAACATCATCATTAACATTTTCATTAGGTTCATGTTCATTACCAGATTGTGTTTTAGCATCAGACATAGATATATCATTTGGATTATCAGGCGGTTCAGCAATAGGTTCACTAGAAGTTTGCACAGTTCTATCATTTTTCTTTTTCTTGTTTTTAGAAGAACTAGGTGCATCAATATTATTTCTCTGAGAATCTTGCTCAATTCTCTTAGGATGGCCTTCAGGATACAAAGGTTCCTGAGTCATTCTACCAGTTCTAGTAGCCACTCTAATAGCATAATCATTTTTCTTACTATTCATTTCATCGAGCAATTCTTTTTGAGCTTTAAGTACTTGTTCTACTTGAGTGGTAACCATAGAAGCATGTTTGCTAACAAGTTTAAGTTCACCTCTAATATTAGCCATATAATCACCCAAGCGTTTAATCATATAAGCATTTTGTTTTAATTGTCTACCAAAATAAGCATTAAAGTCGTCTTGCTTAAACATAAAGTTATCAAACTCATCCAAGCACGGACTAGCCATTTTAGTAGGAGGGACTTCAGCTTTGTCATATCTATAGAGAGAATTTACCTTTACTACCTGTGTCGGGTTATCGGGATCAGGAGGTTCTTCAATAGGTAATGGATCAAGATCATATGTTTCTTCAACAGGCGGTAAATTAAGACCATGTATTTGTTCAATAGGAGGTAAATTCTTAACATCTTCAGCTTTAATACCTTTTTCTTTCATAGATTTCTTTGCCTTTTGCATATCCTCGGGACTGAGAAATAGAACACCTCTCTTCTTCGGAGTTGGTTTAGGAATAGGATCATCAATTGGAGAGGGAACTGGCTCAGGAGGTGCCCAATTAATATTATTCAATAGAATTTCAGCTTCATCCGGTGTTCTTTCCCTGAAAATAGAACCAGCACAACTATCTAGGTAATCTCTGGAAGCATCGGTTAGTCCATTATAAAATATATCAAGTATTTCATTTTTCTTAAGAGGATGATCAGGCAAAACATTAAGTAACTTGAGAAGCCTCCCCCAAGCTTGCGGGAGACTCTCTTCTTTAATTTGCACAAAGTTGTATATTTCCTTTAAAGCAGCTTGTTTCTTATGAGCAGGGAAATATTTAGCAGAGAAGTAATAAATCATATCCTGGGGACTACGCACACAACCAAGATCAAGAGAATTAAACCATATCTTAGCATCACCCTTTAATGAGAACAGAAATATTTTAAGTATATAAAAGTAGCGAGATCTCTCATCATTAGTAAACAGGGTGGCTATATCATTTAATTTAGTAAGATGTGCCACAACAGTTTCAGATTCATAGCCATGGAAAGGATCAGATTCAACCAAAGTAATTAATTATATCGGGATCAACAGAGAATTCATAATCCTTATCAGGAACACATATAGGTGAAGTAGCAAAAGCAGGGTCAGGCCTCATTTTATCTTTAATAGATTCTTTGTTCCATTTAACTAATAGCCTTTTAAGTTCATGACGATCTCTGCAAGCTAGAATAGCGGCAGGAGATTCCATATCAAAAACATAACCCCCAGGAATAATAGGCCTATCTTCATCATCACTTTCATCATTATAATCAGATTCAATAATTTCTTTCTCTCTAGCCCTAGCAATTTGTTCATCAAGAAATTCACCTAAGGGCACATTAGTATCAGGCATAGAAGTAGTTTCATCATAAGTATCATGCATAGCAGAAATGGCATCATCAATAACATGCGACATATCAGAACGAAATGCAGAAGCAGGCTTAGGTATCGCAAGCTTACTCATAACAGAAGGTGAATCAAGTGCAGAGCTAGATGGCAGTTCCTTACCTCCCCTCGTAGTTGAGGGATAAATTGTTGTCTTAGCGTCTTTCAAGTTCTCATAGTGTCCAGCAGATATAAATCCCAAGTGACTCAAAGAATAGAGCTATGCTCCCCGGCAACGGTGCCAGAAATTAGTCTTGATAACCCACAAGTATAGGGGATCACAACAGCTTTCGAGGGTAGAGTATTCAACCCAAATTTATTGATTCGACACAAGGGGAGCCAAATAATATTCTCAAGTATTAGCAGCTGAGTTGTCAATTCAACCACACTTGGAAACTTAGTATCTGCAGCAAAGTGTTTAGTAGCAAAGTAGTATGATAGTGGTGGTAACGGTAACAAAAGAGTAATGAAAGCAAAGTAATATTTTTGGTGTTTTGTAGTGATTGTAACAGCAGCAACGGGAAAGTAAATAAGCATAAACCAGTATATGGAAAGCTCGTAGGCATCGGATCAGTGATGGATAATTATGTCGGATGCGGTTCATCATGTAATAGTCATAACATAGGGTGACACAGAACTATCTCCAATTCATCAATGTAATGTAGGCATGTATTCCGAATATAGTCATACGTGCTTATGGAAAAGAACTTGCATGACATCTTTTGTCCTACCCTCCCATGGCAGCAGGGTCCTATTGGAAACTAAGGGACATTAAGGCCTCCTTTTAATAGAGAACCAGAACAAAGCATTAGCACATAGTGAATACATGAACTCCTCAAACTATGATCATCATCGGGAGTGGTCCCGATTATTGTCACTTCGGGGTTGCCGGATCATAACACATAGTAGGTGACTATAGACTTGCAAGATAGGATCAAGAACTCACATATATTCATGAAAACATAATAGGTTCAGATCTGAAATCATGGCACTCAGGCCCTAGTGACAAGCATTAAGCATAGCAAAGTCATCGCAACATCAACCTCAGAACATAGTGGATAATAGGGATCAAACCCTAACAAAACTAACTCGATTACATGATAAATCTCATCCAACCCATCACCGTCCAGCAAGCCTACGATGGAATTACTCATGCACGGCGGTGAGCATCATGAAATTGGTGATGGAGGATGGTTGATCATGACGACGGCGACGAATCCCCCTCTCCGGAGCCCCGAACGGACTCCAGATCAGCCCTCCCGAGAGGTTTTAGGGCTTGGTGGCGGCTCCGCATCGTAGAACGCGATTATTTCTTCTCCTCTATTTTTTCTCCCCGAAAGCCAATATTTAGAGTTGGAGTTGGCGTCGGAAGGTGTCCAGGGGGCCCACGAGGTAGGGGGGCGCGCCCTAGGGGGGGCGCCCCCCACCCTCGTGGACAGAGTGTGGGCCCCTAGTCTTCATCTTTGGCAAGGATTTTTTATTATTTATTCTAAGATATTCCGTGGAGTTTCAGGTCATTTCGAGAACTTTTGTTTTCTGCACATAAAATAACATCATGGCAATTCTGCTGAAAACAGCGTTAGCCGGGTTAGTTCCATTCAAATCATACAAGTTAGAGTCCAAAACAAGGGCAAAAGTGATTGAAAAAGTAGATACGATGGAGACGTATCAGTAACCATCACATGTATCACTTACCATCACGGACATCACACGATCATCTCAGGATCCAATCAAGCTTGGTATTAATAATACCGTAGTAATCATTTATGACCACAAGGAGCTTGACCTTTACCCTTGACTCTCGCATAACATCCCAAATATCCAACAAGTTGGTATTCACGATACCATAGTGATCCTCTCTCGATCACATAAATATCAACCAACTTCTTTCATCATCGAACCGGGGTTGTTATTAAGCAAATTATTATTATTACTGTTGACCCATAGTGTGACCGACACGAACTGGGCCCTTATCCGCGGGCATGGCTATCCATAGATTTAACACACACACTCTGCAGAGGTTAGCACACTATACCCACACCACGGAACCCATGGCCTCACATTCCCATTCAGGTGGACCAACGGCGTTCCGACAAAACCGTCCTACTGCCATGACACTCTCCCGGCCACTCCGACCGACTCCCCTTTGAGCTAAGTCTTGGGTGGCCCCGTGCCTACCAAAGGCACCAACGGCCACCGTCGTGGCAAAACGGTCCCAATGGGGGACAAGGATCCTTACAAAAGCAACGGGCACACAAGGCTTATGCCATCCTACCTGGCCAAGGTAGCGCCCGCTGATAATCCCCAAGTGCAAGGAATCATCATAGCAATTCCTAATGGTGGAAGTGATAAGTATGGAGTGTCGAACCCACAAGGAACTAAAGGTAAGATCAATATTCTCTCAAGCCCTATCTGCCACTGATCACGTACACCGAACATTTGCTTCCAACTAGAAACGAGAAATAAAACTATGTTGTGGGTATGAAGAGGATAACTTTGCATGATATCGGAGAGCTAAAACATAAAGGTAGGTGTTGTTATCATTAAGTTAGAATATATTACTAAATATTATAAATAGCGAGTGTGGAATAATGATGGGTCAGTGTGCGGAGTTGTCCTAGGCAATTGTTAACAAGACCGGTGGTCGTCATTGCAATTTCATATGAGGGAGAGGCATAAGCTAACATACTTTCTCTTATTGGATCATACACACTTAAGATTGGAACTCTAGCAAGCATCCGCAACTACTAAAGATCATTAAGGTAAAACCCAACCATAGCATTAAAGCATCAAGTCCCCTTTATCCCATACGCAACAACCCCCTTACCCGGGTTTATGCTTCTGTCACTCAAGCAACCTACTATAAGCGAATCATGAACATATTGCAACACCCTACAGCGGGAATCCCTCACGCTTGCGTGACATGGAGGGCACCATAGGACAAAACCAAAATAAAACATACAACTCATACCAATCTAGATCATCAATCAACTCAAAGACAAAGGATATCTACTCAAAACATCATAGGATGGCAACACATCATTGGATCATAATATGTGGCATAAAGCACCATGTTCAAGTAGGGATTACAGCGGGGTGCGGGAGAGTGGACCGCGTAAAAGAGATGAGGATGCTGATGATGATGGTGATGTTGATGAAGACGATCACCGCAGCGATGATTCCCCTCCCGATGGCACTCCTGCGCCACCAAGAGAGAGGAGGAGAGGTTCTCCCCCTTGTGCTTGCTCCTCCATGGCCTCCCCCCTAGATGGGGAGAGGTTCTCCCTCTGGTCCTTGGCCTTCATGCTGATGATGGCCCCTCCAGGATCCTCCTCCATGGCCTCCTGTGATGATGGCCCCCTCCGGCAGGGTGCCAGAGAGGGCCTAGATTGATTTCTCATGGCTACAGAGGCTTGCGGCGGCGGAACTCCCGATCTAGGTTAATTCTCGAAGGTTTCTATATTTATAGGAGAAGTCGGTATTGATTTCACGTCAAGGGGGCCCTCGGGGAGTCCACAAGGCAGGGGGGCGCACCCAGGGGGTCGGCGCGCCCCCCACCCTCGTGGGGCCCACGAGACTCCCCTCCGGTAGATTTTTGCTCCAGTATTTTCATACTTTCCACAAAAATTCTCCGTTGATTTTCAGCCCATTCCGAGAACTTTTATTTTTGCACAAAAACAACACCACAGTAGTTATGCTGAAAACAGCATCAGTCCGGGTTAGTTCTAATCAAATCATACCAAAATCATATAAAACTATTGTAAAAATGGCATGAATACTTCATAAATTATAGATACGTTGGATATGTATCACCATCCACAAGCTTAATTCCTGCTCGTCCTTGAGTAGGTAAATGATAAAAGAAATAATTTATGAAGTTTGAATGCTAGCAAGTGCACAAGTTTGACCAATGATAATTTCAATCCCTTTTCTAGCATCATTATATGTCATAACAGTAGCTCATCTCATAAAACTTTTCATGATCAAGTAACAAACTATTCACATGTTAAAGTATAGATCATAAACTTTCTTGAAACTAACAAAGTATATTTTCAGTCATCAAATAATTGCAATTCATCTTATTTTCAGGAAGGGTCTATGTCAGAGCTTTTATTTAGCAAACTCCACATACTCAACTATCATTTAATCTTTCACAATTGCTAACACTCACGTGATATTTATGGGTTCAAAGTTTTAATCGGACACAGAGAAAGATAGGGGCTTATAGATTCGCCTCCCAACCTTTTACCTCAAGGGTAATGTCAACAATAATAGTTCATGATAACTTACAGCCAATTGGATATATATATATCAGGATCTTTCCGACACAATGTGCTTGCCAAAGGATAAAATGTAAAAAAGGAAAGGTGAAGATCACCATGACTCTTGCATAAGGTAGAAGATAAAAGTAAAAGATAGGCCCTTCGTAGAGGGAAGCAGAGGTTGTCATGCGATTTTAAGGTTGGATGCACAAAATCTTAATGCAAAAGAACGTCACTTTATATTGCCACTTGTGATAGGGACCTTTATTATGTAGTCCATCACTTTTATTGCTTCCATATCACAAGATCGTATAAAGCTTATTTTCTCCACACTAATAGATAATACATATTTAGAGAGCAATTTTATTGCAAGTACCGATGAGAACTTACTTGAAGGATCTTACTCAATCCATAGGTAGGTATGGTGGACTCTAATGGCAAAACTCGTTTTAAGGGATGTTTGGAAGCACAAGTAGTATTTCTACTTGGTGCAAAGAATTTGGCTAGCATGAGAGGGAAAGGCAAGCTCAACATGTTGGATGATCCAAGACAATATAACGTTTCAGATATAGGAAAACGTAACCCATTAAGTTGTCTTCCTTGTCCAACATCAACTTTTTAGCATGTCATATTTTAATGATTGCTCACAATTACAAAAGATGTCCAATATAGTATATTTATATGTGAAATCTCTCTTCCTTCAATATTCTTTCATGAATTGTTCAAGTGACCAATTCTACGTTTCCTAACTTTCAATAAGTTTACTACCTATACTTATTATGTGTGAAGTCATTACTCCGCATGTTATAAGCATATGAAACATATATAAATTCAGATTTATGATATTCAATTCATTCAATCATTTACTCATAGGATGTACATGAAGCACGTGAGTAAATGACAAACTACTCCAAAAAGATATAAGTGAAGAACACTGAGTAGGCAAATAATTAACTAGCCATGGGAGGATCCTATTTCATTCAAGATTTCAAATCCAATGATTTTATTCAAACAACAAGTAAAATTGAAAATATGCTCCAAGCAAAACACATATCATGTGACGAATAAAAATATAGCTCCGAGTAAGGTATACCGATAGTTCTGAAGACAAAAGAGGGGATGCCTTTCGGGGCATCCCCAAGATTAGGTGCTTGAGTATTCCTTGAATATTACCTTGGGGTGCCTTGGCATCCCCAAGCTTAGTGTCTTTCCACTCCTTATTCTCCTCATATCGATATCTCACCCAAAGCTTGAAAACTTCAACCACACAAAACTTAACGGAACTTCGTGAGATAGGTTAGTATGATAAAGAGTAAACCATTCACTTTGGTACTATCAAAGACAAGGTTCATAATTTTTATCACACAATTCCTACTGTACCATATCATTTCTAAAATTTATATTGAGAAATATAATCCATAGAAACTAGAAAACAAGCAAACTATGCAATGAAAACAAAATCTGTCAGAAATAGAACAGTCTGTAATGATCTGAACAACAACCATACTTCTGATACTCCAAAAATTATGAAATAAATTGGTGGATGTGACGAATTTTTCTATTAATCTTCTGCAAAAAGAATCAACTCAAAAGCACTCCTATGTAAAAATGGTAGCTAATCTCGTGAGCGCAAAGTTTCTGTTTTTTATAGCAAGTTCACATTAACTTTCACCCAAGTCTTTCCAAAGGTCTTACTTGGAACTTTATTGAAACAAAAGCTATGAAACATGATTACCACAGTAGCTTAATCATGTAAACACACAAAAATAGTAAGGGTAAATATTGGGTTTCTCCCAACAAGCGCTTTTCTTTAATGCCTTTTAGCTAGGCTTGATGATTTCAATGATGCTCATATAAAAGATAAGAATTGAAACATAAAGAGAGCATCATGAAGAATATGACTAGCACATTTGGATCTAACCAACTTCCTATGCCTAGGGATTTTGTGAACACATAATTTATAGGAACAAGAATCAACTAGCTAGGAAGGCAAAACAAGTATAAATTCAAAACTTTAAGCACATAGAGAGGAAACTTGATATTATTGCAACTCCTACAAGCATATATTACTCCCTCATAATAATTTTCAGTAGCATCATGATTGAATTCAACAATATAACCATCACATAAAGCATTCTTTTCATGATCTACAAGCATAGAAGTTTTTCTACTCTCCACATAAGCAAAATTCTTCTCGTTCGGAATAGCGGGATCACTAGTTCCTAAAGTTGACACTCTTCCAAACCCGCTTTAGATGATAGTATTATTCATACTCCAAAAGATATAAGTGAAGTTCATGGAGCATTCTACCATTAATATAGACTAACCAATATCCAAGCTCAAAATATATAAGTGAGGCACACGAAGCATTCTATAAAACCATACTCAAAAGATTTAAGTGAAGCGCAAAGAGCATTCTATAAGGTCATACTCAAAATATATAAGTGAAGCACATGGATAATTATATAAATTGATGAAGGGACATATCATACTATCAAGGTTCTCGAAGAAAAAGAAAAACACAAAGGACACAAATCATGTGAACAAAACAAAAACCAAGGTATACCGATAATTGTTGAAGAAGAAAGATGGGATGCCAACCGGGGCATCCCCAAGCTTAGGTGCTTGAGTATCCTTGGAATATTTACTTGGGGTGCCTTGGGAATCCCCAATCTTGAACTCTTGCCTCTCTTTATTCTTCTCATATTGATAGCTCCTCGATCTTCGAACACTTCATCCACACAAAACTTTAACAAAAACTTTGTGAGATCCGTTAGTGTAATAAAGCAAACTACCACTTTAAGTTACTGTAATGAACTCATTATTTATTTATATTGGTGTTAAACCTACTGTATTCCAACTTCTCTATGGTTCATACCCCCCCGATACTAGCCATAGATTCATCAAAATAAGCGATCAATACATAGAAAACAGAATCTGTCAAAAACAAGACAGTTTGTAGTGATCTAGATGTTTAGCAAACTTATGTAACTCCAAAAATTCAAGAAAAAATATGAAAATTTAAAATTTTGTACATAAGTAATGTTCAAAACTTTTCAGACCCATTTGACTTTCCAGTGAAAAATGTAAAATCACGCACTACAGCCAAATGTTCTGTTTTTGTACTGCACATAGTAAGCAAGCAATCTAATCATCCTAAAACCAAAGCTTGGCACATTATTTCTATAATACAATGGATATACACAAAGGGGTAATTATTTACAGAGAAACTTCCATGAAAAATTCTACATTGTTTCCGTGAGCATGAACACAAGTGCTCAAGGTTGACCCTTACTTCTTCAATGCATAACTTTCCAATCACTTCTCTTTTTGAAAAACTTTTTAGGCATGAGAGGCAAGTAATTTTTTTTGGTATTTTCATTCTTAAATAAAAATTGTATGTTTCACCCACAACTAAACAGAAACAAAAAGGAAAAACAAAATCTACTTAGTGAAGAAAGCAAACAAGCACACACGAGAATATCAATCCCACGCTATTGCTCCCCGGCAACGGCGCCAGAAAAGAGCTTGATATTCCCCAAGTGTAGGGAAATCATCGTAGCAATTACCAATGGTGGAAGTGATAAGTATGGAGTGTCGACCCCACAAGGAGCTAAAGGTAAGCTCAATATTCTCTCAAGCCCTACCTGCCACTGATACGACTCTACGTACACCGAACGTTTGCTTCCAACTAGAAACGAGAAATAAAACTACGTTGTGGGTATGAAGAGGATAACTTTGCATGGTATCGGAGAGCTAAAACATAAAAGTAGGTGCTGTTATCATTAAGTTAGAATATATTACTAAATATTATAAATAGCGAGTGTGGAATAATGATGGGTCGGTGTGCGGAATTGTCCTAGACAATTGTTAACAAGGCCAGTGGTCGTCATTGCAATTTCATATGAGGGAGAGGCATAAGCTAACATACTTTCTCTTCTTGGATCATACACACTTATGATTGGAACTCTAGCAAGCATCCGCAACTACTAAAGATCATTAAGGTAAAACCCAACCATAGCATTAAAGCATCAAGTCCCCTTTATCCCATACGCAACAACCCCCTTACTCGGGTTTATGCTTCTGTCACTCAAGCAACCCACTATAAGCGAATAATGAACGTATTGCAACACCCTACAGTGGGAATCCCTCATGCTTGCGATACACAGAGGTCACCATAGGACAGCACCAAAATAAAACATACAACTCATACCAATCTAGATCATAAATCAACCCAAAGACAAAGGATATCTACTCAACACATCATAGGATGGCAACACATCATTGGATCAGAATATGTGGCATAAAGCACCATGTTCAAGTAGGGATTACAGCGGGGCGCGGGAGAGTGGACCGCATAAAAGAGATGGGGATGGTGATGATGATGGTGATGTTGATGAAGACGATCACCGCGGCGATGATTCCCCTCCCGATGGCACTCCGGCGCCACCAAGAGGAGGAGGAGAGGTTCTCGCCCTTGTGATTGCTCCTCCATGGCCTCACCTCGTGGGGCCCACGGGACTCCCCTACGGTAGATTTTTGCTCCAGTATTTTTCATATATTCCATAAAAAATCTCCGTTGATTTTCAGCCCATTCCGAGAACTTTTATTTCTGCACAAAAACAATACGCAGTAGTTCTGCTGAAAACAGCATCAGTCCGGGTTAGTTCTAATCAAATCATACCAAAATCATATAGAACTATTGTAAACATGGCATGAATACTTCATAAATTATAGATACCATTGAGACGTATCACCCGCGCATAACCTTCCCTCGCGGGAGGCACCGGCGAGAGGCATGACAATAGACCCAGTTAGGACCCACCCCCATAAGGTAAGCATGGTTGCACTGGTCAGCTCGATATGGTGGCACCATGACTCAGCCAACAGTTGTTCAAGTTCAATTTAATCCGGTTAAACTTGAATGCAATATGCTGAGTCATGATAAAAATAACATGATGCCACTACAATGCATGAACATGATATTAACATAAGCATGGGGGTGCATCCCAATCAACGAGCATAACAACATTTAACCACTTATCCAGATGAGCATGGCATACTGACGAGCATGGATATCACAACTAGAACACTACCCATAGCATAACATGACCACTAGCATCAACAATAAATACCATGCAATAGCATAATGATAAAACTACCATGCAAGTATTTAATCAATTGGATGCAAAGGAACATGCATAACAATGGTACTCGGAACAGACAATAGTCAGGCACTGAAGACCATCACCAACATGTACTACTACCAAACATTGCCAATATTAAAATAATACTAGCATGAAAAAAATAATAACAGCGTGCATGAAAACATAGCATGACGGTAAACACCGATCCATAAGCATGACCGAAATACCGACCGCAATAGCAAAACAAACAGACAGTTATTAAAGATTCAAGTTGAAAACCAATGCTTCTTCAAGGCTATCATGTAAATGGTGGTTGTGGCTTGCCTGGGGATGAAGAAGGCTCCGGGGAGAAGTGCGGAATGACCGCAGAAAGAATCACCGGAAAGGGTACTCTCTCGGAGGGGGCTGATTAGGGTCAAGGGTAAAATGGTCATTTCCAGTATGTCAAACCATAGTTAAAATGGTACCAAAAGTTCGGGCTCGACGAGACGAAGAAGTGGGCGTTGGATTCACCTCGATCGGAGTTACGGGTAAAAAGTTGTGAAGTGATGAAGATCAGGGACTTTTCTGCAAAAATATCATCACAAACAAGTCCCTGAGTGGATAAGGCAGAAGCGGTCTTGAGAAAATACGAGGGAGGAAAGCGCATTCCTCGCCTAAGCCGCAAGGAAACACGCCTTCGGAAAGGGAAAACATATTCGCTGGAATGCGCTTCCACTTATCCACGTCAGCATGGGCGGGGTCAACGCGGGGCCGGCTCCTGTGAGGCTGACTGGTGGGGCCCGCACACCTCTCTCTCTCCTCCCACTCCCCTTCTTCTTCTTCTCGGCGCGGGCACGTAGAGCAGAGGAGGCCGCGCACCCCAGCGGTCGCCCTGGGGGACTCCGCCCACCTCCGACGGATTTCTGGCTACCGGAGTGCTCGGGGGACCGAGGCACATCCATTCCGCTAGGTCACAGAGCTCGGGGAGGGATGATACGAGGGGGGGGATTCGATGTTGGCGAGCGGTGGCTCGGATGGAGTTGGGCTGCGGGGCTGCGGGGCACTCCGGCGAGGGGCAAGTAGGTGGGGAGGATCAGGGGGTTGAGGGGACTCACTACAAGAAATATGTCAACTTGTGACCACCACTATTGGTCACTAAAAGGTCACAAATTTCCATTTGCGACCTTTTTGTGACCAAAAACAGAAGGTCAAAAGCTGGCCGTCATAAACTGACTATAGCGACCTTTCTTCTGGAATGGTCGAAGACGTTTATGACCAAAATACGTCTACTGTGGCGTTTTGGTCACTAGCAACCTCCCCAGGCCACGTAGGCATCCAGCGTGGCAATCTGACGTGGCACAAGATTCAGCCCGGTCCAATTCGATTTTCTACATGGGCCTAGCCCAACAATTCGGCCTATTTGTGTTTTTTTTCGATAATTTTTAATAGCTACATGGGCCTAGCAAGCAATTCGGCCTTTTTATTTTCTGGGTCGTGGCCTTTTTGGCTCAACAATTACTTTTTTAAGACGGATCCAATAGTCAAATGGGTCCTAATTGAGTGGGTCCCAATGGTCAGGGTCAGATTCTTCATATTTCAATTTTCTAGTAAATAAAAACAAATATTTAAATCAGAACAGATTGAAAAGAGAAGTAATACTTCAAACCGATCAAACAACCAAATTTGGTACATTACAATCAAACATAGTTCACACCACGTTTATAATCGAACATACTTCACATCAGGTTTACAGCCACCAAGAACACAACTAAATTGAGTGTTTCAACTAAATATCTATAAAAGTATAACTAGCTCCAATGAGCTAGAACTAAATGCTTCTTCACTTCTTCATCCTAGAGCTTGCGACGAAACATGAACGAACGCCAGCATCTACATGTTATAGAACAAAAAAATGGTTAGGGACAAAATAAAAGCAATCAATGAAACAAAACAGGACTGCACCATATCACAGGAAGTTCCATATGAGCTAGAATATGGCCAACTGCACTATGCACTGCTCATACATGGATATATGCCTACTAATATTAACATACTGATCTAATACAGAGCATAGGCATCATGCATACCCTAAGCATATACACACAGATGGTATTCAAGATGATGTGCTGCATATGCAAAATAAATCAAGAAACTACAGCAGGGAACAGGAAACAGAGCCTCAAAGTGTTCACTTGTCATGTTTTGTCCGCCATTTTGAGATCGACACGCACCAAGCAAACAAACATGATTGCTTTATTCCTTTTGGATTAAAACAGGAATATGGTGTTCCACCTTATACTACAACATCATCAGGATTAAAACAACACATTTATAGTCAGAGTGCTGGATGAGACAAATATCAATTGAAACCAACTAGAACAGGTGAGCCAGGGATAAGTAGCAGCATGAAAATAATGGTACATTCACAACTTAAGTTCAGGAAAATATTACCACATGTATCAGTATACATGCAGCAACAGTATCATTGAGTACAGCAAAACAGCAGGTTGACCCATATAAGTCACAGCTCTAAAGAAAGAAAGAAAGAACAAGTTTAGCTAGCTATGTATTCATAGTTGAGAGCTAAGCAATTTGTTTGTTTATGCTGTAACTGACAGACCTAGTACAAGAAACAAGCAAAGTGAAACAGTATTGACCAATTCGATGGCAATACAAGCTAAGCAACTTAGCTAGTAGGTGACCATCCAATCCATGATGCAGCAGCAGGTGCAAATATGATATGATGTGAAGAAGAAGCTAGCTGGAGAGGTTGAGGATGAAACCAAAATTACAAACCATTGTCAGACCTCACATCACCACTGTTCTATCGTTTTATAAGCAACCGGAAACTATGCAGAGAGCAGACTGGACAGTAAAAGAATTATCAAGAAGAGCAAAACAGTAGCGTGGCCATCCACTCATAGCCCTGAAGAAAGAAAGAACCAATAGGGTCAGCTACTTATTTATTCAGAATTGAGAGTTGAGCAATCATCAGAAAACTAAAGATGCTGCTTAGCTAACTAAATAACACATCATTCAGTCACAAGGTATAATTCTGACTATAATATAAGCAAAGAACTAAAGACACTACGTACTTAGAACTCAATTAAAAGTGAGAATGATTTATGCAAACAATCTGATTTTATTTGTTTACATTAGTAAAAACAAGTCTATCAGGTAAGATCAAGAACACTAATACTAACACAGACATATCTTCCTTTATGTGAACAAGTGTGCTTCCTTCATTAATTAGTAGTAATTGTTCCATGCTAATACAAGCACACGCCCTGGCCTATCGAAGTCTGAATCTAATTAAATCGCACCATGGATGTGTCATATCACCAAGGCAAGTACTAGTAAATCTTTGCACCATTTTTCAGATAGATAAAAATGTAGTTGTACTCATCCTAACTAGCGTTGTGTAGCAGCGCTAGAAGAAAGGCGGTTTTCAGTATACTACATGGCGTGTCAAAAAATTCCAAATTTCTATTCTGTTATTTCCAAGTACCAAACGCAAGCTACAGAACGAATCACATAACTGCTATAGTGATTCTATCCAGATTCTGAAACCATGTGGAAGTATAAATGGATCTTCAATAGCCATTATTTAAACTGATCAGATTGTTAACTATTGCTGAATGCCGAACCATTTAGATTGTTAACTATCGCTGAAGAACAAAAATAGCATGTAAAATGCCACCATCAGATCAGAACTCACGTAAACCTACAGACCAGGAAAATGCATCACAAGTTGTATGCTCACCTTGTCACTTAAACCTACAGACCAGATCAGCACGGCAGCGGTTGCTCATCCGCCATGCCTTTGAAGACGAGGAAGTTTCTCACCTTCTTGATGTGCGTCGTGATGCTTCGGCAGTCGAGGACGTCGAAGCGGTCGAGCGCCCTGGACGCTGCCGACGTGGCCTGCAGCTGCATCTTGGTCGGCATGTCGGTGTCCTCCACCGTTGCCTTCCCTTCCAGCATCCTGCTCGCTCGAGTGGACGAACAGCCGCGCGCATGGACCGGAGGTTGGGGGTAACAGCCGCTACAAGCACAGAGAGTGAGAGAGGGGGGATAGAGGCGAACCACCACCGTACCAAATCAAGAAAAAAACTGAAATCTGAGAGGGGAGATGGGTCGGACCTTGAGGAGCAGAGGGAGATTTGGGAGACCGTGATGGATTTGGGAGGGGGAGACCATCCTGGTCGCCATGGGAGGGCTCGCCGGAGAGGAGATCGCTGCTGCTGGCGCGCATCCTTGCAGATTGACGAAGAACCGGTCGTCCTCGAGCAGATCAAGGCCATCCCGGAGATGGATCGGCGCTTGAGGGCTCGGGATTCACTGGAGCAGCGCGGGATCGAGTTGGAGGCGACCGAAACCCTAGCCACCACGGGCTAGGGATTCGGGCTCCCCCTGCCATGGCCATGGTCGCGGGGTAGGAGTTGGGCTTGAGCTGGGTTGGATCTGGAGGCCGCCGGCGGGGCTGGTTGAGAGGAGGTCGCCGTCGGCAGGTGGGATCGGGGGAGAGGATTGGATCGGGGGAGAGGAGAGGATCGGGGGAGGTGTGGCGTCGCGACAGAGAAGACTTGGAAGGGGAGAGGAGGAGAAGGGAGCGAGGAAAGAATGGAGGCGGGGGGGTGGATGGAAAATGACCTAGGGTTTCGGAGTTAGTGTGGAAGGGTTGAGGACGGCCGTTGGATCCGCGAGCATCGGATGGTGTATGATGTACGATCCGCGTGAGAGGTCCACGGACCAATCAGAGTGCAGTATGATGTTGTGACCATCTAAATAGGTCATAGTTGCCTAAAAATAATGCATTAAAATTATGTCAGCTATTTTATGACTTGAGAAATTCAAAAAGAAAATGGAAAACCTTCTCATTATGTCACCAAAACGTGAACAAGTTTTCATAAAAAAATAACAAACATGAAAATGGATAAATATCTTTAAAAAGGTGTCGTGAGACATGAGTTTTTTGGCAAAAAAGATATTTTCCATTTTTCGAATCACGGAAATGAGTTTTTTGTGAAGGACCTGTAATAAATTTGTTGACAAATTGGACCAAATCAATTTTGTAAAATATTAGGCCATATTTAATGCACAATTGACCAAATTGTTGGGTGTAAAAAGTTTCCATCCACCTCTCGTGAAAAAGACAAATTTCCGCCGATTCAGCTGGAAGCGGGTCAAATTTGAACTGCAGCTGCCTCATAGTTTGCTATTTATTTTTTCCAAAAATCATTTCTAGGTACATAAGTATCTATTTAATCAGAGAAACACCAAAAAAATTCCAAGATTCAACCACTAGCTACGAACGGTCATTCCCGCCGTTTTGACCGCATTTTGGAACGGGCATAAAAACTCAAAAAAATTCAAAAAATTGGGAAACCTTCGCATTTTGTCATCATATGTGGCCAAGTTCCCAGGAAAAATAACAAACTTGTAATACGGCAATTATTTTAAAAAAGTGTTCTCAGAAACGAGCTATCATGTGTGGAGATCAATGGCTTTCAAGCCAAATGATCAATCTTATGGCCACATTCATGTCATAGTTTGTTCAAATGATCTCATATTGTGCACAAGAGTGCATATTGGAATGGCAAACAATGTTGCCTAAGGAAGTTTTCATTTTCGTTGGACGAAAAAACCATTTTCCATTTTTCGAGTCCCCGAAAGGAGGCTTTTTTGTGAAGGAACTACCAAATAATTGTTGCAAAATTGGACCAAATCATTTTTATAAAATACTAGGCCATATTTAATGCACAATTGACAAAATGGTTGGGTGTAAATTTTTTTGATCCACCTCTCGTGAAAAAGACAAATTCCCGCCGATTCAGCTGGAAGCGGGTCAAATTTGAACTGCAGCTGCCTCGTAGTTTGCTATTTATTTTTTCCAAAAATCATTTCTAGGTACATAAGTATCTATTTAATCAGAGAAACACCAAAAAAATTCCAAGATTCAACCACTAGCTAGGAACGGTCATTCCCGCCGTTTTGACCGCATTTTGAAACGGGCATAAAAAATTCAAAATAAATCAAAAAATTGGGAAACCTTCGCATTGTGTCATCATATGTGGCCAAGTTCCTAGGAAAAATAACAAACTTGTAATACAGCAATTATTTTAAAAAAGTGTTCTCAGAAACGAGCTATCATGTGTGGAGATCAATGGCTTTCAAGCCAAATGATCAATCTTATGGCCACATTCATGGCGTAGTTTGTTCAAATGATCTCATATTGTGCACAAGAGTGCATATTGGAATGGCAAACAATGTTGCCTAAGGAAGTTTTCATTTTCGTTGGACGAAAAAACCATTTTCCATTTTTCGAGTGCCCGAAAGGAGGCTTTTTTGTGAAGGAACTACCAAATAATTGTTGCAAAATTGGACCAAATCATTTTTATAAAATACTAGGCCATATTTAATGCACAATTGACAAAATGGTTGGGTGTAAATTTTTTTGATCCACCTCTCGTGAAAAAGACAAATTCCCGCCGATTCAGTTGGAAGCGGGTCAAATTTGAACTGCAGCTGCCTCGTAGTTTGCTATTTATTTTTTCCAAAAATCATTTCTAGGTACATAAGTATCTATTTAATCAGAGAAACACCAAAAAAATTCCAAGATTCAACCACTAGCTAGGAACGGTCATTCCCGCCGTTTTGACCGCATTTTGAAACGGGCATAAAAAATTCAAAATAAATCAAAAAATTGGGAAACCTTCCCATTGTGTCATCATATGTGGCCAAGTTCCTAGGAAAAATAAAAAACTTGTAATACGGCAATTATTTTCAAAAAGTGTTCTCAGAAACGAGCTATCATGTGTGGAGATCAATGGCTTTCAAGCCAAATGATCAATCTTATGGCCACATTCATGGCATAGTTTGCTCAAATGATCTCATATTGTGCACAAGAGTGCATATTGGAATGGCAAACAATGTTGCCTAAGGAAGTTTTCATTTTCGTTGGACGAAAAAACCATTTTCCATTTTTCGAGTGCCTGAAAGGAGGCTTTTTTGTGAAGGAACTACCAAATAATTGTTGCAAAATTGGACCAAATCAATTTTATAAAATACTAGGACATATTTAATGCACAATTGACAAAATGATTGGGTGCAAAAAATTCTGATCCACCTCTCGTGAAAAAGACAAATTCCCGCCGATTCAGTTGGAAGCGGGTCAAATTTGAACTGCAGCTGCCTCATAGTTTGATATTTATTTTTTCCAAAAATCATTTCTAGTTACATAAGTACCTATTTAATCATAAATACATGGTTTGGTGGGGATACGTCGAGGTTTGGGCGGTGGCCGAGGGCCCCAACTCTAGAGCGCGTAAGCTCGCATGCCCGCCGCGTGGTCACCGCGTGACCGTGGCGTTGCCGTGTGTTCTGGGTGGCCTAGACATGTCTAGTGGGTTGGGCACTCCCCATGTAGGTGCTAGGAAGAAAATTACAACATAAGATTCTCACGAGGAGACCAATCGGTGCTCAAACATGAATTAGCAGCCAAGTGTTTGATTAGCGGTACAGGAAATGTACATGGCTAATGGGCGTGAGTTTTGGCTGAGGATGATCAGTTACTAAGAAGACCGTCTTCACAAATTTTCAGCTCAAAAGGAGGAGCCTAGCTGGTACTTGCTTTGCAAACCACCACACTGGACATAAATACGAATGTTGAAGCTCGGCTCAAAATAATGAATGGATTGAGCTGGCATTTGGTGGAGGATGGTTATTTGGGCATAGGAAAGCACTGTAGAAAATGGGTACTATTTGGACATGCCAAAGTGGTACTTCCTTCACAAACTGTTACTCTGAACAGAATAGGAAAATGAATATTTTTGAATTATTTTTGAACTAGGCAAGGAAGGTTTTTACATATTTGACAAAGATATGACCCAAAGAATTTATGAGATTTTTTTGGGAATTTTGGGAATGACAGAAATATAGGTTGTTTCACAACCTAGGGCAAAAACTGCCACATGGACATGCCACATAGGCAAAACTGATGAGGTGGCGCCTAGTCATAGCAACCCACCACTATTTACAAGGCTGTGACCATCTATATTGGTCGTTAACAACTAGAAATAAGGCAGCGGACTAGCGATGTTTGCTTTATGACCTTTTCGTGTGAGGAAATTACGACCTTTCTGACCAAAATGGTCGCAATGGTTTAGGGTTTGGAGCCCCCCGAACAGCTTTTGACCAATTGGTCTGAAATGGTCATAAATTTATGACCAATTCTTCGAGGGTCACTGACAGAAGGTCATAAGTTGACATATTTCTTGTAGTGACTCCTCTGGTGAAGGAATGAGGTTGGGAGGGGCCGGCTTCGAGTGAATTTAGGAGGGAGGCCGCGGTGACCATGGCGGCATAAGGCAGCGAGGAGAGGTTCTCCGGTTCGGTTGAGAGGCTGGATGGTCTTCTGGGGGTGAGGTGAGGTGAGTGGTGAGGTGAGTGGTGAGGTTGAGCGACCTCGGGGTGGCCTTATATAGCCAGGGCAGCAAGGGGGTGAGGTGGCACGCGCGCGGCTACGTGTCCGTGCTCCGGCGACGGGCACGCGCGACCAAGGGTCACGGGGAGGGGTGGCAAGGCGACGAGGGAGGGAACCGACGAGTGGCAGAGCTCACGGAGACGAGGCAAAGCTCGGGGACAAGAGAAAGAAGAGGACATGGCCGCGGAAGACGACGCGGTCATGGGTCAGAACGGTGTGGCGACGGTGACGGCTCACTGGGAAATAAGACGGAGGGGGCAAGGGCTCCACAGAGATGGCGACTACGCGGGGAACATGCTGGACATGGTCGGGTGATGAGTGGACGAGTGCACAGACAGGGAGGAAGAGGCCGAAGCGTCAGAGCGTGTTTGCTGCATCCAGAGCACGTGCACATGCAAAAATACCCGCGGTCACCATGCGACATGTTAAGGGGAGGACACAATGGAATGGCAAAACTTGTCTGGTGGCTAGTCCTTGATCCCCAAGGCATCCCAGAGGTTAAATATAACGGGATAGAGCCAAGGAGAGGAGTGTGGCATCACTGAAACTTTGTTGTATCAGCTTTGGATGAGCATTGGTGATCAACAGGGAGCTGATGGGGTCAAATTGAGTTGTCTGGGGTGTTTAACTACGGGAGGACTATGATCCTAGTGGTTTTAGAGGCAAAAAGATCAAAGCTTAATATAGTTGCTTTGCAATTGACCAAAAGGGTCCAGAATCAAGATCATGATGATGCTCTCACATGGGGTATCCACTTGAGCTCAACTTGGGCAAGGCTGAGTTAGTTGGTCATATGAAGATGCTGTAAAAGGTTTCATACCATTTGGATAAACCAAAATGGTACTTGCTTAGCAAGCATTTCCACTAACCAGAGACTTGCAAAAATTCTAGAGGAATAAGAGCTAGATTAAATATGCCAAAATTGGGTGGAGATATGTGGATAAGAGAAGGCCTAGAAAAATCTTCAGCAATAGTGGAGCAATATAAAATATACTTGCTTCACTAACTGAAAATTTGGACAGAAACAAAGATTTGAAGTTGTGCTCACAGGGATGGAGAGCATGAGCTCAAATCTTGTGGACAGATTTTATTTGATGATATGAAAGACCATTGCTACCTCTTGAACATGCATTGGTTTTTCCCTTGAAGAGGAAAGGGTGATGCAGCAAAGTAGCGTAAGTATTTCCCTCTATTTTTGAGAACCAAGGTATCAATCCAGTAGGAGGCCACACGCAAGTCCCTCGTACCTACACAAATAAATAAGAACCTTGCAACCAACGCGATAAAGGGGTTGTCAATCCCTTCATGGCCACTTGCAAAAGTGAGATCTGATAGAGATGATAAGATAATATTTTTGGTATTTTTATGTTAAAGATTAAAAGTACAGATTGCAAAATAAACGGCGGCAGAAATAGATTGTTGACTGGAGATAAATATGATGGAAAATAGACCCGGGGGCCATAGGTTTCACTAGTGGCTTCTCTCAAGATAGCATAAGTATTATGGTGGGTGAACAAATTACTGTCAAGCAATTGATAGAAACATGCATAATTATGAGATTATCTAGGCATGATCATGTATATAGGCATCACGTCCGTGACAAGTAGACCGACTCCTGCCTGCATCTACTACTATTACTCCACACATCGACTGCTATCCAGCATGCATCTAGAGTATTAAGTTCAAGCAATATGACATGATGTAGAGGGATAAACTCAAGTAATATGATATAAACCCCATCTTTTTATCCTCGATGGCAACAATACAATATGTGTCGTTTCCCCTACTGTCACTGGGATCAAGCAACGCATGATTGAACCAAAAGCTAAGAACTTCTCCCATTGCAAGAAAGATCAATCTAGTAGGCCAAACCAAACTGATAATTCGAAGAGACTTGCAAAGATAACCAATCATACATAAAAGAATTCAGAGAAGATTCAAATATTGTTCATAGATAATCTTGATCATAAACCCACAATTCATCGGATCTAGACAAACACACCGCAAAAAGAGTTACATCAAATATAACTCCAAGAAGATCGAGGAGAACTTTGTATTGAGATCCAAAGAGAGAGAAGAAGCCATCTAACTAATAACTATGGACCCGAAGGTCTGTGGTAAACTACTCACACATCATCGGAGAGGCTATGGTGTTGATGTAGAAGTCCTCCGTCATCGATGCCCCCTCCGGCAGAGCGTCGGAAAAGGCCCCAAGATGGGATCTCAGGGGTACATAAGGTTGCGGCCGTGGAATTAGGTTTTCGTGGTGCTCCTCGATGGTTTCGGGGTACGTAGGTATATATAGGAGGAAGAAGTAGGTCGGTGGAGCCACGAGGGGCCCACGAGGGTGGAGGGCACGCCCAGGGGGTGGGCGCACCCCCTGCCTCATGGTCTCCTCATTGATTGCTTGACGTCCACTCCAAGTCCTCTGGATCATGTTTGTTCCAAAAATCACGCTCCCGAAGGTTTCATTCCGTTTGTACTCCATTTGATATTCCTTTTCTGCGAAACACTGAGGCAAAAAAAATGGAAATTTGCACTGGGCCTTGGGTTAATAGGTTAGTCCCAAAAATAATATAAAAGTGTATAATAAAGCCCATTAAACATCCAAAAAATATATAATAACATGGAGCAATCAAAATTTATAGATACATTGGAGACGTATCAAGCATCCCCAAGCTTAATTCCCGCTCGTCCCCGAGTAGGCAAATGATAAAAACAAATTTTTTGATGTGGAATGCTACTTAGCACATTCTTCAATGTAATTTTCTTTATTGTGGCATGAATGTTCAGATCCGAAAGATTCAAGATAAAAGTTTAGTATTGACATAAAAATAATAATGCTTCAAGCATACTAACCAAGCTATTATGTCTTCTCGAAATAACATAGCCAAAGAAAGCTTATCCCTACAAAATCATATAGTTTGGCCATGCTTCATTTTCTTCACACAAGAATGCTCTCATCTTACATAACCCCGATGACAAGCCAAGCAATTGTTTCATACTTTAGTAATCTCAAACTTTTTTCAACTTTCATGCAATACATGAGCGTGAGCCATGGAAATAACACTATGGGTGGAATAGAATATAATGATGGGGGTTGTGTGGAGAAGACAAAAAAGGGGAAAGTCTCACATTGACGCGGCTAATCAATGGGATAGGGAGATGCCCATCAATTGATGTTAATGCAAGGAGTAGGGATTGCCATGCAACAGATGCGCTAGAGCTATAAATGTATGAAAGCTCAACAAAAGAAACTAAGTGGGTGTGCATCCAACTTGCTTGCTCACGAAGACCTAGGGCATTTAAGGAAGCCCATTATTGGAATATACAAGCCAAGTTCTATAATGAAAAATTCCCACTACTATATGAAAGTGACAAAACAAGAGACTCTCTATCATAAAGATCGTGGTGCCACTTTGAAGCACAAGTGTGGAAAAAGGATAGTAGCACTGCCCCTTTTTATTTTTTTTATTTGGGACAATGCTCTATTAATAATGATCATCACACCTCTATTTATTTACAACTCAATGATTACACTCGATACTAGAAATATGACTCTATATGAATGCCTCCGGCGGTGTACAGGGATGGGCAATGAATCAAGAGTGACATGTATGAAATAATATGCATGGTGCTTTTCCACAAATACGATGTCAACTACATGATCATGCAAGGCAATATGACAATGATGAAGCGTTTCATAATAAACGAAACGGTGGAAAGTTGCATGGCAATATATCTCGGAATGGATATGGAAATGCCATAATAGGTAGGTATGGTGGCTGTTTTGAGGAAGATATAAGGAGGTTTATGTGTGATAGAGCGTATCGTATCACGGGGTTTGGATGCACCGACGAAGTTTGCACCAACTCTCAAGGTGAGAAAGGGAAATGCACGATACCGAAGAGGCTAGCAATGGTGGATGGTGGAGAGTGTGTATAATCCATGGACTTAACATTAGTCATAAAGAACTCATATACTTATTGAAAAAATATACAAGTCATCAAAAACCAAGCACTACGCGCATGCTCCTAGGGGGATAGATTGGTAGGAAAAGACCATCCCTCGTCCCCGACCGTCACTCATAAGGATGACAATCAAAGAACAACTCATGTTTCACATATTGTTACACAACGTTTACCATACGTGCATGCTACGGGACTTCCAAACTTCAACACAAGTATTTCTCAAATTCACAACTACTCAACTAGCACAACTTTAATATCACTACCTCCATATCTCAAAACAATCATCAAGTATCAAACTTCTCTTAGTATTCAACGCACTTTAAAGTTTTTATCTTGGATGCCTATCATATTAGGACTAATTTTATAACCAAAGCAAATTACCATGATGTTCTAAAGGACTCTCAAAATAATATAAGTGACGCATGAGAGATCAATTATTTCTATAAAATAGAACCACTTCCGTGCTCTAAAAGGTATAAGTGAAGTACTAGAGCAAAATTGTTTAACTCAAAAGATATAAGTGAGGCATAAAGAGTATTCTAATAAATCCCGATTAATGTGTGCCTCCCCCAAAAGGTGTGTACAGCAAGTATGATTGTGGTGAACTAAAAATCAAAGACTCAAATCATACAAGACGCTCCAAGCAAAACACATATCACGTGGTGAATAAAAATATAGCTCCAAGTAAAGTTATCGATGGACGAAGAAAAAAGAGGGGATGCCTTCCGGTGCATCCCCAAGCTTAGGCTTTTTGGTGTCCTTGAATTTTACCTTGGGGTGCCTTGGGCATCCCCAAGCTTACGCTCTTGCCACTCCTTGTTCCATAATCCATCAAATCCTTACCCAAAACTTGAAAACTTCACAACACAAAACTTAACAGAAAATCTCGTGAGCTCCTTTAGCAAAATAAAACAAACCACCACTTTAAAGTACTGTAATGAACTCATTCTTTATTTATATTTGTGTGAAACATACTGTATTCCAACTTTTCTATGGTTCATAAACTCCATTACTAGCCATAGATTCATCAAAATAAGCAAACAACACACGAAAGACACACTACTAGGAAAAGGGATATATATGTGATGGACACTAATGGCGCAGTAATGGCGCACCATGTGTTGGTGCGCCATTAGTGTGCAAATACTAATGGCGCACCACATCTCACGGTGCGCCATTAGTAAAAAAAATTGTTTTTTAATTTTTTCAAAACTACTAATGGCGCACCGTGCGCCATTAGAAGTTTTGAAAAAAGAAGTAAAAAAAATTATAAAAATTTTGTTAGTAATGGCGCACCAGTGGACAGTGCGCCATTACTTACTAAGTTTTTTTCAAAAAAATCCAAACAAAATTTCAATTTTTTTTTTCAAAACTAGTAATGGCGCACCGTGGTTGTGGTGCGCCATTACTAGTTTAACTACTAATGGCGCACCACCCCACGGTGCGCCATTACTAGTTTGCCCGGCTTCCACCGAATGCACCCCCCCTGGACCGCCTTTTCAGTTTTAAAAAAAATAAAAAAATGATAAAAATGTCAAAAAAAATAAAAGAAAATAAGTTTCCCATGTGATATGTGGTCTAGTTGTTGGGAAAATTTACAAATATAAATTTCGACTTTATTTGCAAAATCTCTCTGGAAATTTGTAAAATGGGCATAACTTTTGCATACGAACTCGGATTAAAAAGTTTTATATATGAAAAATCATCTACTCGAAAAGTTACATCCAAATTTAATTGGGGGAACCCCGTTAAACATTTTCAAAATCCCCAAAAACCTAACAGAAAAAAGTGACGGGGCTTTCAAGATCTAGAGGCAAAAATTTCAAAAAAAATTGGTTTTGAATTTTTTTTTTAAATTTTTTTCAAAAAATGATACGTAATATGACCGGGAAGTTTGAAATATTTTTCAAAAATTTCATCATAGTCATGAACATGAACAAAGTCCTAGACATCAACAAGGTATAATAGGATTGATATGCTAGATATATCAACAAGTGCCTGTGAAATGAGCTGTTGCTGGGGTTGGATAGAACTTTGAAGTTAAGCGTGCTTGGGCTAACGAAAAAAATAAAAAAAATAAAAAAAATGAAAACAAAATGTTACTAATGGCGCACTTCTATGTGGTGCGCCATTAGTATACCAGATACTAATGGCGCACCGTGGGCTATACTAATGGCGCACTGCGTGGTGCGCCATTAGTATACCAGATAGTAATGGCTCACCAGTGGTGCGCCATTAGTAAAAAATACTAATGGCGTGATAGTAATGGCGCATCGGTAGTGCACCATTAGTAGGAAAAACCGGTACGCCATTAGTAGGCCTTTTTCTAGTAGTGACAGAATCTGTCAAAAACAGAACAGTCTTTAGTAATCAGATTTGTTAGAAATCTTATGGAACTCCAAAACTCCTGAAAAACTAGAACAACCTGGAAATTTGCTTAATGATCTACTGCAAAAAGAATTGGTATTTTATAACGTTCTGGTGAGTTTAAACAATTATATTTGTGAGCGCGAAGTTCCTGTCTTTTTCAGCAAGATCAAACAACTATCACCCAAGAAGATCCTATTGGTTCTACTTGGCACAAACACTAATTAAAACACAAAAACAAATCTAACATAGGCTAGATCAAAGATTTATTCCTAAACAGAACCAAAAAGCAAAAAACTAAAATAAAATTGGGTTGCCTCCCAACAAGCGCTATCGTTTAACGCCCGTAGCTAGGCATAAAGGCAAGGATAGATCTAGGTATTGCCATCTTTGGCTTTTAATTTTTTAGCGGAATCATGCTCGAATCCAGGAGGTTCTTTACGTTTCCCTTCATATTCGTAAATTTTTAGATCTAAAGAATCCAACCACTTATTGCAAAGGGTAATCAACATATTCATGCGGTGAAGATTTCCGCTAACACTCTTAAGAGGTTCAAGAGACTTTTGTAAAATCTTAGTTACATCGCAAACCTTTTCAAAAACTTGTGTCTCTTCTTGGGTATGTTGTGGCCCCTTTTGTTGAAGTAGTGTTCCCACTACCCCCTCTATGATTTCATGCGCAATACTGGGATCAATTTCAATGAAATTTCCTTTGGCAACGCAATCCAAGAGTTGTCTATGGGACATATTCAGTCCAACGTAAAAATTGCGAAGCAAAATTCTAAAACTCATCTCCAAGGTGCAATTATGATAAGATTCCATCATCCTATACCAAGAATCTTTTAAGTTTTCTCCTTGTCTTTGTTTGAAGTGAAGAACTTCAAACTCGGGAGACAAAGGAGCAGATAAAGGACTAGCCATAACGACGAAGCAAGCGAAAAAGAGGTGAACGGAAAAAGAGGGCGAATAAAACGGCAAGGGTGAAGTGGGGGAGAGGAAAACGAGAGGCAAATGGCAAATAATGTAATGCAAGGGATAAGAGTTTGTGATGGGTACTTGGTATGTCTTGACTTGTGCGTAGACTCCCCGGCAACGGCGCCAGAAATCGCACGTTGGCGGGAGTCAAATCTTTACTTGACTTGGTGTAAGCTTCCCCGGCAACGGCGCCAGAAATCCTTCTTGCTACCTCTGGAGCATGCGTTGGTTTTTTCCTTGAAGAGGAAAGGGTGATGCAGCAAAGTAGCATAAGTATTTCCCTCAGTTTTTGAGAACCAAGGTATCAATCCAGTAGGAGGCCACACGCAAGTCCCTCGTACCTACACAAAAAAATAAGAACCTTACAACCAACGTGATAAAGGGGTTGTCAATCCCTTCACGGCCACTTGCAAAAGTGAGATCTGATAGAGATGATAAGATAATATTTTGGGTATTTTTATGATAAAGATTAAAAGTAAAGATTGCAAAATAAACGGCGGCAGAAATAGATTGTTGACTGGAGATAAATATGATGGAAAATAGACCCGGGGGCCATAGGTTTCATTAGTGGCTTCTCTCAAGATAGCATAAGTATTACGGTGGGTGAACAAATTACTGTCGAGCAACTGATAGAAAAGTGCATAATTATGAGAATATCTAGGCATGATCATGTATATAGGCATCACGTCCGTGACAAGTAGACTGACTCCTACCTGCATTTACTACTATTACTCCACACATCGACCGCTACCCAGCATGCATCTAGAGTATGAAGTTCATAAGAACAGAGTAACGCATTAGGTAAGATGACATGATGTAGAGGGATAAACTCAAGCAATATGATATAAACCCCATCTTTTTATCCTCGATGGCAACAATACAATACGTGTCGTTTCCCCTACTGTCACTGGGATCGAGCACCGCATGATTGAACCCAAAGCTAAGCAGTTCTCCCATTGCAAGAAAGATCAATCTAGTAGGCCTAACCAAACTGATAATTCGAAGAGACTTGCAAAGATAACCAATCATACACAAAAGAATTCAGAGAAGATTCAAATATTGTTCATAGATAATCTTGATCATAAACCCACAATTCATTGGATCTCGACAAACACACCACAAAAAGAGTTACATCGAATAGAACTCCAAGAAGATCGAGGAGAACTTTGTATTGAGATCCAAAGAGAGAGAAGAATCCATCTAGCTAATAACTATGGACCCGAAGGTCTGTGGTAAACTACTCACACATCATCGGAGAGGCTATGGTGTTGATGTAGAAGCCCTCCGTGATCGATGCCCCCTCTGGTAGTGCGCCGGAAAAGGCCCCATGATGGGATCTCACGGGTACAGAAGGTTGCGGCGGTGGAATTAGGTTTTCGTTGTGCTCCTCGATGGTTTCGGGGTACGTAGGTATATATAGGAGGAAGAAGTAGGTCGATGGAGCCACGAGGGGCCCACGAGGGGGTGGAGGGCGCGCCCAGGGGGGTAGGCGCCCCCCTGCCTCGTGGCCTCCTCATTGATTGCTTGACGTCCACTCCAAGTCCTTTGGATCATGTTTGTTCCAAAAATCACGCTCCTGAAGGTTTCATTCTGTTTGGCCTCCGTTTGATATTCTTTTCTACGAAACACTAAAATAGGCAAAAAAAACAGCAATTTGCACTGGGCCTGGGTTAATAGGTTAGCCCAAAAATAATATAAAAGTGTATAATAAATCCCATTAAACATCCAAAATAGAATATATAATAGCATGGAGCAATCAAAAATTATAGATACGTTGGAGACGTATCAACCATGCAAAAATTCAAGTCAATTGGATTAACCTAGCTAGTACTTCCTTCACTACCAATTCCCTCAGATAGGAACTTTGAAAAATTGCTCAAGAAGACTTACTAGGCAAATTAAGTTGAAATTTGTCATGAGGCAATTATTTGGACATGAAAAGGTGTCCAAGAAGTTCGGGTCAATTGGGCAAAGATAAATGGCACTTGCTGTACAATCTGCCATTCAGGACAAAATAGGAAAGGAATTTATTGAGCATGATGGGAAACATGGCCAATGAAATATTTGGCCATATTTGAGGAAGATGTGACCCAAACAATTTGTGATAATTATTTGGGAATTTTGGGAGTGATGGAAATATAGGTTGCTTCACAACCTAGGGCAAAAAGGATTATTCCTTTAATAGAAAAAGGAATATCCCCAATAAAAAGAGTATTGGGATTTGGGCTAGGATGAAAATGGCAAGGTCTAGGGAAGGATTTGGGTATGACAAGCCACTCTGGAAGCAAAGAAGAGTTCATCTTCTTCGGCTTCGAAACCACAAAGCGACGGAAAAAGAAAACTCAGGCAAAAACCATAGAAAATCAAAAGAAAAAGAAAGGGCCAAAAATCAGGTTGTTACAAACCTTACCCCCTTAAATAAATCTCGTCGTTGAGATTTGGTTGCTCAGGGAACAAGTATGAATATACTGACTTAAGGAAATTGTTTCCAACTCGAGTCTCCTTTTTCCTTTATTGTTGCTCCCACTAAATTTTTACCTGACTGGCTCTAAGTGGTCTGATTCACTGTATCCATATTCTGACAGATCTTACCTGGCTTGTTCATGCTTATACTGGCTCCAATTATTTTCATATCCGCTGACTTAGCTGAGATTCCATGTCTGAAATATGTGTGTGTCTCACAAATCCGAGAGTGATTTTCCGATGGGTGTGTCATCCAGCACTGACAACCTTTCATGAAGTTTTGGACACATCTTCCTGGTGAACACCCAAGCTCTGACTCCTTGCATTGGGTTTCTTCACTGAATGCAGGTCCTTTGGGTTCGAAATTATGAGTTGAGGCATAACCGCTTCCTGATAGATTCTGACCCATCGCAGAAGTTTCTAAATCATCTTAACTGGCTCCACCTTCTAGAGTATCAGACCCGTTCCAAATATTTGACTATCGCTTGCCGGGGCCAGCATGAAGGGGTATGATCTTACATGATGATATCCGCAGACTCGACTGACGGTGGTTCTGGCAGAAGAATTTGGCTCACGACAGGCTATCCTTTAATAATCCTCATAAGTGAGGGCACATGCCTCAAGATTGTTACTCGACATCCTGATTATTCATTATGTCGGCATATCCATCGGGATAGTAGGTTGTGCGATGATTTACCATAGTTGCTGGAGTCACACTATTGATTTGACCTTTGGTCTGACTTCGCAGATTCGGATATTTGATACTGACAAATCTGAGCAGATACTGTTAACTGAGTGGGTTGTCTGGATATGAAGCCCTTACCAAAATGGAGCAGACCCACCTTACGTGAATATCCATGGTGATCCATACTGACTCAGACTGTCCGGGTATCTGCACCATGTGGGTCTTGCAAAAATTATCAGTCTTGCTCCTTCATTACTTCTTTCTTTGACTGGATCCTTGGCTGAAAGAGCTTGGTCATGTTGCTTCTTCATGTGACCATGGATTCTGTCGGGTGCAATATTCTGACATGCGTACTCTTATCCTCATTTCCAGACATGGTAGCATTATTCCAATTGCCGGTTCATCACCTCTCAAGTTCTGACCGTAGAAAAATGATCATCCGAACCCTTGCAAGAAATTGGCAAATAAATCACTAGCCACCAGAACAGTCTTTACAACTCAGATCTGGGACATTACTGAGATAATTCAACCATGGCTCAGGACGGCTGAAAAGCAGCTCAGAGCATGAGACCGGGTCGATAAGAAGAAAGTGGCAGCTCCCTAAAATAGCCAAAAGCAGCTATAGGGCTACTGTCACAAAAAGAAACTCAACAGATGTATGAGACGGCCGAAAAGCAGCTTAGAACTCATGACAGTCTTTGAAGAGAGAAATAAAAATTGGCATCCACCCTGGATAGCTAGAAACGGCTCAGATCACAGGCGTGGTGCCGTTACTGGAGAAAGAAGACAAGGGCTCATCAGGATCATCTTCCAGGTTCACAGGTAATTGTACTGAGCTCATTCCTTTGTCACACTGTGGTGTATAGCTGGCTTCCTTCTACAGTCCTCATGTGCCTGTCAAATCTGCTTTTGAGTGTCTTGCAAGACCTTGGTGGTATGCTGACCGCTTATATATGAAAATCTGATTCCCGAGGCAGACTTGCTATCTGACTGAACTATTGCAGATCTGATTCTTGAGATGTACTGATTATCCGTATCATGATCAGATATCCCCAGATCTCGATGCAGTCGGCTGAGAATTCCATACTGATGCAAACTTGATACTGATAGTCCATCCAGGATTTCTTTTTCATTCAGACAAGATATTCCAATTTCACTGCAGTCTACTAATAATTCCATTCTGTTTAGCTGATCTTCCAAACATTTGAACTCCTTGCTGATTCTTCGGGTCCGGTGTCGGTTGAGGAGCAACTTTAATAAGGGGGAAAATTTGTAACACCGAAGGCCCAAAGAAAGAAACCAAAAGAAACGACGAAAACAAAAGCACACAAACATACTAATAATATAAATAATCAAGCAACATCACATATTACTGCTACTCACAACAATAATATGCATGCATACCTAAGCACACAAATCTCGCGGAAACTCCGGTATTGCGGTCTATTATGCTGTGACGGTGTGCATGAAAGTGAATCTGCGTGTGGAAGGAGTTGGTGTAACCAAGGCTACACCAAGCACTGGCCGAACACCGGTTAGATCTGGATAGATATGGAGGCGAGGACGGACTTGGCGATCATGCAGCGAGACACGAAGGTCACGACCATATCATCATCAAGCGTACGAAAGGGAATCGTACACGTCCAAAGAACGAGATGATAGGGCAAACTAGGGGAGGAAAAGCAAGGCTTGCTGGCATTGCCCTCTTCTGATGACAAAGATCAGTAAGGGTTGCCAAAGGGACTAGATGGATGTCACGATTCGGGATAAAGACACATCTATCACCAAAATGATTTGGGTGGAGGAAAAGATATCAATGCAATACCTGAGAATAACTCTTGCAAATGGTGTCTGGAACACTAGGTACCAGGGCATCACTCTGCTGGGACAGAGATGACGCCAAACACCAAAGAGCAGGCATGCGAAGAAGGAGGGTGTAGGTAGTGGATCGAAACCGATACCGCCTACACTCACAAGATTAACCGTTAGTGACAAGATAGTAATCTATATGCATGCTATGCAACAAACAAATGCAGCAATCAAGTGTAACAAACTAACGGGGCTCTATACTACCGTATTCTAACATTCGCGTGGCCTAGGGCATCCTACAGCCAGACCTACTCTGATACCAAGCCCGTGGCACCCCGGCTTAGAGAAACCGGAACGCCCTGTATTCCAGCCCAGAGATCGAGGAGAAGTTTTCTGGAATACGGCACTGCTTAGCATAGAACAAATCAGCTCTTTATTACAATCTATATGGGTACAAGGGGATTACATCGGCACGGCGACACTATGCCTGCCACGGTTGCTCCATGCAAGCAGTAGAACAGCATGATGCAGCGGAATAACTCCTGGCAGCGGAACAGCGATGACGGTGATGAACTCCACTCCGCGGGGACTCTGGCTGGAACGCTTATCCTAGCTCGCAAACAAGGAATCCATGGCAAACAAGCAATCAAATCTGGCATGACCTGCAAACTGGCATGACACGCCAGGTCAGTACATTGAATGTACTTGCAAGCTCACAGCAACCAAATCACTCAAGACAAACAATAGCATGGCAATTACAGATTTTTAAGCAATGATGAACACGATACTATCAGAACAACATGGCATGTACAACATGATACAACTAGAACAATACTAGCATGGCATAAACACATGAACATGATGAGACTAGCATGCAACATGATGAAACTATCATGCACCAACTTACTCTGCTCGGGTTACATCGTAACCATCACATGTATCACTTACCATCACGGACATCACACGATCATCTCAGGATCCAATCAAGCTTGGTATTAACAATACCGTAGTAACCATTTATGACCACAAGGAGCTTGACCTTTACCCTTGACTCTCGCATAACATCCCAAATATCTAACAAGTTGGTATTCACGATACCATAGTGATCCTCTCTCGATCACATAAATATCAACCAACTTCTTTCATCATCGAACCGGGGTTGTTATTAAGCAAATTATAATTATTACTCTTGACCCATAGTGTAACCGACATGAACTGGGCCCTTATCCGCGGGCGCGGCTATCGACGAATTTAACACACGCACACTCTGCAGAGGTTAGCACACTGTACCCACACCACGGAACCCATGGCCTCGCATTCCCATTCGGGTGGACCAACGACGTTCCGACAAAACCGCCCTACTGCCATGACACTCTCCCGGCCACTCCGACCAACTCCCCTTTGGGCTAAGTCCTGGGTGGCTCTGTGCCTACCAAAGGCACCAACAGGCACCGTCGTGGCAAAATGGTCCCAATCGGGGACAAGGATCCTTACAAAAACAACGGGCACACAAGGCTTATGCCATCCCACCTGGCCAAGGTAGCGCCCGTGCATAACCTTCCCTCGCAGGAGGCACCGGCGAGAGGCATGACAATAGACCTGTTGGAAATATGCCCTAGAGGCAATAATAAAAGCATTATTATTATATTTCCTTGTTCATGATAATTGTCTTTATTCGTGCTATAATTGTGTTATCCGGAAATCGTAATACATGTGTGAATAACAGACAACAACATGTCCCTAGTAAGCCTCTAGTTGACTAGCTCGTTGATCAATAGATAATCATGGTTTCCTGACTATGGGCATTGGATGTCAATGATGACGAGATCACATCATTAGGAGAATGATGTGATGGACGAGACCCAAATCCTAAACATAGCATAAGATCGCATAGTTCGTTTGCTAGAGTTTTCCAATGTCAAGTATCCTTTCCTTAGACCATGAGATCGTGTAACTCTCGGATACCGTAGGAGTGCTTTGGGTGTGCCAAACGTCACAACGTAACTGGGTGACTATAAAGGTATACTACGGGTATCTCTGAAAGTGTCTGTTGGGTTGACACGGATCGAGACTGGGATTTCTCACTCCGCTTGACGGAGAGGTATCACCGGGCCCTCTCGGTAATGCATCATCATAATGAGCTCAATGTGATCAAAGTGTTTGATCACGGGATCATGCATTACGGTACGAGAAAAGTGACTTGCCGGTAACGAGATTGAACGAGGTATTGGGATACCGATGATCGAATCTCGGGCAAGTAAAATACCGATTGACAAAGGGAATCGTATACGGGATTAATTGAATCCTCGACATAGTGGTTCATCCAATGAGATCATCGTGGAGCATGTGGGAGCCAACATGGGTATCCAGATCCCGCTGTTGGTTATTGCCCGAGAGCCGTCTCGGTCATGTCTGCATGTCTCCCGAACCCGTAGGGTCTACACACTTAAGGTTCGGTGACGCTAGGGTTGTGAAGATATGTATATGCAGTAACCCGAATGTTTGTCGGAGTCCCGGATGAGATCCCGGATGTCACGAGGAGTTTCGGAATGGTCCGGAGGTAAATAATTATATATAGAAAGTGCTGTTTTGGCCATCGGGACAAGTTTCGGGGTTATCGGTATTGTACCGGGACCACCGGAGGGTCCCGGGGGGTCCACCGGGTGGGGCCACCTGCCTCGGGGGGCCACATGGGCTCTAGGGGTGCTCCTTGGACTACATGGGCCAAGGGGAACCAGCCCCTAGAGGCCCATGCGCCTAGAGGGGGGGAAACCCTAAAGAGGGGGGGCGCCCCCTTGCTTGGGGGGCAAGCCCCACCCTTGGCCGCCGCCCCCCTAGGAGATTGCATCTCCTAGGGCGAAGCGCTGTCGGAGTACTGCAGCTCCACCATCACCACGCCTTCGTGCTGCTGTTGGAGCCTTCTTCCCCAACCTCTCCTTTGCCTTGCTGGATCAAGAAGAAGGAGACGTTACGCTGACCGTACGTGTGTTCAACGCGGAGGTGCCGTCCTTTCGGTGCTAGGATCTCCGGTGATTTGGATCACGTCGTGTACGACTACCTCATCCCCGTTCGTTGAACGCTTCCACTCGCGATCTACAAAGTGGTATGTAGATGCAATCTCTCTCCCATGACTCGTTGCTAGATGAACTCATAGATGGATCTTGGTGAAACCGTAGGAAAATTTTTGTTTTCTGCAACGTTCCTAATAGTGGCATCATGAGCTAGGTCTATGCGTAGTTCTCTATTGCACGAGTAGAACACAATTTGTTGTGGGCGTAGATGTTGTCAACTTTTCTTGCCGCTACTAGTCTTATCTTGCTTCAGCGGTATTGTGGGATGAAGCGGCCCGGACCAACCTTACACGTACTCTTACGTGAGACCGGTTCCACCGACTAACATGCACTAGTTGCATAAGGTGGCTGGCGGGTGTCTGTCTCTCCCACTTTAGTTGGAGCGGATTCGATGAAAAGGGTCCTTATGAAGGGTAAATCGAAGTTGAAAAATCACGTTGTGGTTTTCACGTAGGTAAGAAAACGTTCTTGCTAGAACCCTAATTCAGCCACGTAAAACTTGCAACAACAATTAGAGGACGTCTAATTTGTTTTTGCAGCAAGTGCTTTGTGATATGATATGGCCAAAGTTGTGATGAATGATGAATGATCTATATGTGATGTATGAGATGTTCATGCTATTGTAATAGGAATCACGACTTGCATGTCGATGAGTATGACAACCGGCAGGAGCCATAGGAGTTGTCTTTATTTTTTGTATGACCTGCGTGTCATTGAGAAACGCCATGTAATTACTTTACTTTATTGCTAAACACGTTGGCCATAGTAGTAGAAGTAATAGTTGGCGAGCAACTTCATGGAGACACGATGATGGAGATCATGATGATGGAGATCATGGTGTCAAGCCAGTGACAAGATGATCATGGAGCCCCAAGATGGAGATCAAAGGAGCTATGTGATATTGGCCATATCATGTCACGTTTATTATTTGATTGCATGTGATGTTTATCATGTTTTGCATCTTGTTTACTTAGAACGACGATAGTAAATAAGATGATCCCTCATAATAATTTCAAGAAGTGTTCCCCCTAACTATGCACCGTTGCGACAGTTCGTTGTTTCGAAGCACCATGTGATGATCGGGTGTGATAGATTCTAACGTTCACATACAACGGGTGTAAGACAGATTTACACATGCAAACACTTAGGTTGAATTGACGAGCCTAGCATGTACAGACATGGCCTCGGAACACAGAAGACCGAAAGGTCGAGCATGAGTCGTATACAAGATACGATCAACATGAAGATGTTCACCGATGTTGACTAGTCCGTCTCACGTGATGATCGGACACGGCCTAGTTGACTCGGATCATGTAATACTTAAATGACTAGAAGAGGGATGTCTATCTAAGTGGGAGTTCATTAAATAATTTGATTAAATGAACTTTATTATCATGAACTTAGTCTAAAATATTTACAATATGTCTTGTAGATCAAATGGCCAACGTAGTCCTCAACTTCAACGCGTTCCTAGAGAAAACCAAGCTGAAAGACGATGGCAGCAACTATACGGACTGGGTCCGGAACCTGAGGATCATCCTCATAGCTGCCAAGAAAGATTATGTCCTACGAGCACCACTGGGTGACGCACCTGTCCTCCCTGCAGAACAAGACGTTATGAACGCTTGGCAGTCACGCTGCGATGATTACTCCCTCGTTCAGTGCGGCATGCTTTACAGCTTAGAGCCGGGGCTCCAAAAGCGTTTTGATAGACATGGAGCATATGAGATGTTCGAAGAGATGAAAATGGTTTTGCAAGCTCATGCCCGGGTCGAGAGATATGAAGTCTCCGACAAATTCTTTAGCTGTAAGATGGAGGAAAATAGCTCTGTCAGTGAACACATACTCAAGATGTCTGGGTTGCACAACTGCTTGACTCAACTGGAAGTTAATCTCCCGGATGAAGCGGTCATTGACAGAATCCTCCAGTCGCTTCCACCTAGCTACAAGAGCTTTGTGATGAACTACAATATGCAGGGGATGGTAAAGACCATTCCTGAGGTATATGCTATGCTGAAATCAGCAGAGGTAGAAATCAAGAAGGAGCATCAAGTGTTGATAGTGAATAAAACCACTAAGTTCAAGAAGGGCAAGGGTAAAAAGAACTTCAAGAAGGACGGCAAGGAAGTCGCGCTCGGTAAGCAAGTTGCCGGGAAGAAGCCAAAGAATGGACCCAAGCCCGAGACTGAGTGTTTTTATTGCAAGGGAAGTGGTCACTGGAAGCGGAACTGCCCCAAATACTTAGCGGACAAGAAGGCCGGCAAAACCAAAGGTATATGTGATATACATGTAATTGATGTGTACCTTACCAGTACTCGTAGTAGCTCTTGGGTATTTGATACCGGTGCAGTTGCTCACATTTGTAACTCAAAGCAGGAGCTGCGGAATAAACGGAGACTGGCGAAGGACGAGGTGACGATGCGCGTCGGGAATGGTTCCAAGGTCGATGTGATCGCCGTCGGCACGCTACCTCTACATTTACCTACGGGATTAGTTTTAAACCTCAATAATTGTTATTTAGTGCCAAGTTTGAGCATGAACATTGTGTCTGGATCTCGTTTAATTCGAGATGGCTACTCATTTAAATCTGAGAATAATGGTTGTTCTATTTATATGAGAGATATGTTTTATGGTCATGCTCCGATGGTTAATGGTTTATTCTTAATGAATCTCGTACGTGATGATACACATATTCATAGTGTGAATACCAAAAGAGTTAAAGTTGATAACAATAGTCCCACATATTTGTGGCACTGCCGCCTTGGTCACATAGGTGTCAAACGCATGAAGAAGCTCCATGCAGATGGACTTTTGGAGTCTCTTGATTATGAATCATTTGACACGTGCGAACCATGCCTCATGGGTAAAATGACCAAGAGTCCGTTCTCAGGAACAATGGAGCGAGCAACCAACTTATTGGAAATCATACATACCGATGTGTGCAGTCCAATGAGTGCTGAGGCTCGCGGTGGCTATCGTTATGTTCTCACCCTCACTGATGACTTGAGTAGATATGGGTATATCTACTTAATGAAACACAAGTCTAAGACATTTGAAAAGTTCAAGGAATTTCAGAGTGAGGTTGAAAATCAACGTGATAGAAAGATCAAGTTTCTACGATCAGATCGTGGAGGAGAATACTTGAGTCACGAATTTGGCACACACTTAAGAAAATGTGGAATAGTTCCACAACTCACGCCGCCTGGAAAACCTCAGCATAATGGTGTGTCCGAACGTCGTAATCGCACTCTATTAGATATGGTACGATCTATGATGTCTCTTACCGATTTATCGCTATCTTTTTGGGGCTATGCTTTAGAGACTGCTGCATTCACTTTAAATAGGGTTCCGTCGAAATCCGTTGAGACGACACCGTATGAATTATGGTTTGGGAAGAAACCTAAGCTGTCATTTCTAAAAGTTTGGGGATGCGATGCTTATGTCAAGAAACTTCAACCTGAAAAGCTCGAACCCAAGTCGGAAAAATGCGTCTTCATAGGATACCCTAAAGAAACTGTTGGGTATACCTTCTACCTCAGATCCGAAGGCAAGATCTTTGTTGCCAAGAATGGATCCTTTCTAGAGAAAGAGTTTCTCTCGAAAGAAGTAAGTGGGAGGAAAGTAGAACTTGATGAAGTGTTACCTCTTGAACCGGAAACTGGCAAAACTCAAGAAAACGTTCCTGAGGTGCTGGCACCAACTAGAGAGGAAATTAATGATGATGATCAAGATACTTCTAATCAAGCTCCTACTGAAATTCGAAGGTCCACAAGGACACGTTCCGCACCAGAGTGGTACGGCAACCCTGTCTTGGAAATCATGTTGTTAGACAACGGTGAACCTTCGAACTATGAGGAAGCAATGGCGGGCCCGGATTCCGACAAATGGCTGGAAGCCATGAAATCCGAGATAGGATCCATGTATGAAAACGAAGTATGGACTTTGACTGACTTGCCCGTTGAGCGGTGAGCCATAGAAAATAAATGGATCTTTAAGAAGAAGACAGACGCGGATGGTAATGTGACCATCTATAAAGCTCGGCTTGTCGCTAAGGGTTATCGACAAGTTCAAGGGGTTGACTACGATGAGACTTTCTCACCGGTAGCGAAGCTGAAGTCCGTCCGAATCATGTTAGCAATTGCCGCATTCTACGATTATGAAATATGGCAAATGGACGTCAAAACGGCATTCCTTAATGGTTTCCTTAAGGAAGAATTGTATATGATGCAGCCGGAAGGTTTTGTCGATCCTAAGAATGCTGACAAGGTGTGCAAGCTCCAACGCTCGATTTATGGGCTGGTGCAAGCATCTCGGAGTTGGAACATTCGCTTTGATGAGATGATCAAAGCGTTTGGGTTTACACAGACTTATGGAGAAGCCTGTGTTTACAAGAAAGTGAGTGGGAGCTCTGTAGCATTTCTCATATTATATGTAGACGACATAATTTTGATGGGAAATGATATAGAACTCTTGGACAATATTAAGGCCTACTTGAATAAGAGTTTTTCAATGAAGGACCTTGGAGAAGCTGCTTATATATTAGGCATCAAGATCTATAGAGATAGATCAAGACGCCTCATAGGTCTTTCACAAAGCACATACCTTGATAAGATATTGAAGAAGTTCAATATGGATCAATCTAATAAGGGGTTCTTGCCTGTGTTACAAGGTGTGAAATTGAGCTCAGCTCAATGTCCGACCACGGCAGAAGATATAGAAGAGATGAGTGTCATCCCCTATGCCTCAGCCATATGTTCTATTATGTATGCCATGCTGTGTACCAGACCTGATGTAAACCTTGCCGTAAGTTTGGTAGGAAGGTACCAAAGTAATCCCGGCAAGGAACACTGGACAACGGTCAAGAATATCCTGAAGTACCTGAAAAGGACTAAGGAAATGTTTCTCGTTTATGGAGGTGACGAAGAGCTCGTCGTAAAGGGTTACGTCGACGCTAGCTTCGACACAGATCTGGATGACTCTAAGTCACAAACCGGATACGTGTATATTTTGAATGGTGGGGCAGTAAGCTGGTGCAGTTGCAAGCAAAGCGTCGTGGCGGGATCTACATGTGAAGCGGAGTACATGGCAGCCTCTGAGGCAGCACATGAAGCAATTTGGGTGAAGGAGTTCATCACCGACCTCGGAGTCATACCCAATGCGTCGGGGCCAATCAAACTCTTCTGTGACAACACTGGAGCTATTGCACTTGCCAAGGAGCCCAGGTTTCACAAGAAGACCAGGCACATCAAGCGTCGCTTCAACTCCATTCATGAAAATGTTCAAGATGGAGACATAGAAATTTGTAAAGTGCACATGGATCTGAATGTCGCAGATCTGTTGACTAAACCTCTCCCTAAGGCAAAACATGATCAGCACCAGAACTCTATGGGTGTTCGGTTCATCACAATGTAACTAGATTATTGACTCTAGTGCAAGTGGGAGACTGTTGGAAATATGCCCTAGAGGCAATAATAAAAGCATTATTATTATATTTCCTTGTTCATGATAATTGTCTTTATTCGTGCTATAATTGTGTTATCCGGAAATCGTAATACATGTGTGAATAACAGACAACAACATGTCCCTAGTAAGCCTCTAGTTGACTAGCTCGTTGATCAATAGATAGTCATGGTTTCCTGACTATGGGCATTGGATGTCAATGATGACGAGATCACATCATTAGGAGAATGATGTGATGGACGAGACCCAAATCCTAAACATAGCATAAGATCACATAGTTCGTTTGCTAGAGTTTTCCAATGTCAAGTATCCTTTCCTTAGACCATGAGATCGTGTAACTCCCGGATACCGTAGGAGTGCTTTGGGTGTGCCAAACGTCACAACGTAACTGGGTGACTATAAAGGTATACTACGGGTATCTCTGAAAGTGTCTGTTGGGTTGACACGGATCGAGACTGGGATTTGTCACTCCGCTAGACGGAGAGGTATCACCGGGCCCTCTCGGTAATGCATCATCATAATGAGCTCAATGTGATCAAAGTGTTTGATCACGGGATCATGCATTACGGTACAAGAAAAGTGACTTGCCGGTAACGGGATTGAACGAGGTATTGGGATACCGACGATCGAATCTCGGGCAAGTAAAATACCGATTGACAAAGGGAATCGTATACGGGATTAATTGAATCCTCGACATAGTGGTTCATCCAATGAGATCATCGTGGAGCATGTGGGAGCCAACATGGGTTTCCAGATCCCGCTGTTGGTTATTGCCCGAGAGCCGTCTCGGTCATGTCTGCATGTCTCCCGAACTCGTAGGGTATACACACTTAAGGTTCGGTGACGCTAGGGTTGTGAAGATATGTATATGCAGTAACCCGAATGTTGTTCGGAGTCCCGGATGAGATCCCGGACGTCACGAGGAGTTTCGGAATGGTCCGGAGGTAAAGAATTATATATAGAAAGTGCTGTTTTGGCCATCGGGACAAGTTTCAGGGTTATCGGTATTGTACCGGGACCACCGGAGGGTCCCGGGGGGTCCACCGGGTGGGGCCACCTGCCTCGTGGGGCCACATGGGCTCTAGGGGTGCGCCTTGGCCTACATGGGCCAAGGGGAACCAGCCCCTAGAGGCCCATGCGCCTAGAGGGGGGGAAACCCTAAAGAGGGGGGCGCCCCCTTGCTTGGGGGGCAAGCCCCACCCTTGGCCGCCGCCCCCCTAGGAGATTGCATCTCCTAGGGCCAGCGCCCCCCTAAAGGGCTATATAAAGGGGGGAGGGGAGGGGGGCAGCGCACCCTTGCTCCTGGCGCCTCCCTCTCCCTCTCCAACACCTCCTCCTCCTCCGTAGAGCTCGGCGAAGCCCTGTCGGAGTACTGCAGCTCCACCATCACCACGCCGTCGTGCTGCTGCTGGAGCCTTCTTCCCCAACCTCTCCTTTGCCTTGCTAGATCAAGAAGAAGGAGACGTTACGCTGACCGTACGTGTGTTGAACGCGGAGGTGCCGTCCTTTCGGTGCTAGGATCTCCGGTGATTTGGATCACGTCGTGTACGACTACCTCATCCCCGTTCGTTGAACGCTTCCGCTCGCGATCTACAAAGTGGTATGTAGATGCAATCTCTCTCCCATGACTCGTTGCTAGATGAACTTATAGATGGATCTTGGTGAAACCGTAGGAAAATTTTTGTTTTCTGCAACGTTCCCAACAAGACCCAGTTAGGACCCCCCCCCATAAGGTAAGCGTGGTTGCACTGGTTAGCTCGATATGGTAGCACCATGAATCAGGCAACAGTTGTTCAAGTTCAATTTAATCCGGTTAAACTTGAATGCAATATGCTGAGTCATGATAAAAATAACATGATGCAACTACAATGCATGAACATGATATTAACATAAGCATGGGGGTGCATCCCAATCAACGAGCATAACAACATTTAACCATTTATCCAGATGAGCATGGCATACTGACGAGCATGGATATCACAACTAGAACACTACCCATAGCATAACATGACCACTAGCATCAACAATAAATACCATGCAATAACATAACAATAAAACTACCATGCAAGTATTTAATCAACTGGATGCAAAGGAACATGCATAACAACGGTACTCGGAACAGACGATAGTCAGGCGCCGCAGACCATCACCAACATGTACTAGTACAAAAGGTTGACAATATTAAAGTAATACTAGCATGAAGAAAATAATAACAGAGTGCATGAAAACATAGCATGATGGTAAACACCGATCCATAAGCATAACCAAAATAGCGATCGTAGTAGCAAAACAAACAGACATTTATTAAAGATTCAAGTTGAAAACCAATGCTTTTGCATGGCTATCATGCAAATGGTGGTTGTGGCTTGCCTGGGGATGAAGAAGGCTCCGGGGAGAAGTGCGGAATGACCGCGGAAAGAATCGCCGGAAAGGGTACTCTCTCGAAGGGGGCTGATTACGGGCAAGGGTAAAATGGCCATTTACAATATGTCAAACCATAGTTAAAGTGGTACCAAAAGTTCGGGATCGACGAGACGAAGAAGTGGGCGTTGGATTCACCTCGATCGGAGTTACGGGTAGGAAGTTGTGAAGTGATGAAGATCAGGGACTTTTCTGCAAAAATATCATCACAAACAAGTCCCTGAGTGGATAAGGCAAAAGCGGTCTTGAGAAAACGTATTTGCGCGAATGCGCTTCCACTTATCCACGTCAGCGTGGGCGGGGTCAACGCAGGGCCGGCTCCTGTGAGGCTGGCTGGTGGAGCCCGCGCACCTCTTTCTCTCCTCCCACTCCCCTTCTTCTTCCTCCGGCGCGGGCTCGCAGAGCAGAGGAGGCCGCGCACCCCGGCGGCCGCCCCAGGCTACTCCGGCCACCTCCGGCGGAGTTCTGGCTACCGGAGTGCTCGGGGGACCGAGGCGCATCCATTCCGCTAGGTCACAGAGCTCGGGGAGGGCCGATACGAGGGGGGAGGATTCGATGCCGGCGGGCGGTGGCTCGGGTGGAGTTGGGCTACGGGGCTGCGGGGCACTCCGGCGAGGGGCAAGTAGGTGGGGAGGATCAGGGGTCGAGGGGACTCCTCTGGTGAAGGAATGAGGGAGGGAGGGGCCCGGCTTCGAGTGAATTTATGAGGGAGGCCGTGGCGACCATGGCGGCATAAGGCAGCGAGGAGAGGTTCTCCGGTTCGGTTGAGAGGCTGGATGGGCTCCTGGGGATGAGGTGAGGTGAGTAGTGAGGTTGAGCGACCTCGGGGTGGCCTTATATAGCCAGGGCAGCGAGGGGATGAGGTGGCACGCGCGCGGCTACGTGTCCACGCTTCGGCGACGGGCACGCGCGGCCAAGGGTCACGGGGACTGCGGCAAGGCGACGAGGGAGGGAACGGACGAGTGGCAGAGCTCACGAAGACGAGGCAAAGCTCAAGGATAAGAGAAAGAAGAGGACGTGGCCCCGAAAGACGACGCGGTCACGGGTCAGAACGGTGCTGTGACGGCGACGGCTCATTGGGGAAGAAGACGGAGGGGGTAAGGGCTCTAGAGTGATGGCGACGACACGGGGAACACGCTGGACATGGTCGGGTGATGAGTGGACGAGTGCACAGACGGGGAGGAAGAGGCCGAAGCGTCAGAGCGCGTTTGCTGCATCCAGAGCACGTGCACAGGCAAAAATACATGCGGTCACCACGCGACATGTCACGGGGAGGACACAATGGGCTGGCAAAACTTGTCTGGTGGCTAGTCCTTGATCCCCAAGGCATCCCAGAGGTTAAATATAACGGGATGGAGCCAAGGAGAGGAGTGTGGCATCGCTGAAACTTTGTTGTATCAGCTTTGGATGAGCATTGGTGATCAACAGGGAGATGATAGGGTCAAATGGAGTTGTCTGGGGTGTTTAACTATGGGAGGACTATGATCCTGGTGGTTTTGGAGGCAAAAAGATCAAAGCTTAATATAGTTGCTTTGCAACTGACCAAAAGGGTCCAGAATCAAGATCATGATGATGCTCTCACATGGGGTATCCACTTGAGCTCAACTTGGGCAAGGCTGAGTTATTTGGTCATATGAAGATGCTGTAAAAGGTTTCATACCATTTGGATAAACCAAAATGGTACTTTCTTCACAAGCATTTCCACTGACCAGAAACTTGCAAAAATCTTGAGGAATAAGGGCTAGATTAAATATGCCCAAATTAGGTGGAGATTGGTTATGTAGATAAGAGAAGGCCTAGAAAAGTTTTCAGCAATAATGGAGCAATATAAAATATACTTGCTTCACTAACTAAAAATTTGGACAGAAATAAAGATTTGAAGCTGTGCTCACAGGGATGCAAAGCATGAGCTCAAATCTTGTGGAGAGCTTTTATTTGATGATATGAAAGACCATGCAAAAATTTAACTCAATTGTATTAACCTAGCTAGTACTTCCTTCACAACCAATTCCCTCAGACAGGAACTTTGAAAAAATGCTCAGGAATACTTACTAGGCAAATTAAGTTGAAATTTGTCATGAGGCAATTATTTGGACATGAAAAGGTCTCCAAGAAGTTTGGTGTCAATTGGGCAAAGATAAATGGCACTTGCTTCACAATCTGCCATTCAGAAGAGAATAGGAAAGGAATTTATTGAGCATGACGGGAAACATGGCCAATGAAATATTTGGCCATATTTGAGGAAGATATGACCCAAAAAATTTATGAGAATTATTTGGGAATTTTAGGAGTGATGGAAATATAGGTTGCTTCACAACCTAGGGCAAAAAGGATTATTCCTTTAATAGAAAAAGGAATATCCCAATAAAAAGAATATTGGGATTTGGGCTAGGATGAAAATGGCAAGGTCTAGGGAAGGATTTGGGTAAGGCAAGCCACCCTGGAAGCAAAGAAGAGTTCACCTTCTTCGGTTTCCAGACCACAAAGCCACACAAATAGAAAACTCAGGCAAAAACCTCAGAAAATCAAAAGAAAAAGAAAGGGCCAAAAATCAGGCTGTGACAAAGGACAAAGAAATATGGATTCAAGCATAGAGTATAGGAAACAAGCAAACAAAACATGTTGGATCCCATTTTTAACTGCACATAGCAGCAGCCTACTATTGATTGATGATCTTACCTTCCTGAGAGTCGAGGAACAACAGATCACAATGTCTACACTGGTTCAAATCTAGCTCGGCCCAAAAATTTAAGGCTTTGTGAATATGAACTAAATCCTTTTGTTTTTCTTCCATAAAATAAAATGTCTGGTCTATAGAAATAAAAGATAAAGAAAAAAGGGGAGCAATGCAAGCCCTTTCGCTTGCCTACAAAAAACCCAGACAATCAAACTAGAGACAACGCAACACGCAACATGCGGAATAGGAGCTCCTGGGCAAAACGAGTCATGAAACAGTTTTGCTAAGTCTCAGTCGACTGAGACATAACAAAGTCTCAGTCGATACTATCTTCCTTTGATTTTGCATGAAGATTCATGCAAAACAAAAAACTCTCTTCTGTTTTTCTTTCTTCTTCTTACATATATCTCTACTCCTATAAAAGACTCGGTGATGGTGATGGTGTGTCTGTCATCCGTCATTTCTGGCCATTAGATCTGCATCAAACGACTGTGATGTAAGTTGTGGCTTTTTTGCAACAATATCGCACATCTCTGCTCTAATTTAAAGAGAACCCCTTAGTATCTTAAACTGACCACATTCCTCCTTACCTCATCAAAATAACCCAAGGAATATATTTTGAGTGAAACATAAGATATTTTTAGTGATATATGTATAATAAAACTAGACTATTTTCTTTCAAATTTAAGAATATGTATTACTCTATTTTAGATCCGTTGCAACGCACAGGCACATTACTAGTCATTTGATTGAGACTTGGTTAAGTCTCAGTCGACTAAGATCTAGCCACACCCGTCACGAAAACAAAATAACCATGCATCTGTCTAATCGCTACAAGACGAAATTGTCAGCCCCCCCCCCCCCCCCCCCCCGGTCTCATATTAATTGTCGCTAGTAAGTATTCTTGGTTGGGATATAAATCTACTGGTAAGCATGCAGATCCACCTGAATCTGTGTCGCAACCACCTCACACGCAAAGGCACGCGCGGCACGGCAGATCGAATCAGTGTAATTTTTTACCCAAAGCACGCACCTTACTGAACACACTGCCTCGTTGGATCGACCATAAAGCCTTGGTTTGTCCGGCGACGCATCTTCCGCGGCCAATTAATTTGCAGGCCTTGATCCCTTGCTTGGCAGGCACTCGTGCCCGTACGAGGATCTACCTTCTAGCCCCAATGCTTTGCCATACATCTAATCTAACCCGGTCTCATGAGCATCTTTCGTGCTGGTTACGTACCACATCCGCTAAAGGATCGACGGTCACCCTGGAGAACAACATCAATGAGATGGTTACCCGCAAACCAAAAAGGAAAGAAGAAAAAAAGCATCAATGAGATGGTTGTTTTGTTCCTTGCCTTTTTTTTTTTTTGAGGGAAGTTTTGTTCCTTGCTGGAGACAAGATGCATGGCACCTCCAAAAGAATCCTGCCGGCCGTATGGGCTCTCCTCTTTACCTTTGGTAGCTTTCGCTTTCGCCGGTAATCCTCTGCGGCAAGGCAAGCATCTTTGCCGGTTGCCCGCTAGCTATAAAACGCCTGGCCATGGATCATACGGTCTCCATCAGCAGCCAGTCGCTTCACTCACTCACTCACTCGCTCGCTGAACGCCGGCCTGCAGATCGGTCGAAGCTAGCTAGAGCTCTCCCACCGAGAAATTTGAAGCAATGGCGGCGGGTCTGCAGGTGTTCGGGCAGCCGGCGTCGACGGACGTGGCCCGGGTGCTCACCTGCCTCTTCGAGAAGAACCTCGAGTTCGAGCTCGTCCGTATCGACACCTTCAAGAGGGAGCACAAGCTGCCAGAGTTCATCAAGCTAAGGGTGCGTATATATCATCCCTGCCTTCTCCATCCATACATGCATCCATGGTGCACTTTCTTAATTAGCTACGTACTTTGGGTTTGATCATGCATAATCTCAACGTTGTCGATGCCATGTCTCGGTCTGCAGGATCCCACTGGGCAGGTGACTTTCAAGCATGGTGACAAAACCCTTGTTGGTAAGGAGCAGAGTTCTGAACAACACAGCACACCGACCACTTGATCGGAGAATTTAATTACGCAATGTGGTTCTTCTCTTCTCCTCTCACGGCAGATTCAAGGGCGATATGCCGGTACCTGTGCACCCAGTTCCCGGAGGACGGCAACCGCGGGATCTACGGCACGGGGTCGCTGGAGCGCGCGTCCATCGAGCAGTGGCTGCAGGCGGAGGCCCAGAGCTTCGACGCCCCGAGCTCGGAGCTGGTCTTCCACCTGGCCTTCGCGCCGCAGCTCAACATGCTCCCCGACGAGGCCCGCATCGCGGAGAACGAGAGGAAGCTGCAGCAGATGCTCGGCGTCTACGACGAGATCCTCGCCAAGAACCAGTACCTCGCCGGCGACGAGTTCACGCTCGCCGACCTCTCCCACCTGCCGGCCTCCCACTACATCGCCGGCTCCCAGAGGGGCCGGAAGCTCTTCACCTCCAAGAGGCACGTGGCCAGGTGGTACGACGCCATCTCCAGCCGCCCCTCGTGGCAGCAGGTGGTCAAGATGCAGCACGAGCACCCCGGCACCTTCGAGTGATCGGCGACGGCGAGCTCGATCGCCGCCTGTCATCGATCGGCGGCATGCATGAATCTTTCATCGGGCTTCATACCGTGATGTCTTCGTCGTCAAGGTCCCTCTCGTCTACGTTCGTTCGTTCGTTGTCGTGTTGGCTAAAATAATGTGAAGCCCTAAAGCGCGTGGTGTCTCTCGTAATTTCTTCCATTTCGCAACACCATTGTCCTTCAAGGGGTTGTAATGCTCAGTTGCTTTCAGTTCAACAAATAAATTGTTCCCAATCGAGCCTTCTTGCTCGTTTGTCCTACATGTGACTTTATTTGACAGGAGCTTACTTTGTAGATGGAGGCATTAATATACATGTTCTAATACGCAAATGACATATTTTGATGTTGCATGATGACAGTGACACAATGAGCGCAAGAAATTTCAAATTTGCTCATGTAGAAACATTTTTACTTGTTTTTTTATAAAGGACACTTTTATTAACTTAACATACAGTATCAAGCGGATACAAAGCATGATGAGTAGCCACCGATCTCTGCATAACTAACGTGCTCACAATCAAACACTAATGTCTGACAAAAACTGACATATCGGCAACAATAGAGTTATATAGGACCAACATATACCTATGTCGAAGAAGGTGGTAGACCGATCTCGAGATTATGCTGCCTTCCACGTTGGGTAATAACCTCCTTGGCTACCTACTCCAATCGCATACACACCACCATGAATAGCGGCGTTGTTACTCCGTTTGATGTAGTGTAGACTACATACGAAGCGAGTGCGTACAATTGAAAATAACTTGCAAAGGAGAAGAGTTTATGCTATTAGAAATCAAATCATTTCTACATAGGCAAAGCAATCACAATAAGCCATACACTTCCACCCGTAATAACGTACTGACTCTATTTGAAATACCGACCAACCAATGACTAAAAATATTTGCAACACTTATGGATGGCTATAAATAGATGCTATTTGGATGACTAACCATGTAGTACGCGCAAACTCTTCCAATGAAATATCTGGAAATATTAATAGATCAAGGCCTCCTGTGGTTCAAAGGAAAAGTGTAGAAAACACATAGGAATAGATTTTTTTTCTACTGTGGCATTATTCAAGCCTTTCGTTCAAAGGAATGTAGGAAAGAAAAAATGGATTTTTTTTCTTCCTTGTGTTTTAGTTTAAGAGCTAAAAACGCATGCATTTTACAATCCAAATGGACCTCCTTTCAAAAAAAAATGCATGGAAAACAAGAGTAAGATCTTTAGTAGGAGTAACATAATACCATGCTAATTATACATTTTCATGTTGTTTGTCTTTGATTTGACATAATAACATGCTAATTATACTTCCTTTTAAAATTCATGTTGTTTGACTTTGATTTTCATGCTAATTATACATAATAACCAGAGTAAGATCCTTGGTGACATAGTAACATGCTAATTACGCATGAATAAAAGATATTACTTTCCTACAAATGTCACTGAAATAATGGAACATTCATGAATAAAATATTTGAAACCTGCCTAGAGAAAATATTTTGATTTTTTGGTAACAAAAATGAACTTGTTTCAAAGATTATTTTCACATTAGTAAAGGTTTGGCGATGCAATGGTGTGTGTGTGTGTGTGTGTGTGTGTGTGTGTGTGTGTGTGTGTGTGTGTGTGTGTGTGTGTGTGTGTGTGTGAGAGAGAGAGAGAGAGAGAGAGAGAGAGGGAGAGAGAAAACGTGGGTGGTGTTCACAACACTCTGGAAACAAGCTTTTGCTCCGTTTTATAAGTAAGCAACTATCATGTCTGTACAACAAGTTCAAGTGCATCAAAGGAAATAATAGATCTTGCTGGGGCATCAGCATAAACACGACAAAAAACATAAAAGAAAAAGCGAAAAAAGACCACCAAGTGTCCGGAAGCTCAGGAGCTCTGTGACGAGTCAAGTCAGCGCACGGTATCAGTCATGCCGTCCATCATGCGGCCAAGCCAGTCGCGATCCCTTTGTCAAGATAACGAGTGTCGGTGGTACAATAATACAAGGAATTTGAAGATAGAATTAGGGGCCACCTAAAAAAGACACGTTCAATAACCATCTTGTTGCGTGTCGTCGGCGCTGTCCATACTAACACCATGGACACAAGCCAGAAGAGGTGTCTTCTTCTCCCGGTCTGGTTGGCCCGGGTTTGAAGTAACCCGACCATGTCCGAGGCCTCTCGGTCGGCCTCAGAGCCTCACAGACAAAGCATCAAAGAAACCGTTCCGTCCAGTGACCACAACATACACATGCTGTCAAATAATGAACAAAAAAAAAGAAGAAGACACAAATATAACTCAAATGATGGGATGTATAGCCACTCTGCTAGGTAGTGGATCCGTTAGAGATGAGTTTCCCGCAGATGACTATTCCCGAAGGTTTTAGGAGCATTTTCCTTTTTATAGTCCTTTCATAAATTAGGTTTTTGTATTAGTATAAATTCTCTCTACAGTGTATAAGCAGGGCCGGTATAAGTTTTAGGACACTGATAACGCCCATACGTGTGGCAATACTAGATATCCGTCCACACACAGTGTGTGACGTAAGTAGAAGGCAGCTCACACGGGTCATGTGTGGGCGAACATTAGAACTGCCCACGCGCGTGGACGCAGCTATTTCGTGCCACACGCCCAACAAGTACTACTCGTCCACCCCGCGTGTGTGCCACGAGCGCGGCTACATTAGTTGCCCGTGGGATCACGCTTTAATTGTCATTCGGGATGGCAAATGCAGTTGTAAAAGTATGGCAACTTTCTCTGTTTTGGTTAAATATAGTTGCCATGTGTAATCTATGATAGTTGTTGCGTGCAATTAAACTATAGTTGCCGTGTGTGATTAACTACTTGCCACATGTGGTCAGACAAAATAATTGTCATGTGTTTACCTAGTTGCTAGGTGTGGTCCAATCAAAGTTGTCATGTATGGGTTAATCACGGTTGCCACATGTGTTTACCTGGTTGCCACATACGCGCAAATGCAGTTGCCATCTACCAACGAATCATAGTTGCCATGTGTGTTTATCTAGTTACCGCATGCGCGCAACTGCAGTTGTCATCTATCACCGTATGAGTGTCGTGTGAGGAAGAACAGTTCACCCACACGCGCGTAGACTGGTTGATGACTGTGTCGGCGGGAACTGGTTCGCCCACACGGCGCAGTTGGCAACCGCGTGCTACCGATCGTGTGGGCGAGCGCTCTAACGCCCACACAACACGTTGTGCCTATGTGGCACTCTGATTTTTTTAGGATTCGTGCAAAACACAATCAAGGTTGATCAAGGCGTGTGGGTGATGTGTAAATATGCCACACGTACGGGCGTTGTCATTTGGAAAGTTTTATTGGAAGTCCTTATCTTTTCCCGCGAATATTGGTACTAGTCATTTTCTTCTGTATCTTGCTTGCTTAACGGGGTTTGTATGTGTCATGTCAGGAGATTCTGATCTTACATGCACGTGGTACGCTGCTATTTTCATCTGCCCATAGTACTTCCGTTCTCTCTACTAGTGCTTGTTAACAAGCTAGCACACATGGTAAAGATCAAAGGCTGCAATTTACACTCCAATCTTCATGTATAAGCCGTATATCTTTGAACAAAAGCAGGCCTCTGTTTTCTCTGCTTTTATATTCTATCTCTTATGATAAATCTCTAGATCTTGCTCAATGCCCACAAACATTTTGCTTGTGGCTACAATGATGCATCCATGCTGCCATGGCAGTGCCACACACACCACTACACCAGACAATCTTGTGAGTGACATAGATAACCCTCCCTTTCCCTTTGGCGCCCACCCACCTTAAACCTTTTGCTCTTTACCTCTTTTCCCCTTTGATTTGCCAGGCTTTATTTAGGTTTACCCTTGGACAAGCAAAGCATTTTGTTCCCTTGGCTTTGGCAACTATATAAGGACACTACATCAAATCAGCAATGCAAACCAGACAATCGCGCATACATTTGCAGCATTCCAATTTAGTCCCGAGCTTTCACTTCACACTCCGGTTGAGTGCAATGGCGAGCGTGAAGGTGTTCGGGTCGCCGATGTCGGCGGAGGTGGCGCGCGTGCTCATGTGCCTGTTCGAGAAGGACGTGGAGTTCCAGCTGATCCGCGTCGACGCCTACCGCGGCCCCAAGCGCATGCCCCAGTACCTCAAGCTCCAGCCCCTCGGCGAGGCGCTCACCTTCGAGGACGGCAGCCTCACCCTCTCCGGTAAGCTCCTCTAAGCTCTAAGCGGCGGTCGGCAATGGTGGTAGACGCATGCATGGTTCACGATGGTTGCTGATGATGGTAGACATGTGTGCTGCATGCAGAGTCGCGGGGCATCCTGCGGCACATCTCGCACAAGTACGCCATGCAGGGCAACCCGGACCTGATCGGCACGGGGGCGCTGGAGCGCGCGTCCATCGAGCAGTGGCTGCAGACCGAGGCGCAGAGCTTCGATGAGCCCAGCGCCCAGATGGTCTACAGCCTCGCCTTCCTGCCGCCCGCCATGCCGCAGAAGCTCAACAACGGCGACGGCGACGGCAATGGCAATAATGGCACTAGGGCCGTGGTGAACGCGTCGGCGAAGCGCGTGACGGCGGCGGGTGCGGCCAAGGAGGAGGAGATGCGGAAGCTGTTCGAGAAGAGCCAGAGGGAGCTGGAGAAGCTGCTGGACATCTACGAGCAGCGCCTGGAGGAGGCGGAGTACCTGGCCGGCGACAAGTTCACCATCGCCGACCTGTCGCACCTGCCCAACGCCGACCGCCTCGCCGCCGACCCGCGCTCCCGCCGCATGTTCCAGCGCCGCAAGAACGTCAGCCGCTGGTGGGACAAGGTCTCGCAGCGGGAGGCCTGGGCGTACGTCAAGAGCCTGCAGCGCCCTCCCACGTCCATCGGCGCCGGCGCCGACGCCGCGCCGAACCAGCAGCAGCCGCGGACCGTCGAGGCGCGCGACGGCAGCAGCAACAGCCACAACTACCAGCGCGACCAGTACGCCGACGCGAGCGACGGCGGCAGCAACTACCAGCGCAGCCAGTACGGCGAGGAGCACGACGGCAGCAAGCACAGCGACTACCAGCAGACCCGGTCGGGCGACGCTCGGTACTGATCGACGACGATCGAGTGCGAGCTTGGACCTGAGAATGCGCTGATGTATGCCTCGTTCTGTGTTCCTGTGTCTCATCCAGTTCGTCGCAATTTGCTTCTTTTGTGGCTGCAGGGGTTTACAAGTGCAAGTCCACTGGCCTGCCTGCACGTATGTGTGTTTTGTTTGCACCCGTACTGTTTTTCTTTTCCCTACCGTTGTTGTTAATCGTCATGGCGTCTCCTTATGTAATAAAAAGTTTGCCACTTTCTTGATGAAATTGAAGATTTTGTTGTGCGTGAAAAAAGTCCAATTTCACTGTCCTTGTAAAGGATTCACTTACATTTATTTTATAGAAAATGCTAAAAATCTGACGTCAAATTTTTAAGCATAGCAGTCTAACGTTTTTTAATGGCAAATTATGTGTCACGAACTCACGACCATGTCAATTTCCTTTAGCAAGCATGGTAAATCTTGACATAGGATTTACCATGCTTGCTAAAAGGAACCGCCAGACGCGCGACACGTAATTTGCCATAAAAATATTTGATTTGCCATATTTAAAAACCTGGCATCGGTTTGTAGTGCGGCTTTACAGTATGAATGCACTAGGGGTTGAACGTGTTAAAGGAGCAACTAGTTGACGAACGCTGAGGCTTGCAACGGTCACTTGCGGGTGGGCTGAGAGCGCGCCACCCTCCGGATTTTTTATTTATTTTTCCGCACGATGTTCGGCTTTTTAAACATTTTTTTTGTTTTCTCGACTTTTTGATTTTTCACCGGTCTTCCTTAGCTGCTGGACAAAAAATATTTGGCAAAAAAACGTGTTTTGTTTTGCTTCCACGAGAGGCACATTCATGCCTCTCGGAAACGAAAAAAACGTGTTTTCTGTTTTATTTTCTTCCGCGAGAGGCACGGTTTTGCTTTCGCGACATAGCCTCTTGGGAAAAAAACACGTTTTCTGTATTTTTCCCTTTCGCGAGAGGTACGGTTTTGCTTCCGCGAGAGGCACGGCTTTTTTCATGCTCCCGATTTGGTTTTTCTACTATTTTTCTATGAAAAAAAAGTTCGTCAAAACCTATCAACATGAGATCTACTTTTGAAGATCTCGACCCAAGGAATCCAACGACGAAAACGGTTCAAGATTTGGACGCGTGATTTTGGAGATAAAACGTTTTGAATAAACGAATCTACGAAAAAAGAAAACTCTCAAGTTGCGACAAATGGCGCACATGCAGCGTGCCACTTGTCACAACCCGAAAAGGCAGGAGTGATTTTTATAAGGAATACTTCTCAATTAGTGATTTTGGTTTTTTTTTAGAAGAATTAGTGATTTTGGTTGATCGTGGCGCCACAACCCTCTAGTGAACAGTTCACCACCATCTCTGCTCGAGTGGCGGAACTTGGTCCAAATAGCTGGGCGGACCGGCGTACAGAAATAAGTACTACGCGTGTATTCTATGGCCCAAAATAGGTTATACATTAGAGAATGACCTGGGCGGCCCAAAATAGTTATACATTATATACAATCTCATGACGAAGTTATTAATTAAGGAGTACTCGTTGCAAAGAACAATCCACCTTTTCAGGTCACGACGTCGCAATCTGGGAGTTTTCCCTTTTTTCATACATCCGTTTATTCAAAATGTTTTATCTCTTAAACCGTGCGTCCAAATCTCAAACCGTTTTCACCATTGGATTCCTCGCGTCGAGATCTTCAAAACTAGATCCCAGGTTTTGACGAACTTTTTTTTCATGAAAAAACCGGACTAAAAAACCAAACGAAAAAAACAAACCGGGAGCACGGATTTTTTGCTTTCTGAAAGAGGCACGCCAGTGCCTCTCGCAAAATCACAACCGTGTCTCTCGTGGAAGCAAAACCGTGACTCTCGTGAAAGGAAAAAAACAGAAAGGCGTTTTTTCCCTTTTCGGAAGAGGCACGCCCGTGACTCTCACGAAAGCACAACCGTGCCTCTGGTGAAAGCAAAACCGTGACTCTCGTGAAAAAAAACAGAAAACGCGTTTTGTTTTTCCCTTTCCGAGAGGCACGGCCGTGACTCTCGCGAATGCACAACCGTGCCTCTCGCGGAAGAAAAACCGTGACTTTTCGTGAAGAAAAAAAAATAGGAAACGCGTTTTTTTTGTTTCTAAAAGGCACGGCTGTGACTTTCACTAAAGCACAACCATGCCTCTCGCGAAACAAAAACCGTGACTTTTCACGAAAGAAAAAAAAGAAAACGCGTTGTTTCATGTAAAAAAATTCAAAAATAAATTTGTCGAAAAGCTAAGGAAGACCGGGAAAAAACCAAAACGTAAAAAAAAAGAAAAAACCGTTTAAAAAGCCAAAAATGCGTGCGGAAAAATAAAATAAAATCTGGAGCGAACGTACAGAGCGCGACACGTGGCGAATTGCTGAGAGCTCGCCAAGTGGCGCTGATTGTTGCGAGGCTCCCGAAGGAGCGCTCGTTAACTAGTTGCTCCCATCTCATGACCTGGGCGGGCTACGACCCATTCGGCCTTGTTGTACTCCGCCACAAATAGCTAGGTGGGCCAGCAGACAGAAATATGTACTGGGCTTGTGTTCTATGGCCGAAAAAATGTCTGGGCAGGCCACGACCCATTCGGCGAGTTATACCCACTTTATAACAAAGCTCCTCTCACATTACCTCTCCTCTCCCCTCTCAAAATCTATAAATTTAATTTATTTCTTACATTTTAGATGATTCATATCTTCGAAACCAAAAAAATGTTTTTAAAACTTCATACACATTTGAGCTCCTGCACCAAGACCTTTAGAACAAGATCAATCTTAAATGCATTTCAAACATGTTAAAAATTGAAAGTTCAATCCATTTTTCACTCAATCTATTTTTAGTGTTTGAAATTAGTTTTTTTAATGAGTGAAATTATTTTTAAAATGGTTGAATAAGTTCTTTTGACATGAGCAAAAATATTTTTTGAATTTAAATCATTGTTTTGAAATGAGTGTAAAATGTTTTTGAAATGATGAAATCAGTTTTTTGAAATAAGTGAAACCATTGTTTAAAAATGAGTGATTTTTTAATTGAGTGAAATCAATATTTTAAAATGAGTGTAATATAATTTTGAATTGTGTAAAATCGGTATTTTGAAATCAGTGATATCTGTTATTTGAAATGAGTGAAATTATCATTTTGAACTGAGTAAAATCAGGTTTTTGAAAGGAGCAACATATGTTTATTTTTAAATGAGTGAAATAAACTAGTGAAATTAGTTTTTTTAGCAATGAGTGTAATATGTTTCACGAAAGTTAGACATGTTTAAAATATAATCAAAATTAATCTTGTTTTTATAGATCTCGTCATCTGGAACTCAAATATGAAAAATAATAATTAAATGAAGTTTTTATTCAAAAGATATCAACAAAATAATATTGCACAAGCAAATAAAACCACTAGATTTTCTGTCGGTGGAGTTGTTTTGCACACGACATAGTGGATGGGAAAAGGGAATGACTTTTGTAGCTGAGCCCACATGACTGACGTGTCACTATTCCCTTCTAATGTCGACACATACTCGACGCCGGAACATTAGAGTATCTGACAGGTAGTATTTTCTCTACCCCCCCCCCCCCAAGGTTATTGCAATAATTCTTTATAGTATTAGCCACGCATAGCAGAAAACTACTAAGAAGAATCCCATCAGGCCTACTATCAAAGCTAAACTTCGCAACCTCATGTGCCACCTCATTGGCTCACCGATTAATTTTGGAAATTTGAAGATTCTAGATATACTCAAAGCCACTTTCTTCATATCAACGAAGGAGACCTGTCAAGCTTCCCATTTACAAGGAAAGAACGTACAGAAGCACAGTCAGTCTCCATAAGAATTGACTGGTGAAGGATAATACTGATATGAAGCCCTTCGAGGCAAGCAGGGAGGTCCGCTTCATTCACGCTAGTACACTACCCAATAAAATCTCACGAAGAAATGATGACTTCACCAATCGAGCTCCTACTCTCAACAGAACTGGTGTCAACATTGATCTTGATATAATCGCGGGGGGGGGGGGGGGGGGGGGGTCCACAAAACATGGTCTTTTGCCGTGTCATAATCTGCCATAACACCTCCCACCCTTGCCTTACCTTTGTTAGTAGACTCGAACTGCATAGTATTGTGACAGGACGTGAATGAGGACCAATAGTTGTCCACAAAATTTACAGAGCAAGTAATGGATTCCTCCCCTTCCCCCCAAAAAATTAAGTCATTTCTAAAATGCCAGGTTCGTCAGGAGAGAAACAAGATTTTCTCTCTTCGCTGCAAGCTCAAATGATCCAACAAAACCAATAACCAGCCCGGTCTTCAGAACTTGAAATACTCTTCATCAGGGATATTTCAGTATCTCTCAACGCCAAACGAAGAGCACAAGCCTTAGGACAACTCACAAGACCGAGAAACGTGCTTTCATCTTCTACATGTTGGATGGGTATTGTACTCCCTCCATTCCAAAATATAGTGCGCCCGCGCTTTTCGAGGTCTAACTTTGATCATAAATTTAACCAATTGAGTTCCTACTCTCAACAAAACTGGTGTCAACACCAATCTTGTTATAATCGGGGGGGGGGGGGGGGTCCACAAAACATGGTCTTTTGCCGTGTCATAATCTGCCATAACACCTCCCACCTTTCCTTACCTTTGTCAGTAGACTCGAACTGCGTAGTATTGTGACAGGACGTGAATGAGGACCATTGGATCCACAAAATTTACAGAGCAAGTAATGGATTCCTCCCCCTTCCCAAAAAAAATTAAGTCATTTCTAAAATGCCAGGCTCGTCAGGAGAGAAACAAGATTTTCTCTCTTCGCTGCAAGCTGAAATGATCCAACAAAACCAATAACCAGTCCGGTCTTCAGAACTTAAAAACTCCCCATCAGGGATATTTCAGTATCTCTCAACGCCAAACGAAGAGCACAAGTCTTAGGACAACTCACAAGATCGAGAAACGTGCTTTCACCTTCTACCTGTTGGATGGGTATTGTACTCGCTCCATTTCAAAATATAGTGCGTCCGCACTTTTCAAGGTCTAACTTTGACCATAGATTTAATCAACGAGACCGACTACGGCGGGAGAAAAAAAATTATGTAATTGAAAACTTCTTTTGAATACGGATTCACTGGTATAATTTTTGCTCCCGCCACAGTCGGTCTCATTAGTTAAATTTATGGTCAAAGTTAAAGCACGGGAATAAAGGAAACACTATTTTGGAATGGAGGGAGTACAATGCAGTTTATTTGCTTGTGCCAGTTCCACTTTGGTACGCGCCTCTCGTGCCGGGGCGGCGAGTCCTGCATACTGGAGTAGCAGTACTCGACAAAACCGTTAGCTTGCCGTGCCATGCACGTGAGGTCATGTGCTTGAATTTCCACTTTCCACGAGATGACCCAACTCTTGTGATCGGGCATCACTTTTCCATCCGAAGCTTAGTCTCAAACACGAAATAAATGATTTTGACATCTTCTCCAGAAGAAAAATGCCGTATATTTATATCCTGAAATCAACTTATTTAAGACAGTATAAATTTTCCTCGCAAAAAAAAGACAGTATAATTTTTTCCTCGCAAAAAGACTTATTTAATATTTTTAATACGTATTTAATAATTTCACTACAAAATAAGTTTTTTAGGCAAACTACAAAATATACTACTAGTAGTTTTGTTCGGTGGCTGAGGCAAGCCTCGGCCTACGTTTTCAAGTCAAGCCTTTTGCAAGGTGCGGCCCGAAACCCTGCCTAGCCCCGGGCTATGGCCAGCTGGTTTGCTCGTGCCGTCACCCGCCACCCGCCGGTAAGCGGCATGAGACAACCAAGGGAGACCGCGCGCCGGTGCGAGGAGCTGCTAGCGCTAGGTGAGGTGACACACAGCGAACGGATCAAAGTTGACGGTTTGTCTTTGTCGAGTACCACTACTCCACTCCAGTACGCAGGCAGGTCAGGTCTCACCGCGCCGGCACGAATGTGTTGATTCTCTTCTCTTCTCCAGAGGCGCAGATCAAAGTTGAACTGACGACGCAGTACGTACTAGCCCGTTCAAAGAGTTACGGCACTGACCAACTCCTCCGTCCGTCATCATCCATGCATACGTGCATGCATGCCATCCTTGAACCAGTCGCCATCGCCACGACTATATATGAACCTATGTACACAGCTCACCGCAAACCACCACAACCAGCAAGCAAGCAAGCCATCGATCCCATTGCCTCGAGTCTCGAGAGCCCACACCATCCTCGCACAAACACACGCGTACTCTCAACTCCGCGGCCATGGTGACATTCACGGCGCGCCGGGGCGAGCCGGAGCTGGTGCGCCCGGCGAGGCCGACGCCGGTGGAAACCAAGGCGCTCTCCGACCTCGACGACCAGTGGACGCTGCGCTTCTACGAGTCCATCGTCGGCTTCTTCTGGGCCCCGCCGGGCGAGGCGCCCAGGCCGGGCAAGGTGGCCAGGGGCATCAAGGCGGCCGTGGCGGCGGCGCTGGTGTACTACTACCCGATGGCCGGCCGCCTGCGGAAGCTCCCCGGCGGGAACAGGCTGGCGGTGGACTGCACCGGGGAAGGGGTGGCCTTCGTGGAGGCCTCCGCCGACGTGCGGCTCGAGGACCTCGGCCAGCCGCTGGTGCCGCCGTACCCGTGCGTCGAGGAGTTCCTGGGAGACTGCGGTGACACCAGAGATGTCATTGACAAGCCTTTGCTCTTCCTGCAGGTAATATAGTGTTTCTTGATTAGTTGTATTTCATCATGTGGCTTATTATGGGTACCCTGCACATCATGGGACGGGAACATTTTCTACATACTATGAATGATGGTTTGAGCACTTTACCAACATTCTAGCAAAATAAAAAAATAAAAGGAGAAAAGAGGGTTGCATCACATAATGAAATTTTTAGCGTCCAACTTTCATGGCAAAAAAAGAGCTGTTATATTAGTAAAAGTTTTGTCCATCAAATGTTAGCAAATTCCATTCGTCGGTTTTGTGTTTTCATAGTAAAATGAATTAAAATCGAAAATTATTTAATGTACTTCAAATATTCATTCTAGGTGTATTATTAGTTATCACTAGTCTAAATTAAGTTTGTGTTGACGCTTGAATACGATGTCATCAGATACAACTGAGAAAAGTGTATTAATATGATTATAAAAAAAGTGTATTAATATAGAGAGGGAAGGTGACTGACCCATACCCATGCGCACATGATCGTATTAGTTATTTTCATTGCTCGTTTGAATTCCATATATTATAACCTAACCATATATACATAATGTGTTATGCAGGTGACACAACTAAAATGTGGAGGATTTGTTATTGGGCTTCACATGTGTCATTGCATTGCTGATGGCTTTGGTATTCTTCAATTTATCAAAACTATAGCCGATTTTGGATGTGGTGAACTTATCCCAACCACTTTGCCCGTGTGGAAAAGAGATATCTTCACAGCACGCATGCCACCATCCATTGCACATGTTTACCCAGCATATAAACCATTTCTCCATGGGTTAGAATGCACAGGAGACGACGTAATGCTATCAACTCCGCCGGAATGCATGGAAGTGCAATATTTATTCTTTGGGCCAAATGAGATAGAAATTTTGAGAAGCTACGTCCCAGAACACCTCTCCAAATCTACTACAACATTTGAGTTGATTACGGCTGTTATGTGGCGGTGCCGCACATTGGCACTGGGCTATGAATCTACTCAAAAAGTCCGTGTCATGTTTACACTAAATACACGTGGGAGAAGCATTAATGGTGAAAGCGTTGTCCCAAGTGGTTACTATGGAAATGCACATTTCTCTCCTATGGTCGAGGTCACCGTCGAGGAGTTGGCTACAAAGCCGCTCGGACATATACTTGAGCTCATGCGCAAAGTCAAGTTGGACACCACAAAGGATCGCATGAAGTCAATGGTGGATTTGATGGCATTATGGCGAGAGCGGTCACCTTTCGGTATGGATAGAACATATGAGGTCAGTGACACAAAGTGGGTTGGAGGCAATGCACTGCAATTTGGGAAAGCCGAGCTGGTTGCTGCTGGCACACCGCATGCTGGAGATTTCACTTCAAAGCTGATAAGTTATCATACCAAGTGTAAGAATAAAGATGGTGAAGACTCAACCGTGGTATCAATCCTACTTCCAAAACCAGCAATGGAGAAGTTCACAAAGGAGATGGCCTTTTGGCTGAACAAGTAAATGGAAATAACATAACAAGTCCACTTTGTTGTATGTATATGTTATTTCCTTCATTTAGTATTAAGGTCCAAACACCAACCATAGTTGGTTATGTGCTACCATGAAAGTCATGGTGTATTTGTTTCAATGCTTGTATCATCACTTATGTTTTCCCCAATTTAATAAGCAAATATAAAGAATAATCCCCCCCTTTGAAATGCATATTGAGGGTTCACATGCCCTCCTTTTTGTGAGTTGAGTAACGGCATTCATGTGATGGGAACTTGTAAAGATTATTACTATTTCGAATGTGGAAAAGTGATGATCCGTATGTACTACACCTACACCAACAAGTTGCGAGTTTGAACTTGCTTGTAAGCATTTCCACAAAAAGGGGAGTCAAGGTGCTGGTCACTCCTTTCCTTTCTATGTGCTTCATGAGAGGTTCATCTGTTTTTGGTCCAACAAACTACCGATCAAGCATCAATATGGACTCACAAAATTAAATGTCTATCATCGTTTTTTTTTGCCGTCATTCTAAGTAGCTTTGCCTCAGTCAACATTACCAAATGAATGAATGCTGCGTGTATTTGTACTGATCAAACATCAATATATATAGACTTATAAAACTAAATTAAATTGTGATCGATTTTCTTCATGGTCTTTCAGAGTGAGTTTGCCTTGGTCAACATTGCCAAATGGACTATGATCCTCCTCCTCACACACCTCCCTTTTTAAGTACTGCAAATGGTAGGCGACCAAGAAAGAATTCGAGACAACCAAGCATTTGCAAGAACACAAAAGCCATGTTCCAAAATGCAGGAGTTACATATTCCACAGGTGAAGAGAGTACTCCCACAAAAAGACGACATAAAGGAGACCACGAAATTGAAAATAACACCAGATGTAGTACAAACCCACAGGCAGGTTTCAACAACACATCGCGCGAACCAATTTGAACACGACTCGCTCGATCGAGACACCAAGATCAGTTTCCGGGTTTATTTTGTGCTGCACGCGTTGGACGTTGATCGATCAGTTCTGCAGCAGCAGGAGCTTGTCGTCGTTGTCCTTGGGCTTGGCGAGCGTCTGCCTGGAGCGCACGCGCGCCTGCAGCCGCGCCATGGCCTGCATGCAGTGCACCGCCACCTCCGCCTGCCGCCGCACGTACGCGCCCCGCGCCACCGCCTGCAGCCTCACCAGGCTCCTCAGCGCCTTGAACGCCCGCCGCGCCTGCAAAACGAAAAGCAGTTTAGGTTTAGACATGCAAATCAATCAGGCGTGGAAGTGACGATCTGGCATGGCGGCATGGCGAGCACGCGCGCACCAGGTGGGCGCGGAAGTAGGCCTGGATGGTGACCGCGGCGACGTCCTCCCGCGAGAAGCCCTCCCGGCACAGCAGCGCGTACTCCTCGTTGGAGCAGACCGACTCGTCCTCGTTCGCTGGCGCCGGCGGCTCCACGGCCTGCGCGGGCGGCGCCGCTCTGTGGACCGCCTTGGCGACGTCGCCGTTGCCGCGCGGGTTGGTGCTTCTGGCGCGTACAGCGCCGGAGTCCGCGCCGCGCGTCTGCGCCACCGCCTTGCTGGCGGAGCTGAGCCAGCGGCGCCGCGCGGTGCCCGACTTGGACTTCGCGTTGCCGGCCTGCGCGGGCGCGGAGGTGGTCACGCAGCACACGCGCTGCGTCCGCCCGATCGGCGTCGAAGGGGTTCGCGGCGTCCGCGCGGGAGGAGGAGCCAGCGCCGCTCCACCCGAAGCAGCAGCTGCCACGGGAGTCCTCGCAGGAGGAGGAGCAGCCACCGGCGCTCCAACCGATGCAACAGCTGCCACGGGAGTCCTCGCAGGAGGAGGAGCAACTAGCGGTGCTCCAGCCGACGCAGCAGCTGACACGGGAGTCTTCACAGGCGGAGGAGGCAGCGCCGCTCCAGCCGATGCAGCAGCTGCCACGGGAGTCCTCGCGGGAGCAGCCGGCGCCACCGCTCGCGCTGGTGCAGCGGGTGCCGCGGGCGCCGGCGCTGGTGCCGGAGTGAAGCGGCGGACCTGCTGCGCGCGGCGCGGGGTGCGGGAGCGAACGCCGCAGAGGCGCCTCGCGGAGGGCGTCTTGGGGGTGCGCGGCGTGCGGACGGCGTCCCCGGCGCCGCAGCAGCTGGTGAGCGGCGTCCGCACGCTGCTGTTGTCCGCGTCGACGGGGGCGAGGCCGCTGCCCCCGGACGGGCGGTGATGGGGGCCGATGCAGCAAATGCACGCCGCGCTGCTGCGGCGGCGCGCGTCGCCGGAGGGCTTCGACGGCATGAGGCAGCACATCGCACGCGATCTCGCCATGGCAAAAGTCGTCGCTGGCGTACCTGATCGAATGTGGTGCGCGTGCTACGACTTGTGGGAATGGCCGGCAAGTCGGTATAAATGGGCCGGGAGCCGGCCGGAGAGGAGGGAGACGACCGAGGCGATGTGCGTGCCTCTACGGACGTGGGCGTCTGTCGGCGTCGGCGTGGCGGTTTTGTTTAGGGTTAGCGCGTGAGATCGGGGACAGCTTTGCGAGGCGACGACGAGAACGTGGCGGGATGGATGGATGAGCCATGGAAATGTGAACCGAGTTTTTTTTTTTGAAAAAGAAAAGAAAGGCAATGTGGTCAACAGAGGCCAAAAACCCGGTTGTGGCCCGGAGCAAGTCCAGGACAGTTACTGGGCCAGCAAAATATCGCGAGGGCTATTGGGCCTGTTTGGTTGCTACAAAATACTATGTGCCGGAGAAAATTCCGTAACCAAATATGCATGAGAAAAAGTGCCGCCTGGTATAAGCCTGAGTTGGGTTTCATTCCAATGAAATAGAGCCGGGGAGATGACCTTTTTCCTCTAAAAAAATAAGCATGAGTTGGTGATAGTTTTTGCCTGATCAGGCAAGTGATTTCTTTGTTTTATATTTATATTTAAATACATGCAGACGTTTCAATACGTCGAAGATTTTTGTATACAGCTTGAACATTTATCAGGTACGCGTTGAACATTTTTCTAACTACATGTTGAACATTTATCAAATGCACATTGAACATATTTTTTTATAAACGGTTAACATTTTCTTTCACACACTGATATTTTTCATAAATATATTGTACATTTTTAAACACTCGAAACATTGTTAACTTTCAAAAAATTTATATTAAATATCACAGACACTTTTTATAGGGTACGAAACATTTTGTAAAATTAAAGAAACATTTAATTACATTGTATATGCTTTATTTGAAATGAGATAAACATTTTTCTGAAATGTGTGAACTAATTTTTAAATGTGTTGCGAATATTTTCTTGAATGGTACAAAATATTTATTTAAATTACGCAACAAATATTTTAACATTGTATAGACAATTTTTATAATGTCACGAATATTAGTTGAAATTTGTGAACATGTTTTTGAATGGCACCAACATGTTTTGAAAATAGTGCAACGCACTTTTTGCATAAAATGAACATTCTTTAATTGTGTGCTTTTAAGTATTTAATTAACATATTTTCCATTTCAGAAGTAAAAATAAAAGTAAAATATAAAAAGGAAAAAGACAAAGCATACTAATCTACCACTTTTGGGTCTGGTCACTAAACATTGTGCTTGAGGCAAGGCGATAGTCACACTCGCTCCTAGTGAGATAAAGGTCGCCCCTAAAACATGCAAGCATACCACACACAATTCGTTTAAAAAACACGGCATGTTTGTGTAAAACGATTGGATCAGCAACAACGACCCAAGTTGTTAGTATGTATCATGCATACAACAACATCAAACTTTTAGCTTCCCTCAACAGCAGCGTGCATATAGCCTGAATATGATTTATTTATTTTAAAGATGTGGCCAAGGCCTACGGAAATTCCTAGGGAGCTCTTATTGGGTGATGTAGGCGCCCGTTGGAGAAGTGGCGCCTATAGCGACCAGCCATGGGTCGCGGCCCATTAAGAAAATCCTTCCCTCGCCCCTTCACATCACTCGCTCGCTGAAGAAGAACACACAGGCGTCGCTCATGTTTTTTTCGGGCTGTGTTTGTGCTGCTGGTTCAGGAAAAAGACCGGCCTCCGTTTTTTCACAATTTTGAATATGTTTGTGAAAAAATCATATATTATTAAAAAAGTTCATCGATTTTGAACACAATAATTAACATATCTGAAAAAAATTCATCAAATTGAAAATAGTTATTATATTTGAAAAAAAAAGTTCATCGAACCAAAAAAATTTCATTGGATTTGAGAAAAAAACTTCATCAAATTGAAAAAAGTTCATCGGATTTTAGAAAAAGTTCATAATTTTTTTAATAATTTCATAAAAATTATAAAAAGTTCATTACTTTTCAAAAAAATCTAGTTTGAAAAAAATTCATTGAACTTAAAAAATTCATCAAAATTGAAAAATAATTAATCGAATAGAAAAAATTCCATCGATTTAAAGAAAAAGTTCACGAATTAGAAAAAATATATCATATATTTATAAACATTTCACGCATTAAGAAAACATGAAACAAAGAAAGGAAGGGGGAAAACACATAAAAGATAGAGGGCATTTCCTGTATGTATAAAAAGTTTGAAAGAGGTTTGTATTCACGAGTCAGGGCGGTGGCGTAGTGGATTGTGGAGTTATCTATCAACGGAGAGATAGTTGGTCTGATTATTGGCTGCGCACAATTTCCCTTGCTCTCCTTTTTTGAGTTTCAAAACAGGAGGGGTGGGGGGGGTGGGGGGGGGGGGGTAGATAGGCTGAGCCCAGCTAGCGCTGCTGCCGGCGCAGGTTGCGGAAACAAGTGTAACTGGCGCCTGCAGCGCCAAATAGGTAACACGCTCAAATAGGAATTTGGCATTTCCTACTTGGCGCTGTAGGCACCTGTTACAACTGTTCCTTAAACCAGCGTCAAATTATTTTTGCTGTTTTCGAAAAATATTCAGGAATTCCAAACAAGGTTCCCTTTTTAAAAATATGTTCAAAAAATAAAACACTGTTTGTGCTTTTATAAAATGTTCGATACTTTCATAAATTGTTCAGAGTTTTGAAAAATGCCCCATTTAAAAAAAATGTAGACTCAAAATTGTTCACATTTTCGAAAAAAATGCATATTTTTTTTGTAAATATTTAAGAATCTAAATAATGTTATAGTTTTTCAATTTTATTCATAAATTGAAAATTGTTTAGAACTTTTAAAAAATCGTGCTTTTGAAGAAATTGTTCAAAAATATCACCGTTTTCACAATATGTTAAAGGGCCAATTTCATTTTTCCCCCTAACTTTGTCCCGACCTCATCTTTACCCCTAAATAAAAACAGTGCTCAACTTTGCCCCTCTTCCGTTAGGTGCGCTTATAGAAATGCCCTTCCGTACATTTTCCGTCCAGTCAAAGGCCTTTGACCGTTAGATTTTTCTGCACGCGCACTTAACGGTCAAAGGCCTTTAACTGGACGGAAAATGTACGGAAGGGTATTTCTATAAGCACACTTAACGGGAGAGGGGTAAAGTTGAGCACTGTTTTTATTTAGGGGTAAAGATGAGGTCGGGACAAAGTTAGGGGGAAAAATGTAAATCTCCCTATGTTAAAAGTGAAGAAAAGTTTGCACTTTTGCAAATTTTAATTTTTGTTCAGGTTGTTTAGATAATGTCTGGAGTCTCACACTTTATTTGACTTTTAAAAAATCGTTCAAAGTTTTACAAGAGTGTTCGGACCTGCCAACGTATTTAGTTGTTAAAACTTTGCTGGTTCATAGATCACTTATACGTGTCCATGTCAACTGGTTAGCAACGCCCGTACACGTAACTGTGGTCAGGATTTCATTTTGTCGGAGTAATGGGCCACAGATAGGCTAACCCTAAGCCCAAAACCTTTCAAGACATCGGGACAGGCTGCGCCCCTCAAAGATGCCATGACGAAGAGCCGTCTTCTAGAAGCCGGCCGGAAGCACGGCCGACTACCCCCTCGCGGCCGAGTCCTGGAGGCGAGTTCAAGACACGCCGACTCCAATCTGGCGGCTTCCAGAGAAGCCGGCCACCAGGAGTCGGCCCCCGGCACCAACAAATACCCGTGCCCTCATCAAGAGGAACGGGATGGGGAGTGGCTACAGTGAAGCCCACTCCCTCCCTTTTCCAAGGGCAGGCGTGGCCACAGTGCAATGTACCCACGGAGATCTCCGTCCGGCGCAGCACTGTTGCCATGCCGGCCCTGACATCAGCACCAGTGGGCGGAGCCCTGCACCCACGACGGCCTGTCTGTACGACCCGGGGACGACGGGTCCCACCAGTCAATGAGAGCCCAGAAGACGGCGAGAGCACCACCAGTCGGACCCGATGGGAATCGGCCCCCGGGAGTCGGCCAGCCCCCCGCCCGCGGGCCCTACGCGCCATATGTTGGAAATATGCCCTAGAGGCAATAATAAAAGCATTATTATTATATTTCCTTGTTCATGATAATTGTCTTTATTCGTGCTATAATTGTGTTATCCGGAAATCGTAATACATGTGTGAATAACAGACAACAACATGTCCCTAGTAAGCCTCTAGTTGACTAGCTCGTTGATCAATAGATAGACATGGTTTCCTGAATATGGGCATTGGATGTCAATGATAACGAGATCACATCATTAGGAGAATGATGTGATGGACGAGACCCAATCCTAAACATAGCATAAGATCGCATAGTTCGTTTGCTAGAGTTTTCCAATGTCAAGTATCCTTTCCTTAGACCATGAGATCGTGTAACTCCCAGACACCGTAGGAGTGCTTTGGGTGTGCCAAACGTCACAACGTAACTGGGTGACTATAAAGGTATACTACGGGTATCTCCGAAAGTGTCTGTTGGGTTGACACGGATCGAGACTGGGATTTGTCACTCCGCTTGACGAAGAGGTATCACCGGGCCCTCTCAGTAATGCATCATCATTATGAGCTCATTGTGATCAAAGTGTTTGATCACGGGATCATGCATTACGGTACGAGTAAAGTGACTTGCCGGTAACGAGATTGAACGAGGTATTGGGATACCGACGATCGAATCTCGGGCAAGTAAAATACCGGTTGACAAAGGGAATCGTATACGGGATTAATTGAATCCTCGACATCATGGTTCATCCGATGAGATCATCGTGGAGCATGCGGGAGCCAACATGGGTATCCAGATCCCGCTGTTGGTTATTGCCCGAGAGCCGTCTCGGTCATGTCTGCATGTCTCCCGAACCCGTAGGGTCTACACACTTAAGGTTCGGTGACGCTAGGGTTGTGAGGATATGTATATGCAGTAACCCGAATGTTGTTCGGAGTCCCGGATGAGATCCCGGACGTCACGAGGAGTTCCGGATTGGTCCGGAGGTGAAGAATTATATATAGGAAGTGCAGTTTCGGCCATCGGGAGTGATCTGGGGGTCACCGGTATTGTACCGGGACCACCAGATGGGTCCCGGGGGTCCACCGGGTGGGGCCACCCATCCCGGAGGGCCCCATGGGCTGAAGTGGGAGGGGGACCAGCCCTTAGTGGGCTGGTGCGCCTCCCAAGGCCCACCCCCTGCGCCTAGGGTTGGAACCCTAGGGTGGGGGGGGCGCCCACTTGCCTTGGGGGGCAATCCACCCTCCTTGGCCGCCGCCCCCTCTGGAGATGGGATCTCCAGGGTCCGGCGCCCCCCAGGGGCCTATATAAAGGGGGGAGGGAGGGGCAGCCGCACCCTTGCCCCTGGCGCCTCCCTCTCTCCCTGCTACACCTCTCCCTCTCGCAGTACTCGGAGAAGCCCTGCTGCTGTGACGCCCTGCATCCACCACCACGCCGTCGTGCTGCTGGATCTTCATCAACCTCTCCTTCCCCCTTGCTGGATCAAGAAGGAGGAGATGTCACGCTGACCGTACGTGTGTTGAACGCGGAGGTGCCGTCCGTTCGGCGCTAGGATCTCTGGTGATTTGGATCACGTCGTGTACGACTACCTCATCCCCGTTCTTCTGAACGCTTCCGCTCGCGATCTACAAAGGTATGTAGATGCATCCGATTACTCGTTGCTAGATGAACTCATAGATGGATCTTGGTGAAATCGTAGGAAAATTTTTGTTTTCTGCAACGTTCCCCAACAGTGGCATCATGAGCTAGGTCTATGCGTAGTTCTTCTTGCGCGAGTAGAACACAATTTGTTGTGGGCGTAGATTTGTCAACTTTCTTGCCGCTACTAGTCTTATCTTGCTTCAGCGGTATTGTGGGATGAAGCGGCCCGGACCAACCTTACACGTACGCTTACGTGAGACCGGTTCCACCGACTAACATGACTAGTTGCATAAGGTGGCTGGCGGGTGTCTGTCTCTCCCACTTTAGTTGGAGCGGATTCGATGAAAAGGGTCCTTATGAAGGGTAAATAAAAGTTGACAAATCACGTTGTGGCTTTCACGTAGGTAAGAAAACGTTCTTGCTAGAACCCTAATTCAGCCACGTAAAACTTGCAACAACAATTAGAGGACGTCTAACTTGTTTTTGCAGCAAGTGCTTTGTGATATGATATGGCCAAAGTTGTGATGAATGATGAATGATCTATATGTGATGTATGAGATGTTCATGCTATTGTAATAGGAATCACGACTTGCATGTCGATGAGTATGACAACCGGCAGGAGCCATAGGAGTTGTCTTTATTTTTTATATGACCTGCGTGTCATTGAGAAACGCCATGTAAATTACTTTGCTTTATTGCTAAACGCGTTAGCCATAGTAGTAGAAGTAATAGTTGGCAAGCAACTTCATGGAGACACGATGATGGAGATCATGATGATGGAGATCATGGTGTCAAGCCGGTGACAAAGATGATCATGGAGCCCCAAGATGGAGATCAAAGGAGCTATGTGATATTGGCCATATCATGTCACGTTTATTATTTGATTGCATGTGATGTTTATCATGTTTTGCATCTTGTTTACTTAGAACGACGGTAGTAAATAAGATGATCCCTCATAATAATTTCAAGAAGTGTTCCCCCTAACTGTGCACCGTTGCGACAGTTCGTTTTTTCGAAGCACCACGTGATGATCGGGTGTGATAGATTCTAACGTTCACATACAATGGGTGTAAGACAGATTTACACATGCAAACACTTAGGTTGACTTGACGAGCCTAGCATGTACAGACATGGCCTCGGAACACAGAAGACCGAAAGGTCAAGCATGAGTCGTATAGAAGATACGATCAACATGAAGATGTTCACCGATGTTGACTAGTCCGTCTCACGTGATGATCGGACACGGCCTAGTTGACTCGGATCATGTTATACTTAGATGACTAGAAGAGGGATGTCTATCTAAGTGGGAGTTCATTAAATAATTTGATTAGATGAACTTTATTATCATGAACTTAGTCTAAAATATTTACAATATGTCTTGTAGATCAAATGGCCAACGTAGTCCTCAACTTCAACGCGTTCCTAGAGAAAACCAAGCTGAAAGACGATGGCAACAACTATGCGGACTGGGTCCGGAACCTGAGGATCATCCTCATAGCTACCAAGAAAGATTATGTCCTACAAGCACCGCTGGGTGACGCACCTGTTCTCCCTGCAGAACAAGACGTTATGAACGCTTGGCAGTCACGTTCCGATGACTACTCCCTCGTTCAGTGTGGCATGCTTTACAGCTTAGAGCTGGGGCTCCAAAAGCGTTTTGAGAGACATGGAGCATATGAGATGTTCGAAGAGCTGAAAATGGTTTTCCAAGCTCATGCCCGGGTCGAGAGATATGAAGTCTCCGACAAATTCTTCAGCTGTAAGATGGAGGAAAATAGCTCTGTCAGTGAACACATACTCAAGATGTCTGGGTTGCACAACCGCTTGACTCAACTGGAAGTTAATCTCCCGGATGAAGCGGTCATTGACAGAATCCTCCAGTCGCTTCCACCAAGCTAGAAGAGCTTTGTGATGAACTTCAATATGCAGGGGATGGAAAAGACCATTCCTGAAGTATTTGCTATGCTGAAATCAGCAGAGGTAGAAATCAAGAAGGAACATCAAGTGTTGATGGTGAATAAAACCACTAAGTTCAAGAAGGGCAAGGGTAAAAAGAACTTCAAGAAGGACGGCAAGGAAGTTGCCGCGCCCGGTAAGCAAGTTTCCGGGAAGAAGCCAAAGAATGGACCCAAGCCCGAGACTGAGTGCTTTTATTGCAAGGGAAGTGGTCACTGGAAGCGGAACTGCCCCAAATACTTAGCGGACAAGAAGGCCGGCAAAACAAAAGGTATATGTGATATACATGTAATTGATGTGTACCTTACCAGTACTTGTAGTAGCTCTTGGGTATTTGATACCGGTGCAGTTGCTCACATTTGTAACTCAAAGCAGGAGCTGCGGAATAAGCGGAGACTGGCGAAGGACGAGGTGACGATGCGCGTCGGGAATGGTTCCAAGGTCGATGTGATCGCCGTCGGCACGCTACCTCTACATTTACCTACGGGATTAGTTTTAAACCTCAATAATTGTTATTTAGTGCCAAGTTTGAGCATGAACATTGTGTCTGGATCTCATTTAATTCGAGATGGCTACTCATTTAAATCCGAGAATAATGGTTGTTCTATTTATATGAGTGATATGTTTTATGGTCATGCTCCGATGGTTAATGGTTTATTCTTGATGAATCTCATACGTGATGATACACATATTCATAGTGTGAATACCAAAAGAGTTAAAGTTGATAATGATAGTCCCACATACTTGTGGCACTGCCGCCTTGGTCACATAGGTGTCAAACGCATGAAGAAGCTCCATGTAGATGGACTTTTAGAGTCTCTTGATTATGAATCATTTGACACGTGAGAACCATGCCTCATGGGTAAAATGACCAAGACTCCGTTCTCAGGAACAATGGAGCGAGCAACCAACTTATTGGAAATCATACATACTGATGTGTGCGGTCCAATGAGTGTTGAGGCTCGCGGTGGCTATCGTTATGTTCTCACCCTCACTGATGACTTGAGTAGATATGGGTATATCTACTTAATGAAACACAAGTCTGAGACCTTTGAAAAGTTCAAGGAATTTCAGAGTGAGGTTGAAAATCAACGTGACAGAAAGATCAAGTTTCTACGATCAGATCATGGAGGAGAATACTTGAGTCACGAATTTGGCACACACTTGAGAAAATGTGGAATAGTTTCACAACTCACGCCGCCTGAAACACCTCAGCGTAATGGTGTGTCCGAACGTCGTAATCGCACTCTATTAGATATGGTGTGATCTATGATGTCTCTTACCGATTTACCACTATCCTTTTGGGGCTATGCTTTAGAGACTGCCGCATTCACTTTAAATAGGGCTCCGTCGAAATCCGTTGAGACGACACCGTATGAATTATGGTTTGGGAAGAAACCTAAGCTGTCGTTTCTAAAAGTTTGGGGATGCGATGCTTATGTCAAGAAACTTCAACCTGAAAAGCTCGAACCCAAGTCGGAAAAATGCGTCTTCATGGGATACCCTAAAGAAACTATTGGGTATACCTTCTACCTCAGATCAGAAGGCAAGATCTTTGTTGCCAAGAATGGATCCTTTCTAGAGAAGGAGTTTCTCTCGAAAGAAGTAAGTGGGAGGAAAGTAGAACTTGATGAAGTGTTACCTCTTGAACCGGAAAATGGCGCAACTCAAGAAAACGTTCCTGAGGTGCTGGCACCAACTAGAGAGGAAATTAATGATGATGATCAAGATGCTTCTGATCAAGCTCCTACTGAAATTCGTAGGTCCACAAGGACACGTTCCGCACCAGAGTGGTACGGCAACCCTGTCTTGGAAATCATGTTGTTAGACAACGGTGAACCTTCGAACTATGAAGAAGCGATGGCGGGCCCGGATTCCGACAAATGGCTGGAAGCCATGAAATCCGAGATAGGATCCATGTATGAAAACGAAGTATGGACTTTGACTGACTTGCCCGTTGAACGGCGAGCCATAGAAAATAAATGGATCTTTAAGAAGAAGACAGACGCGGATGGTAATGTGACCATCTATAAAGCTCGGCTTGTCGCTAAGGGTTATCGACAAGTTCAAGGGGTTGACTACGATGAGACTTTCTCACCGGTAGCGAAGCAGAAGTCCGTCCGAATCATGTTAGCAATTGCCGCATTCTACGGTTATGAAATATGGCAAATGGACGTCAAAACGGCATTCCTTAATGGTTTCCTTAAGGAAGAATTGTATATGATGCAGCCGGAAGGTTTTGTCGATCCTAAGAATGCTGACAAGGTGTGCAAGCTCCAACGCTCGATTTATGGGCTGGTGCAAGCATCTCGGAGTTGGAACATTCGCTTTGATGAGATGATCAAAGCGTTTGGGTTTACACAGACTTATGGAGAAGCCTGCGTTTACATGAAAGTGAGTGGGAGCTCTGTAGCATTTCTCATACTATATGTAGATGACATACTTTTGATGGGAAATGATATAGAACTCTTTGACAGCATTAAGGCCTACTTGAATAAAAGTTTTCAATGAAGGACCTTGGAGAAGCTGCTTATATATTAGGCATCAAGATCTATAGAGATAGATCAAGACGCCTCATAGGTCTTTCACAAAGCACATACCTTGATAAGATATTGAAGAAGTTCAATATGGATCAATCTAAGAAGGGGTTCTTACGTGTGTTACAAGGTGTGAAATTGAGCTCAGCTCAGTGTCCGACCACGGCAGAAGATATAGAAGAGATGAGTGTCATCCCCTATGCCTCAGCCATAGGTTCTATTATGTATGCCATGCTGTGTACTAGACCTGATGTAAACCTTGCCGTAAGTTTGGTAGGAAGGTACCAAAGTAATCCCGGCAAGGAACACTGGACAGCGGTCAAGAATATCCTGAAGTACCTGAAAAGGACTAAGGAAATGTTTCTCTTTTATGGAGGTGACGAAGAGCTCGTCGTAAAGGGTTACGTCGACGCTAGCTTCAACACAGATCTGTATGACTCTAAGTCACAAACCGGATACGTGTATATTTTGAATGGTGGGGCAGTAAGCTGGTGCAGTTGCAAGCAGAGCGTCGTGGCGGGATCTACATGTGAAGCGGAGTACATGGCAGCCTCGGAGGCAGCACATGAAGCAATTTGGGTGAAGGAGTTCATCAACGACCTCGGAGTCATACCCAATGCGTCGGGGCCAATCAAACTCTTCTGTGACAACACTGGTGCTATTGCACTTGCCAAGGAGCCCAGGTTTCACAAGAAGACCAGGCACATCAAGCGTCGCTTCAACTCCATTCGTGAAAATGTTCAAGATGGTGACATAGAAATTTGTAAAGTGCACACGGATCTGAATGTCGCAGATCCGTTGACTAAACCTCTCCCTAAGGCAAAACATGATCAGCACCAGAACTCTATGGGTGTTCGATTGATCACAATGTAACTAGATTATTGACTCTAGTGCAAGTGGGAGACTGTTGGAAATATGCCCTAGAGGCAATAATAAAAGCATTATTATTATATTTCCTTGTTCATGATAATTGTCTTTATTCGTGCTATAATTGTGTTATCCGGAAATCGTAATACATGTGTGAATAACAGACAACAACATGTCCCTAGTAAGCCTCTAGTTGACTAGCTCGTTGATCAATAGATAGACATGGTTTCCTGAATATGGGCATTGGATGTCAATGATAACGAGATCACATCATTAGGAGAATGATGTGATGGACGAGACCCAATCCTAAACATAGCATAAGATCGCATAGTTCGTTTGCTAGAGTTTTCCAATGTCAAGTATCCTTTCCTTAGACCATGAGATCGTGTAACTCCCAGACACCGTAGGAGTGCTTTGGGTGTGCCAAACGTCACAACGTAACTGGGTGACTATAAAGGTATACTACGGGTATCTCCGAAAGTGTCTGTTGGGTTGACACGGATCGAGACTGGGATTTGTCACTCCGCTTGACGAAGAGGTATCACCGGGCCCTCTCAGTAATGCATCATCATTATGAGCTCATTGTGATCAAAGTGTTTGATCACGGGATCATGCATTACGGTACGAGTAAAGTGACTTGCCGGTAACGAGATTGAACGAGGTATTGGGATACCGACGATCGAATCTCGGGCAAGTAAAATACCGGTTGACAAAGGGAATCGTATACGGGATTAATTGAATCCTCGACATCATGGTTCATCCGATGAGATCATCGTGGAGCATGCGGGAGCCAACATGGGTATCCAGATCCCGCTGTTGGTTATTGCCCGAGAGCCGTCTCGGTCATGTCTGCATGTCTCCCGAACCCGTAGGGTCTACACACTTAAGGTTCGGTGACGCTAGGGTTGTGAGGATATGTATATGCAGTAACCCGAATGTTGTTCGGAGTCCCGGATGAGATCCCGGACGTCACGAGGAGTTCCGGATTGGTCCGGAGGTGAAGAATTATATATAGGAAGTGCAGTTTCGGCCATCGGGAGTGATCTGGGGGTCACCGGTATTGTACCGGGACCACCAGATGGGTCCCGGGGGTCCACCGGGTGGGGCCACCCATCCCGGAGGGCCCCATGGGCTGAAGTGGGAGGGGGGACCAGCCCTTAGTGGGCTGGTGCGCCTCCCAAGGCCCACCCCCTGCGCCTAGGGTTGGAACCCTAGGGTGGGGGGGGGCGCCCACTTGCCTTGGGGGGCAATCCACCCCCCTTGGCCGCCGCCCCCTCTGGAGATGGGATCTCCAGGGGTCGGCGCCCCCCCCAGGGGCCTATATAAAGGGGGGAGGGAGGGGCAGCCGCACCCTTGCCCCTGGCGCCTCCCTCTCTCCCTGCTACACCTCTCCCTCTCGCAGTACTCGGCGAAGCCCTGCTGCTGTGACGCCCTGCATCCACCATCACGCCGTCGTGCTGCTGGATCTTCATCAACCTCTCCTTCCCCCTTGCTGGATCAAGAAGTAGGAGACGTCACGCTGACCGTACGTGTGTTGAACGCGGAGGTGCCGTCCGTTTGGCGCTAGGATCTCCGGTGATTTGGATCACGTCGTGTACGACTACCTCATCCCCGTTCTTCTGAACGCTTCCGCTCGCGATCTACAAACGTATGTAGATGCATCCGATCACTCGTTGCTAGATGAACTCATAGATGGATCTTGGTGAAACCGTAGGAAAATTTTTGTTTTCTGCAACATTCCCCAACACCATCAACCAGACGAGACGGGGAGGGGCAACAGTGATCGCCCGCCAGGCAGCGGTACTGTTGCCACGACCCCATGACCAAGCCGCGTCATTAGAGGCACGGCTACATTAATCAGCAGCCGGAAAGACCCGCCCGCGGCGGACACGGCCTGTCGGCTCCGTACCGGACCAGTCGGCGGGCCCCGGCAGTCAGCGAAGAAGACGGCGGCCCAACAGATTGACGGCGGGGTCCTGCGCCCAGCCGGATTACCATTGTACCCCTGGGGGGTAGGCCTATATAAACCCCCCCAGGGCACCCATGCAAAGGGTTCGAATCCGGTAGCACTAGACCAGATCATATAGGAAGGAGAGAGCTAGCCTTGCCTTCTCCTACCTCCAGGAAACAGCTCAAGGAGCAACCTTGTACCCACTTTGCCATAGTGACCATGCGAAGACCCCGCAGAGCAGCAGTAGGGTGTTATCTCCACGAAGAGCCCTGAAGCTGGGTAAGATTCGTCGGCGTACATGTCTACGCCTCATCCTGCTTCCAGGCACCGGCGACGTTCTACTCGCTCCCACCATGATAAGCCATTCTTTGGCATACGTCGCACCCAACCCCCAATATTTGGTGCCCACCATGGGGCGAGGTGCACCATCATGCAGAGACCTGCTCTGGACGGGAACCCTTTTCCTTACTGGCGAGCGCAGCCAGCCCGACACGCCAGACGGAGTCTGTGCCGACGCGCTGCATGGAGCTGAGATAGCTTGCGCGGCCAGCTGCCTCGCCGATCTTGTCGGCGAGGTTCGCCTTCCCAACGAGCCCGCATCCGACGCGGGCACGGGCGGCCCCGAGAGCCTCCTCGCGGGCCTCCTCGATCAACTCCACGCCGCCAGTGAGCCAGCTGTGGACTTGGAGTCCGTAGGCTCCACCGACCCGATGCTGGTCGATTCCGACACCACGTCGCTCGACGCGTTCCCCACCAACGTGGTGGTCTACGATGAGCCGCTCCCTTGCACGGACAGCGACGAAAACACCGTCACAGAAGTGCTTGTCATCGGTCATGGCGAGCACTCCGGCGGAGGAGCTCATGACCCACTCGACGCGGCGCTACAAGACCTGACTGCGTCCATTCCCGAAGACGCCGACGTCGAGACGCTGGAGGCGCGCCGCCTCCAGCTCGTCGAAGGAGCGAAGAAGCTGGCTAGCATGAGACGCCTGTCAGAAGCCTGCCTGCGCGAGATGGATCGCGCCGTGGGTGGCTCGCCGGCTCCAACCGGGCCTAGCCGCCTTGTCGCGGTCCAGCAGCGCGGCATAGCCATCGCCAACCTGTTCAGGGCAAATCGCCCCGTTTACGCCACGCCTGCGGAGAACATCCGTGCCGCCCAGGCGGCGGCGGACGAGCTGGACAATTTCGAGGGCGAAGAGCATCGCCTGATGACGGAGCGCGTCCAGCGACTCCTTGACGCGGCTGCCGAGCAGAACGAGGCCGGCTGCCGCACTGATGCATCGCAACGGCAGAACAACGACCCGCCTCCTCGCCGAGACCAAGGCACGACGTCTCGGACGCCGACTGGCGGTGTCCGCGGAAGAAAAGATAAGGAGCCGGCTGCCAGCCGCAGTCGGACTCGCGTCACCATCGAGTGTGACCAAGACGGCCGTCCAAGAGCAGTGGAACGGCGGGACGACTGTCCACCTCCTCCCCCTCGCAGGGAAAGGCGAGTCTCCCCGCCGCCTGTTGAACACCCGACTCTCGGCGACCACCTTAGCCGCCGAGAAGGAGTCGGAGAAAATGACGCTCGCCACCGGATCGACCGACTCCACCGATCCCTGGCGCTCGAAGAAGAAGACGAGCTGGGCCCGCCGTGTTTCGGTCCCCGTATCCGAGACGAGCCCTTTCCCAAGGGGTTCACGCTCCCAAGATATACGCCCAAGTACACCGGCTCCGTGAAGCCGGAGGACTGGCTAGTTGACTACTCCACCGCCGTCAACATCGCGAATGGCAACAAGCGTGCTGCCGTGAAGTACGTTCCGCTCATGCTCCAGGGCACGGCCCAGACAAGGCTGAACAGCCTGAAGCCTCGCAGCATCAACAGCTGGGTCGACTTCACCAACGCCTTCGTCCGGAACTTCATCAGCACGTACAAGCGACCTCCCAAGCCTCGCCAGCTTTCCCTGTGCGTGCAAGGTCGCAACGAATCAACTCGCGACTACCTCGCGCGTTGGGCCGAGCTCCAGAATTCCTGTGAAGGCGTGCACGAGGTGCAGGCTATCGAGTACTTCACCGCCGGGTGCAGAGAAGGCACCCTCCTCAAGCACAAGCTCCTCTGCGACGAGCCAGAAACCCTCGACGAGCTGCTGATCATAGCAGACAAGTATGCCACGGCCGACTCCTCCATGAAGGCGGAGATTCAAGTTAGTGCGACTGGCAAAGTGACTCCTCAGGCTCCTACAACCCCGGCTGGAGATGCCAGTTGGCGACAGCAGCAGAGCGACTACAAGCGCAAGGCCCCACAGCCGGCTTCCAGCAGTCGGCAGGTGGCGACAGTCGAAGACCAGCAGCCGGAAGGGCAGCCTCCGCCCAAACATCAGAAGGGCGGAAAGCCCAACTGGTTGTCGGCTTTCTCCTACGAGCAGACTTTGGACGGACCCTGCAAGTTCCATAGTGGTGCGAAGCCGTCCAACCACACCACTCGGAAATGCCACTGGCTCACCAGGATCGCCAAGGGAGGCGGCCTCTTGCCTCCCTCACCTGCTGGGAAGCCGCCTCCTCCTCCGCCCCAGCAGCCGGCGGTCCGGCCAGTCGGTGCAGTACAAGACGAGTACCCAGAAGAGCACGGAGCCTACGCTGTGTTCACCAGTGTGGCCGATGACCGACGCAGCAGGCGACAGCAACGACAAGAGGTGAACGTAGTAGCGTCAGAAGCACCAGAGTTTATGCATTGGTCTGAGAGGCCTATCAGCTGGAGCAGGGCGGATCACCCAGAGGTGATGTCAAGTCCGGGCTCCTACGCCATGGTATTGGATGCCACCTTTGCTACAGACAAGCGAGCTGCTCGCTTATCCTGAGTCCTGATAGACGGCGGCAGCAGCATCAATATCTTGTACAAGGACACCATGGAGAAGCTACGAATCAAGCAAAGACAGCTTCAAAACAGCCGGACTGTATTCCATGGCATAGTCCCTGGCCTTTCCTGCTCACCAATTAGCAAGATCCTGATAGATGTCCTCTTCAGAGACAAAGATCACTTCCGCCGAGAGTCAGTTTGGTTTGAAGTGGTGGACCTCGAAAGCCCGGACCATGCATTGCTTGGCCGACCTGCTTTGGCCAAGTTCATGGCGGTCCCCCACTATGCCTACCTCAAGATGAAGATGTCGAGTACCAAGGGGATTCTGACCATAGTCGGCGACTACAGAAAGTCGTCCGCCTGTGCGGCTGAGAGCAGTCGGCTGGCCGAGTCCCTGGTGATCGCAGCTGAGAAGCGGCTCCTTGACCGGGTTGTGGTGATGGCCGGCAAGCAGCCGGAGATGTCACCCAACCCCAAGGAGTCGGAAGCTGAAGGTTCGTTCAAGTCGGCTAAAGAGACGAAGAAGATACCCTTGGACCCAGAGCACCCAGAAAGGTACGTTGTCGTAGGTGCAAACCTCGACAGCAAATAGGAAGGCGAGCTCGTCAATTTCCTTCGTGAGAATTGGGACATCTTCGCATGGTCCCCCAAAGACATGCCAGGTGTTCCGACAGAATTTGTCGAGCACAAGTTACACGTCCGATCTGATGTGAAGCCCGTCAGGCAGCCCTTGCGCCGTCTGTCAGAAGAGAAGAGAAGAGTTGTTGGAGAGGAGATAGCCCGGTTTCCAGCAGTCGGCTTCATCATGGAAGTATTCTTTCCAGAATGGTTAGCCAACCCAGTCCTGGTACTGAAGAAGAACAAGCAGTGGCGAATGTGTATTGACTACACAAGTCTCAACAAAGCTTGCCCCAAGGATCCATTTGCTTTGCCAAGGATTGATCAGGTGATAGACTCCACAGCCGGATGCGAGCTGCTGAGTTTCTTAGATGCATATTCGGGATATCACCAGATCAAGCTGAACCCGGCTGACAGACTGAAGACTGCCTTCATCACGCCGTTTGGAGCCTTCTGCTACTTGACCATGACGTTCGGCTTGAGGAATGCCGGCGCCACCTTTCAACGTTGCATGCAGAAGTGCCTCCTCAAGCAACTCGGCAGAAATGCCCACGTTTACATGGACGATGTGGTGGTGAAGACGGAAAAGTGTGGAACACTGCTGTAAGACCTCAAGGAGACCTTTGAGAACCCGCGCCAATTTTAGATCAAGCTCAACCCTAAGAAGTGCGTCTTCGGAGTACCGGCCGACCAGCTTCTTGGCTTCCTGGTCTCCGAACGCGGCATAGAGTACAACCCTGTGAAGATCAAGGCCATCGAGAGGATGGAAGTACCCAGCCGGCTGCTAGACGTGCAAAAGTTTACTGGTTGCTTGGCGTCCATCAGCCGATTCATCAGTCGGCTGGGCGAGAAGGCTCTCCCCCTATACCAACTCATGAAGAGGACCACTTTTTTCAAGTGGAACCACAAGGCGGACGAAGCTTTTCTCCAGTTGAAGAAGATGTTGACTACTCCACCTGTTCTGGCGGCTCCGACTCCTAAGGAGCCCATGCTCCTATACATCGCCGCCACCAGCCGGGTAGTCAGCACAATTATCGTGGTGGAACGCAAGGAGGAAGGCAAGGCACTACCTGTCCAGAGACCGGTGTATTACCTGAGCGAAGTACTGTCGACCTCCAAGCAGAACTACCCCCACTACCAGAAGATGTGCTATGACGTGCACTTTGCCGCCAAGAAGTTGAAGCCTTACTTTCAAGAGCATCCAATCACAGTGGTCTGCACAGCCCCACTAGCCGAGATCATCGGAAGCCGAGATGCTTCTGGCCGAGTGGCCAAATGGGCCATAGAGCTGGCTCCCTACACCATCTACTACCAGCCGCGCACCGCCATCAAGTCGCAGGCACTGGCTGACTTCCTCGTCGACTGGGCCGAGACCCAGTACCTGCCGCCAGCGCCCGACTCCACCCATTGGCGGATGCATTTCGACAGCTTCAAGATGCGCACTGGCTTGGGAGTCGGCGTCGTCCTCACCTCTCCCAAAGGTGACAAGCTCAAATATGCGCTACAAATCCATTTCGCCGCCTCCAACAACATCGCCGAATACGAGGCGCTCATTCACGGGCTCCGGCTTGCCAAAGAACTTGGCATTCGCCGGATCCTGTGTTATGGCGACTTCGACTTGGTGGTCCAGCAGTCGTCTGGCGACTGGGACGCCAAGGACGCAAATATGGCGAGCTATCGTTTCCTCGTGCAACAACTCAGTGGATATTTTGAGGGATGCGAGTTCCTCCATGTGCCAAGAAACGACAACGACCAACCAGACGCCCTGGCACGAATTGGCTCTACCCGTCAAGCAATACCATCCGGTGTCGCCCTTCAACGCCTCCTCAAGCCGTCTGTCAAGGCTTCACCAGAATCAGACTCCATCTTTGTACCGGCTCCTCCTGAAGAAGCCGGATCCGAATCAAGAGCTCCAGCAGACGGCACGAGAATTTCGACAGACGGCTCCAGGATCACGGCAGTCGAAGCCGGCCCGGGGGCTTCAGAACTCGGCCCGGGGACTGCACCAGTTGGCCTGGGGACTTCATCAATCCAGCAAGCGGTTGCCGACTCCAACCCGCCACCTCCCGGCCCAGCCACCCCCCTCTAGGTCACAGTTCTGACAGTCAAAGAAATCGCAGCACCCTCATGGGCCCAGCCCATCCTCAAATTTTTGGTAAGCAAAGAGCTGCCGACTGATGAGATCCTGCGTGGAGCCAGAGCAAGGCCAAGCAATTCTCAAGGACATCCATCAAGGCGAGTGCGGCCACCACGCAGCTTCAAGAGCACTCGTCGCCAAAGTCTTCCGCCATGGTTTCTTCTGGCCGACTGCTTTGGAAGAAGCCAAGGACTCGGTCCAAAAATGCAAGGGGTGCCAGAAGTTCCGCTCCAAGCCGCATCAGCCGGCCTCTGCACTCAAGACTATCCCCATTGCCTGGCCCTTCGCTGTTTGGGGCCTGGACATGGTGGGACTATTCAAGACGGCGCGAGGCAGCCTGACTCACTTACTTGTCGTGGTGGACAAGTTCACCAAGTGGATAGAAGCAAAGCCAATCAAGAAGCTGAATGGTCCAACTGTCGTGACTTTCATCTCCGACATCACAATTCGGTACGACATACCACACAGCATCATCACCGACAACGGCACAAATTTTGCCAAAGGTGCCTTGGCCCGTTTCTGCGCGAGGCAGGGCATCCTACTGGACTTAGCGTCCGTTGCCCATCCGCAGTCAAACGGCCAGGTGGAGCGAGAAAACGGCCTCATCCTGTTCGGCATCAAGCCTCGACTGGTCGAGCCTCTAGAGCGCTCGGCTGGCTGCTGGCTCGACGAGCTGCCAGTCGTCCTCTAGAGTCTGCGCACAACTCCAAACAAGTCAACTGGCTTCACGCCTTTCTTCCTCGTCTAGGGTGCCGAAGCCGTCATCCCAACGGACATAGAGTTCGACTCCCCACGAGTCACCATGTACACCGAGGAGGAAGCAGAAGAAGCACGTCAAGACGGCGTCGATCTGCTGGAAGAGGGTCGGCTGTTGGCACTCAGCCGGTCCAGCATCTACCAGCAGAGCTTGCGTCGGTACTACAACAGGAAGGTCAGGCCGAGATCCTTCCAAGAGGGCGACCTTGTGCTCCGACTGATCCAGCGAACAGCCGGCCAGCACAAGCTGTCGGCGCCTTGGGAAGGCCCTTTCATCATCAGCAAAGTTTTGGGCAACGACTCCTACTACCTGATCGATGCTCAGAAGCCCCGAGCACGCAAGAGGGACGACTCCGGCAAAGAGACGGAGCGACCATGGAATGCAAATCTCCTCAGAAGATTTTACAGTTAAATGCAGTATGTACCACGCTACCTTTTGTATTAAAGTACCAAGACTTCGGGGCCCCCCGAGAAGAGCTCGGGGACTGCCCTCTTTTATCTATATGATAAGAATTATGCCTATGAGTATATTGCTCTTTGTTATGCCGCTTGGCACCGGGTTCGACTAGTCGGCCCGGGGACTTGCCGCCTTGCACTATGAAATGCTTCCTACAGTCGGACAAGTAGTGTGTGGCACCTAAGCCATCTCCTGTCAGAAGCCGCAGCTCGCAGAGTGACTGACTGGTGGGCAGGAGTAGGGTAGAATGGGCGTCCACATGAAAAATGGCTAAGGACTCAAAGCATAAACATAGCTTAAGTCGGCTTCCAGCCTTCTTTCGCAAACCGACTCTTGAGCAGTCGGCTCGCCGCCTTCTATTCAACTTGCTAAAAAACTCTAAAACGGCTAAGTACTTGCCTTCCAAAAGTAGCCAAGTACTTGATCCAGCGGCAGTCCGCAGAGCGGCTGCCCGACTGGCAAGACAGCAACTGAGGGAAGGCGGCAAAGGAAAAAGCCAAAGGAGCAATAAGCAAGAAGAGATAGAATTCGGATAAATATCTACATAACAGAGGCCCTTGGCCGAATCTTCGAACAGAAGTTCAAAATACACCCCGCGGGTGGAATTGCGCGAATTACCAAAGTTCTTCAAAGACTATTAAGCAGATAAGACAAAGATAAAGCGACAGCCTAGGAGGCGGCAAACGGGTTCGGAGGGTCGGAGGAGACGGCGGTGTCAGGTATTTGTTGGGGAACGTTGCAGAAAATTAAAATTTTCCTACGGTTTCACCAAGATCCATCTATGAGTTCATCTAGCAACGAGTCATGGGAGAGAGATATTGCATCTATATACCACTTTGTAGATCGCGAGCGGAAGCGTTCAACGAACGGGGATGAAGTAGTTGTACACACCGTGATCCAAATCACCGGAGATCCTAGCACCGAAAGCACGGCACCTCCGCGTTCAACACACGTACGATCAGCGTAACGTCTCCTTCTTCTTGATCCAGCAAGGCAAAGGAGAGGTTGGGGAGGAAGACTCCAGCAGTAGCACGACGGCGTGGTGATGGTGGAGCCGCAGTACTCCGACAGGGCTTCGCCGAGCTCTACGGAGGAGGAGGAGGTGTTGGAGAGGGAGAGGGAGGCGCCAGGGCAAAGGGTGCGCAGCCCCCCTCCCCTCCCCTCTTTATATAGCCCCTTGGGGGGCGCCGGCCCTAGGAGATGGAATCTCCTAGGGGGGGCGGCGGCCAGGGAGGGGACTTGCCCCCCAAGCAAGGGGGGCGCCCCCTTTAGGGTTCCCCCCAACCCTAGGCGCATGGGCCCTTGGGGGGGAGGCGCACCAGCCCACTTTGGGCTGGTTCCCTTACTCATACAGCCCATGGGGCCCCTCCGAGGCAGGTGGCCCCGCCCGGTGGACCCCCGGGACCCTCCGGTGGTCCCAGTACAATACCGATAACCCCGAAACTTGTCCCGATGGCCAAAACAGCACTTTCTATATATAATTCTTTACCTCCGGACCATTCTGAAACTCCTCGTGACGTCCGGGATCTCATCCGGGACTCCGAACAACATTCGGGTTACTGCATATACATATCTTCACAACCCTAGCGTTACCGAACCTTAAGTGTGTAGACCCTACGGGTTCGGGAGACATGCAGACATGACCGAGACGGCTCTTGGGCAATAACCAACAGCGGGATCTGGATACCCATGTTGGCTCCCACATGCTCCACGATGATCTCATCGGATGAACCACGATGTCGAGGATTCAATTAATCCCGTATATGATTCCCTTTGTCAATCGGTATTTTACTTGCCCGAGATTCGATCGTCGGTATCCCAATACCTCGTTCAATCTCGTTACCGGCAAGTCACTTTTCTCGTACCGTAATGCATGATCCTGTGATCAAACACTTTGATCACATTGAGCTCATTATGATGATGCATTACCGAGAGGGCCCGGTGATACCTCTCCGTCAAGCGGAGTGACAAATCCCAATCTCGATCCATGTCAACCCAACAGACACTTTCAGAGATACCCGTAGTATACCTTTATAGTCACCCAGTTACGTTGTGATGTTTGGCACACCCAAAGCACTCCTACGGTATCCGGGAGTTACACGATCTCATGGTCCAAGGAAAGGATACTTGACATTGGAAAACTCTAGCAAACGAACTATGCGATCTTATGCTATGTTTAGGATTGGGTCTTGTCCATCACATCGTTCTCCTAATGATGTGATCTTGTTATCAATGACATCCAATGTCCATAGTCAGGAAACCATGACTATCTGTCGATCAACGAGCTAGTCAACTAGAGGCTCACTAGGGACATATGGTTGTCTGTTATTCACACATGTATTACGATTTCCGGATAACACAATTATAGCACGAATAAAGACAATTATCATGAACAAGGAAATATAATAATAATGCTTTTATTATTGCCTCTAGGGCATATTTCCAACAGTCCCCCACTTGCACTAGAGTCAATAATCTAGTTACATTGTGATGAATCGAACACCCATAGAGTTCTGGTGCTGATCATGTTTTGCCTTAGGGAGAGGTTTAGTCAACGGATCTGCGACATTCAGATCCGTGTGCGCTTTACAAATTTCTATGTCTCCATCTTGAACATTTTCACGAATGGAGTTGAAGCGACGCTTGATGTGCCTGGTCTTCTTGCGAAACCTGGGCTCCTTTGCAAGTGCAATAGCTCCAGATTTGTCACAGAAGAGCTTGATTGGCCCCGACGCATTGGGTATGACTCCGAGGTCGGTGATGAACTCCTTCACCCAAATTGCTTCATGTGCCGCCTCCGTGGCTGCCATGTACTCCGCTTCACATGTAGATCCCGCCACGACGCTTTGCTTGCAACTGCACCAGCTTACTGCCCCACCATTCAAAATATACACGTATCCGGTTTGTGACTTAGAGTCATCCAGATCTGTGTCGAAGCTAGCGTCGACGTAACCCTTTACGATGAGCTCTTCGTCACCTCCATAAACAAGAAACATTTCCTTGGTCCTTTTCAGGTACTTTAGGATATTCTTGACCGCTGTCCAGTGTTCCTTGCCGGGATTGCTTTGGTACCTTCCTACCAAACTTACGGCAAGGTTTACATCAGGTCTAGTACACAGCATGGCATACATAATAGAACCTATGGCTGAGGCATAGGGGATGACACTCATCTCTTCTATATCTTCTGCCGTGGTCGGACATTGAGCTGAGCTCAATTTCACACCTTGTAACACAGGTAAGAACCCTTTCTTAGATTGATCCATATTGAACTTCTTCAATATTTTATCAAGGTATGTGCTTTGTGAAAGACCTATGAGGCGTCTCGATCTATCTCTATAGATCTTGATGCCTAATATATAAGCAGCTTCTCCAAGGTCCTTCATTGAAAAACTTTTATTCAAGTAGGCCTTAATGCTGTCCAAGAGTTCTATATCATTTCCCATCAAAAGTATGTCGTCTACATATAATATGAGAAATGCTACAGAGCTCCCACTCACTTTCTTGTAAACATAGGCTTCTCCATAAGTCTGTGTAAACCCAAACGCTTTGATCATCTCATCAAAGCGAATGTTCCAACTCCGAGATGCTTGCACCAGCCCATAAATCGAGCGTTGGAGCTTGCACACCTTGTCAGCATTCTTAGGATCGACAAAACCTTCCGGCTGCATCATATACAATTCTTCCTTAAGGAAACCATTAAGGAATGCCGTTTTGATGTCCATTTGCCATATTTCATAATCGTAGAATGCGGCAATTGCTAACATGATTCGGACGGACTTCAGCTTCGCTACCGGTGAGAAAGTCTCATCGTAGTCAACCCCTTGAACTTGTCGATAACCCTTAGCGACAAGCCGAGCTTTATAGATGGTCACATTACCATCCGCGTCTGTCTTCTTCTTAAAGATCCATTTATTTTCTATCGCTCACCATTCAACGGGCAAGTCAGTCAAAGTCCATACTTCGTTTTCATACATGGATCCTATCTCGGATTTCATGGCTTCTAGCCATTTGTCGGAATCCGGGCCTGCCATTGCTTCCTCATAGTTCGAAGGTTCACCGTTGTCTAACAACATGATTTCCAAGACAGGGTTGCCGTACCACTCTGGTGCGGAACGTGTCCTTGTGGACCTTCGAATTTCAGTAGGAGCTTGATTAGAAGTATCTTGATCATCATCATTAATTTCCTCTCTAGTCGGTGCAGGCACCTCCGAAACGTTTTCCTGAGCTTCGCCATTTTCCGGTTCAAGAGGTAACACTTCATCAAGTTCTACTTTCCTCCAACTTACTTCTTTCGAGAGAAACTCTTTCTCCAGAAAGGATCCATTCTTAGCAACAAAGATCTTGCCTTCGGATGTGAGGTAGAAGGTATACCCAACAGTTTCTTTAGGGTATCCTATGAAGACGCATTTTTCCGATTTGGGTTCGAGCTTTTCAGGTTGAAGTTTCTTGACATAAGCATCGCATCCCCAAACTTTTAGAAACGACAGCTTAGGTTTCTTCCCAAACCATAATTCATACGGTGTCGTCTCAACGGATTTCGACGGAGCCCTATTTAAAGTGAATGCGGTAGTCTCTAAAGCATAACCCCAAAAAGATAGCGGTAAGTCGGTAAGAGACATCATAGATCGCACCATATCTAATAGAGTGCGATTACGACGTTCGGACACACCATTACACTGAGGTGTTCCAGGCGGCGTGAGTTGTGAAACTATTCCACATTTTCTTAAGTGTGTGCCAAATTCGTGACTCAAGTATTCTCCTCCATGATCTGATCGTAGAAACTTGATCTTTCTATCACGTTGATTTTCAACCTCACTCTGAAATTCCTTGAACTTTTTCAAAGGTCTCAGACTTGTGTTTCATTAAGTAGACATACCCATATCTACTCAAGTCATCAGTGAGGGTGAGAACATAACGATAGCCACCGCGAGCCTCAACACTCATTGGACCGCACACATCGGTATGTATGATTTCCAATAAGTTGGTTGCTCGCTCCATTGTTCCTGAGAACGGAGTCTTGGTCATTTTACCCATGAGGCATGGTTCGCACGTGTCAAATGATTCGTAATCAAGAGACTCTAAAAGTCCATCTGCATGGAGCTTCTTCATGCGTTTGACACCTATGTGACCAAGGCGGCAGTGCCACAAATATGTGGGACTATTGTTATCAACTTTAACTCTTTTGGTATTCACACTATGAATATGTGTATCATCACGTACGAGATTCATCAAGAATAAACCATTAACCATCGGAGCATGACCATAAAACATATCTCTCATATAAATAGAACAACCATTATTCTCGGATTTAAATGAGTAGCCATCTCGAATTAAACGAGATCCAGACACAATGTTCATGCTCAAACTTGGCACTAAATAACAATTATTGAGGTTTAAAACTAATCCCGTAGGTAAATGTAGAGGCAGCGTGCCGACGGCGATCACATCGACCTTGGAACCATTCCCGACGCGCATCGTCACCTCGTCCTTCGCCAGTCTCCGTTTATTCCGCAGCTCCTGCTTTGAGTTACAAATGTGAGCAACTGCACCGGTATCAAATACCCAAGAGCTACTATGAGTACTGGTAACGTACACATCAATTACATGTATATCACATATACCTTTGGTTTTGCCGGCCTTCTTGTCCGCTAAGTATTTGGGGCAGTTCCGCTTCCAGTGACCACTTCCCTTGCAATAAAAACACTCAGTCTCGGGCTTGGATCCATTCTTTGGCTTCTTCCCGGCAACTTGCTTACCGGGCGCGGCAACTTCCTTGCCGTCCTTCTTGAAGTTCTTTTTACCCTTGCCCTTCTTGAACTTAGTGGTTTTATTCACCATCAACACTTGATGCTCCTTCTTGATTTCTACCTCTGCTGATTTCAGCATAGCATATACCTCAGGAATGGTCTTTACCATCCCCTGCATATTGTAGTTCATCACAAAGCTCTTGTAGCTAGGTGGAAGCGACTGGAGGATTCTGTCAATGACCACTTCATCCGGGAGATTAACTTCCAGTTGAGTCAAGCGGTTGTGCAACCCAGACATTTTGAGTATGTGTTCACTGACAGAGCTATTTTCCTCCATCTTACAGCTAAAGAATTTGTTGGAGACTTCATATCTCTCCACCCGGGCATGAGCTTGGAAAACCATTTTCAGCTCTTCGAACATCTCATATGCTCCATGTCTCTCAAAACGCTTTTGGAGCCCCGGCTCTAAGCTGTAAAGCATGCCGCACTGAATGAGGGAGTAATCATCTCAGCGTGACTGCCAAGCGTTCATAACGTCTTGTTCTGCAGGGAGAATAGGTGCGTCACCCAGCGGTGCTCGTAGGACATAATCTTTCTTGGCAGCTATGAGGATGATCCTCAGGTTCCGGACCCAGTCCGTATAGTTGCTACCATCGTCTTTCAGCTTGGTTTTCTCTAGGAACGCGTTGAAGTTGAGGACTACGTTGGCCATTTGATCTACAAGACATATTGTAAAATTTTTAGACTAAGTTCATGATAATAAAGTTCATTTACTCAAATTATTTAATGAACTCCCACTTAGATAGACATCCCTCTTCTAGTCATCTAAGTATTACATGATCCGAGTCAACTAGGTCGTGTCCGATCATCACGTGAGACGGACTAGTCAACATCGGTGAACATCTTCATGTTGATCGTATCTTCTATACGACTCATGCTCGACCTTTCGGTCTTCTGTGTTTCGAGGCCATGTCTGTACATGCTAGGCTCGTCAAGTCAACCTAAGTGTTTTGCGTGTGTAAATCTGTCTTACACCCGTTGTATGTGAACGTTAGAATCTATCACACCCGATCATCACGTGGTGCTTCGAAACAACGAACTGTCGCAACGGTGCACAGTTAGGGGGAACACTTTCTTGAAATTATTATGAGGGATCATCTTGTTTACTACCGTCGTTCTAAGTAAACAAGATGCAAAACATGATAAACATCACATGCAATCAAATAATAAACGTGACATGATATGGCCAATATCACATAGCTCCTTTGATCTCCATCTTGGGGCTCCATGATCATCTTGTCACCGGCTTGACACCGTGATCTTCATCATCATGATCTTCATCATCGTGTCTCCATGAAGTTGCTCGCCAACTATTACTTCTACTACTATGGCTAACGCGTTTAGCAATAAAGTAAAGTAATTTACATGGCGTTTCTCAATGACTCGCAGGTCATACAAAAAATAAAGACAACTCCTATGGCTCCTACCGGTTGTCATACTCATCGACATGCAAGTCGTGATTCCTATTACAATAGCATGAACATATCATACATCACATATAGATCATTCATCATTCATCACAACTTTGGTCATATCATATCACAAAGCACTTGCTGCAAAAACAAGTTAGACGTCCTCTAATTGTTGTTGCAAGTTTTACGTGGCTGAATTAGGGTTCTAGCAAGAACGTTTTCTTACCTACGTAAAAGCCACAACGTGATTTGTCAACTTCTATTTACCCTTCATAAGGACCCTTTTCATCGAATCCGCTCCAACTAAAGTGGGAGAGACAGACACCCGCCAGCCACCTTATGCAACTAGTGCATGTTAGTCGGTGGAACCGGTCTCACGTAAGCGTACGTGTAAGGTTGGTCCGGGCCGCTTCATCCCACAATACCGCTGAAGCAAGATAAGACTAGTAGCGGCAAGAAAAATTGACAACATCTACGCCCACAACAAAGTGTGTTCTACTCGTGCAATAGAGAACTACGCATAAACCTAGCTCTGATACCACTGTTGGGGAACGTTGCAGAAAATTAAATTTTTCCTACGGTTTCACCAAGATCCATCTATGAGTTCATCTAGCAACGAGTCATGGGAGAGAGAGATTGCATCTACATACCACTTTGTAGATCGCGAGCGGAAGCGTTCAACGAACGGGGATGAAGTAGTTGTACACACCGTGATCCAAATCACCGGAGATCCTAGCACCGAAAGCATGGCACCTCCGCGTTCAACACACGTACGGTCAGCGTAACGTCTCGTTCTTCTTGATCCAGCAAGGCAAAGGAGAGGTTGGGGAAGAAGACTCCAGCAGTAGCACGACGGCGTGGTGATGGTGGAGCCGCAGTACTCCGACAGGGCTTCGCCGAGCTCTACGGAGGAGGAGGAGGTGTTGGAGAGGGAGAGGGAGGCGCCAGGGCAAAGGGTGCACAGCCCCCCTCCCCTCCCCTCTTTATATAGCCCCTTGGGGGGGCGCCGGCCCTAGGAGATGGAATCTCCTAGGGGGGGCGGCGGCCAGGGAGGGGACTTGCCCCCCAAGCAAGGGGGGCGCCCCCTTTAGGGTTCCCCCCCAACCCTAGGCGCATGGGTCCTTGGGGGGGGAGGCGCACCAGCCCACTTTGGGCTGGTTCCCTTACTCATACAGCCCATGGGGCCCCTCCGAGGCAGGTGGCCCCGCCCGGTGGACCCCCGGGACCCTCCGGTGGTCCCGGTACAATACCGATAACCCCGAAACTTGTCCCGATGGCCAAAACAGCACTTTCTATATATAATTCTTTACCTCCGGACCATTCCGAAACTCCTCGTGACGTCCGGGATCTCATCCGGGACTCCGAACAACATTCGGGTTACTGCATATACATATCTTCACAACCCTAGCGTTACCGAACCTTAAGTGTGTAGACCCTACGGGTTCGGGAGACATGCAGACATGACCGAGACGGCTCTTGGGCAATAACCAACAGCGGGATCTGGATACCCATGTTGGCTCCCACATGCTCCACAATGATCTCATCGGATGAACCACGATGTCGAGGATTCAATTAATCCCGTATACGATTCCCTTTGTCAATCGGTATTTTACTTGCCTGAGATTCGATCGTCGGTATCCCAATACCTCGTTCAATCTCGTTACCGGCAAGTCACTTTTCTCGTACCGTAATGCATGATCCTGTGATCAAACACTTTGATCACATTGAGCTCATTATGATGATGCATTACCAAGAGGGCCCGGTGATACCTCTCCGTCAAGCGGAGTGACAAATCCCAGTCTCGATCCATGTCAACCCAACAGACACTTTCAGAGATACCCGTAGTATACCTTTATAGTCACCCAGTTACGTTGTGACGTTTGGCACACCTAAAGCACTCCTACGGTATCCGGGAGTTACACGATCTCATGGTCCAAGGAAAGGATACTTGACATTGGAAAACTCTAGCAAACGAACTATGCGATCTTATGCTATGTTTAGGATTGGGTCTTGTCCATCACATCATTCTCCTAATGATGTGATCTTGTTATCAATGACATCCAATGTCCATAGTCAGGAAACCATGATTATCTGTCGATCAACGAGCTAGTCAACTAGAGGCTCACTAGGGACATATAGTTGTCTGTTATTCACACATGTATTACGATTTCCGGATAACACAATTATAGCACGAATAAAGACAATTATCATGAACAAGGAAATATAATAATAATGCTTTTATTATTGCCTCTAGGGCATATTTCCAACAGTATTGGGGCGGCCGGCTGGTCGGTCTCGGCTTGGTCACCTCCGGCGGCAACCGGCTCGGACGGGCGCGGCTCATTGCTGGAGGCGCGATCGAGCTGTGGTTGGACATCCGCCCCGTCTTCTGGTGCCTCCATCTCGCCTCCGTCCCCCGCCTCGCCTTCCTCCTCGACGCTGGAGCCGATCACCTCCGCCGAGTCCTCGCCATACTCTGGGTTCATCCCGAACCACTCCGGCGGCGCCTCCTTGCTATTTTCAGCCCGCTCAGGGACGAAGACGCTGGTGTCGGTGTACTCGACGATCGCTGCCGCGCACTTGACGAGGGCATCTTTCGCAGCTTCCAGCTCCGACTGGGCCTCTGACCGGAGTGTGGCTAGCTGGTCTAGGTCCAGCCCCGGATACCACGCCTTGACGAATTCCAAGGCCCGGCGCGCTCCAGCCCAGGCTGAGGAACCCTTCCAGGCCTCAAGACGGCCAGTCGGCAGTCTGACTCGGAGTGCGCGGAGCTTGCATATCCGGCCACAGGGCGGCGATCGCCTGAGCGCCGACACACTGAAGCCGACGCAGCATCCGGTGGGTCGGCCGCAGGCGAGCCTCAATGCTCAAGATCTGCTCGTCAAGGGTTCGGGGGGCATCTGCGGCGATTTCTGTGCCATCCGCCCTCCGCCCCTCGCGATAAGCCTTGATGGCTTGATTCACGGCCTGCGAGTGGCCTGAAAGAAGTCTGCCAGGACGAAAGAGTGAACAACAAGTCAAAAACTTGAAAACGGCCCGACCTATAGTCGGCAACTCAAAGAAAGGAAAACAAGGAGGCTTACCGTCGACGAGATCCTCGATCTCTTGGAAGCCGGAGGTCAGCACCGCCTCCTTGTCGGTCCAGGAGGAGCGCTCGCTTGCGAACTCAGCCAAGAGGGCGGTCTCCTTTTCTTCCGCCTCCTCCTGGGCCTTCTTGAGCAGATCTTTCTGCTCTACCAATTGCACAACTAGCAGGTCGCGCTCTGCGGCAAGCTTGCTGCACTCCTCCCCCTTGACACGCAGCGTGGTGTTGGCCTCGCCCAATTGCTGCTGCAGAATGGCGTTGGCTTCTGAAGAAAAGAAGAAAGAAGGCGTCAGTCGTCAACAAAAAGAAGGTCGCCAGGAAGATCCGGCCCAACTACAGCCCGCGGGTCCGCCAGCGCGCCCCCGCGAAGAAGAAAGAAGACTCACTCCGGCTCTCCGACAAGTCGGCGGTCCGCTTGCCCAGCTCCTCGACGTTGCGGTTGAAGGCGGTCGTGCGGATATTATGATAGTCATGTGGCAAACATTTGAGACAGACAGTTAGTACTTGGAACTCACCACGTAGAGTTCCAAGCCGCCTGCTCTCCAGCCGGCCCGGAACTCGGGGACTACACCCAGTGGGTGCGCTGGCGCGCCCCCACAGAGAGGAAAAAATTAATAAAACAAGGAGGAGACGTACTTGGATGGCTGTCCGCGACGCCAGGTGCGCCTTGGTGCAGTTCTGGATGGCGTCGCCCTCAGCTCGGAGCTTGGCCTGGACGTCCAGAAGCGCCTGGTTCAACGGGCCCGTCCCGCCTCCCCGCACCCACCCAGTGGGCGCGGCGCTCGTCGCCTCGGCGTCTGGGATCGTGGAGCTCGTGGCGCCAATATCCAGAGGGCGTGGCGCTAAAGTCGCCTTTGCGATATGGCGACGCGTCGGCGTGCCGACTTGAAGAAGCAGGCCCGCCTCGACCTCATCTTCAGTCGGCGGCACCGGCGGGCCTACCGGCTGCTCACCTTGCGCGGCTCCGGCTGGCGGCGGCGGCGGCACAACCACGTCCGGCATGGAGGCATCGCCGCCTTCCCTCTCCATGATCGGGTTCTCGCCGTCGACTCCCCCAGTCTGCCCCGTGAACCCCGGCTGCGGCGGCGCAGAGTTCAGTGGGGTGACGAGCACCGCCGGTTGGCGGCGTGCGGCTTCCTCAGCCTGCTGCCTTGCCGCGACGGCGGCCTCGGCCTCTTCCAGTTTCTTCTTGGTGGAGGCCTCCGCCTTCTCGGCCTCCGCCTTCTCCAGGCGGGCGGCCTCCTCCTCCTCGCGCTTCTCTTGCGCGTTCCGCTCCGTCGCCTCCCGGAGGTCAGCGGTGGGGCCGACCCGCCGAGTGGTGGTGGACGTCTCCGCCGACCCCATGATGAAGGCGGCGGTGACCCTCTCAAGAGTGAGGGGAGCCCTGAAGCAAGGGAAGCAAGTAAAGACTCAGACGAAAGCTACAAAGAAAAAATAAAGGCGGAAAGATGGAGTACTCACGCGGAGACCAGCGGCGGCTTCTTCACTTCCCTGCGGAAGCGGTTAGCCTTCGCGGCCGCCTCGTCCCGCTTGGTCGCCGCGGCCGAGCTCTTGGGCTTCTTCAGCCGACTACCGAACAAGCTCGGCATGGCCCTGCGCTTCTTCGCGCCGCCTTGAGCGTCCGGCGCGGCAGAAGAGCTCGCGCCGGGCTGGACGGCTCCTAGTTGGTGGCGGGGGGCGACTTCCTCATCGTCATCAGGCCAGTCCTCTAGACTGGCCCCAAGCCGCGGGCCACCTCCTCCCTCGGTGTCGTCTTCCAAAGCCGCCGCCCCCAGATCGGGGTCGTCGATATCGCTCTCCGCCCGGTCGGCGAGGAACTCATGGGCCGGCCCTGCGGTGCCGGCTGATGGATGGAGGAGGGGATTCTAACCAAAGCCGACTAGTCAGGTCGGACAAGACAAACTCGGTAAGAAATAAGACAATTTAAAGAAAGAAGGAAAGAGGCAACTTACTATAGGTGGGGGGTTGGCGCGAGAGTACGGCTCCTTGCCGAACTGCCAATCCTCCTGGAGCTTGCTGTCCGAGAGGTAGTTCACCATATAGGCCACCTCCTCGTGAGGCATGTCCTTGGTGCACATCCGGCTCGGGTCTCGGTGCCCGCTCATTTGGCATATCATATGGGGCCGACCTTGGAGCGGGAGGATTCGACGCGCCACGAAGGCGGCCAGCAGATCCGGGCCAGTCAGGCCCTCCGTCTGCGTCAGCACTCGGAGTCGTGTGATGGCGCCGGCTCCTGCAGGCGTCAGCGACTAGGCCTGGTATGACCAGTTGGGCAGCCTCCCAGCCGGCGGCCCGGCTACGAAAGCCGGTAGATTGACCCAATCGCCCTCCGCGAAGATGCTCTTCACGTAGAAGTACGATCACTGCCACATCTTCACCGACTTTATCAGCTTGATGGTGGGGAAGGGGTTGTCGGCCCCCAACCTCCGCACGGCGATGAACGCGCCGCACTGAGCCGGCACGCCTGCGGCCTGGGTGCCGAGCTTGGAGAAGAAGAACTCCCCCCAAAGCTCGATGGTGGGGAGGACTCCGAAGAAGCCTTCGCACAGGGCGATGAAGGCGGACAGCAGCACCACCGTATTGGGCGTGAGGTGGTGCGGCTGGAGGCCGTAGAACTCGAGGAAGGCGCAGAAGAAGCTGCTCGCCGGCAGGCCTAGGCCGCGCAGGCAGTGCGAGCGGAAGATGACTCGCTCGCCCTCCTGCGGCGCCGGCGTGATCTCCCCCTTTGGCGCGAGACGTACCCGCACAAAATCTTTGCCGGGGAGCCGACGCGTCTTGCGGAGGAAATCAATGTGGTTGTTATGAACCTCCGAGCCATCCCAGGTGCCGGAATGCACCAAAGGGGGCGTGGCGGCGGAGGAAGAACTCATCATGGGCGGTCGCCGCAGCGCTCGACGAGGCTTCCGGCGCGGCGGTGCGAGGAAGAAGAAGTGGAGCGAGGAGTAGCATGGAGGAGGGGCACGCGTGCTCTGCCGCTCCCCCCTCCTCCCCCTACTTATAGTCTCATGGGCTGTGAAGCCGAGGGGGCGGTTGTGGGATTTACTGCGCCACGACCCCATGACCCCCCACGTTTATCGCACGGAGTTACTGCGCGCAGTAACTCCGTGGGAAACCCAACTGTCCGCCACGACCGCAGCGGATCCGCTCGCGTACCGAGGCACGGTAGTGGCGGGCCCCGCCAGAAGACCTGTCCCATCACGTGCATGGGCAGGCAGACTGGCCTGGCCGCGCGCTGCCACATGACAGGCCCGAATCGGGCGGCGGCCTGGAAGCTTAGCCAGCACACTGCTTGGACCCCACCGGGGCGTTCGAAATATTGGACAAGTCAGAGTTGGGCAAGTCCGACTCCTTCTAGTCGGCCCGGCAGAAATCAAACAAGATCCGTGTCTCGGGCTCCCGGAGAGAGAAACTGCTGAGGCTCCTCGGCTGATCATCCGCGGTGCCTCACCAGCTTCGGGGACTACTGTCGGAGTAATGGGCCACGGGTAGGTTAACCCTAAGCCCAGAACCTTTCAAGACATCGGGGCAGGCTGCGCCCCTCAAAGATGCCATGACGAAGAGCCGTCTTCTAGAAGCCGGCCGGAAGAACGGCCGACTACCCCCACGCAGCCGAGTCCTGGGGGCGAGTTCAAGACACGCCGACTCCAATCTGGCGGCTTCCAGAGAAGACGGCCACCAGGAGTCGGCCCCCGGCACCAACAAATACCCGTGCCCTCATCAAGAGGAACGGGATGGGGAGTGGCTACAGTGAAGCCCACTCCCTCCCTTTTCCAAGGGCAGGCGTGGCCACAGTGCGTTGTACCCAAGGAGATCTCCGTCCGGCGCAGCACTGTTGCCATGTCGGCCCTGACATCAGCACCAGTGGGCGGAGCCCTGCAACCATGACGGCCTGTCTGTACGACCCGGGGACGACGGGTCCCACCATCCAACGAGGGCCTAGAAGACGGCGAGACCGCCACTAGTCAGACCCGGTGGGAGTTGGCCCCCGGGAGTCGGCCATCCCCCCGCCTGCGGGCCCTATGCGCCATCAACCAGACGAGACGGGGAGGGGCAACAGTGATCGCCCGCCAGGCGGCGGTACTGTTGCCACGACCCCATGACCAAGCCGCGTCATTAGAGGCACGACTACAATAATCAGCAGCCGGCAAGACCCGCCCGCGGCGGGCACGGCCTGTCGGCTCCGTACCTGTAACGCCCTTGATGCGGCTATATCTCCCACGTGTCGAGGCACGACTTAGAGGCATAACCGCATTGAAAGCAATGTCGCAAGTGAGGTAATCTTCACACAACCCATGTAATATATAAGGGAAAGAGATACATAGTTGGCTTACAGTCGCCACTTCACACAATACATAAATAAACATTCATCATTAAAGTTACACTCAAGGTCCGACTACGGTACCAAAATGAAAGAAGACTACCCCAAATGCTACACAGATCCCCGATCACCCCAACTGGGCTCCACTAGTGATCATCAGGAAAAGACACATAGTAACGGCCACGTTCCTCGTCGAACTCCCACGTGAGCTCGGTCGCGTCATCTGCACTGGCATCGTTGGTACCTGCAACTATTGTGGTAGAATCTGTGAGTCACGGGGACTCAGCAATCTCACACCCGCGAGATCAAGACTATTTAAGCTTATAGGTAGGAAAGGATTGTGAGGTGGAGCTGCAGCAAGCGACTAGCATATATGGTGGCTACAACGCAAAAGAGAGCGAGAAGAGAAGCAAAGCACGGTCGTGAAGCTAGAAGTGATCAAGAAGTGATCCTAGAACAACCTACGTCAAACATAACTCCAACACCGTGTTCACTTCCCGGACCCCGCCGAGAAGAGACCATCACGGTTACACACGCGGTTGATGTGTTTTAGTTAAGGTCAACTTCGGGTTTTCTACAACCGGACATCAACAAATTCCCATCTTCCTCATAACCGCGGGCACGGCTTTCGAAAGATAAATACCCTGCAGGGGTGTCCCAACTTAGCCCATTATAAGCTCTCACGGTCAACGAAGGATATTCCTTCTACCGGGAAGACCCGATCAGTCTTGGAATCCCGGACTACAAGACCTTTCGACAGTAATAAAACTAATCCAGCAAAGCCTCCCAGGTGTGCCGACAAATCCCGATAGGAGCTGCACATATCTCATTCTCAGGGCACACCGGATGAGCCAGACGTCGGGTTGGCATAGACCCTGGTTGCCCAAGGGGCGCCGGACATCGCTCGGTTTGGACCAGCAATCGAAGGAGAACTGGCCCGGGGGTTTAAAATAAAGATGACCCTTGAGTCTGCAGAACCCAAGGGAAAAAGGCTTAGGTGGCAAATGGTAAAACCAATGTTGGGCCTTGCTGGAGGAGTCTTATTCAAAGCGAACTGTCAAGGGGTTCCCATAAATCACCCAACCGTGTAAGGAACGCAAAATCAAGGAACATAACACCGGTATGACGGAAACTAGGGTGGCAAGAGTGGAACAAAACACCAGGCATAAGGCCGAGCCTTCCACCCTTTACCAAGTATATAGATGCATTAATTAAATAAGATATATTGTGATATCCCAACAAGTAAACATGTTCCAATCAAGGAACAACATCTCCATGTTCCAACAAGGAACAAACTTCATCTTCACCTGCAACTAACAACGCTATAAGAGGGGCTGAGCAAAGCGGTAACATAGCCAAACAACGGTTTGCTAGGACAAGGTGGGTTAGAGGCTTGGTTTAACAATATGGGAGGCATGATAAGCAAGTGGTAGGTATCGCAGCATAGGCATAGCAAAAGAGCGAGCATCTAGCAAGCAAAGATAGAAGTGATTTCGAGGGTATGGTCATCTTGCCTGAGATCCCGCAAGGAAGAAGAACGAGCCCATGAAGAAGACAAACGGACGTAGACGAACGGATCCTCACAATCGCAACGTTATTGGAACTAACCCGAAGAAGCAACACCGGAAAGAAGCAAACAACAAAGTAAACAACCACCACATAAACATGGCATGATATACGAGATGTGGTATGCAATGCATATGCATGCTTCGGAAGGAAAAAAAGATGAACCAGGCATAATCTTGGCAAACCAAGTATGCCACTGGAAAGGTGAAGTGATTTCGGTTGAAATCGATCTAAAGATCACCGGAATCGGATGCACGGTTTGCAAATGACAAGCAAAACAAGAATGACAAGACTCTGCCATTAACAGCATGATGCTACATAGCAAGCAACAAGAAATTAAGCTACTGCACCCAAACGTATCAACAAAGCATATGACAGTAATCTACTCAAGATGCTTGACAAAAGATGAACACTGAGCTACGGCTAAATCACACCACAACCGGTTTAAACAAGCATGGCAAAAGCGCAAAAGATAACAGGTTCACAGACTTGGTGAAAATAACATGCCAGAAATTAACATCAGGATGACATGTTTAGAGCAAGGAAACAACATGCTACAGGAACAGGACATAGTAATATATGGCATGGCATGAATCTACTCAAAACATAGAACAAAAGTATCTTACTGACCATGAGCCAAAAAGGACCAGAAAATATGATAACATCCATCTCAAATAAGCAAGTTTCGTTACAGGTTTCAGACTTAGCAGAAAACTGGACATGTCGAAAACAGATAGCAAGTAGGCATGTTTACGAGCTCGATGCACTCACTACAGAGCATTGCATGATAAACTAAGCACACATACATCAATAACACATGGCATAGAAGCTAGACATAGAAAGAACAACAATATATCATGCACGGATCAACTACAACAAGCTTGGCAAAATCGAATAACATGTAAACAATCTGCCAGTAACATTTTATAGCAAAAGTAGAGCTCGATTGACTCAAGCTATGGCACACCATAATTACAAACAAAGGTATGGATGGATAGAGTAAATCCATATGCTCAAAACACCATTACTGATCATGCTCAAAAGAGGCATAGATCTCTCTGAAACAACATGAACACATGGCATAAAAATAACAGCAGCACATGACTTAGTACTCTGAAATCAGTAACATTATGATCCCTAGCTTGCATGCTTGTGCTAGTCACCACAAAGATCACAAAAATACATGGCATACACCCCTGGAAAGATAGCATGGCATATTACAAAACACATGTAGGACTCAACTTCATAGGATACACACATCAATCATGGCAAAAATGACAAAAGTGCATATACTGAAACAGATCTGAAACTAACATCACATAGCCCTCTTCTAACAGCATTTCGGGCATCAAGATGAGCTCAAACGAAAATGATGTAATGAGGTGAAATGGTCTACTCATCGAGACGAACAATTTGACATGCTACATGCCCAAAACGGAGCCACGGATGCAGAGTTATGATGCGATGAACAATGCTAAAAAAATATGCCGAGAAAAGGACTTAGGCGAATTATACCCTCCGGATCTAGGGTTTCTCCGAGCGCGCGAACCGAGGTCCGCCGGAGCTTCGCCGGAGAAGAGGAGGGGGGCAGCCGGGGTCGGAGGGGAGGCCGGATCCGGGCGGCTCCGGCCCGGATCTAGTCGGAGGAGGACCGGGCGGCGCCGGGGCGGCGCGCAAGCGGCGGCGCGGTGCGGCAGAGCCGGCCGGCGAGCGGGGCGACGGGGCGTGCCGGCGGCGAGGCGGCGGGCGACCGGCGCGCGGGGAGGTGCACGCGCGCGGGCGGACGGCGGCGGGGGCGCGGGGAGGCGCCGGAGAGCAGCGGCGGCGCATCCGGGCGGCGGGGTCGGGCGGCGCGGCGCGGGACGCGAACGGCGGCGGCGGGCACTCGCCGGCGCAGGAGAGTTCCGGTGGCGGGGAGCGGCGCGCGGAGCGGGCCGAGCGGGCGGACGGCGGCGGTGGCGCGGGCTCGCGCGGGCCCGATCCGGGTCCCGCGGGCCGCGGTGGGAGGAGAGAGAGATGCGGGGTGAGGTGGCGCGCTATGGTTGGGCGAGGCGGCGGCGGAGCTGACGTGGCACGACGTGATTCGTCGGAGTGATGTGGAGGCTGGACATGTCCGGCGCGGGGGCGGACGCGTCCGGCTGCGAGAGGAGGATGAAGCTAGGGTTGCACCGCGAATTTCGGGAGGAGATCACATATTTATAGGTAGAGGGGGCTAGGAAGCTCCAAATGGAGAGCGGTTTTCGGCCACGCGATCGTGATCGAACGACCGAGAAGATGGAGTGGGTTTAGATGGGTTTTGGGCCACTTTTAAGGGGTGTTGGGCTGCACACAAAAGAGGCTTTACGGTTACCCGGTTAACCGTTGGAGCATCAAACGACCTCCGAATGACCCGAAACTTGACAGGCGGTCTACCGGTGCTATACCAAGGCCGCTTGGCAAACCTCGGTCCATTCCGAGAAAGTTTAATACCCACTCACGGAAAAAGGCAAAAGGGGACGCCGGGGGACATAGGAGCGCCGGATTGCAAAACGGACAACGGGGAAAATGCTCGGATACATGACACGAACATGTATGCGAATGCGATGTACATGATGACATGACATGAAATGCAGATGATGACATGGCAAAGTGCGACACGCAAGCACATGACATGGCAACGACGGCGAATAACTGGCGGACACCTGGCGCATCGAATCCGGGGCGTTACAACACTCCACCACTACGAGAGGATCTCGTCCCGAGATCTGGGATGGCACCGGAGAGAAACGGAAGAGGAAGAGAAGAGGTAAAACTAAGTTGCTTCTTTGACGAACGAGTGAAACCACGAACCTTGAGAGGTTGAGCAATTTAAAAGAAAGAGTACAACAGAGATGAACGAGATTGCAAACAATCCGGTAGAAAAGAGGAACAAGGAGTATTACGAGAACTTGAAGGTTGAAAGACATGGAAATAAGAGCTTCACGAACGACAAGAATATGACCACCTCGGTATGATGAGATAGCCAAGGAACAAGAATGACCGAATTTGGACAGCACTCCGGTAGAAAAGAGAAGGAAAACTTGATAAGATGAAAAGAACTTGAAAAGAGAACACCACACTCCGGTTAAATGGATTTGCAAGGAAAAGAACATGATCTTGGCAAAACGAGATGATAAGTCAAAGAGAGTAACATCACAATGACTCCGGAACGAAAGAATGGAAGTTAGATGGTTGGGAGAAAAGAACGGAGAAGATAATGACAACTTCTACCACAATTGAATTTGGAAAGCACCCTTCCAAGAAGGTTATAGCAGAGTTGTTGGAAAACCAACAACGAAACGAATAAGCTTGTAGTGGGCTTATGGAAAACATCTTAAAATGATGAGGTGACAACCGGCCACTAGTGGAAACCATTGATTTGATTGAGAGCACCAAAGAGATGAAAAACTTCTTCACCGATATGATAGAGAGATAACTTGGAACATTGATAAGCACCACAAATAGCAACATTCCCAATGGAAGGCTTTAGGTGAAATATATCCCAAGATAACTCCAACAAAGAGATTGATGGATTTGAATACCTCATTCTTGACAAGATGTGAATCATGAAGCACGAGAAGAAATTGCCAAGGATGACATAACACCATCTCAAAAGATAAGGTAGAAAGAATTTCACTTTGAAATGCAAGATGAAGAAAAGCTTGAACTCCTCAAAACAAGACATGTGTTGAACACCATGTTTATTTTTGAGTATAGCTTGGCGGATCATAACTTCAAGAGAAATCTTGAAGAACAATTGAAGAATGAAAAGAATCCTTGATAAACCACCATGTAGAGCCTCCATGAAGAACTCCGGTAAGAAAAGGATGATAGGAAGAAAGAGAAGTTGAAAATACAAGGTGAAGCCTTGCAATGATTTAGATGGAGCTTTGAGATGATATAACCGAGAAAACTTTGAACTCCGGAAAGAAAGATGAACAAATAAAATCAAGAATTTTTTATGAACCTCCGGAATAAGGAATAGAATTTACTCGATGAAACAAGAATAAGAATTACATTATGCTTATCCTTCACCAATTTAGATTGATGACAAGCAACGGATTTGGCATACTACTTATTCTCGTAGAAAGGATCAAGATAGATATGGCGCAAATTTGGGAAGGTCTTCAACGAACCACCGGTAGGATTGAAACAACGAATAAATTAATATGAGAACATAGGAAGAGGAATCTTGAACGAACCACCGTAAAAATTTAAAATGGACGAAGAAAAGATAAGGAAACACCGGGAAGAATTAGCAAATGAACGAAGATGCTTGCTAGGATTTAGATACATGAGAACGGAGAGATCATGAACTGATTAGAGAATATTGAAAAATGCACCGGTAAGATTGGGAGAACAATAGACGAAGCTGAGAATAATAATTCTTCTGAAATGATGGCCTTCGAAGGATCAAACTGAAAAGACTCTTGAAATGCTCCGGATGGGTGAAAAGAATTCTCGCAATCAAAACAATTATGAGAGAATGGCATCAATCTAGAACCACGCATCTTCAAGAGAATGGACAAGATTTAAGAGAAACTCTTCTTCGGTCTTCAAATGTTGAGAGTGATGATGAGAAACACCACCATGAATTGTTGAGATAGTCCGGGATGAAAATTAGAAAGGTTGAACCAACGATGAAAAGAATTGAAGGACCTTGGAGAAAGACATATGACTGATGAAATACATTCTTATGTCAACTTTGAAAAGAATTTGAGAATAGCTCCAGAAAAAAAATTAGAAGAGTCAGGTAGGATCCTGGGAAAAGACCTGTGGGTCAGGGCCCACTCAAAAGAACCACCGTTGAATGATTGCTTGAAAAGAGAGATTGCACAGGTTAAATTAAATGGCTTGAATGAGATAGCATCCTCAAAAGAACTTGAGTGAATTGAGAATGGAGACTTGAATCTTCTGAGATATCTTCATCATTCCGGAACAAATGAATAGCGAGAGGTGAATGATTAAGAGATACACCCGCATTAGAAAACATTTGAAACAAGGAAAGATATGATCGACAAAGCTTGAATTGAGTCCACCGGAGTAGAAAAAGAACGAAGAATAATGAAGTTAAGGCTCCGTTAGTATCTTCCTGAGAACCATCGGATAAGAACGTTGAAAGAAAAGAATGAAGAGACTTCTCAAGAATAAAATGGATACTTGAGAATAAAATGGATACTTGATTAAGAAATCTGCGTCCTTGAAGAAATAAGGGTGGGAGGGCGGGAAAACAAAGACAACTTGAAACGGATGAAGCAAACACCGTTGAGAAGAACTGATAATTGATCTTGCGAATGTTGAAGTGATCGGATCCACTTGAAGAGAGACACACCGGTTGAAAAAGAATTAACATGACAACCTCGATGACCAAGAAGGATTAGTATTCACATAGCAATATGAGAACACCGTTTAGGGAAGGTATGGATCAACACTTGACATCGAAGCAACTCGAATACCACAAATAAAACAAAACAAAGGATTTGGCTTGCAGAATAAGCCAGAAACAAACATATGATAGATCCCATATCGTATCATGTGTCTGTTGGAAAGAATTCCTACGTGATACTTGAATTCCCACCTATAAACTCCCAAAACTTTCTGGTTATGCAATCAGGTGTTGGGGATACAGGGGACACAAAATATATCACCCAAACTAACAATACCTAGATCCAGCTGTATCCATCCTTCAACACATAACAAGAAACCTTCGGAAATTGTTTACCTCAACCTTCGAAAAGCATCCGTTATACGAGTTATGGCAATACTCCCGCACTCGCCTCAGTACTGGGCTATCAGGGTTATCTCACCAACAACTGTACAAAAGAGATTTTCGATGTCGGCGTACTAAACTCAGGTATTTCAGAACTGCAACGATAAAATTATGACGACAACACCTCGGAGCTCAACTCCCCGGGACACTTCCACTAAACCCCTGCTGACGGGAGGCAACCAAGACAATGTTGTCATCATAAAACCATCGGAACGATTCTAAGATACCCGCGTGATCCTAAAAAAAAATTAGTGAAATTTGAGAAGAGAAGAGTCAAAACTCTACGTCAGGATGCCTTACCAGAGCGATGAGGAGACTGGGAAGTAAAAAGAATTCCCAAACTCTCCGATATATAATTCCTAAATGACTCAAAACATTTTTCTAGACACAACTCGGCCGCTAAAAACGATCAAACAGTGGGGCTCCTAAGGTCGGGGAAGGCTCTGATTACCAACTTGTCACGCCCTCAATGCGGCTATATCTCCCACGTGTCGAGGCACGACTTAGAGGCATAACCGCATTGAAAGCAATGTCGCAAGTGAGGTAATCTTCACACAACCCATGTAATATATAAGGGAAAGAGATACATAGTTGGCTTACAGTCGCCACTTCACATAATACATAAATAAACATTCATCATTCAAGTTACACTCAAGGTCCGACTACCGGACCAGTCGGCGGGCCCCGGCAGTCAGCGGAGAAAGTATTTAAACAAAAAAATGACCAAAAAAAGTGGTTGAAAAAATAAATATAAACAAACCCAAGATCTCACATGGGCCGCACGGCCCCAGGTGTGCGTTTGGGCGACTCCCAGTGTCCTACGCGCCCAGATAATTGCCCAAGCTGGCCCATAAGTGGGAGCATTCTTTTGTTTTTCTATTTTCACTTCATCTAATTTGTATTTATCAAACAAAAAAATCATCTGATTTATTTATAGTTTTAGCTTCTGTATTTATTTATTATTTACTTTTTTCTTCTCTTTTATTAACTTCATTTTTAAAGATCACCACCATTTCATCAAATTCTTGAACATTTTCTAAATTCTCAAACATTTTACGAATTCATAAAAAAATTAGGTCATCAAAACTGAAATTCACAGACATATTTTAAAATTAGTAAACAATTTTTCAACTTTGAGACTTTTTCGAATTTGCGAAAGAATCTGAACTCTTGAAAAAATTCAAATACGGTAACATTATAAAATTGGTGAACAATTTAGAAATCTACGGGGGTTTTTTTTTTGCGAGGTTTAGAAATCTACGTTTTTTTAATGAGGACATTTTCTGAATTTTGCCAAGAACATTTTTCAGATTCGTGATCAACTTTTTAAGTTCTCAAACCATTTGCAAACCATACTTAGTTGGAAAGGGTAGAAAAACAAAAGTCGTAGTATGCTACGGGAGCTTGAGATGAGTGGTGCGCCAATGGGCTTAACCACCTCACAGGCTAACGATCAAGCTGTGGCGGTCGCTCGATCTGTCATCGCTTTAAGCGATGGATAGCGCCATTTTATCTGGGCATTTGGACTGGAGGTAAAAAAAAGTAGCCCACCTTGTGCATTCATGAAAAAAAAAAGAACTAGCACCCCTTGAACATTTCCTGTTTGTTAAACTTAAAAAATATTGAGCACCTCCACTAATGTCGGTGATATATCCATTGAAGTGTAAGTATATTATGCGCCGTCCTCTATCAGTTTGGACTTTGGGTGAACTAATCGATGCCCATTAAGTATGATTTACGACATTCATCGGTCCCACATCTAAATCTCATTGAGCTTTGGTGTTTGGGAAGGAAGGGGGTATTCAAACATATTGAGCATAATCATATGCATATATATTCCCACCCGTTTGAGATTTCGCTTAAATTGGCCGGTGCATACATTTTGGTACTAGGGCCTCTCTCTGTTCAAGATCAGCTAGCGCAACTTTAATAAAAGTATAATCTACAAACCATCCTTCGGTCCACAATAATGGCCGATATCAAGGATTTTGCTCTATGACCTAAGAAATCTCAACCGAGGGATTTCAAAATTCTCTAATCTCAATGTGAATCAATCATTAGAAGGCATTAGTGTGATCTTATGTCTATGTATCAACCTTGTACCCACTTTGCCATAGTGACCATGCGGAGACCCCGCAGAGCAACAGTAGGGGTGTTATCTCCACGGAGAGCCCTGAAGCTAGGTAAGATTCGCCGGTGTACATGTCTACGCCTCATCCCGCTTCCAGGCACCGGCGAAGTTCTACTCACTCCCACCATGATAAGCCATCATTTGGCATGTGTCGCACCCAACCCCCGACACATTTCCTGTTTGCCGCGCCTCATTTTGTGCAAATCGCACTTAAACCTAAACGCTTTAGTGGGGTTTCAAAACCATCGCACTTCTAATTATCACAAGGGGTGATTATCTCTGTGGGAAGGAGCGAGTTTATGCAGAAAGAGGTGGTGAGTTTGATTCCTCATGGACGTCTCTTTTTTTTGTGATTCACGTCGCGTGTGCGGTGGGCCAGCCCAGTCGCTCGACCCCTATGCGTCGGGCTCCTGTATGACGCAAAATGCGTCTTATAGGAGGTCCCAAGGCCTACCCTTGCCACATTCCTGCCTCCACCACTGCTCATGTCCGCTATTTTTTACTATTATTTATATTATATTTTGTATCCCTGTTTATAGTTTTCATGGGCTTTTCATTAAGTCTTCTTATGTTTTTATTTTGATTTCCTTTTTATATTAAATTAGCTACATAAATTCTTATTTTCCGATCATTTTTTATTTCACAAAATAACATATCGCTAATATTTTATAGAAATAGTAAAAAGTCGTAAACATTGTTTTAATTTGTGAATAATTGTTTATTGGGACGTGCTACGCATCTGTCGGCCGATCTTTCTAAAAGATCAGTCCGGTCGCGAGCCGTCAGATCCCACGCTATTGAGCAACCGAGCGTCGTTGTCCCCATTGCAACAGAGATAATGTTGCAGAATTTTTTGAAACAAAGACCATGTTACATAAACTTTTGTAATAAAGGTCATGTGTTAGAATTCTTTTTGCAACAAGATACTTATTGCATTTTTTGCAAAAAAGATCTATGTTTCAGAAAAGCATCTACAACTCCCAGTCGTGTCCGTCGTGGATTTTTTTTGCAATAAAGGTCTTGTTGGGATTTGTTTTTGCAACAAAGTTCTTTCTGCGCATTTCTTCTTTGCAACAGAAGTGATGTTGCAGAACTGCACAGCAACCTTGCCGTCGCTAGTGGCGTGCGGAGGTTGTCTTCTTCATCACCCAGCAGCAGCAAGAGCGGGCCACGAGCTCCACCGGATGGTGGTGAGGGAGGATCGCCGCCGCCTGTCCCCGCCTTCGCGCATCCAGCGACGAGCACCGGACCTTCGACCAGGTCGCCGCGCAGCCATCCCTTCCTTCTGTTTTTTTCATCTACCTGTCTCTTGTCGTAGGAGCGTCGTGCGCCGCTGCCGTCGCGGGTCCTCGGGATGAAGCTCGCTTCCAACCCTGCCGGACCTCGCCGAGACGAGGCCCTACCGCTCCCGGAAGTCCCCGCCTCCTACCAGCGACATCCTCGTCTAATTCGGGTGGAATCCTCGCCTCCGTCGCCCTCCCAGCCATGCGAGTCTCTGCCCCCGCCACTCCCGGACGTCTCGGCCTCCTAACCACGTGCCATACTCGTCGGCTCAGGCAACATCCGGCTGGTATCCTCGCCGGCTACGCCCTCCCAGCCGCACGAGTCTTCGCCCGATCTAGCCAGGCAGTTGCATATTCTGTTTTCTAAAACAAAGTATGAGTTGCAGAAACGTGGACATGAAAGGGGTGCCCTCAACCATCTAATCAAGAGTCAATCTGGCGGACACGAAGGCGGCGGACACTTACACCCGAGCGGCCGGCTGAAGGTAAGCGTTTGCCATAAAATTAGTAACCTTTTCTTGATTTCATGAATAATATATAAAATTTGGGAGATTTTTTTACTGGAAAGTTTTAAACTTTTAGAAAGTATTTAAACAAAAAAATGACCAAAAAAAGTGGTTGAAAAAATAAATATAAACAAACCCAAGATCTCACATGGGCCGCACGGCCCCAGGTGTGCGTTTGGGCGACTCCCAGTGTCCTACGCGCCCAGATAATTGCCCAAGCTGGCCCATAAGTGGGAGCATTCTTTTGTTTTTCTATTTTCACTTCATCTAATTTGTATTTATCAAACAAAAAAATCATCTGATTTATTTACAGTTTTAGCTTCTGTATTTATTTATTATTTACTTTTTTCTTCTCTTTTATTAACTTCATTTTTAAAAGATCACCACCATTTCATCAAATTCTTGAACATTTTCTAAATTCTCAAACATTTTACGAATTCATAAAAAAATTAGGTCATCAAAACTGAAATTCACAGACATATTTTAAAATTAGTAAACAATTTTTCAACTTTGAGACTTTTTCGAATTTGCGAAAGAATCTGAACTCTTGAAAAAATTCAAATACGGTAACATTATAAAATTGGTGAACAATTTAGAAATCTACGGGGGTTTTTTTTTTTTGCGAGGTTTAGAAATCTACGTTTTTTTAATGAGGACATTTTCTGAATTTTGCCAAGAACATTTTTCAGATTCGTGATCAACTTTTTAAGTTCTCAAACCATTTGCAAACCATACTTAGTTGGAAAGGGTAGAAAAACAAAAGTCGTAGTATGCTACGGGAGCTTGAGATGAGTGGTGCGCCAATGGGCTTAACCACCTCACAGGCTAACGATCAAGCTGTGGCGGTCGCTCGATCTGTCATCGCTTTAAGCGATGGATAGCGCCATTTTATCTGGGCATTTGGACTGGAGGTAAAAAAAAAGTAGCCCACCTTGTGCATTCATGAAAAAAAAAAGAACTAGCACCCCTTGAACATTTCCTGTTTGTTAAACTTAAAAAATATTGAGCACCTCCACTAATGTCGGTGATATATCCATTGAAGTGTAAGTATATTATGCGCCGTCCTCTATCAGTTTGGACTTTGGGTGAACTAATCGATGCCCATTAAGTATGATTTACGACATTCATCGGTCCCACATCTAAATCTCATTGAGCTTTGGTGTTTGGGAAGGAAGGGGGTATTCAAACATATTGAGCATAATCATATGCATATATATTCCCACCCGTTTGAGATTTCGCTTAAATTGGCCGGTGCATACATTTTGGTACTAGGGCCTCTCTCTGTTCAAGATCAGCTAGCGCAACTTTAATAAAAATATAATCTACAAACCGATATCAAGGATTTTGCTCTATGACCTAAGAAATCTCAACCGATGGATTTCAAAATCCTCTAATCTCAATGTGAATCAATCATTAGACGGCATTAGTGTGATCTTATGTCTACGTATCTACGTAATACATATAAATATATGTCACAAGCCTATAAGACGGCGACAAGTTCAGGTGGCATGTGCTTAGTTAGTGAATAGCTTGCCAAGTTGGCATGACGCTCATATCTTATAAGCAGGTATTCATAGCTGATTATATGGCTTTGGGGAGCTTTTCCTGTTTGCCTCAATCAAGAGCCACATTCTCCAGTGATCATTAGTAGGTCGAAAGATATTCTCGGATGCATGAAAGGCTTCACGCCCGGCTTTTCGAAGATCAATGCCACAACAAACGGCCAGCACTTGGAAGATATTCTAACCAGAAAAACCTCCAAACAGTGGCCGGAGACGATCAAGTGCTGTCTTACATGGCGTAGAAGTCCGTATACAGATATTTCCCATATATTTCACAAGTGGGATGGCCGTCACCAACACAAAAGGCCCTAACAATTCCTTCTGCAGTGGTCCGTCAACATTAACAAATGCAGGCCAGATTGCAGAGGAGATCGAAAACGGAAGTGGGTTCGCTACAAATTCGCTGGCCTGCAAGTGTGCAGAAACGGGTAAGTCGGATTCGGCAGCAAAATAGTGGTTAGCTAGGCGGAATCGGTTCTGCGAATTCAACAGTTTTTTCTATGCACCAATTGCCTGCCTGCCCGGCAGAATTTGCTTTCGATTTAAAATACTCCGTGAAAAAAAGCAGAATCAAATGCCCGTGTCTTTTCCGCCTCGGCTTTTTGGCAGTTAGGGTTCTCCACTGACAGGCGTATATCTCCTTCCTATGCCATGCACGCTGAGGAGGACGGAGATCGTCACTTTCGAATTTTGATAGCAGTTGCTCGCGCATCTGGTCCTGGCATGGACGAGTCAAAAAGGGCCAAGGGAGCAGGGGTAAAAATTGACCACGAATGGGTGCAATGGCGCACTTGTTCCCGTCAGATTTACTTTCCTAGATCAAATCTTTGCTGGAATCGGTTCGATGCCAACATTGACCGCACGGCCACAGATCAAGGGGTTGATGGAACGTCTCGGGTTTAGGGTATCTCAAGGTCATCCCCTGCTCTCTCCCAAATGTCCATCCAGGCTATTCGCACACAAAAATACACTTAAAGCCTCCCACAAATTGATCACATATGTCCTGACTGGCCGAAAAACCCTAAGTTCATCTCAAATCTGGAGGAGAGATAGGGCGGTCCGGAGGACTATATCTGCCACGTCAGTCCAAGAACACGGGGCTCAGCGTCGAACCCACTTCTCCTTCCACTGCCTCTACCCATTTTCTTCCTCACCTGCCAAACCAGTCGCATCGCCGCCGTCCAAACCGTTCTCGGCCCAGCAGGTCTAGCCATTGTCGTCAGCGGGGCGAAGAAGATGTCGAATGAACTCATACACTCGCACGACGCGTGACTACTGGGGAAATTCAAGACCGACACGTCTCCCATTTGTGGTGTGTCGGACTATGTCCTCGAGTCGAGCTCCTGACACGACCACACGCCATCTCGCTACGGGTCTAACACGCCATCCCGCTTGATTTGCCTCGTGATTCGTGAAATAGTTGAATCCCACCCAAGGGCACAGAAAAAGAAAAATCGCTCAAAAAGCTTTAAGTTTCAAGGATGAAACTTTTGGTTTTTGCATCTAAAAATGCCAAGTTTCAACAAGTTTTACAGATATTATTTTAAGCATTTTTTTCCGTTCGGTTGTAGACACCAAATAATTGATTTTACTAGGTCGCTCGTACTAAGTTTCAACATTGAAACATACTCCCTCCGTCCCATAATGTAAGACATTTTTTAACACTAATGTTAAAAAACGTCTTACATTATGAGACGGAGGAAGTAACATATTCTTAAAAAACACCAAAATATATTCAAAATGGTCTTATTTCAAAGCGCCGGTCACGATAAACACAAATATGAAAATAAAACTTTATTTTGAATTTTTATTTAAAATGTACAGAACTTTGAAAATTGGAAGCCAAAATAAAAAGGCGGCACCAGGGCATGAGTGCCCTGCACTTGCGTGCCGCAAATCCTCGTCTTATAATTATCGGTCATTTAACAACGGGACTATGAGTATGTCATGCTATGTTTAACGATATTTGGAAGCTTGCAATGTGGATATGAATTGTGTGAAGCTATGCTTAATCTAAGTTTGGGGAAAAGTGTGGTTTGCATAACACAGGATCGAAAAATGGGTAATGTCCCCTTAGGTGTCTCTATTTTTTTGGATAAGTGAGGGTGTCCACAGATATATGGGGAAGGCCTCTTAGCTCGGTATATTAAGATAGAATTGCCACAAATGTCTGGATGGAAGAATATGTCAGACCAAGGTCGAGAGAAGTGTCTCCACGCCCCACCCCCATTCCACGCCATCTCCTCGGAGGCAACTCGGGGAATAACCCTAGTGCCGCCCACGCGTTCCCCTCATCCTTTCCCTTCCCTCCACGACTACCAGAGGGGCTCTACAGCGCAGGTGCGCGGCCCTAATGAAGGTGGCGGCCGGGATCTGGCGGCTCCATCGTATATTGTGGGCCTTGGCTCCCGGGGCGATGGACCGGATCGGTGGCGCGTAGTGCGGCGGGCAGCATCGGCGGGTGCAGGTGCGTCACCTTCCACGGCTACAAGGACGGCGTGGAGGCAACGAACGGCATCGGTGTGGCAGATCTTCACAAGTCTGGTGGAGTTCCATGAGAAAGATTCATCTCTGACTCAATCTGTTCCGATTCGTGACGGCGCCGGCCCCTGGCAACTACAATCTTCTTCTCCCAGCGCTGGCTGGATGGATCTGACGGGTGGGCCCGGATCCAGGGGAAACCCCTGGTCGGCACGGCGTCCTCCCCAAAGTCGACGCCTTGCAACGCCAATCCCTTCGTGGAGGCTTTAGTGTGGATCCTCTCCCCCCCACCTCCTCCCTGAGCTTAGGCGAAAGCTTATGTTCCTCTAATTTGGGCGACGATGGCACATGGGTGTCGTGCTCCTTCCTGAGGGCATCGACCAGAGTCTGCTCAAGGTGGTGGAGTTGTTGGTGATTCGGAGTCGACTCGTGATGGCCTGGTCTATCTGTTGCATCCCACTCGGCTCCTGGTACTCCCTCAATCGATGCATGGTGATGCCCTCTTCGTGGATATGCGCCCTCATTTGACATCTCGCGTCCGACGCTTTGTCTTGCCGCTACCAACGTTGGTACTCATTTGGTCAACCATCCATGTAATGTGGGTCTGCTGCTATGCTTCTCTTTTGGTAGCTTGGGCACCTTGAGCTGGGTTCTAATGCGAACCCCTCTGCCGACCGCCGCTGCGGGCGCCCGTTGAACCTGAATGAACGGGTTGTGGCCCCTTGCGGTGGCGAAGGCGAATCTGGTGCTAGTGTGCTCATGTTTGGCCCTTTGGATGTAGTCGGCACAGGATGCATGCACGGTGTGCCTGCCTCCCGAGACCTTAGTTTGCTAGTTGGTGTTAGCACACTGGTCGTCGGCAACAGTGCTCTATGCTTTGGCTCAATGTTGTTGTTGCCTTTGAGTCGTTCCGCTTAGCACTTCTCTTAGGCTCGGAACGCCTTTTTCTAAACAAAAGTACTCCCTCCGTTTCTAAATACTTGTCTTTCTAGAGATTTCAACAAGTGACCACATACGAAACAAAATGAATGAACCTACACTCTAAAATATGTCTACATACATCCGTATGTTATAACCATTTGAGATGGCTAGAAAGACAAGTATTTGTGAACGGAGGGAGTATGTGTCAGCCCATACAACCGTGGTCGTCTACTACTTTTCTTGAACATGAAGGATGTTTTTTCAGCCGTTGGATTGTGGTTTGGACCCGGGCATGCATTTCTGGACCACCACCACACATGCACGTACGTACGTACGCATGCACCCAAGCGCAACGCACGATCTGCTCGGCATGCACGTACGCCTCGTCGATCGATCGATCAACGCCCTCCTCTAGTCAGCGTGACACGTAGGTACGTCGATCCGGCTGGCTGGCATCTCTGCTTGCATGTAGGCAGCCGCACACGTGGGATGGGCTGGGTACACGAGAAAAGAATACCCGCGCGCGTTGGCGTTGGCGTTGGCTTCTTCCCCGGACAGATGAATGCCACGCCGAGCCAATCGAGGCAGCTAGCTTGCATTTTCGCCGGTCGGTGGCCGACTGGTCGGGCCTGTCGTCTTCCCACATAGCCATAGGGCGGTCTCCGATGGAGCAGGCGCGGCGCTCGGGGACATGACTCCAGGCCGATGCCCGATATGTCCGGCCGCGGCCAGTGACACACACCAGCTACAGCGTTAGAGCATCTACGACCGATCTTCTCAAATCCTTCTCAAATGTTCACCGATGCGTCCAATAATTGACCAGAGATAGGAGAGAAGAAAAAGATGGCACAACCAGATTCTTCATATCATCCCTATACGTCTGGCCTGTCCGCGAACTCTTATATCGACGATAAATATAAGGAGGATATGAGAGCTCGCGGACACGCCCGGTCAGTCCCACACGTAGAAGGCGGCCCACATTAATTTTCCCTTTCTTTATTCATTTTTTCTCTTTCTTCATCCTCACTAATCACGCGCTAGTAACCGGATATATAAAAAAGAAAATGAAGAGTATGATTGCATGAATGTATAAATAAGGACTCAAAACAGACACGCTCGGTCATTGATCAGGCGCGTCCTCGGTGTTCAGATTTGCTAAATCCGGCTGCCCGATGATGCTCTTGGGCGACGCATGACGTCTGTCCCCGCGCCCGTCCGGAGCTAGGCGACTTAGCGTACGTCCCCGGGGTCAATTCTTTCGACTCTGTGTCATTTGATGTCTGCTCGGAAAAGGTGGTAAATTTGTCCTGTCGGCGCTCGGTCTCGATCGGGCTCTTCTCGTCACGCGCCGTTGATACGGTCTGGATTTCTCGGTGATTTCCGGTGAATTTCCAAGTGCCTTGGGACGGGGACATTTTCGTAGTGATACTACGTTGGTGCATTTCTTTTACTGACTGCGTCGTCGTCTTGGGACAGGGACCTTTTGCTTTTGGCACGAGACCTGAGAGGAGACTGGCTAGCTAACACCCAAGCTGTCTAGCCTAATTTGTTAGTTCTCCAATCACTGGTCTGGAACACACAAGTCGGCGGGATCTTCTGGTCGATCTTAAAAATGGATAAAGAATGATCTGTGCTTACTTTCAGCGTAACTGCTCCAGCCAGCAGGTACTACGTGACCATCTCGGTCGATCGTGGGCTATTGGTAATCAACAAATGAACAGTTTTGTTAAATCTCAGTCAATGCTATATTCGTTCGATCTTGCGTGGAGATCCATGCAAAAAGAAATTAGTTTTTTTTTATATATTATGTCATTTGACTGAGACTTGATTAAACCTCAGTCGATTGAGAGACCTAGTAAAACCCCTATGAAGGGTATGTGACACGTGGATGGAGCACATTATTAGTCCAACCTAACTAGGCTCCGGCCGTGATCCACAGGCCTCATGCCACGCATCAATAATCTGCACAAATCAATACATACAACGTACTACGCATGGTGTATTCGTATGTATCAACACATTAACACCTACATACCGGTCGATCTCTCTACGCCTATCTATAATTCTATACTACTAACAAGTGTGTGCTAGTGCATTTATACAGGGTTAAGGTAGTTCCACGAAGAGTATACTATATGCATCAAATTAGTTCACTTTTGTGAAATTCCGTTCAAATTATAACCGGACATTTACGGCCAGTGGAAGAACCGAAAAATTTGATTGAGGGGGCCAAATGATGCTAAAACGGTTGGGGAAGGTCAAATACTGAAAAATGAGCTTTTAGCAGCAAATAATCATTAAATATGTGTTGTTCATAAGCAAATTAGTAGCAAATCACATATAGGGGGAGCCAGGCCCTGCTAGTCCACATGTCTCCGTCACTGTCTACGGCTAGCTTTGGATGACCGGCTGCTGCAACATTTTCTGCGGACTGGTCCCCACCGGTTCATGGACGGATACGATGTTTGATTTGAGGGTCCGTGTTAAAGATGGCATGTTAGTAGTGTAAGTTACTCTCCACTATGATCAACCTTGACGAGAAGTCAGGCAAGGCGGCGCAGCAGCCCCGGGGTCAATTCTTTGTCCGTTCGTCAGATGATGTCTCCTAAATCGGAAATTAAGGTGGTAAAATTGTCCTGTCGGCGGCCGGTCGGTCTCGGGCTCTCGTCACTCGCGCTGGCCCGGGATACGCTCCGGATTGCTTCGTGTTTTCCGGCGAACCTCGTGCATGCATGCGCGTGTGTTGGGACAGGGACACATCTTGGTAGTAGTACACTACGTTGTGATGCGCTAGTGCATTTCTTCTACTGTCGCGTCGTCTTAGGACAGGGACATTTTGGCAGAAGATCGGTGAAGCCAGCGAGCGAGCTACACCTGCCCTAGCTAGGCAGCTCTCTGGGTCCCTACCGACGCCGGGGCGCGAAAGCATGGGGAGCGAGCAGGATTAGATACAGCTTAGACCGACCGTAGCGCCATGATTCTCGAATCCAATTCCAATCACTGCCTGCTCCGGAACACAAGTCGGCGCCATCGTCCTCCGGCCCATGTTGAGAATGGTTTCTGCCGCTTTCAGCGTAACTACTCCAGCCAGCCCAGCAGGTACGCACGCACGCACGCTGACTGACCATCTGGATCCATCGTGGAGACAGGTTATGATACTACGATGGGCTATTGGTAATCAATAAACCAAGGGTGTGTGACACATGGATGGAGCCTAACTCCTCTTGTTTACTACACACCAACTGTGGTGGTGCATATCATTAGTCCAACCTCTAGCCAGGCTCCCCTACGTGATCCACACAGGAGACCGACCTCATGCCACGCATCAATAATTGCACAAATCCACACACAAAACCTACGTACACATGATATCATCTCAAGAGAAGAAAAGGTACACGTACGCGATATAAATTGATATGTGTCATCAACATGTTAACACGCACCGATCGATCGACCTCTCTAGACCTATCTATACGCACGTAGCAGAGATGCTTAAACTGACTTATACTATACTAACAAGTAGTGTTATACTAGTGCATTTGCACAAGGCTAAGCTAGTTCCACGAAGTTCCTTCCTTCATATGCTAGCAAAGAATGAATTAACTACACAAAGTTATACTAGTAGCAAGTAGGAGTAGTAGATCATATATGCGAGTGAGTTCCTAGCGGGGTCGTGCCTAAGAGCATCTCTAGTGGATGGTGTAAATTTGGACGTGTATATCTCCATATACACGTCCATATACACGTTGCTAAATTATACACCTCCCAGTTTTTCAGTGGAACGTGTAAATTAGGACGTGTATATTTTCAACGGCTATATTTTCAAACTTTCAACGGCTATATTTTCAAACGGCTATATTTCCAACGGCTATATTTCCAACGGCCATATTTCCGATCTATATAAACCACCCCTACCACCTCTCTTCCAGCACACATCTACCTGTGACTTCTCTTCTCACCTAAATTTCTCTATCATTTCTCACGCAACACAATGAACACATCCACTTGGGACATGAGTTCTTCGTCATCTTCATCTGGCGACGATGAACTCATACTTGCAGCATTCGCCGAGCGCGAGGAGGAAGACAGGAAGAACGCTCGACGCCATGGCGGTTCCAAGCATGGACGTCAGTCAATCGATCGAGGAAGAGATGCCGGATTTGTTCTTCTGTGGAACGACTACTTCAAAGAAGTTCCTCGCTTTCCCGAACATTTGTTTCGATGAAGGTTCGTAATTATTACACTTCTCTGCTTTGGTCCTTTTTTCATTTCCCTGTCTCATTTAATTTTTATGCACAGATTTAGGATGTCGCGTACTTTGTTCAACCGCATAGCTGATGGTATACTTGAGCATGACTATGATGATTATTTTACGCAAAAAAGAAGTGCTTCTGGAGCTCTTGGGTTACATCCTTTGCAAAAGATGACCGCGGCGATGCGGATACTAACATATGGAGTAGCAGGTGATTATGTTGATGAGTACATCCGGTCCGCTGAGTCTACTAATTTAGAGTCTTGCAAGAAATTTGTGATCAAAGTTTGTGAAGTTTTTGGGGAGAAGTACCTGAGATCTCAATGGTGGCTGTGCCTGGACTTGCATCAATGGTCTTCTTTTGTTTCTTAAGAGAAGTTTCAACTTCTCTTGTCTGCCACTTTGGATACTTCGAAAACTCTACATAGCAATGCATCAGTGTGAAAGGCTTATTTTTTTTAAGATCCATTTCCTTGAACAAAATGTGTACATCGTTTGTCTGCACATATAAATATGTTGTTAAAATAAGCACAACACATATAGAATATTGCACATCACATATAGAATTACAAGAAAGGCGCATACCTTTTCTTGTATAGTTCTTCCACTTTCTTGCCTATTTAAAATCTGTTGAAGGCAACCACAAAATTTAGAGGTCTCTCTGTTAATCGTTGTGTAACGGCAATTGATTGCATTAGCATTACGCTCCGGCCATGATGATTCCTTGTGTGTGTTGTAGTACTCTGAAATTCTATCCCAATAAGCATCCCGGTTTTGATCTGTCCCAACAACATCCAAACTTGTATTTGCCCATGCTGCTATGAGAACCTTGTCCTCATCACTAGACCAATTTTTGCCTTTGTTGGATTTTCCTTTCTCTGTTATTGCAGAAGGATGCTGAGTTGATGGAGTTGCCTGCTCTCCAATTGGACTTTGTAGTTGTGTTTGCGTGTAACCAAAACCAAGGGTGTCCAATAAGCTTTGGTCAGTATCCATCTGCAAGCAACCAATGCACAGCTATTTTAGACCACAATCTGGCATCAAATTGACAATTTTAGACCACAGCTATGCATCAACCCTGCATCTCCTCCATCTCCCCTGCATCTCCATCTCCCCTGCATCTCCTCCACGGCTATGCATCTCCCCTGCATCTCCATCTCCCCTCCATCTCCCCTGCATCTCCTCCGTCGGCCGCCCCACGCTGCCCCGCCGCCCCTGCATCTCCCCCCTCCCCCACCACAGCTCCGCCGGCCGCCCCACGCTGCCCCGCCGCCCCTGCATCTCCCCCCTCCCCCACCACAGCTCCGCCGGCCGCCCCATCCTGCCCCGCCGCCCCTGCATCTCCCCCTCCCCCTCCACAGCTCCGCCGCCCAGCCCCACGCTGCCCCGCCGCCCCACGCCGCCCCGCCGCCGCCAGATCGGGCTGCAGGGCGTGCGGCCGCCGCCCTCTGCTCCCGCTCGCGAGGAAGGGAAAATGGTTACCTTGGGCAGCGGCCGGAGAGGAGACGCGACGGCGACCTTGGACGGCGGCTGGAGAGGGCGACGGCGACCTTGGGGAGGCGGCCGGAGAGGAACGGGAGCGGGAGCGGGAGTTTTTTTTCAGTCGTGCGAGCGGGAGCGCGAGCCCACGAGCGTGCCTCGGTCGTCTATACTCCCACGCCCGGTACGCCCGTGGTAGCGACGTCTAAATGTGCACGACGTGATACACGATCCACTGGGAAGGCTTTTTTGATCTTGATAGTGTAAATTTAGCACCCACCTCCATATACACCATCCACTAGAGATGCTCTAAGCCTCCAAACTGAGTTACCAACCAAAGGCTGGCCGGCGGGAAAGCCAGAGGGCCCAATGCCAGCCCACTAGTGCAATTCTCTAGTATTTTATGTGCCAATGATTGGATCATCTTTGCTCACAAGGACCGCGCGCGCCAGTGCCGGTGAATCTTCGCTCCGGTCCGGCGAGCTGGCTAGCTCCTATAAATACCGCCCCCCGTGCAGCGCCTTCCCTCACAGCACGCACCGCAGCAAAGTCCGGAAATGGAGAGCTCAGTCCAGAGCTGGTGGGTGCTTCCCCTCACCTTGCTCCCGGCCATCTCCGGCGGCCAGCACGACGGCGCCACCGCCACCACCACACTCGCCGCCGTAGCCGTCCTCGCGTGCCTCGCGTGGGCGGCCGCCGCGCTGCTCTACTGGGCGCACCCGGGCGGGCCTGCATGGGGCCGGTACTGGCGGGGCAGGGGCCAGGGCGCGGGGCTACGACGTGCCATCCCGGGCCCCAAGGGGCTCCCCGTCGTCGGCAGCCTCGGGCTCATGTCCGGGCTGGCGCACCGCTCGCTGGCGGACGAGGCGGCTCGCCGGCCCGGGGCCAAGCGGCTCATGGCGCTGTCCCTCGGCCCCGTCCGCGCCGTCGTCGCGTCCCACCCGGACGTCGCCAAGGAGATCCTCGACAACCCGGCCTTCGCCGCCCGCCCGCTCAACCACGCCGCCTACGGCCTCATGTTCCACCGCTCCATCGGCTTCGCCGAGCACGGGCCCTACTGGCGCGCGCTCCGCCGCGTCGCGTCGGGCCACCTGTTCGGCCCGAGGCAGGTCGACGCCTTCGCGCCGTACCGCGCGCGCGTCGCCGGCGACGTGGTCGCGGCGCTGCGCGGAGCCGGAGCGGGCGTGGTGGAGCTGCGAGGCGTCCTCCGCCGCGCCTCGCTCTACTACATCATGCGGTTCGTGTTCGGCAAGGAGTACGACGTGTCGGCGCCGCAGTCGTCGTCCGGCGAGGTGGAGGAGCTGCTGGAGATGGTGCACGAAGGGTACGAGCTCCTCGGGAAGGAGAACTGGTGCGACTACTTCCCGGGGCTCGCCGCCGTCGACCCGCAGGGCATCGGGGCCCGGTGCGCCGAGCTCATGCCGCGGGTGAACCGCTTCGTGCACGGCATCATCCGGGAGCACCACGCCAAGGCGAAGACCGCCGCCGCCGGAGGAGAGGCGCCGCGTGACTTCGTCGACATATTGCTTTCCCTGCAGGACAGCGAGGGGCTCGCCGACGCCGACATCGCCGCCGTGCTCTGGGTACGTACGTACGTAATAGCATATATGTTCACCAAATTAACACACACATAAATTATAGTAGCATGGCATCGGTTCCATTTGGAGTAGTATTACGTATGCAGATCACGCCTACTACTTTTGTTGTGATAATAATAATCTTGGCAAAGCGGCCAATGAACGTAGCACTTTTAAAAAGCTAGCTAGTGTCCATGCAAAATTCCACCAGCTTTTTCTTCTTTGTTTAGTTCCGAATCATTTTAATGGATAGAGCACTGGGTGTAAAAATACAAGAAAATGTTGGCTGTTTTTTTCCAGGAGATGATCTTCAGAGGGACGGACGCCATGGCGGTGCTGATGGAGTGGGCCATGGCGCGCCTCGTGCTCCACCGCGACGTGCAGGCCAAGGTGCACCGCGAGCTCGACGAGGTGGTCGGCCGGAGCAGCCCGGTCGCCGAGCCCTCCCTGCCGGCGCTGCCGTACCTGCAGGCGCTGATCAAGGAGGCGCTCCGGGTGCACCCGCCGGGGCCGCTGCTGTCGTGGCGCCACAGGGCGATCGCCGACACGTACGTCGACGGCCACCTCGTCCCCGCCGGCACCACCGCCATGGTGAACCAGTGGGCCATGAGCCGCGACCCGGAGGTGTGGGACGCGCCGCTCGAGTTCCGGCCGGAGCGGTTCCTGGCCGGCGGCGAGGCCCCGGACGTGTCCGTGCTCGGCGCCGACGGCCGGCTCGTGCCGTTCGGGTCCGGCCGGAGGAGCTGCCCCGGCAAGTCGCTGGCCATGACCACGGTGACCGCGTGGATGGCCACCCTGCTGCACGAGTTCGAGTGGGCGCCGGCGGCGCCCGGCGTCGACCTGTCGGAGGTGCTCCGCCTGTCGTGCGAGATGGCGGCGCCGCTCCAGGTCCGGGTGCGCCCGAGGAGGTGCTCCGCCTGATGAGAGGTTTGATCGACCTCAACCGTGTGCTGCTAGTAGTTTCTCGTAGTCCCGTGACCCCGTGCTTCACGAAAGTGAATAATTAAGCTGCCGGCGGTGTAAAATGTACGTGCACCGGGCCCAGCTCAGCTCAGTGTTTGGTTCAGAGTTTCTTTCTAACTTGTGTGATGTGTATGCTATGTAATGTGCCATCAGGTGTGAGTGTGAGGTTCCACATGGTGTACAAAATTGCAGAACAAAAATCTATAAGAGATTGTGTGTGGAAGTGTGCAATAGTACACCGTTGCTTGTCGTGTGTAAATGTGCACGTGTTTTGGCTTTTGGCTCGTACTCCGACCTCAGCAAACAGTTTTTGGTTTTATGGTCTCCTGAAGTTTTATGGTCTCTCCTTCAAAAAAAAAAGTTTTATGGTCTCAGCAGAGTTTTCATGGTTGGGTTTGCTGAACATTAGATACCTGGAAAAAATATATATCATGGCAGTCACTTTTTCTGCGAAGCGTGGGGCCGAAGGTGGGGACGGCATGAGGAACGCCGGCCACTGCGAGGCCGAGCCGCCGTGGACGAGCAGCAACCAGCGATAACCAGCGGGAACGAGTTTGAAACTTGACGCGAGGGCGGGGAGGGGAGGTGCGGGGGATGGCTTAGAGGGATGGCCGGGGCCAACTGCCAACACGACGGTGGGCGGGGGCAGGTCGAGGTAGGGTGAGGCGGTGCGCAACTGCGTCCACCGACCATGGGGGACGAAGGCAGGCGATTGGTGGCACGTGAGGGGGAAGGGGAGAAACCGCCACGGGTGGAGAAAGAAGAAAGAGAGGATGAAGGAAGAACAATGCACGCACGATGGCCGTTGGATGTTGATGGACCGATGAGTGTGATCTGTTTGGGCGTTTGACCAGTAAGGTGTCCAAAAAATGTATGCCCCGTTGAGAAACGGAACTCAAACGTGCTCAAAAACGAGTTTGGGCGGCGGATCGGCTGCCAGGCATGGATAGCCAAACACTGTAGTTTGCCCTTTGTGCAACAGAACTGCGGAGACGGCAGCACACTTGCCCTTCCAATCTAATATCTCTGTCCTACAATATATGATGTTTTTACAAGCTATGTTTAGCTTGCAAAAATGTCTTACATTGTGGGATGGAGGGGATAGATTTATGCCTGGACATTAGGCATTCTGTTTTGACCTTCGCGCTAGTACCCATTGTTAGACTTCTACTACTTACTTAATAAACGTGGCAAGTACATTGCATCTTTAGAGAAGTCTTTCCTACGAAATACCAACGCTGTTCAAACGAACCGTGATCTACAATGATTTTGTTTTCAAGTTTATTAAAGTGGGCAGTAATTTGACAAAAATAGGAGCGGACACTGACTTTACAAATCCCAGATGCATGGAATTAATTTTTGTTTCTTTCAAAGATCACGATGCGACGTGGATGAGATACAGAACTATTCTCCAACAGGATCATTACGAACCATTTCTCAAAGATGACATGGAAGAGATGCACAGAGAAGAGACAGATAGACATGGATGTGACAAGCAATTCCGAACGGGATGAGAACAGAAGGACACGAGCATTTCAGATGGGAATCGAATAGACTCTCCACGCCACGCCACGGAGACCAAACCACAATGGGATTCATTATTATTATCATCATATCAGGTAGCCCCAATTATTCAGGGCCGCACCAACAAAAGGTGCAAGATCCGGCACACACAAACAACATACACCCAACATCCCGGACCCCCAACTCTATCAACTGGTGGCACATAAAAGGGATAAACCAACCACTGCCTGTCCAGGGAATACGTTAGCTGAGCACAATATCCGGCGCTAGATATCGAAATCTCCTCAGTTCACTTTGCATACGGGTTTTTTTTCCAAACTCGGGTCGCTTCTGTGTATGATGTACACACTACAGCGAGCATAAATTCAGAAGCTCACTGTGACGGTCCATTCTAGAGGAGAGCATGGCTGACCTTGCAGCAAATCTCACATTCCCAGCTCCGACAGAAGTTTGCGCCACCTAGGAGTCTCCTCGTCAAATATGTAGGTCAGTTTCGACACCAAGACTCCGCTGCCACCAATCTGCAATTCCAAGTTCACGGGAGCACATGCAAGTATTAGATGTATATGTCACTAGATAAAGAACCATACTGTATGCTAAGTACCAATACCATATGTGTGTTCTAAAAACAAGTTCTATTATGAGCTCTAACATCAAGTTGTCCTATTGTGGAATGTTCCAAATCCTGCTTCACAAACTGTGGACCATCAATCATAGCCTGCACCATTGGGTATCTACTGGACAGTTTGACTTGTCAACAACAACAAAGCCTTTAGTCCCAAACAAGTTGGGCTAGGCTAGAGCTCAAACGCATAAGATCTTGCAACCAACTCATGGATCCGGCACGTGGATAGCCAGCTTCCACGCACCCCTGTCCATGGCTAGATCTTTGGTGATACTCCAGTCCTTCAGATCTCTCTTTTCGGACTCCTCCCATGTCAATTTTGGTCTAACCCGACCTCTCTTGACATTATTAGCACGCTTTAGCCATCTGCTAAGCACTGGAGCTTCTGGAGGCATGCGTTTAATATGCCCAAACCATCGCAGACGATGTTGGACAAGCTTCTCTTCAATTGGTGCTACCCCAACTCTATCTTGTATATTATCATTCCGGACATCCTTCCTTTTGTGGCCACACATCCATCTCAACATGCGCATCTCCGCTACACTAACTGTTGAACATGTCGCCTTTTGGTGGGCCAACACTCAGCACCATACAACACTGCAGGTCGAATCACCGCCCGATAGAATCTGCCTTTTAGCTTTTCTTGTCACAGAGAACACCAGAAGCTTGGCACCACTTCATCCATCCGGCCTTGATTCAATGGCTCAAATATTCATCGATATCACCATCCTTCTACAGCATTGACCCCAAATATCAAAAGGTGTCCTTCTGAGGTACCACCTGCCCATCAAGGCTAAGGGCCAATTCTTTTCCTGGCTTTTTTGGGCTTCGAGAATAAGCTGCCCCCTACCCAGCTTACTCTAGAAGCCAAACCAATTTTTTTCTTTTAGAAGCCTACTAGTCAAGTCTTAACTATTAGGCTTCTTAAAAAATAATCTTGGTTGGGCTTCTAGAATAAGCTGGGTAGGGGTAGCTTATTTCAGCTTATTCTAGAAGCTAGCAAAAGAACTGGCCCTAACCTCCTCCTCGTGCCTAGTAGTACTAAAACTGCACCTCATGTACTCGGTTTAGTTCTACTAAGCCTAAAACCTTCCGATTCCAGTTTCATTTGTCAAATTAGAACAATTTTTTACTTGGACCACTTCTTAACTGGCTCTGGGCCAGATGTATAGCTCACTGACTGAATTCAGAATTTTTAATTTACATATCAGGATTTATTCTCCCAGCACCGACCAGGATTTCTGGTTCCTGGTCGTAATGAACGGGTTCCCTCCAGGATTTGACACTGCTAATAGTTCCACACTTATAAGTAAGATTTGAATACTTACACTCAAGGTGCAACATGGCAAACCCATTTTGTTAATTACTAAGATATTTTACTTAGTTGAGAATAACTGCCTGCCTCAAACACGGCATTAAATTATTGTCCTAAGAATAAATTGCTGCCAACAGGAAACTGATAAGAGGAGGCAAATGTTTCCGTAGAAAAGCATGAGGCAGACAACTTACAGATCTCAGTTGTTGAATAGACTTGTAAAGCGACTTTTGGGGAACTACAACATTAATAGCATAGTAGTCCACAGCAACATTGCCATCAAGCGTGCAATACACTGGGCTTATAGTTGGGCCCTGTTCACATCAAGATGGAGCAAATGAAATTGTAAGTATTAGTTCAAAAGATAAGACTGTATCTCCATATTTAAAAATATTACAGTGTGGATTAGCAATCAAGAGCAGACCTATTAGTAAGTCAGCAATACATTACTAGTTTAATTTGAATCAACCTAAAAGGCCACAAGACTACAATTGGAATTTGGCCCAGTCCATGGATGCTACAGATGTCACAATGTTAAGACATTATATTGAGAGATATTCTGGACCCCAAGAGAAAAATAGATGTTACACATCTACTTTCGCTCCAAAGGGCTAGAAATTCTCTGGTCAAACATCTGCATCGATTATTTAGCGAGCACAGGCTATAATTATGCAAATTAATAAGATGCAGATATTACAAGTGCTACAGTTGTAAGCAAATATAATTATATTTTCAGTCATGGATACTAGACTGTATGAGCATATAGAACAGAATTCTATTTTGAATATAAAGCTAAAATTCTACCATCTACCTGCACAAATAATGTGTGGGATTCATGGCTAGTTTTCCAAAAAAAAAAGTTTTTTACTACTTAAGTGCTTATAATGATACCTGTAATCCACATAATGATGTTTGGCTGAGAACTCTCTCAGCCACTTCTTCTGCACTATTGCCCCTCATATTTGCTGTTACCTTATATGATAATGGAAGATATACTAAAGTTAATCAATCAATCCGGTGTAATAATGTGACATAAAAATATGTAAAGATTTACCATTATCTTGCCAGACGCTGTGAGGTGAGCCTCCAATCTTTCAAGCATCTCATGTGAAATCTCTAACACACCCTCACGTCTGTTCAGAGATTTCTTACTTGCTACAAGTGTTGCCTGCATAGTGTTGGACACATAGCAAAATGAGCGCAAATTTTCACTTTTAAAAAAGGAAACATCACTTGGAATTATTTGTCCTTTGTGATCCAGTGCCTATGTGATAGAGCTTACCTGGCTTTCCAAAATTACTCCACCTTCAATTTCCTTCAAATTATTCTCACGCAAAGTCGTTCCACTACTCACAAGATCCACAATAGCGTCAGCCATACCCATCTTCATGGAGTAAAAATGAATAAGTATAACATATTACCCTTAATAGACTGATGTTACAGTGCGTCCCAATTTAGAAATTACAAATCAAGCGAGTCAGCTTAGAGAGAGGAGACGACAGGAGACCGAAAAAGATTGATCGAAGGAGAGACCCAAGAAAAACAATCTGACCGGGAGGACGAGTTGCGGCGTCCGGAGACCTAAACCTAGGCTCTAATACCATGTTACGGATGCAGCTTATCTCTATTGCATAAGACAAGGGGCATATATATTTTACACAAGACTTAGGGTACAAGGAAGGAAACATAGCATAATACAGACTCCTAGACTAATACTGATAGTCCTTAACAGAGACAAGTATGCCAATAAATGGCAAAGATGACTGCATTTTTCATTGCCCCTGTAAAGAATTAAGGCTTGGATCTACCATAATTCACATCCGAACATATACAGTATACTCATACAGCTTCATGCAATACTGCTAACATAATTAACAAAGAAATAAGAAAGGGAAAAAAATACAGCCTTATGAATGATACTATGCAAGAGCACAATTGGTGGAGAAACAAGTGGCCAACTATGTTTTAAATATTAGCCTTTCTATTAAGATCTAAGGAGTAGTGGTGGAACTGTAATGGACAACCCACAGTGTTTAGCCATCCGAACTTGAAACAAATACATGAAATAATCAAATGCAAAGGTAGGAGAGGCAATCACAAAGAAACAGAAGAAAAATTAATTTAAAAATGAATTAAATTAAAGAGAGCAATCTCACAGCAGGATATGACTCGAGAGCACCATCACCAGCTAAAAATGAAACATGCTTGAAACCCTTTTCTTTCAAAAACTTTGCTCCTACCTGCAGCAAAATCCACAAATCAGTGATTAACAAAGCAGTGTCCATCAAGGGGGCGGACTAAGAAATTAAAGTTTATTCATGACCATACATAACCAAATCCTGTAACGACCCGCATTGGTCTTTCTTCAGTCCACTGAGGCATATTTAACAAATCCTCTAGAGTATTGATGCTATCAAAAATACCTTCCTTCGGCACCTATCATAGAACACAATTTCACTTTTTCAGACATGAGCTTCAATCAAGGTATAGTGAGGCTGTTAGTAGTAAATGCACTTGGATATACCATACCGCAAGGGACAGGCGACAATGTCCGAAATCGAGGGCATCATGAATAATAACTAGATCATCATTGCCCTGTCACACAAAATCTTAAAAACATATCAGCATAGATCAAAGGAACTGAAAACAATCAATCAGTAGAAATTAATCCAGCAGGAACTTCTAAAACTAAAGGTAGGCATACACTGGGCCAAAAGACTTAGCATTATTCCTCAAAAATTTACCTGTGCATATTCACTAATTATGTCATAACCCACAATACCAAGATCAAGATCCCCTGAACATAGTTTACGAACAATATCCGTGGGCCTCTGAAACCAAACCTCCAAATTTGGAACCTGCATACAAAAATGTATTAGAACTTCACCATAACCATCTATTACTCCCTCTGTTTCACAGTACTTCAAACCACCGCAAATATTCCTGTAGATTAATTAGATATAGACGGATTTTACAGACGCAACGAATGTAACACTATTTTTAGGCATGAAAATGTATGCACATACAACCTATAGATTTTAACTGAACGCCATAAGACAGAACAGGATTAGGACGGAGTCGCTGGAAGGTATATATTGTAATTTGTAAACGCAAATAGGTCAGACAAAACAAAATGCTTAATATCCCACACTGAGATTTTCAGATTCTCGACAGACATGATCACACGAAGATGCAGGTTCGACATTCTTATTTTGCTTCCTTGATTTTATCAGTATTATCTACTACATGGCAATGATGCAACCAAATAAACATTACCCAACAAATTAGTTGTTTTGAACAAACTCCAAACCTAACTCTATGAATAACAGGCAAATACCAATTACCCAACAAATTAGATTTATGGGTTGGATGTTGTTTTGAACAAACTTCAAACCTGACTCTATGAACAACTGACGAATACCCATTGCCCAACAAACTAGATTTATGGGTTCAATGTTGTTGACTTTATGAATAACTGGTTGCATAAGTTCTCTTTGCAGAGCTTTGCCGATGCAAAATAGTTAATCGGAAGGGTAAGTTTTACATGAACCAGTAAGGAATTTTTTTTTCCATACAGTGAAACTGCAGCACAAAGCAACACAAGTGTACAACACAGCAAACAGCAACCACAGCTGAACCTAATAAATATTTTAGATTGTTAACGTTCCAGTTGGCCTAAATCTCTGAACATCTTCCAATTTATTATTTATGTCAAAGACACCACACATATTATTATTCAGCAATATATTATGGACAATGGATAGATCTCATCTTGACAGAACTGTTGGGAAGAAAATATTAACACATGGAATACATCTCCTGGCGTATCACATCTTGGCTGATGCAATAAACCGATGCTCCTCTAACTATTCTAAAATAATCAGAAAATTAGAAGGCCACCTCATTGATATGCCCAAATAGAGAATGTTTGTATTGTGGTATTAATCCCCATGCCTATGTCCATAGTACATAAAACAAATGCAGGACATGTCGAGGTATGGTGTTTAAGCATGAAACAGACGCTGCATACTAGCAATGATACGTCGAACAAATCCAATTAACTGTCGAACCACGGTGTTTCTAAACTGTGCCGTCCTATGAATGAGCCAATCAGGGCCTGAAGGCATACTGATTCGGTCCCTGCTCACAGCAAGCAGCCACTTCTCCTGCCTAGATACGGTACACGGTGATGCAGAGGGGATAGAGATGGAAAGTCACCTGCGGGATGTCGGCGGTGTACTGCCGCGGGTTGAGCTGCCTCACCGACAACTGGCAACTCTGCACCAAACACCACCACAGCCGCAAAATCAGCAAAAACCAACACAAAATTTCAGTGCCAGAAATGGAAGCGAGGGCATGGAACGCGACTCGGCACGGGGACGGGACCTTGAGGAGGCTTAGGGTTAGCTCGGCCATGCGGCCCTTGCTGGGGAGCCCGAGGCGGACGACGGAGCGGTCGGCGGACAGCGGCGCGGCCGCCGCCGGCTTGGCGGAGACGGCGGTCGCCGCCGCGGCGGCCCTCGGGGCGAGCAAGCGGGTCCTCGCCGCCGCCGCCGCGGCCGGCGACGAGGTCCGGAGGCGGAGGGCGGGGGACGGCCGCGAGGGCGAGGGCGACGGGGAGAGGAGGAAGGGCGCCAGGTCCAGCCGCGCCCCCATCATCGCCGACATTCCGGTATCGCTCTCGGGGTCGAGGCCTGCTCTCCGGGGCGGAGTGGGGAGTGCAGAATGGCCTCTGGCTGCGGCGAAGCGTCGGGCTGCGGCTGCGGCGGCGAGAGGGAAGGGAGTGGTAGGTAGGTGGGGTGGGGTGGGGTTTTGGACGGGAGTGGTGGGGGTGGGGTGGGGCTCGGCGGCGAGAGAGGACGCGCGGCAGGATGACCGTCCGTTCCGTCACGAAGGATGATGATGGATGGGAGGATATTCGCGAGCGGTTCGGGATCAAGATGGAATGGGCCGATATCGGCCCGGCCCAGTATTTCATGGTTAATGTTCTTTTTTATTTGTTATTTCGTATTATTTTCTCAAAAAAACAAAGACTATTTCGTATTAAAAAAAAGGGCCGAAATCACTTTTTTTGACCTTGTTAGAAAATTTTAGAGCAAAATGACCTCCTTCGAAATTTTGAACACGATCTGACCTTTTTCAGCAACACCATGGCTCGCGGCGCTCCTGGCCCACATAGAAACGCCAAACCGCCTGGCGTTTCTGGCTTGGCCACGATCTGGTCGAGTAGCAGTTGACCACCTACATGGCGGGGCAGAAACGCCAAACCATATGCCGTTACTGGAAGCACCATGTGCAGTGCCCGAGAAGAAACACCATGGATGGTGGCGTTTCCCGCAATGTGTGCCCGTGGCAACTTATCCATTATCAGAAGAAAGTCTGTTTGGTTTGACGTGTCTAGATTGAGCGGAAACGCCACAAGCCATGACATTATCAAAAGGATCAGATCGTGCTAAAAAATCCTAACATGATCAAAATAGTGATTTTGGCCTAAAAAGGGCTAGGGGATCAAGCGACACTAGGGTGGTTCATCAGGTCAAGCAGCTTGACCTGGATTTGCTTTGTCCAAAGTTGTAGCATGCATATCACATGCATGTGTGATGGTTAATGGCCCTGCGCTTACATCTACTCATATTGCTTCACTCCAACAACCGCCTGAGAGAGGTGGTTGGATAGGCGAGCTGCCGCTCCCAACCTCCGTCTGCAACGGCCTCGATCCTTGCCTCCTCCGTCGTCTTCTCCGATGACTGGAGAGGGTGGGGACCCCGGCAATTCGGCCCCGACGCACAGTTAGGGTAGGCTTCGTTTATGGGGCGGTGCTTCTAACCATGATGATGATAACGTATCCACAAAATAATGCCCAGGCTCCAATTGCGTCTAAATGCCTCAACGACGTCCATGGCAGTGTTGAGGAGTCGGTGGTTTTATGTCTTTCGTTGACTCTTCAATTCAACGTGCTTAGGTATTCGACCGGTGGTTGTCATACCTAGCGACATCACTGGTGGGAGAGAGCGGATGGCGGTTGCAGATGTGGACTTGAGGGTTGGTGGTGTCAGATCTGGTGCTCGGCCTTGTGCCCTCAACAACGTCGATGGCTGATGGTGGCTTTGGGACTCGAGCTGAGTGGGGATGATCCTCGGTTGACACACCATAGTGACAAAAGGCCTTGCCGGCGGCAGGCTTCTTCGGCAACTCACAACACCCTTCTGGGCTATGGCTCTCCCCTAAGTCCAAGTCCGACAATGGTTAGAGAAGACGATGGCGATTGCAGGATTACCTAAAGACTGTTGTATTTTTCTTTTCTTGTAGTGGTTTTCTGCAAAATTCTTTTAGTGAAATAAAAAATTACGTTTTGTGATACCGATGCATTCATGGTAGAAACAGAAACATGATTGCACATATGTTTTTTTCTCTTCGAATAGAAAAGCTATAAATATTATCTCGGTATTAGATACTCCCTTTGTAACTTAATGTAAACGGTAAAAAACGGCTTAGATTAAGTTACCGAGGTTGTACTTCATGATATTAATACGAGTATTTTTCTCTTTTATTAGGGCGAAAACGGAGATAAGCACGACTGTGTACTAGGGCACAAAATAGGGACTGGGTTAAATTGAGCTCTAGCTCACGTGAGCTTGGGATGAACAATAAAATAAAATGATAAAATTCTTAAAAAGAGAAAATTTGCATGGCAAGACCAAATAGCCATCGTCGGACGCCTGCACGGATACGGCTAAAATGGTGGATGTGGCGACTGACAAGTGGGGGCGAGCCGGTGGTTTGCGGACATGTACCTTTTTGGGAGAGGAGATTACATAATCGTGTACACTAGAAAAACAATCATCGAATCCGTGCGCACGGAAGACCGCATGAAAATGGCAGGTTTTGTTAGAAAATCGTGTGCTAAAGAAGCCAACCTCAGTTGTGCAGACAAGCATGTTGATTCTTTTTTATCTGGGAAAAAATATGTGTGTTCGCCGCGAATCAAATGTCTTTTTCTAGTAGTATTAGTTTGCCTTTGTTTGTCGTGATCATTTTTCAGACGCGAGTTGGCTGGCTTGCTGGACGCATGTGCGTTATTTATAAATCGTACACGCAGGTAGGAGTAGGATGATTGCAGCGTGCGGCATGGAGAATTGTGGCACTGGGTTCTCTGTACCTGGACACATTGCTACAGTGGCTTGTATACGTGACTCAGCTATGCTAGCTGCTGCACATTATCCCCACGCAGAATAGCGTGCGTCGGTGCCGTGAAACCGTAGTTGAACATGCATCCCCGCGGGCCGCGGCATCGGATACATGGCGAATTTGATGTTTTGACCACTTTGCGGACCATGGTTTAGTAAAATCAGGATTTGACCATTTTTCTTAACGCTGAGTTGTCGGCGGTAGGATATAATAGCCTACGTCAGGGGTCACGGCAGTAGGAACTTATCCACGTCGGTGCAGCTAAACACTTGTCTCCTTTGCGTCGACCCTACCGTCGAAGCTCTCGGCGGTAGACTGTTATACCCTACCGTCATTGACCTCGGCGGTAGGGTTTGAACAGTTATAATCCATGAGGGCGATAGGGTATAACAACCTATCGCCGTTGTGTCTGGAGGTGGGTTCTTCATCCACGTCACCAACGACCAACGACCGTCTATCTCTGCCATCACCCCTACTGCCAGGGGCCTCGGCCATAAGTAGTTATACCCTACCGCCATCGACTCCGGCGGTAGGAAAAGAGTCAGATCTCGAAAAAAATTCAAATCCGGGTCGGATCTGACTCAATTTTCGTAAAAGGGTCAAAACACCAAATTTGGCCTCGGATACATACGGCATCTAACTTTGGGTACGCCAATCTCACTCTCCACATTTTTAAACCAGACCGAAAGATCGTACATATATGCTCTACATTATAGAACGAAGAGGATATGATCAAGCATGAAACATGCATTCAAAATGCGTGTGGCAACAACATGCTCTATAAGGTGAGTCTGCGGTTGATAGCATCGGGGAGATACACTTCTGATGCATTATGCATAAAACTTGAAATGCCCTTTAAAAAATACATACTTTTTTAAGTTTTCGTGGGCCGAAGATGAGCAAACTCAAACCTCTAAGATACACAAGGTAAATCACCGCCATGTTAACACCGAGTAGAACATAGCCACGTGACACACATACTCATGCTCATGGGCACACAAATGTACTCCGATGACGTTGAAGATCGGAGACACGGGGTTGCAAAATCCATGATGTCACTGTATGTACCTTGCTCTCAACAAATTTTTGGCCCATTTGTAAAATATTGGGGCCCTAGAGTAAATAGTACCAACATCTTAATTAGTAAATACTCCCTCCGGTCCTTTTTTGTTTGCTTTTTAGCTCCAGCCCGGATACCAAGGAGAGGAGAGCTCAGCAAAATTTGGACTACTTTGCCCCTGAATTGCTACCGAGGGGATGTGGAGTAGTCTGCTGGGATGGATGGGAAGGAGTGGAAGAGGTAGGCGGCTGCCTCGGGAAGACGCGAAGGACGTTGGAGAGAGAGATGCGAGTAACTGCAGCACGCATGCATGCGATCGACTGGAAAGCAGGGGCATAACTGGAAGCAGACGCCAGAAAAAGCTAATACGCAGAGCATTGCGGGAAAAACGGATTTTTCCAGAACGCAGACAAAAAAGGACCGGAGGGAGTACAGTATAAGAGTGAAAAAGCTATTGTATAAACAAATCAACTGAAACAGCTGATGTCGTGGAAATTGTATAGCTAGGACCCGTGATGCAATTGAGACAAAGCATTTGACACCCATGATGCAGTTCAAACATGTTTGTCAGCTCCATCGCTACCAACTCCACCCTTGTCGTTTGCAACATTTCATATTGCATTATTTGTCAACCGCACTATTTCGACAACATCATTGTCCATTCAACTATAGCCATCTCAATGACAGCGCTGTCAAGAGCATCATTGTCAAAAACACCAATTCAAAATATGCAATTAAAACAAGCGGTGGAGTAGAAACAATGCACTTCAAATCATACTCATACCTTGTGGTCAATCATGCACATGTTAGCAAAATGCTTGATTTTTTCCTTCTGTGTTTTCATACATGACTTCAAACTTGGGGTTCGATCCTTAATAGGTTGGAGTGTACAACTGAAAGTACATGTACTGCCCATGTGTGGTTTTTGTAATTAATGGCAATACAAATGGACTAATGTTTGCATTGATTAATACAATTGAAGGAAAGTTTCGTTTGCAATGCATCAAGAAGATTGGATGAATCGAAGGATGTTCGTTCCATGGTGATGTAAGAAGGAGATCGAATGGATTCAGAATAAATGCCATATACATATTGTTGTGCATCATGGTTGAGCTCAATGATTGAATCAAATACAACCAAGATGAATTCAATGTGATGAACAAGATGTGATCTATATGTAGTTCGTTGAGGATCTCATGCTTAGGCCTATGGGTTGAACCATGAATGATCAAGATCTTGAGAGAATGATTAAAAATAAGAATTCTACATATGGCTTGAAGATAGGATCATGATGAGCTCATATGCTGAGTTATGGATGATTATGTCTTGAAGTAAGTAATTCAAGTGAAGAATTCATTGTGCCTCTCAAGAGACTATGTTGGAGCATGAAAACGAGCAAGTTATGGCCAATATGAGATTCATGGAGAAACTTGATATGGTCATGGTGTGATCATGTCCTGAAGCAATAAAGCATAGTGAAGATAACAATAGGGCCTTCAAGACATCAAGATTAATCATGGAGCAGAGATAAATGTGACCAATATGAAGATCAAAGATTGAACTCAAATATGGTCATCACACAAGAGCAAGTGATGTACCACATGGGATCTTGTGGTATGGTAAGTAATTGTCAATTACGCTTTGTGTATTAATCCTACTATGTGTTTTCTATATCTACATGGGTGAGGGAGTCCTGGATTAGGGGGTGTCCGGATAGCCGGACTCTTGGACTATGAAGATACAAGATTGATGACTTTGTCCCGTGTCCGGATGGGGCTTTCCTTGGCGTGGAAGGCAAGCTTGGCAATACGATATGTAGATCTCCTCCCGTTGTAACCGACTCTGTGTAACCCTAGCCCCTCCGGTGTCTATATAAACCGGAGGGTTTTAGTCCGTAGGACAACAACAATCATACCATAGGCTAGCTTCTAGGGTTTAGCCTCTCTGATCTCGTGGTAGATCTACTCTTGTACTACCCATATCATCAATATTAATCAATCAGGAGTAGGGTTTTACCTCCATCGAGAGGGCCCAAACCTGGGTAAAAACATTGTGTCCCTTGTCTCCTGTTACCATCCGCCTAGACGCACAGTTCGGGACCCCCTACCCGAGATCCGCCGGTTTTAACACCGACATTGGTGCTTTCATTGGGAGTTCCTCTATGCCGTCGCCATCAGGAAGGATGCCTCATCCCGTCTTTAAAGACGACACCCTTGCCAAGGAAGCTTTGGCTATCGGCCAAACTCTCCGACTAGGTCATTTTCTTATGACCGCCTGTTCGGCTGCTGCGCCGACGATGACTTCTCGGGTCATCAAAAGCAATCTTCACATCAACTCGAAATTCGCCGAGCAGTTAGATCCAATGGAGCTCTCCTCCCTAAACGATCTCTTGGATCGCATCGCCGCCCTGGGAATCGCTACAGACTACGGTCAGATTGGGCCTAAAACCGATCTGAGAGAGATCAACTCTCCCCAGCTCACCCATCACGTTGCAGTGGTGGAGGAACAATGCGGCGACCCTTCATCTATCTTAAGGACTAGCTATGTCTGGATTCCCGGTCCCTCCAAGACGGATACTCGGGGAAGGGAGGACGTCACTCAAACCCTGAACCTAAAGTCAGGCAGCAGGCTAAATTCACTGGACAACATCCAAGAATCCGAGCTTCCGAGTTCGGAAACTCCGTGGCCCTTGAGTCTCAGATTGGGTGAGGCTTCGGATTAAATTCCTCCCACCCACCCAAACATAAGCGATCTATCCCAAATTAGGAAAGAGCCCGACGAAACAGTACACCATTACTGGGCCAGATTCCTCCTGGTCATGAACAGGACAAGGGACTGCCGCGAGGAAGACGCAATTTTATTTTTCTGCAATAATTGCACGGACAAGGGAATCCTCAACGCCATAAGTCGTCGCGAAATTACACACTTCACCGACTTAGCATCCATAGTACGAAAGTATTGTGCAATGGAAAGCGCCTGGAAAACCGAAATAAAATTTTGGGACAATCCGGCCCTGAATACAAACCCAATCCGAAATAAAAGGGTGCTTTATCGCCAGACACCCGGGTTAAACACCAAAAAGCAAAAATCCTCTACAGGGCATGGAACCGTACTGGAAGAATGGCTCAATGGACCCTGTAAAATTCATAGTGCAGAGGGCGCCACACCAACTCATAGCCTTAGAGCATGTTGGATACTCCGGCAGGTGGCCAAAAGTGGCGAAGATCTTCTAAACCCAGAAGCCACAGAGTACCAGCCCTTGGATACCAGTACGGTATTAACAGTCTTCGAGACTTTCGCGCCAAATAATATGCGAAAACGAACACTCCGTAGCCTTGTCGAAGTCTACCATGTGGCAACAATAAACCCATGGAGTGACACGGCCATTACTTTCAATGCCAGTGATGAACCTAAATTCCGAACAGCACGAGCACCAGCCGCATTGGTCCTCAGTCCAATAGTGGACGACTTTCGACTCACCAAGGTACTCATGGACGGCGGCAGCGGATTGAACCTCATTTATGAGGAAACCCTTCAAAAAATGGAAATAGACTGGAACCGCATTGAGCGAAGCAGCACAACCTTCAGAGGAATAATCCCTAGCCGGAAAGCGCGTTGTACAGGAAAAATCACACTAGATGTGGTGTTCGGCACGCCGGACAATTATAGGTCCGAAGAGGTCACGTTCCAAGTGGCCCCATTCAGTAGCGGATACCACGCTCTATTAGGGCAGGAGGCGTTTACAATCTTCCAAGCCATACCCCATTACGGGTACATGAAGCTCAAAATGCCCGGGCCCAACGGAATCATCACTCTTGCTAGTGATCCGGACACAGCACTCTGCGCCGAAAATAAGATAGCCGCACTAGCCCTTGAGGCACTATCCGAAGCCCTAGCGGCTGAGGAACTAACTGCGCTGCGCTCCACGGTGAACAGGGACGACGTGATACTCGACAAAAGATCCAAGTCCACCTCCTTTAAACCAGCGGACGAAATAGCCAAATTCCAAGTCCATCCAACGGACCCTACAAAAACAGCTTCCATCGGGGCACAATTAAACCCTGATATAGACGCCGCACTACGAGAGTTCCTACGTGAAAACCGGGACATTTTTGCCTGGCACCCTTCAGACATGCCAGGAATCCCACGCAGGCTGACCGAGCACAGCCTAAATATCCTAAAAGGATTCAAGCCAGTCAAGCAGGCTCTTCGGCGTTTCTCCGAACCTAAGAGACAAGCCATGGGAGAGGAACTAGCCAAGCTATTGGAGGCCGGATTCATCAGAGACATAAAACATCCGGACTGGCTAGCAAACCTGGTGATGGTACCAAAGAAGGACAAATCCTGGCGCCTGTGCGTCGATTTTAAGGACCTCAACAAAGCTTGCCCAAAGGATCCCTTCCCCCTCCCCCGCATCAATCAAATTATCGAAGCTACCGCAGGACACGACTCATTGTGTTTCCTTGACGCATACTCCGGCTACCATCAAATTAAGATGGCAGAGTCAGATCAAGCCGCAACGGCATTCATCACACCATACGTCCCATTCTGCTTCAACACAATGCCCTTCGGGCTCAAAAACGCCGGCGCAACATATCAGCGCATGATTCAGACATGTCTGGCAAACCAGATCGGCAAAACAGTGGAGGCATACGTAGATGACGTGATCGTCAAAACCAAGCATGTCGAATCTCTAGTAGACGACTTGAGGCTCACATCCGATAACCTCCGAGCATACGACATCAAGCTCAACCCGGATAAATGCATTTTCGGCATACCGGCTAGAAAGCTCTTGGGCTTCATTGTATCTGGTAGAGGAATTGAAGCAAATCAAGCCAAGATCCGAGCTCTGTCACAATTGGATATCCCAAAGGACCTCAAACAAATACAAAAATTGACCGGATGCATAGCAGCTCTAAGCCGCTTTATCTCTGTTGGAAATATGCCCTAGAGGCAATAATAAAAGCATTATTATTATATTTCCTTATTCATGATAATTGTCTTTATTCGTGCTATAATTGTGTTATCCGGAAATCGTAATACATGTGTGAATAACAGACAACAACATGTCCTAGTTGACTAGCTCGTTGATCGATAGATAGTCATGGTTTCCTGACTATGGACATTGGATGTCATTGATAACGAGATCACATCATTAGGAGAATGATGTGATGGACAAGACCCAATCCTAAACATAGCATAAGATCGCATAGTTCGTTTGCTAGAGTTTTCCAATGTCAAGTATCCTTTCCTTAGACCATGAGATCGTGTAACTCCCGGATACCGTAGAAGTGCTTTGGGTGTACCAAACGTCACAACGTAACTGGGTGACTATAAAGGTATACTACGGGTATCTCTGAAAGTGTCTGTTGGGTTGACATGGATCGAGACTGGGATTTGTCACTCCGCTTGACGGAGAGGTATCACCGGGCCCTCTCGGTAATGCATCATCATAATGAGCTCAATGTGATCAAAGTGTTTGATCACGGGATCATGCATTATGATACGAGAAAAGTGACTTGCCGGTAGCGAGATTGAACGAGGTATTGGGATACCGACGATCGAATCTCGGGCAAGTAAAATACCGATTGACAAAGGGAATCGTATACGGGATTAATTGAATCCTCGACATCGTGGTTCATCCGATGAGATCATCGTGGAGCATGTGGGAGCCAACATGGGTATCCAGATCCCGCTGTTGGTTATTGCCCGAGAGCCGTCCCGGTCATGTCTGCATGTCTCCCGAACCCGTAGGGTCTACACACTTAAGGTTCGGTGACGCTAGGGTTGTGAAGATATGTATATGCAGTAACCCGAATGTTGTTCGGAGTCCCGGATGAGATCCCGGACGTCACGAGGACTTTCGGAATGGTCCGGAGGTAAAGATTTATATATGGGAAGTCATCATACGGACACCGGGAAGTTTCGGGGGCACATCGGTATTGTACCGGGGCCACCGAAGGGGTTCTGGGGGTCCACCGGGAGGGGCCACCTCTCCCGGAGGGCCTCATGGGCTGTATGAGGAAGGGAACCAGCCCAAAGTGGGCTGGTGCGCCTCCCCCCCAAGGGCCCATGCGCCTAGGGTTTGGGGAAACCCTGAGGGGGGCGCCCCCCCTTGCTTGGGGGGCAAGCCTCCTCCCCTAGGCCGCCGCCCCCCTCTAGATCCCATCTAGAGGGGCCGGCCCCCCTTGCCCCTTCCCCTATAAATAGAGGGGTGAGGGGAGGGCTGCGCACCCCTTGCCCTGGCGCCTCCCTCTCCCTCCCCAACACCTCCTCCTCCTCCGTTGAGCACGGCGAAGCCCTGCCGGAGTACTGTAGTTCCACCATCACCACGCCGTCGTGCTGCTGCTGGAGCCATCTTCCCCAACCTCTCCTTTGCCTTGCTGGATCAAGAAGAAGGAGACGTTACACTGACCGTACGTGTGTTGAACGCGGAGGTGCCGTGCTTTCGGTGCTAGGATCTCCGGTGATTTGGATCACGGTGTGTACGACTACTTCATCCCCGTTCGTTGAACGCTTCCGCTCGCGATCTACAAAGTGGTATGTAGATGCAATCTCTCTCTCCCATGACTCGTTGCTAGATGAACTCATAGATGGATCTTGGTGAAACCGTAGGAAATTTTTTGTTTTCTGCAACGTTCTCCAACAGTGGCATCATGAGCTAGGTCTATGCGTAGTTCTCTATTGCACGAGTAGAACACAATTTGTTGTGGGCGTAGATGTTGTCAACTTTCTTGCCGCTACTAGTCTTATCTTGCTTCAGCGGTATTGTGGGATGAAGCGGCCCGGACCAACCTTACACGTACTCTTACGTGAGACCGGTTCCACCGACTAACATGCATTAGTTGCATAAGGTGGCTGGCGGGTGTCTGTCTCTCCCACTTTAGTTGGAGCGGATTCGATGAAAAGGGTCCTTATGAAGGGTAAATAGAAGTTGACAAATCACGTTGTGGCTTTTACGTAGGTAAGAAAACGTTCTTGCTAGAACCCTAATTCAGCCACGTAAAACTTGCAACAACAATTAGAGGACGTCTAACTTGTTTTTGCAGCAAGTGCTTTGTGATATGATATGGCCAAAGTTGTGATGAATGATGAATGATCTATATGTGATGTATGAGATGTTCATGCTATTGTAATAGGAATCACGACTTGCATGTCGATGAGTATGACAACCGGCAGGAGCCATAGGAGTTGTCTTTATTTTGTATGACCTGCGTGTCATTGAGAAACGCCATGTAAATTACTTTACTTTATTGCTAAACGCGTTAGCCATAGTAGTAGAAGTAATAGTTGGCGAGCAACTTCATGGAGACACGATGATCATGATGATGGAGATCATGGTGTCAAGCCGGTGACAAGATGATCATGGAGCCCCAAGATGGAGATCAAAGGAGCTATGTGATATTGGCCATATCATGTCACGTTTATTATTTGATTGCATGTGATGTTTATCATGTTTTGCATCTTGTTTACTTAGAACGACGGTAGTAAATAAGATGATCCCTCATAATAATTTCAAGAAAGTGTTCCCCCTAACTGTGCACCGTTGCGACAGTTCGTTGTTTCGAAGCACCACGTGATGATCGGGTGTGATAGATTCTAACGTTCACATACAACGGGTGTAAGACAGATTTACACATGCAAACACTTAGGTTGACTTGACGAGCCTAGCATGTACAGACATGGCCTCGGAACACAGAAGACCGAAAGGTCGAGCATGAGTCGTATAGAAGATACAATCAACATGAAGATGTTCACCGATGTTGACTAGTCCGTCTCACGTGATGATCGGACACGGCCTAGTTGACTCGGATCATGTAATACTTAGATGACTAGAAGAGGGATGTCTATCTAAGTGGGAGTTCATTAAATAATTTGATTAAATGAACTTTATTATCATGAACTTAGTCTAAATTTTTTACAATATGTCTTGTAGATCAAATGGCCAACGTAGTCCTCAACTTCAACGCGTTCCTAGAGAAAACCAAGCTGAAAGACGATGGCAACAACTATACGGACTAGGTCCGGAACCTGAGGATCATCCTCATAGCTGCCAAGAAAGATTATGTCCTACGAGCACCGCTGGGTGACGCGCCTATTCTCCCAGCAGAACAAGACGTTATGAACGCTTGGCAGTCACGCTGCGATGATTACTCCCTCGTTCAGTGCGGCATGCTTTACAGCTTAGAGCCGGGGCTCCAAAAGCGTTTTGAGAGACATGGAGCATATGAGATGTTCGAAGAGCTGAAAATGGTTTTCCAAGCTCATGCCCGGGTCGAGAGATATGAAGTCTCCGACAAATTCTTTAGCTGTAAGATGGAGGAAAATAGCTCTGTCAGTGAACACATACTCAAAATGTCTGGGTTGCACAACCGCTTGACTCAACTGGAGGTTAATCTCTCGGATGAAGCGGTCATTGACAGAATCCTCCAGTCGCTTCCACCTAGCTACAAGAGCTTTGTGATGAACTACAATATGCAGGGGATGGTAAAGACCATTCCTGGGGTATATGCTATGCTGAAATCAGCAGAGGTAGAAATCAAGAAGGAGCATCAAGTGTTGATGGTGAATAAAACCACTAAGTTCAAGAAGGGCAAGGGTAAAAAGAACTTCAAGAAGGACGGCAAGGAAGTTGCCGCGCCCGGTAAGCAAGTTGCCGGGAAGAAGCCAAAGAATGGACCCAAGCCCGAGACTGAATGTTTTTATTGCAAGGGAAGTGGTCACTGGAAGCGGAACTGCCCCAAATACTTAGCGGACAAGAAGGCCGGCAAAACAAAAGGTATATGTGATATACATGTAATTGATGTGTACCTTACCAGTACTCGTAGTAGCTCTTGGGTATTTGATACCGGTGCAGTTGCTCACATTTGTAACTCAAAGCAGGAGCTGCGGAATAAACGGAGACTGGCGAAGGACGAGGTGACGATGCGCGTCGGGAATGGTTCCAAGGTCGATGTGATCGCCGTCGGCACGCTACCTCTACATTTACCTACGGGATTAGTTTTAAACCTCAATAATTGTTATTTAGTGCCAAGTTTGAGCATGAACATTGTATCTGGATCTTGTTTAATTCGAGATGGCTACTCATTTAAATCCGAGAATAATGGTTGTTCTATTTATATGAGAGATATGTTTTATGGTCATGCTCCGATGGTTAATGGTTTATTCTTAATGAATCTCGTACGTGATGATACACATATTCATAGTGTGAATACCAAAAGAGTTAAAGTTGATAACAATAGTCCCACATATTTGTGGCACTGCCGCCTTGGTCACATAGGTGTCAAACGCATGAAGAAGCTCCATGCATATGGACTTTTAGAGTCTCTTGATTATGAATCATTTGACACGTGCGAACCATGCCTCATGGGTAAAATGACCAAGACTCCGTTCTCAGGAACAATGGAGCGAGCAACCAACTTATTGGAAATCATACATACCGATGTGTGCGGTCCAATGAGTGTTGAGGCTCGCGATGGCTATCGTTATGTTCTCACCCTCACTGATGACTTGAGTAGATATGGGTATGTCTACTTAATGAAACACAAGTCTGAGACCTTTGAAAAGTTCAAGGAATTTCAGAGTGAGGTTAAAAATCAATGTGATAGAAAGATCAAGTTTCTACGATCAGATCGTGGAGGAGAATACTTGAGTCACGAATTTGGCACGCACTTAAGAAAATGTGGAATAGTTTCACAACTCACGCCCCCTGGAACACCTCAGCGTAATGGTGTGTCCGAACATCGTAATCGCACTCTATTAGATATGGTGCGATCTATGATGTCTCTTACCGATTTACCGCTATCTTTTTGGGGCTATGCTTTAGAGACTGCCGCATTCACTTTAAATAGGGCTCCGTCGAAATCCGTTGAGACGACACCGTATGAATTATGGTTTGGGAAGAAACCTAAGCTGTCGTTTCTAAAAGTTTGGGGATGCGATGCTTATGTCAAGAAACTTCAACCTGAAAAGCTCGAACCCAAGTCGGAAAAATGCGTCTTCATAGGATACCCTAAAGAAACTTTTGGGTATACCTTCTACCTCAGATCCGAAGGCAAGATCTTTGTTGCCAAGAATGGATCCTTTCTAGAGAAAGAGTTTCTCTCGAAAGAAGTAAGTGGGAGGAAAGTAGAACTTGATGAAGTGTTACCTCTTGAACCGGAAAATGGCGAAGCTCAGGAAAACGTTTCTGAGGTGCCTGCACCGACTAGAGAGGAAATTAATGATGATGATCAAGATACTCGAACTATGAGGAAGCAATGGCGGGCCCGGATTCCGACAAATGGCTAGAAGCCATGAAATCCGAGATAGGATCCATGTATGAAAACAAAGTATGGACTTTGACAGACTTGCCCGATGATCGGCGAGCGATAGAAAATAAATGGATCTTTAAGAAGAAGACAGACGCGGATGGTAATGTGACCATCTATAAAGCTCGGCTTGTCGCTAAGGGTTATCGACAAGTTCACGGAATTGACTACGATGAGACTTTCTCACCGGTAGCGAAGCTGAAGTCCGTCCGAATCATGTTAGCAATTGCCGCATTCTACGATTATGAAATATGGCAAATGGACGTCAAAACGACATTCCTTAATGGTTTCCTTAAGGAAGAATTGTATATGATGCAGCCGGAAGGTTTTGTCGATCCTAAGAATGCTGACAAGGTGTGCAAGCTCCAACGCTCGATTTATGGGCTGGTGCAAGCATCTCGGAGTTGGAACATTCGCTTTGATGAGATGATCAAAGCGTTTGGATTTACACAGACTTATGGAGAAGCCTGTGTTTACAAGAAAGTGAGTGGGAGCTCTGTAGCATTTCTCATATTATATGTAGACGACATACTTTTGATGGGAAATGATATAGAACTCTTGGAGAACATTAAGGCCTACTTGAATAAAAGTTTTTCAATGAAGGACCTTGGAGAAGCTGCTTATATATTAGGCATCAAGATCTATAGAGATAGATCAAGACGCCTCATAGGTCTTTCACAAAGCACATACCTTGATAAGATATTGAAGAAGTTCAATATGGATCAATCTAAGAAAGGGTTCTTACCTGTGTTACAAGGTGTGAAATTGAGCTCAGCTCAATGTCCGACCACGGCAGAAGATATAGAAGAGATGAGTGTCATCCCCTATGCCTCAGCCATAGGTTCTATTATGTATGCCATGCTGTGTACCAGACCTGATGTAAACCTTGCCGTAAGTTTGGTAGGAAGGTACCAAAGTAATCCCGGCAAGGAACACTGGACAGCTGTCAAGAATATCCTGAAGTACCTGAAAAGGACCAAGGAAATGTTTCTCGTTTATGAAGGTGACGAAGAGCTCGTCGTAAAGGGTTACGTCGACGCTAGCTTCGACACAGATCTGGATGACTCTAAGTCACAAACCGGATACGTGTATATTTTGAATGGTGGGGCAGTAAGCTGGTGCAGTTGCAAGCAAAGCGTCGTGGCGGGATCTACATGTGAAGCGAAGTACATGGCAGCCTCGGAGGCAGCACATGAAGCAATTGGGTTGAAGGAGTTCATCACCGACCTCGGAGTCATACCCAATGCGTCGGGGCCAATCAAACTCTTCTGTGACAACACTGGAGCTATTGCACTTGCCAAGGAGCCCAGGTTTCACAAGAAGACCAGGCACATCAAGCGTCGCTTCAACTCCATTCGTGAAAATGTTCAAGATGGAGACATAGAAATTTGTAAAGTGCACACGGATCTGAATGTCGCAGATCCGTTGACTAAACCTCTCCCTAAGGCAAAACATGATCAACACCAGAACTCTATGGGTGTTCGATTCATTACAATGTAACTAGATTATTGACTCTAGTGCAAGTGGGAGACTGTTGGAAATATGCCCTAGAGGCAATAATAAAAGCATTATTATTATATTTCCTTATTCATGATAATTGTCTTTATTCGTGCTATAATTGTGTTATCCGGAAATCGTAATACATGTGTGAATAACAGACAACAACATGTCCCTAGTAAGCCTCTAGTTGACTAGCTCGTTGATCGATAGATAGTCATGGTTTCCTGACTATGGACGTTGGATGTCATTGATAACGAGATCACATCATTAGGAGAATGATGTGATGGACAAGACCCAATCCTAAACATAGCATAAGATCGCATAGTTCATTTGCTAGAGTTTTCCAATGTCAAGTATCCTTTCCTTAGACCATGAGATCGTGTAACTCCCGGATACCGTAGGAGCGCTTTGGGTGTACCAAACGTGACAACGTAACTGGGTGACTATACAGGTATACTACGGGTATCTCTGAAAGTGTCTGTTGGGTTGACATGGATCGAGACTGGGATTTGTCACTCCGCTTGACGGAGAGGTATCACCGGGCCCTCTCGGTAATGCATCATCATAATGAGCTCAATGTGATCAAAGTGTTTGATCACGGGATCATGCATTACGATACGAGAAAAGTGACTTGCCGGTAGCGAGATTGAACGAGGTATTGGGATACCGACGATCGAATCTCGGGCAAGTAAAATACCGATTGACAAAGGGAATCGTATACGGGATTAATTGAATCCTCGACATCGTGGTTCATCCGATGAGATCATCGTGGAGCATGTGGGAGCCAACATGGGTATCCAGATCCCGCTGTTGGTTATTGCTCGAGAGCCGTCTCGGTCATGTCTGCATGTCTCCCGAACCCGTAGGGTCTACACACTTAAGGTTCGGTGACGCTAGGGTTGTGAAGATATGTATATGCAGTAACCCGAATGTTGTTCGGAGTCCCGGATGAGATCCCGGACGTCACGAGGAGTTTCGGAATGGTCTGGAGGTAAAGATTTATATATGGGAAGTCATCATACGGACACCGGGAAGTTTCGGGGGCACATCGGTATTGTACCGGGGCCACCGAAGGGGTTCTGGGGTACACCGGGAGGGGCCACCTCTCCCGGAGGGCCTCATGGGCTGTATGAGGAAGGGAACCAGCCCAAAGTGGGCTGGTGCGCCTCCCCCCCAAGGGCCCATGCGCCTAGGGTTGGGGGAAACCCTGAGGGGGGGCGCCCCCCCCTTGCTTGGGGGGGCAAGCCTCCTCCCCTAGGCCGCCGCCCCCCCTCTAGATCCCATCTAGAGGGGCCGGCCCCCCTTGCCCCTTCCCCTATAAATAGAGGGGTGAGGGGAGGGCTGCGCACCCCTTGCCCTGGCGCCTCCCTCTCCCTCCCCAACACCTCCTCCTCCTCCGTTGAGCACGGCGAAGCCCTGCCGGAGTACTGTAGTTCCACCATCACCACGCCGTCGTGCTGCTGCTGGAGCCATCTTCCCCAACCTCTCCTTTGCCTTGCTGGATCAAGAAGAAGGAGACGTTACACTGACCGTACGTGTGTTGAACGCGGAGGTGCCGTGCTTTCGGTGCTAGGATCTCCGGTGATTTGGATCACGGTGTGTACGACTACTTCATCCCCGTTCGTTGAACGCTTCCGCTCGCGATCTACAAAGTGGTATGTAGATGCAATCTCTCTCTCCCATGACTCGTTGCTAGATGAACTCATAGATGGATCTTGGTGAAACCGTAGGAAATTTTTTGTTTTCTGCAACGTTCTCCAACAATCTCCCGCTTGGGAGAAAAGGCATTACCCCTTTATCGCCTCCTCCGGCGCACCGAACACTTTGAGTGGACGGATGCCGCCACGGCCGGACTCGACGAAATAAAAACCATATTGGCAACAAACCCAGTCCTGGCCGCGCCAAACATCGGCGAACCAATGCTATTATACATTGCGGCAACTCATCAAGTTGTAAGCGCAGTACTCGTTGTCGAACGAGAAACGGACGGACACAAATTCCCCCTTCAAAAGCCGGTTTACTATGTGTCCACGGTCCTTACTCCATGCAAGTCACGGTACCCGCCTTATCAAAAGATGGCGTACGCGGTATTCATGGCATCCCGGAAACTGCGGCACTACTTTCAAGAGTGTTCGATAACGGTGGCCTCGGAAGTGCCACTTAACGATATTATAAACAACCGCGACGCGACGGGCCGGATTGCCAAATGGGCCATTGAGCTCCTCCCGTTCGACATAACTTACAAGCCACGTCGAGCTATTAAGTCGCAAGTTTTGGCCGACTTCGTCGCCGAATGGACGGAAGCCGAACTCCCTAAAGAGTACGGCACATATTCCAACTGGATCATGCACTTCGACGGCTCCAAAATGTTGGCTGGTCTGGGGGCTGGCGTCGTTTTGACGTCCCCAACTGGAGATACCGTTCAATACGTACTTCAGATAATGTATACGGACTCCAACAACGCAGCCGAATATGAGGCCCTTCTACATGGTCTCCGGATGGCAGTATCCATGGGCATTCAACGCCTATAGGTGCGCGGGGATTTGAACCTCGCGATATCCCAAATAAATGGAGACTTTGATGCCAAGGATCCAAAAATGGCAGCTTATCGCAACGCCGTCCTAAAAATGTCAGCTCGGTTCGAGGGGCTCGAATTTCACCATATAGCCCGGGAAAACAATCAGGCGGCAGATGTCCTGGCACGCATCGGTGCAAAACGCGATGCCGTCCCTCCCAACATCTTCTTGGAAAGGCTGTTCAAGCCATCCGTAGTATGGGAAGGGGAACCCGGAAATAATATACCGGACCCAACCGCACCGCCCGACACCGAACACTCTGACTTAATTGGAGGCTCTGGCAACGAGATAACATCTTCAGCCCACGTAGTAATGGCAGTCATCGCCCCGTGGACAGAGCCATTCCTAGCCTTCCTAACTAGACAGGAACTTCCTGAGGACCAAAACGAGGCACGCTGCATAGTGCGGCGATCTAAAGCCTATAAAGTCCATGAGGGAGAGCTTTATAAGAAAAGCACCACCGGAGTCCTTCAAAGGTGTATCTCCGAAGAGGAAGGGCGAAATCTCCTGGCTGAAATCCATACCGGACTCGGCAGTCACCACGCTGCAGCCCGGGCCCTTGTAAGCAAGGCCTTCCGTACAAGATTCTATTGGCCGACGGCCCAGGCCGACGCTCAGGACTTAGTCCGACGATGCGTTGGTTGCCAGCTTTTTGCTAACCAAAGCCATATGCCACCCACCGCCCTCCAAACTATCCCCATCACCTGGCCCTTCGTGGTCTGGGGGCTTGACATGGTTGGACCCCTTAAAGGAGGAACCCGCAAGCAAAAATACTTACTGGTCATGGTGGATAAGTTCACCAAATGGATAGAGGCCAAGCCTGTTAAGACGGCCGAATCCGGACCGGTGATAGACTTCATATCCGGGGTCGTACACCGTTACGGCGTCCCCCACAGCATCATCACTGATAACGGCACGAACTTTACGACCGACGAGATAAAACTCTGGTGCAAAAACATGGGCATCAAGCTCGACTATGCTTCAGTCTATCACCCACAAACTAACGGTCAGGTCGAGCGAGCAAATGGTCTAATTATGAGCGGCATCAAACCCAGATTAGTGCGGTCCCTCAAGGAATCTAACACGTACTAGGTAGAGGACCTCGACTCCGTACTCTGGGGGCTGCGGACCATGCCGAACCTCACTACCGGATACACACCATTCTTCATGGTGTACGGCGCAGAGGCAGTTCTGCCCTGTGACATAATACATGACTCACCTCGAGTGCGCATGTACGAAGAAAGAGAAGCCGAGCTCGATCGGCAGGACAGTTTGGACGCCTTGGAGGAGGAGCGTGACGTGGCTAAAGCCCGTTCTGCGTTCTATCAATAGCAGGCTCGAAGATACCAAAGCAGAGAAGTATGGGCCAAAACTTACAATGTTGGCGAGTTAGTTCTACGCCTGCCGGATAAGAAAAAGGACAAACTCAAGCCCAAGTGGGAAGGTCCCTTCATTATTGACCAAGTCCTGACCGGTGGAGCGTACCGTCTGCGGGATGCATCGGATAACCGACTCGAGTCGAACCCATGGAACGCAGCCCGACTCCGAAGATTCTATGCCTAGCGCCGGACTCTGTGTTCGTCTCCTTCCTCTGTCCATTTTTTATATCTATCTTACATTTCTCTCCTTCTCCCCCTCTTTTCTTTCACAGCCTTTAAGGGCCCATTTTTGCCTTGTTCGCACATAACTGACACGCTATCCGCGCTCCTTATACATGGGGGCTTCTTTTACAGAAGCTTATTCATACGGGCTTCATGCCCAACACATGTGTTATACTTCCGCATGTAACCTTTATTCACCATTATATGCATCGATATGACTTCAGTTTTGGCCAAGCTGGGTTGCCTGGCTCTTGTATTTATGCCCTACATTCCCGTTAATTCGGCTAGGGCATAAGGGGAGCACCTCTGCGATTGTTAGTGTCAGGTCAGTCGGATGTATACCTCAGACTGGGTGAAGCCGAAAGCTAGCATTCTTAAGGGAATATTCGGTCGGTGAACTAAAGATGATTTCACACTTTTTACTTATGCGCCCCCAGATGTTTTTTCTGCGTCCCTTTTCGCAGTCCGGACATGCACTTTAGGGCATGCCTCCCAGGGAAAGGAACCCCTAACGGAACTATTCTCCTTGGAAGATGTTTCTTACTAACCATGTAATATAACATAACTAGTTGGGCACTTGTCCGTTAAAGCACTAATGACCCCTACGCCTGGTCTCCATGCATGCCCCGGTTCTTACATAACCGAGAGGGTATTCGGATACACTCCGGACCGTCAGGTCTCAAGGTTGAAGCAAAAAGGTCCGCCACGACAAAGGATCTACAATCCGGCTAGAAGGCATTATACATGTCACTTTAAATTACATAGTCAATTTGACTGGTTGAATTCCTCTTCAATACCATCCAATAGGCCACATGTCTATGTTTGTCTTTAGCACTAGCACTAGCACTAGCACTAGCACTAGCCTCTTCACTTTATACCTTAATTTCTTCGTATAAGGTAATAGGTATAACACTAGCACTAGCACCCATATCACATAAGCCATGATAACAATGATCTCCTATTTTAACAGAAATAACAGGCACGCCTACCACATGCCTATGTTTGTCTTTAGCACAAGGTTTAGCAATTCTAGCAGTTTCACCGCAGAACTGAATAACATGCCCATCAATATTATCAGCCAAGAGATCTTTAACAATAGCAACATTAGGTTCAACTTTAACTTGCTCAGGAGGTGTATAAGTTCTAATATTGCTTTTACGAACCATAGTTGAAGCTTTAGCATGATCCTTTATTCTAACAGGGAAAGGTGGTTTCTCAACATAAGAAGTAGGAACAATAGGATCATTATAAGTGACAGTCTTTTCTTCAACTTTAATAGGTGCGGCTACTTTTACTTCTACGGGAGGATGATATTTAAACCACTTCTCCTTAGGAAGATCAACATAAGTAGCAAAAGATTCACACAAAGAAGCTACTATCTCAGAGTCAAGTCCATATTTAGTGCTAAATTTACGAAAAATATCGGTATCCATAAAAGATTTAACACAATCAAACTTAGGTGTCATACCTAACTCCTTACCTTCGTCGAGATCCCAATCTTCAGAGTTGCCTTTAATTCTATCCAATAAATTCCATTTAAATTCAATAGTCTTCATCATAAAAGAGCCAGCACAAGAAGTATCGAGCATGGTGCGATTGTTATCAGAAAGCCGAGCATAAAAACTTTGAAGAATTGTTTCTCTTGAGAGCTCATGAATATAACATTGATTTAAGCCTCCCCCAAGCTTGAGCGATGCTTTCTCCTTCGCGAGGCCAAAAATTATATATATAATTGCGATCACGATGAACAAGATGCATATGATAAAATTTCTGATGAAATTCCAATTTCAATCGTCTGTAGTTCCATGATCTCGTATCATCACTTGGCCTATACCATGTCAATGCATCTCCCTTCAAAGATAAAGGGAAAACCTCCTTCTTGACAACATCATCGGGTATACCTGCAAGCTTAAATAATCCACAAACCTCATCCACATATATTAGGTGCTCATCAGGATGCTTGGTTCCATCTCCTGCAAAAGGGTTAGCTAACAGTTTTTCTATCATACCCGAAGGAACTTAAAAGGAAATAATTTCATTTTCAATAGGTTCAGTAGGTTGAGGAGCAACTCTTTACTCTACTGGTCGGGGTGAAGATACCCCGAACAATCCCCTCAGAGGATTACTTTCCATAGTAACAAGTGACAGTAAATTTCAGCACACTATATAAATTTTTCCTTACCAAATTCCACCTACCAAAGGCGCTTCACTCCCCGGCAACGGCGCTAGAAAAGAGTCTTGATGACCCACAAGTATAGGGGATCTATCGTAGTCCTTCCGATAAGTAAGAGTGTCTAACCCAACGAGGAGCAGAAGGAAATGATAAGCGGTTTTCAGCAAGGTATTCTCTGCACATACTGAAATATGTGGTAACAGATAGTTTTGTGATAAGATAAATTGTAACGAGCAACAAGTAACAAAAGTAAATAAAGTGTAGAAGGTGGCCCAATCCTTTTTGTAGCAAAGGACAAGCCTGGACAAACTCTTATATAAGGAAAAGCTCTCTCGAGGACACATGGGAATATCGCTAGTTTTCATCACGTTCATATGATTCGCGTTCGGTACTTTGATAATTTGATATGTGGGTGGACCGGTGCTTGGGTGCTGTTCTTACTTGAACAAGCATCCCACTTATGATTAACCTCTATTCCAAGCATCCGCAACTACAACAAAAGTATTAAGGTAAACCTAACCATAGCATGAAACATATGGATCCAAATCAGCCCCTTACGAAGCAACGCATAAACTAGGGTTTAAGCTTCTGTCACTCTAGCAACCCATCATCTACTTATTACTTCCCAATGCCTTCCTCTAGGCCCAAATAATGGTGAAGTGTTATGTAGTCGACATTCACATAACACCACTAGAGGCTAGACAACATACATCTCATCAAAATATCAAACGAATACCAAATTCACATGACTACTAATAGCAAGACTTCTCCCATGTCCTCAGGAACAAACGTAACTACTCACAAAGCATATTCATGTTCATAATTAGAGGGTAATAATATGCATAAAGGATCTGAACATATGATCTTCCACCAAATAAACCAACTAGCATCAACTACAAGGAGTAATCAACACTACTAGCAACCTACTAGTACCAATCCCGGACTTGGAGACAAGAATTGGATACAAGAGATGAACTAGGGTTTTGAGATGAGATGGTGCTGGTGAAGATGTTGATGGAGATTGCCCTCTCCCGATGAGAAGAGCGTTGGTGATGATGATGGCGATGATTTCCCCCTCCCGGAGGGAAGTGTCCCCGGCAGAACAGCTCTGCCGGAGCCCTAGATTGGTTCCGCCTCGTGGCGGTGGAGTCTCGTCCCGAAAGGTTGCTTATGATTTTTTTCCTCATCGAAAGACCTCATATAGCAGAAGATGGGCATCGGAGAGCCAACAGGGGGCCCACGAGGTAGGGGGCGCGCCCAGGGGGGTAGGGCGCGCCCCCACCCTCGTGGACAAGTGGGCCCCCCCTCTGGTGAACTTCTTCTGCTGGATATTTTTTTATTATTTCCAAAAATGACTTTCGTGGAGTTTCAGGACTTTTGGAGTTGTGCAGAATAGGTCTCTAATATTTGCTCCTTTTCCAGCCCAGAATTCCAGCTGCCGGCATTCTCCCTCCTTATGTAAACCTTGTAAAATAAGAGAGAAGTATTATGACATAACGTGTAATAACAACCCATAATGCAATAAATATCGATATAAAAGCATTATGCAAAATGGACGTATCATGGGCCTTTGTGGAGAAGAGGAGATGTGGCCAGGGCAGGGCCGCGCGCCCTTGCCCCCTAGTCCGAATAGGACAAGGAGAGGGGGGCGGCGCGCCCCCTTTCCTTCCTCTCTCCCTCCTCTTTCCCCCTCCACTCCTAATCCAACAAGGAAAAGGGAGGGAGTTCTACTCCTGGTGGGAGTAGGACTCCTCCTGGCGCGCCCCTCCTGGCCGGCCGCACCTCCTCCCATTGCTCCTTTATATACGGGGGCAGGGGGCACCCTAGAGATACAACAATTGATCGTTTGATCTTTTAGCCGTGTGCGGTGCCCCCCTCCACCATAGTCCACCTCGATAATACTGTAGCGGTGCTTAGGCAAAGCCTTGCGTCGGTAGAACATCATCATTGTCATCACGCCGTCGTGCTGACAAAACTCTCCCTCAACACTCGGCTGGATCGGAGTTCGAGGGACGTCATCGGGCTGAACGTGTGTTGAACTCGGAGGTGCTGTGCGTATGGTACTTGATCGGTCAGATCGTGAAGACGTACGACTACATCAACCGCGTTGTGCTAACGCTTCAGCTTTCTGTCTACGAGGGTACATGGACAACACTCTCCCCTCTCGTTGCTATGCATCACCATGATCTTGCGTGTGCGTAGATTTTCTTTTGAAATTACTACGTTCCCCAACAGTGGCATCCGAGCCTGGTTTTATGCGTAGATGTTATATGCACGAGTAGAACACAAGTGAGTTGTGGGCGATATAAGTCATACTGCTAGCATGTCATACTTTGGTTCGGCGGTATTGTTGGATGAAGCGGCCCGGACCGACATTACGCGTACGCTTACGCGAGACTGGTTCTACGGACGTGCTTTGCACATAGGTGGCTGGCGGGTGTCAATTTCTCCAACTTTAGTTGAACCGAGTATGGCTACGCCCGGTCCTTGTGAAGGTTAAAACATCACCAACTTGACAAACTATCGTTGTGGTTTTGATGCGTAGGTAAGAACGGTTCTTGCTAAGCCCAGTAGCAGCCACGTAAAACTTGCAACAACAAAGTAGAGGACATCTAACTTGTCTTTGCAGGGCATGTTGTGATGTGATATGGTCAAGACATGATGCTAAATTTTATTGTATGAGATGATCATGTTTTGTAACCGAGTTATCGACAACTGGCAGGAGCCATATGGTTGTCGCTTTTATTGTATGCAATGCAATCGCCCTGTAATGCTTTACTTTATCACTAAGCAGTAGCGATAGTCGGAGAAGCATAAGATTGGCGAGACGACAATGATGCTACGATAGAGATCAAGGTGTCACGCCGGTGATGATGGTGATCATGACGGTGCTTCGGAGATGGAGATCACAAGCACAAGATGATGATGGCCATATCATATCACTTATATTGATTGCATGTGATGTTTATCTTTTATGCATCTTATCTTGCTTTAATTGACGGTAGCATTATAAGATGCTCTCTTACTAAATTTCAAGATAAAAGTGTTCTCCCTGAGTATGCACCGTTGCCAAAGTTCGTCGTGCCCAGACACCACGTGATGATCGGGTGTGATAAGCTCTACGTCCATCTACAACGGGTGCAAGCCAGTTTTGCACACGTAGAATACTCAGGTTAAACTTGACGAGCCTAGCATATGCAGATATGGCCTCGGAACACTGAGACCGAAAGGTCGAGCGTGAATCATATAGTAGATATGATCAACATAGTGATGTTCACCATTGAAAACTACTCCATTTCACGTGATGATCGGTTATGGTTTAGTTGATTTGGATCACGTGATCACTTAGATGATTAGAGGGATATCTATCTAAGTGGGAGTTCTTAAGTAATATGATTAATTGAACTTAAATTTATCATGAACTTAGTACCTGATAGTATCTTGCTTGTCTATGTTGATTGTAGATAGATGGCCCGTGCTGTTGTTCCATTGAATTTTAATGCGTTCCTTGAGAAAGCAAAGTTGAAAGATGATGGTAGCAATTACATGGACTGGGTCCGTAACTTGAGGATTATCGTCATTGCTGCACAGAAGAGTTACGTCCTGGAAGCACCGCTAGGTGTACCACTGTTGGAAATATGCCCTAGAGGCAATAATAAATTGATTATTATTATATTTCCTTGTTCATGATAATCGTTTATTATCCATGCTAGAATTGTATTAATAGGAAACTCAGATACATGTGTGGATACATAGACAACACCATGTCCCTAGTAAGCCTCTAGTTGACTAGCTCGTTGATCAATAGATGGTTACGGTTTCCTAACCATGGACATTGGATGTCATTGATAACGGGATCACATCATTAGGAGAATGATGTGATGGACAAGACCCAATCCTAAGCCTAGCACAAGATCATGTAGTTCGTATGCTAAAGCTTTTATAATGTCAAGTATCATTTCCTTAGACCATGAGATTGTGCAACTCCCGGATACCGTAGGAATGCTTTGGGTGTGCCAAACGTCACAACGTAACTGGGTGGCTATAAAGGTACACTACAGGTATCTCCGAAAGTATCTGTTGGGTGGCACGAATCGAGATTGGGATTTGTCACTCCGTGTGACGGAGAGGTATCTCTGGGCCCACTCGGTAGGACATCATCATAATGTGCACAATGTGATCAAGGAGTTGATCACGGGATGATGTGTTGCGGAACGAGTAAAAGAGACTTGCCGGTAACGAGATTGAACAAGGTATCGGGATACCGACGATCGAATCTTGGGCAAGTATCGTACCGATAGACAAAGGGAATTGTATACGGGATTGATTAAGTCCTTGACATCGTGGTTCATCCGATGAGATCATCGTGGAACATGTGGGAGCCAACATGGGTATCCAGATCCCGCTGTTGGTTATTGACCGGAGAACATCTCGGTCATGTCTGCATGTCTCCCGAACCCGTAGGGTCTACACACTTAAGGTTCGATGACGCTAGGGTTATAAAGGAAGCTTGTATGTGGTTACCGAATGTTGTTCGGAGTCCCGGATGAGATCCCGGACGTCACGAGGAGTTCCGGAATGGTCCGGAGGTAAAGATTTATATATAGGAAGTCCTATTTCGGCCATCGGGACAAGTTTCGGGGTCATCGGTATTGTACCGGGACCACCGGAGGGGTCCCGGGGCCCACCGGGTGGGACCACCCATCCCGGAGGGTCCCATGGGCTGAAGTGGGAAGGGATCCAGCCCAAAGTGGGCTGGGGCGCCACTTCCCTTATGGCCCATGCGCCTAGGGTGAAAGGGGAACCCTAAAGAAGAGTCCCAAGGAGGGAAGGCACCTCCTAGGTGCCTTGGGGGGGAGGGAAACCTCCCCTGGCTGCCGCCCCCTAGGAGATTGGATCTCCTAGTGCTGGCGCACCCCCCCTTGGGATCCCTATATATAGTGGGGGTAGAGGGCCTCTTGGGATACACCTTTTGCCTTTGGTGCAGCCCCTCCCTCTCCCAAGTTCTTCTCCTCTCCCGCAGGTGCTTGGCGAAGCCCTGCAGGATTGCCACGCTCCTCCACCACCACCACGCCGTTGTGCTGCTGCTGGATGGAGTCTTCCTCAACCTCTCCCTCTCTCCTTGCTGGATCAAGGCGTGGGAGACGTCATCGGGCTGTACGTGTGTTGAACGCGGAGGTGCTGTCCGTTCGGCACTAGGATCATCGGTGATCTGAATCACGACGAGTACGACTCCATCAACCCCGTTCACTTGAACGCTTCCGCTTAGCGATCTACAAGGGTATGTAGATGCACTCTCCTTCCCCTCGTTGCTGGTTTCTCCATAGATAGATCTTGGTGACACGTAGGAAAATTTTGAATTTCTGCTACGTTCCCCAACTGCGCCAGCAACTGCAGACATTGTGAATGCCTGGCAGTCACGTGTTTATGACTACTAGATAGTTCAGTGTGCCATGCTTTACGGCTTAGAATCGGGACTTCAACGACGTTTTGAACGTCATGGAGCATATGAGATGTTCCAGGAATTGAAGTTAATATTTCAAAAGAATGCCCGGATTGAGAGATATGAAGTCTCCAATAAGTTCTACAGTTGCAAGATGGAGGAGAATAGTTCTGTCAGTGAGCATATACTCAAGATGTCTGGGTACTGCAATCACTTTATTCAACTGGGAGTTAATGTTCCGGATGATAGCGTCATTGACAGAATTCTTCAATCACTGCCACCAAGCTACAAGAGCTTCGTGATGAACTATAACATGCAAGGGATGGATAAGACAATTCCCGAGCTCTTCGCAATGCTAAAGGCTACGGAGGTAGAAATCAAGAAGGAACATCAACTGTTGATGGTTAATAAGACCACCAGTTTCAAGAAAAAGGGCAAAGGGAAGAAGAAGGGGAACTTCAAGAAGAACAACAAGCAAGTTGCTGCTCAAGAGAAGAAACCCAAGTCTGGACCTAAGCCTGAGACTGAGTACTTCTACTGCAAGCAGACTGGTCACTGGAAGCGGAACTGCCCCAAGTATTTGGCGGATAAGAAGGATGGCAAGGTGAACAAAGGTATATGTGATATACATGTTATTGATGTGTACCTTACCAGAGCTCGCAGTAGCACCTGGGTATTTGATACTGGTTCTCTTGCTAATATTTGCAACTCGAAACAGGGACTACGAATTAAGCAAACACTGGCCAAGGACGAGGTGACGATGCGCGTGGGAAACGGTTCCAAAGTCGATGCGATCGCCGTCGGCGCGCTACCTCTACATCTACCTTCGGGATTAGTATTAGACCTAAATAATTGTTATTTGGTGCCAGCGTTGAGCATGAACACTATATCTGGATCTTGTTTGATGCGAGATGGTTATTCATTTAAATCAGAGAATGATGGTTGTTCTATTTATATGAGTAATATCTTTTATGGTCATGCACCCTTGAAGAGTGGTCTATTTTTCATGAATCTTGATAGTAGTGATACACATATTCATAATGTTGAAGCCAAAAGATGCAAAGTTGATAATGATAGTGCAACTTATTTGTGGCACTGCCGTTTAGGTCATATCGGTGTAAAGCGCATGAAGAAACTCCATACCGATGGACTTTTGGAACCACTTGATTATGAATCACTTGGTACTGGCGAACCGTGCCTCATAGGCAAGATGACTAAAACGCCGTTCTCCGGAACTATGGAGAGAGCAACAGATTTGTTGGAAATCATACATACAGATGTATGTGGTCCGATGAATATTGAGGCTCGTGGTGGATATCATTATTTTCTCACCTTCACAGATGATTTGAGCAGATATGGGTGTATCTACTTAATGAAACATAAGTCTGAAACATTTGAAAAGTTCAAAGAATTTCAGAGTGAAGTTGAATCATTGTAACAAGAAAATAAAGTTTCTACGATCTGATCGTGGAGGAGAATATTTGAGTTACGAGTTTGGTCTACATTTGAAACAATGCGGAATAGTTTCACAACTCACGCCACCCGGAACACCACAGCGTAATGGTGTGTCCGAACATCGTAATCGTACTTTACTAGATATGGTGCGATCTATGACGTCTCTTACTGATTTACCGCTATCGTTTTGGGGTTATGCTTTAGAGACGGCTGCATTCACGTTAAATAGGGCACCATCAAAATCCGTTGAGACGACGCCTTATGAAATGTGGTTTGGCAAGAAACCAAAGTTGTCATTTCTTAAAGTTTGGGGCTGCGATGCTTATGTGAAAAAGCTTCAACCTGATAAGCTCGAACCCAAATCGGAGAAATGTGTCTTCATAGGATACCCAAAGGAGACTGTTGGGTACACCTTCTATCATAGATACGAAGGCAAGACATTCGTTGCTAAGAAGGGATCCTTTCTAGAGAAGGAGTTTCTCTCGAAAGAAGTGAGTGGGAGGAAAGCAGAACTTGATGCGGTAACTATACCTGCTCCCTTATTGCAAAGTAGTTCATCACAGAAACCGGTTCCTGTGACGTCTACACCAATTAGTGAGGAAGTTAATGATGATGATCATGGAACTTCAGATCAAGTTGTTACTGAACCTCATAGGTCAACCAGAGTAAGATCCGCACTAGAGTGGTACGGTAATCCTGTTCTGGAAGTCATGTTACTAGACCATGACGAACCTACGAACTATGAAGAAGCGATGGTGAGCCCAAATTCCGCAAAATGTCCTGAAGCCATGAAATCTGAGATGGGATCCATGTATGAGAACAAAGTGTGGACTTTGGTTGACTTGCCCGATGATCGGCAAGCCATTGAGAATAAATGGATCTTCAAGAAGAAGACTGACGCTGACGGTAATGTTACTGTCCATAAAGCTCGACTTGTTGCAAAAGGTTTTTGACAAGTTCAAGGGATTGACTACGATGAGACTTTCTCACCCGTAGCGATGCTTAAGTCTGTCCGAATCATGTTAGCAATTGCCGCATTTTATGATTATGAAATTTGGCAGATGGATGTCAAAACTGCATTCCTGAATGGATTTCTGGAAGAAGAGTTGTATATGATGCAACCAGAAGGTTTTGTCGATCCGAAGGGAGCTAACAAAGTGTGCAAGCTCCAATGATCCATTTATGGACTGGTGCAAGCCTCTCGGAGTTGGAATAAACGCTTTGATAGTGTGATCAAAGCATTTGGTTTTATACAGACTTTTGGAGAAGCCTGTATTTACAAGAAAGTGAGTGGGAGCTTTGTAGCATTTCTGATATTATATGTGGATGACATATTGTTGATTGGAAATGATATAGAATTTCTGGATAGCATAAAGGGATACTTGAATAAGAGTTTTTAATGAAAGACCTCGGTGAAGCTGCTTATATATTGGGCATCAAGATCTATAGAGATAGATCAAGACGCTTAATTGGACTTTCACAAAGCACATACCTTGACAAAGTTTTGAAGAATTTCAAAATGGATCAAGCAAAGAAAGGGTTCTTGCCTGTGTTACAAGGTATGAAGTTGAGTAAGACTCAATGTCCGACCACTGCAAAAGATAGAGAGAAGATGAAAGATGTTCCCTATGCTTCAGCCATAGGCTCTATCATGTATGCAATGATGTGTATCAGACCTGATGTGTGCCTTGCTATAAGTCTAGCAGGGAGGTACCAAAATAATCCAGGAGTGGATCAATGGATAGCGGTCAAGAAACATCCTGAAATACCTGAAAAGGACTAAGGATATGTTTCTCGTTTATGAAGGTGACAAAGAGCTAGTCGTAAATGGTTACGTCGATGCAAGCTTTGACACTGATCCGACCGATTCTAAATCGCAAACCGGATACGTGTTTACATTGAACGATGGAGCTGTCAGTTGGTGCAGTTCTAAACAAAGCGTCGTGGCAGGATCTACGTGTGAAGCGGAGTACATAGCTGCTTCGGAAGCAGCAAATGAAGTAGTCTGGATGAAGGAGTTCATATCCGATCTAGGTGTCATACCTAGTGCATCGGGTCCAATGAAATTTTTTTGTGACAATACTGGTGCAATTGCCTTGGCAAAGGAATCCAGATTTCACAAGAGAACCAAGCACATCAAGTGATGCTTCAATTCCATCTGGGATCTAGTCCAGGTGGGAGACATAGAAATTTGCAAGATACATACGGATCTGAATGTTGCAGACCCGTTGACTAAGCCTCTTCCACGAGCAAAACATGATCAACACCAAGGCTCCATGGGTGTTAGAATCATTACTGTGTAATCTAGATTATTGACTCTAGTACAAGTGGGAGACTGAAGGAAATATACTCTAGAGGCAATAATAAAGTTATTATTTATTTCTTTATATCATGATAAATGTTTATTATTCGTGCTAGAATTGTATTAACCGGAAACATAATACTTGTGTGAATACATAGACAAACAGAGTGTCACTAGTATGCCTCTACTTGACTAGCTCGTTGATCAACGATGGTTATGTTTCCTAGCCATTGATATGAGTTGTCATTTGATTAACGGGATCACATCATTAGGAGAATGATGTGATTGACTTGACCCATTCCGTTAGCTTAGCACTCGATCATTTAGTATGATGCTATTGCTTTCTTCATGACTTATACATGTTCCTATGACTATGAGATTATGCAACTCTCGTTTACTGGAGGAACACTTTGTGTGCTACCAAATGTCACAACGTAACTGGGTGATTATAAAGGTGCTCTATAGGTGTCTCTGAAGGTACTTGTTGGGTTGGCGTATTTCGAGATTAGAATTTGTCACTCTGATTGTCGAAGAGGTATCTCTGGGCCCTCTCGGTAATGCACATCACTTAAGCCTTGCAAGCATTGCAACTAATGAGTTAGTTGCGGTGATGTATTACAGAACGCGTAAAGAGACTTGCCGGTAACGAGATTGAACTGGGTATTGAGATACGGACGATCGAATCTCGGGCAAGTAACATACCGATGATAAAGGGAACAACGTATGTTGTTATGCGGTCTGACCGATAAAGATCTTCGTATAATATGTGGGAGCCAATATGAGCATCCAGGTTCCGCTATTGGTTATTGACCGGAGACGTGTCTCGGTCATGTCTACATAGTTCTCGAACCCGTAGGGTCCGCAAGCTTAAAGTTTCAATGACGGTTATATTATGAGTTTATGAGTTTTGATGTACCGAAGGTTGTTCGGAGTCCCGGATGTGATCACGGACATGACGAGGAGTCTCGAAATGGTCGAGACATGAAGATTGATATATTGGAAGCCTATATTTGGATATCAGAAGTGTTCCGGGTGAAATCGGGATTTTACTGGAGTACCGAGGGGTTACCGGAACCCCCCGGGGGCTTAAGGAGCCATAGTGGGCCTTTGTGGAGAAGAGGAGAGGCGGCCAGGGCAGGGCCGCGCGCCCCTTCCCCCTAGTCCGAATAGGACAAGGAGAGGGGGCGGCGCCCCCCTTTCCTTCCTCCCTCCCTCCTCTTTCCCCCTCCACTCCTAATCCAACAAGGAAAAGGGATGGAGTCCTACTCCCGGTGGGAGTAGGACTCCTCCTGGCGCGCCCCTCCTGGTCGGCCACACCTCCTCCCCTTGCTCCTTTGTATACGGGGGCAGGGGGCACCCTAGAGATACAACAATTGATCGTTTGATCTTTTAGCCGTGTGCGGTGCCCCCTCCACCATAGTCCACCTCGATAATACTGTAGCGGTGCTTAGGCGAAGCCCTGCATCGGTAGAACATCGTCATCGTCATCACACCGTCGTGCTGACAAAACTCTCCCTCAACACTCGGCTGGATCGGAGTTCGAGGGACATCATCGGGCTGAACGTGTGCTGAACTCGAAGGTGTCGTGCGTTCGGTACTTGATTGGTCGGATCATGAAGACGTACGACTACATCAACCGCGTTGTGCTAACGCTTCCGCTTTCGGTCTACGAGGGTACGTGGACAACACTCTCCCCTCTCGTTGCTATGCATCACCATGATCTTACGTGTGCGTAGGAATTTTTTTGCAATTACTACGTTCCCCAACAGAATCAACTTGTGATTTGCCCCCAAAAAGTTTGTGAAGGTTTGGAGGCCGCCTCAGGGTCTACCAATAGTGGTTGAGAAATGCCTTTGTGGTGTTGTCTCAAAGGGAGAATAGGGTGAGCTTTCGTGGTAACACCCACCTCTCTCGGTGACTAGCTTCCTTCCAAGGAAGTGATCATCGGGATACATCCTCGTCTCCGTGTCTTTGGTTATCTCTAACCCTAGCCACTACTTATGGTTTACTTTGGTCTCTTGATATTGCATTCACTATATATTGTTGTCCTCGTTATATTGTGTTGGCTAGTTATCCCGTGGAGATTATTTAGGCCTACACTTTATATTCCGCAATTCATACTCTCTCTATTGATATATCATGTGATTAGTGTGAATTGCTAACTTGTGTGATACACTTTCATATCTTGTGATATTGCTCGAGTAAGTTTGTGTAACTTACTTGTGCTTGTTAATACCCTTGCTTGTGTTGATCTTGTTTAGATTAAGTTGTTGGTGCACTTAGTTGAGCCTAGTATATTTAGGATTTGTGCTTTAAAAGTATCTGCTTAGTTTATTTCCACATTAGGATAAAGCCAAATCCGTAGAAGTTTTTAAAATGCATATTCACCCCCTCTAGGCGTCATCGTGGTCCTTTCAAAAACCATCTACAATGTGAGCCCATCCTATGTTGTCTCACATGGTTTTCAACAACACAAAAACTATGTATTGTGTGATGTGAAACAAAGGGTTGTGTATAGAACAATGGTAGCAAGTGTATCCAATTTTTTTTGCATAACACATAAATGAAACAAAATACAAACTCGTTCAAAATTTAAAAGTCGATTGCCGATACACCGATAAGCATTTGTGGAGTTGTTTTACATTTTAGATGAATTCTATAATATGAATAAGTTGTCGAGACATGATTATAGGTCAAACCATGCCTTGTGGTGCACGGTTGACCCAAAATTTAGCATTGAAAGTGATTCTTCATGATGGCGTCACTTGGGGTGATGTGATCCACTCTACATGACATGTCGCACGCAACCTAGATCAGGCAACGGAATACACCAAACGTGATTGTCACTTCGTGGTTCAGACAACCCAATGAGGGATGGTCTATCACTCATGTGCTAGACGCGGATTAGATTTGATGGTAACTATCTAGAGTGTTAGCTTAAGGGGAGGCTGGCGAAGAGCAAGGAGGCGGAAGATGGTTGAAACCAAGCTTCAACAAGCTAATGGCCTAATGTGTTGGACGACCTCCAAGTAGCTTCCACAACATTAGATGACACGCTCTACAACGACTAAATTCCCTCTTCTCCTTCAGCAAAGATTTCTCGCAACCTTATTTTTGCATGCTTAACAAGGAAAAGTCTTTCCCATGTCATTTTACCCTCCTCCCTAACCAATGACCACCCTTCATGTGAGTGATGGATGGCGTGGGGTCGGCAATGGCACAACTCCCTATTGGTGACTACATGTGGTTATTCCCCACCAGTTGTCTCGGCGTAGCCATTGTTGGAGCTCTCGTGTTGACTTGTGGCATTCATCCTCGTGTGTTATGGTTATTTTGTATGGGTTTATAATCTTGCACTTGAGTTTTTTTTTGTGTATTTGCCTAGGCAAGATCTATTACCCTGAGACAGTTAAGTTTTCAATCCATCATTGTAAACCAATTCAATCTATTTTGAATTGAGATCATATCCAAGGAGACATTTCTCTCTCTACATATATCCTCCCAATGACCGCTATAATAATATATTAGGAGTATTCTCGTGTATTGAATGTTCGCGTTAGCATGTGATGTGCCGAGCGAGCGCCACATCACCATGGCGAGCGGAGGCATAATGTTAGAAACACGTCATAGCATGGTGATTCTTTTGGCTTGAAATGGAATTTTGTGCACTAAATCTTAAAATTAGTGGTGCCAAAACTGAGACATACTTGTAAATTATGGCTACGTTATTATATTTGATTCAGAGTGGAGCATCTCTCCTCCTTTATAGCATGTGACATATTTTTTTTGGAAAACCGTACCATGGCCAATTTGAATTGAACTCACCTCCAAATCTAAAGCCATTTAATCTTTTATCTTTTGTGTCTGTGTGTGGGTTTATGATCGAACAACTGTTGTAAGTAGCTAATTGCTGGTGCGTTGTAACGGAGACATTTATATTCTAGTGGTTCATATTGATCGTATTTTTTTGCGGGGTAATACTTATCGTATTTGAAATATACCTTACACCCATCATATTCTAGGTTTTGATGAGATTTGATTTGAGTATGTGTAGAAGAAAGGCAATGAAAGTTCTAGTTTAGTAAGATTTAATTTGTTTTGTGCATAGACATGGGAATGCAAGAAAAGTTTTGATTTAATTGTGTTTTTGTAAGAATTGATTTGATTGAGTTAATGCATTGCTTGGTTTTCATCAAGATAAGAAAAACCAACTTACAAGGGGCGGAGTGAAGACCCCTTCCCTCGTGCCTCCTGCGACCAAGGCTCTTAGCTAGGGTTTCCTTGCCTCTTGTCGGTGGTCTACGTATCTGGATGTACTCCCTCCGTTCCTAAATACTTGTCTTTCTAGCCATCTCAAATGGTTACAACATACGGATGTATGTAGACATATTTTAGAGTGTAGGTTCATTCATTTTGCTTCGTATATGGTCACTTGTTGAAATCTCTAGAAAGACAAGTATTTAGGAACGGAGGGAGTAATTTTTATTTCTGGCATACTTGTTATTTGTACGACGGATGAATGAATAGATCGAGGTTTGAAATTTTGAAAATACTAATGAAACGCCTCCGAGCTGCAACGGCAGGCCCGAGCCGAGCAGGGAGAGAGGCGCCGCGGGCGTTGCACAACCACAACGCCACCGTTCTGCTATTTTCCACCGTTGGGTGTGCGGCGCGATGCGCATCCACGGTCCCACACAGTAGTCGTGGCCGCCGTTCCGGCACAGGTCCGGGCGGGCTGGCGGGGCCCCGTGATCCCATCCTCTCCTCCCCTCCCCTCCCCCACGCGCCGCAAAATTCCCAGTCCCAGGAGAGGACGGACCCCGACCAAAAGCGCAAGCCTCCAAACGCTCGCCCCGCCGCGCCGCGCCACACCACACCGCCCAGCCACCCACGCCCTCTCACCACCACCGTCCCTTGCTGCCGGTCCCGCCTCGCCGCCCTCCTCTGCTCCCAACCGCTCCTTTCCTCCCTCCCTCCCTTTTGCCGCCCGCGCCCGCACCCCCGCCCCGCTCCGGCGCCGGACCGCCGCGGCGCCGGCGGCGAAAACCTAGATACGTCTCCCGCCGGGAGCCCCGGCGCCCGTGTCCATGTCGTCGTGCGAGTGCCTCGTGGTCGAGAAGGTGTCGGAGGACCACGCCGGCGGCGGCGGCGAGGCGACGGGGGAGCGGCGGGGCGGCGGCCGGGCCCCGCGCTCCGAGGCCATGTTCCCCATCTACGTCATGGGGAGCTCGCGGGCGCGGGCCGTGCTGCTCGACCCCTCCGCCGCCGGGGACCCCATATGGGAGGCCGTCAAGGCCGAGGCCAGGTCCGAGGTGAGCGCCGTCCATGCCATCCCGCCGGTCCATCGCAGATTCGCTTATATGCGCCGTTTTTCTTTTTGATTCGATCGCTGTATTTCTGCTCTGGTTGCACCTTTGGTGGTGAATTTGGGGCTGGAGTGGGGAGGAAAAGCTGCGTTTTTTGGGCGGCGATTTCCTCGTCTCGTGACCTTTCTCGTGTTTCCTGAGGTTCAGTTGACTGAATTTTGATCCCAGGCGGCAAGAATCCAGTTCTTTCAAGTCACTACTACTTTTTTCTAGCCTTCGAATTTAATGGTCAAAATACTGCAACTGGACTTAATTTTATCTCTTCTTCTGCGTCATTAGCTATTTCTAGAGTTCGAATTTAATGAACAACTGCAACTGGATTTCCTTTCTCTCTTGAGCTACCTTTTTCTAGCCTTCGAATTTGCTCTGTATCGAGACTGAGTGAAGTTCAGTTCGATAGTGGTGTATTACACATATGGTCTTGATAATTTTATTGTTTAAATATAGCTAGTTGATGTGGTAAAAGTGCTAATTCCTTTTTAGTGCTTGGACTTATTGTTCTTCTGAACTAGATATTGTGTAATAGTACTAGTTGATAGTTCAGTTCAGCCAAAGTAATTTATGGAGGCAAAAGTGCAATCAATTCAAATTATGCGGTGTGAGCTAGAAGCCTCAGTGCGTTTCTATGTTGTCACTGCTTCAGAGGTCAACTCTGGAAAAGGAAAACATTTCAGGCAACTCACATCTGATGATGCTGAAATCTGACTGTCTTGTAAAGGTGTGTGAAGTGCCAATGCCAATAGGATGCAGGAACCAAAACATTTTACGCCCAACCAAGCCTTGGGCATGACTCACGCCCGACATCCGAGCTTTATTGTCGCGAAGCTATGCTTTCGAGTGTCGTTGACTCTTATACTCTTCTTGTCTTGTTGCAAAACTTTGCATCATGTTTACTGTTAGTTTTACATGATGACTGACGGCGGTATCCGCATTTCGCAGGCAGAGAAGGAGCCTATTTTAAGTAGCTTCTTATATGCGAGCGTATTATCTCATGACTGTCTGGAGCGGGCGTTGAGCTTCGTCCTTGCAAACAGGCTTGAAGATCCAACCTTGCTTGCGACTCAGCTAATCGACATTTTCAATGACGTCATGATGAATGACGTAGATATACGCCGTTCGATTCGCCTTGATGCTCAGGTGAGTGCATCATTGTCCTATTGAGGTGTCGTGTTTCGTGTGTGCATGTTAATTCGTTCTGTATCACACTATCGTTGCATTAATGGTCTCCTTGTCTAAATTTAGGCCTTCAAAGGAAGAGATCCTTCCTGTGCACAATATAGCTGGGCCCTATTATACCTAAAGGTGACTATAAATTCATGCTGTCATACTGTTCATATCTGGAAAAGGTAACAAGACTCATGTTGCTTGCAAACTGCTACAGGGCTACCATTCCTTGCAGTCCTATAGGATAGCTCATGTATTATGGAATCAAGGGCGTAAGGTTCTGGCGTTGGCGCTGCAAAGCCGTATCAGTGAGGTGAACCTTGATTTCTTAAGAAGCAGTTTTTTAGCATATATTTATGTTGGAGTAACATGTGCTATCCTTCTCTTTTCAGGTTTTTGCAGTGGATATACACCCAGGTATATCATTGGTGTATCATATATCTGTACACAATTGTCTTATATTTCCAGCTGCTGTGTTTAATACTGGGGTTGCTCTTGAGCTATATGATGTTTTTGCTTTTCCACTCAAAACATAGCTACTTGATGTTTAGCTTCTTCTATTACCTTCGCGGAAATGTGTTTTGTTGCCTTCACTAGTGCATATGGGGTCTATTGCTTGGGAATATGTATGTATGTTATGTTATCCTAGTAAATATCTTAACCTGAACCAAGGTTTGTCTTTGTAACCGTGTTCACTTTTTGGGAGCATAGGAACATTGCTCATGTTTTAATAATTTTCTAAAACTTGCTTATGTATGAGTCTGCAATTATTTATCAATTTATGAATTTATAAGCATCAAATCCTTAAATATATCCTCATGCTTGGATGATATTTGGAGGCTGGGGCCTGGCTCCCCTGATAAATTATTTACAATTTATGAATTTGTAATGCAGGTTTTGCTTTTGAGTTTTGAAAAGTAAAACTGTCATCTTAAGTGGTGTCTTTGTTATATCATGGTGACATATGGTATTTTAGTCTGTTCTCTTAACATTCTTTAATGCTAAATCTGCAGCTGCCAAAATTGGAGAAGGAATATTGTTGGATCATGGAACAGGTTTAGTCATTGGTGAAACTGCTGTTGTTGGCAACTGGGTTTCATTAATGCAGGTGACATGCATCACCCTGTTCTTGCTGTTTCTGATTTCAACATAAAGCATTACTTTTCAATATAATTTTTAATTCTATCCACAATTTGACTTCTTTTTCTTCTTGCCTGGTTGTTAGCTCTGTCACATATCTTGTTTGCTATAGTTTTAAATTGTCCTTGTGCAAATAATTAAATATTTCTTTCATTTGCTTTTATTATGCTAAATAAATGGATAATATGATTCACATAACGAAATATCTACGTGCACATCATTTTAAATTCTTTTGTTGAATATTTTTGTTTTTGTACAACTATGGATCAGTCAATTCACATCAGGTGAATATCTTACCATGTCTTTGGTTGGGCTGAAAAATCCCACATCGATTGCAATGCTTTAGGAAACAGTAGCAGCCGTTTAGTTCGGCCATTCTGTTTTTGTTACGAAGCTATTGGATACTACACTTCACATCCCCAAAAACGTCCGATCCCGACCTGATACGGAATCCCCTCTGTTCCGTATTTGATCGTGCCCTGGACCAAACAAACACATATTCAGGAGAAATGATACCCGAGCAGAACCAAACGCTAGGCTTGAGGAAATATTTCTTTTTTTGCTGTATGAGATAAAGAGAAGGTAGCAAAACATAAGGGGTGCTTGTTTTGCGCTTTCTTACCATGCATGCTTATTTTGGTTCGAACTAAATGTATACCCTAAGTATGGCCTTCCTATGTGTGTTCCCGTGGTGTTCCCTTTTTGGTCAAAATTTAATTATAGAAGGTTCCTAATTGTTCACCAGCTTACCAGGTAGGCCTTTGCTACAGGGTGTTACGCTTGGAGGTACAGGAAAGGAACACGGAGATAGGCACCCCAAGATCGGTCAGGGAGCTCTTCTTGGAGCTGGTGCTACTATCCTTGGCAACATAACTGTAGGAGAAGGTGCCATGATTGCCGCTGGTTCCCTTGTTTTAAAGCATGTACCGCCTCACAGGTTAGAAAGAAGTTAGACTTAATTTAAATTCTTAAATAGTGATGCTGCAATGCCAAATTTTGTTAGTAATGAGCATCAGTAGATATGATATATATTTTCGTTCTTGCAATGCGATTTCCTTAGAAAGACAGCATACAAGAAGAATACATGATCTGAGTACTGTTGCTCAGTGTAGAATACTGCATTTGCTTTACTAATTGAGCTACTGAATTCTACACCTTGAATATTTCCAACAAATGCGGCATTATAAGTATTTGTAGTGTTTAAAGGAGCGCCCTTCAGGATACTGTTTTTTCATGGTCATTCGGTTTCCCTTCAAGTAGGATAGCGAGGTCTAATTATGCTCATCATTAGTAAATAGTCGATTTTATTCCCTTTTCAATTTGAACATATTCACTTGTAGCCTGGTGGGCCTGACAAGGGTCTATAATATTATCTGAGTTAAAGAAGTTCACTAGTGGTTTTAAAGTAGGAAGGAATATATGCATTATTTTTTGAAGGCATACACTGAAGCTTAAAGCCTGCGACCCAGTACACCTTTAGAATACTAATAATGGCTCAGTCTGTTTTTGTGAACATTTGCCTCCATTGTTATTGTTTGTTAAGTTTTCATTTCCCTATGTCTTTCATAACTAGTCTTGCACCGTGATTATTATCTGCTTTATGTTGATCATTGTTTTGACACTTGTTTTGTGTCTAAAAGTATGGCGGTAGGAAATCCTGCGAAGGTAGTTGGCTATACAGAGAAAGAAGATCCTTCGTTAAGTATGAAGCATGGTAAGTGTGTGCATAGTTGTTGCTTGTATTTTCAAACGAGTTCAATGAATGGGTGGCTAGGAGTAACTCGCCAGCCTAATAATATAGCAGTGTACACTAGCCTGTGGTGCCAGCTGGTGGGTGCTCGTTCCTTGTGCATATATTTTTATGAGCCGTGTTTCCTCATTCTTTTTTTTTTAAATGCAGATGCAAGGAGAGATTATTTCGAGCATGTTGCCGGTAGTTTTCCAGACGGTAGATCCAACGGTGAGTTTCCGGTATAAAGTTTACACTTCAGTTATGCATTTCTTTTACAACAACATACCCGTGATTCGCAGGGAGTGTCGTGAAGTAAAAAAACTTGCAAGGATGAATGGAATTTTGGTCATTTCTACACCCTGGAGGACGGACGGCGCTGGATATTTGGCAACGCACAAGTGGTGCTACCCTTTGCCCAGGAACCCTCTTGTGAGACCATGTGAGCGAGAGCCCGCCAAGGGTCTCCGGAAGCTCCCCTGATGTATTTATCATGTGCCCTTAAACTGATGCAATAATGTGAAGATGTTTTTTGTAAAAACTGGAAGGAATGGTACAGATATAATCTGTAGAGATCTCCAGTAGGAAGCTGTAGACCTCAGATCAGAGCGTGTGACCTCAACTATGTGAGCCGGCTACACTTTTCTGGATCAGCATCAAAAGAAAGTAGTTATGCGCGGCCTGGTCGTCCCTGCATTTAAATTTCTATTTTGCGATATGTTGGCGTAATAGCCTATTGGATCAGATATCCTCAGGTAAACAGGTCGAGTCAAGCTGATTTTTTGCCCGAAAGGAGGCAAGCAATCGACTTGATAAATACTTACAAGGCTAGCTATCTTTAAGCAGGCAAACAAGTCACACAACTCTTTCGTGAATAGATGCACAAAATCCGGTGACAACTCACCTACCTCAGGGCATCTCCACCCAGGCTCCCCCCAGGCCACTTTTTTCGGCGCCGGCGCCGAAAAAATGGCCCAGTCACGCCCTCAGGACGACGAAAATCGCCGGTTCGGGCCTTTTTTCTGCCCGGCGCGCCGGGAGCCGTTGGGGGCTCCGGCGCTAGGTAAAAGCACGCCTGGCCCACACCGACAGGGGAAAAGTCAAGGTTTTCTTCCCCTGACTCGCCACGCACCCCCCGCGCCCTCGGCCACCACTACCTATATCCCGACGACGGCCGCCGCCCTACTCCGCTAGATAGCCATTCCCCGCCGGAAAATAGCAATGCTTCGCCGCGGCAGCCCCTCCCACAGCAGCTGGGCGTTTCCGGGCGCGGTTTAACGGCGGGTACACGCCCACCGGGCGCAAGGTGTTCGGCGTTTTGCCTGTCTCGGCGATGGACTCGGATGAGGAGGAAGAGCTCGCCGCGCTGCCGGAGGAGGAAGCCGCGGCCGACGTCCAGGAAGAAGAGCATCTCATGGTGCTCGCCGCCCTCGCCCAGCTGCTGGCGAGCACTGAAAAGCCGCGGCGAGGTGGCTCGGCGCCGGGGCGGGTGAAAGCAAAGAACCGGCTGTTGGAAATATGCCCTAGAGGCAATAATAAAAGCATCGTTATTATATTTCCTTATTCATGATAATTGTCTTTATTCGTGCTATAATTGTGTTATCCGAAAATCGTAATACATGTGTGAATAACAGACAACAATATGTCCCTAGTGAGCCTCTAGTTGACTAGCTCGTTGATCGACAGATAGTCATGGTTTCCTGACTATGGACATTGGATGTCATTGATAACGAGATCACATCATTAGGAGAATGATGTGATGGACAAGACCCAATCCTAAACATAGCATAAGATCGCATAGTTCGTTTGCTAGAGTTTTCCAATGTCAAGTATCCTTTCCTTAGACCATGAGATAGTGTAACTCCCGGATACCGTAGGAGTGCTTTGGGTGTGCCAAACGTCACAACGTAACTGGGTGACTATAAAGGTATACTACGGGTATCTCTGAAAGTGTCTGTTGGGTTGACACGGATCGAGACTGGGATTTGTCACTCCGCTTGACGGAGAGGTATCACCGGGCCCTCTCGGTAATGCATCATCATAATGAGCTCAATGTGATCAAGGTGTTGTTCACGGGATGATGTGTTACGGGACCGATTGACAAAGGGAATCGTATACGGGATTAATTGAATCCTCGGCATCGTGGTTCATCCGATGAGATCATCGTGGAGCATGTGGGAGCCAACATGGGTATCCAGATCCCGCTGTTGGTTATTGCCCGAGAGCCGTCTCGGTCATGTCTGCATGTCTCCCGAACCCGTAGGGTCTACACACTTAAGGTTCGGTGACGCTAGGGTTGTGAAGATATATATATGCAGTAACCCGAAAGTTGTTCGGAGTCCCGGATGAGATCCCGGACGTCACGAGGAGTTTCGGAATGGTCCGGAGGTAAAGATTTATATATGGGAAGTTGTCATACGGACACCGGGAAGTTTCGGGGGCATATCGGTATTGTACCGGGGCCACCGGAGGGGTTCTGGGGGTCCACCGGGAGGGGCCACCTCTCCTGGAGGGCCTCATGGGCTGTATGAGGAAGGGAACCAGCCCAAAGTGGGCTGGTGCGCCTCCCCCCCAAGGGCCCATGCGCCTAGGGTTGGGGGAAACCCTGAGGGGGGCGCCCCCCCTTGCTTGGGGGGCAAGCCTCCTCCCCTAGGCCGCCGCCCCCCCTCTAGATCCCATCTAGAGGGACCGGCCCCCCTTGCCCCTTCCCCTATAAATAGAGGGGTGAAGGGAGGGCTGCGCACCCCTTGCCCTGGCGCCTCCCTCTCCCTCCCCAACACCTCCTCCTCCTCCGTTGAGCACGGCGAAGCCCTGCCGGAGTACTGTAGTTCCACCATCACCACGCCATCGTGCTGCTGCTGGAGCCATCTTCCCCAACCTCTCCTTTGCCTTGCTGGATCAAGAAGAAGGAGACGTTACGCTGACCGTACGTGTGTTGAACGCGGAGGTGCCGTGCTTTCGGTGCTAGGATCTCCGGTGATTTGGATCACGGTGTGTACGACTACTTCATCCCCGTTCGTTGAACGCTTCCGCTCGCGATCTACAAAGTGGCATGTAGATACAATCTCTCTCTCCCATGACTCGTTGCTAGATAAACTCATAGATGGATCTTGGTGAAACCGTAGGAAAATTTTTGTTTTCTGCAACGTTCCCCAACAGTGGTATCAGAGCCAGGTTTATGCGTAGTTCTCTATTGCACGAGTAGAACACAATTTGTTGTGGGCGTAGATGTTGTTAACTTTCTTGCCGCTACTAGTCTTATCTTGCTTCAGCGGTATTGTGGGATGAAGCGGCCCGGACCAACCTTACACGTACTCTTACGTGAGACCGGTTCCACCGACTAACATGCACTAGTTGCATAAGGTGGCTGGCGGGTGTCTGTCTCTCCCACTTTAGTTGGAGCGGATTCGATGAAAAGGGTCCTTATGAAGGGTAAATAGAAGTTGACAAATCATGTTGTGGCTTTCACGTAGGTAAGAAAACGTTCTTGCTAGAACCCTAATTCAGCCACGTAAAACATGCAACAACAATTAGAGGACGTCTAACTTGTTTTTGCAGCAAGTGCTTTGTGATATGATATGGCCAAAGTTGTGATGAATGATGAATGATCTATATGTGATGTATGAGATGTTCATGCTATTGTAATAGGAATCACGACTTGCATGTCGATGAGTATGACAACCGGCAGGAGCCATAGGAGTTGTCTTTATTTTTTGTATGACCTGCGTGTCATTGAGAAACGCCATGTAAATTACTTTACTTTATTGCTAAACGCGTTAGCCATAGTAGTAGAAGTAATAGTTGGCGAGCGACTTCATGGAGACACGATGATGGAGATCATGGTGTCAAGCCGGTGACAAGACGATCATGGAGCCCCAAGATGGAGATCAAAGGAGCTATGTGATATTGGCCATATCATGTCACGTTTATTATTTGATTGCATGTGATGTTTATCATGTTTTGCATCTTGTTTACTTAGAACGACGGTAGTAAATAAGATGATCCCTCATAATAATTTCAAGAAAGTGTCCCCTAACTGTGCACCGTTGCGATAGTTCGTTGTTTCGAAGCACCACGTGATGATCGGGTGTGATAGATTCTAACGTTCACATACAACGGGTGTAAGACAGATTTACACACGCAAAACACTTAGGTTGACTTGACGAGCCTAGCATGTACAGACATGGCCTCGGAACACAGAAGACCGAAAGGTCGAGCATGAGTCGTATAGAAGATACGATCAACATGAAGATGTTCACCGATGTTGACTAGTCCGTCTCATGTGATGATCGGACACGGCCTAGTTGACTCGGATCATGTAATACTTAGATGACTAGAAGAGAGATGTCTATCTAAGTGGGAGTTCATTAAATAATTTGATTAAATGAACTTTATTATCATGAACTTAGTCTAAAATATTTACGATATGTCTTGTAGATCAAATGGCCAACGTAGTCCTCAACTTCAACGCGTTCCTAGAGAAAACCAAGCTGAAAGACGATGGCAGCAACTATACGGACTGGGTCCGGAACCTGAGGATCATCCTCATAAGCTGCCAAGAAAGATTATGTCCTACGAGCACCGCTGGGTGACGCACCTATTCTCCCTGCAGAACAAGACGTTATGAACGCTTGGCAGTCACGCTGCGATGATTACTCCCTCGTTTAGTGCGGCATGCTTTACAGCTTAGAGCCGGGACTCCAAAAGCGTTTTGAGAGACATGGAGCATATGAGATGTTCGAAGAGCTGAAAATGGTTTTCCAAGCTCATGCCCGGGTCGAGAGATATGAAGTCTCCGACAAATTCTTTAGCTGTAAGATGGAGGAAAATAGCTCTGTCAGTGAACACATACTCAAAATGTCTGGGTTGCACAACCGCTTGACTCAACTGGAAGTTAATCTCCCGGATGAAGCGGTCATTGACAGAATCCTCCAGTCGCTTCCACCTAGCTACAAGAGCTTTGTGATGAACTACAACATGCAGGGGATGGTAAAGACCATTCCTGAGGTATATGCTATGCTGAAATCAGCAGAGGTAGAAATCAAGAAGGAACATCAAGTGTTGATGGTGAATAAAACCACTAAGTTCAAGAAGGGCAAGGGTAAAAAGAACTTCAAGAAGGACGGCAAGGAAGTTGCCGCGCCCGGTAAGCAAGTTGCCGGGAAGAAGCCAAAGAATGGACCCAAGCCCGAGACTGAGTGCTTTTATTGCAAGGGAAGTGGTCACTGGAAGCGGAATTGCCCCAAATACTTAGCGGACAAGAAGGCCGGCAAAATAAAAGGTATATGTGATATACATGTAATTGATGTGTACCTTACCAGTACTCGTAGTAGCTCTTGGGTATTTGATACCGGTGCAGTTGCTCACATTTGTAACTCAAAACAGGAGCTGCGGAATAAGCGAAGACTGGCGAAGGATGAGGTGACGATGCGCGTCGGGAATGGTTCCAAGGTCGATGTGATCGCCGTCGGCACGCTACCTGTACATTTACCTACGGGATTAGTTTTAAACCTCAATAATTGTTATTTAGTGCCAAGTTTGAGCATGAACATTGTGTCTGGATCTCGTTTAATTCGAGATGGCTACTCATTTAAATCCGAGAATAATGGTTGTTCTATTTATATGAGAGATATGTTTTATGGTCATGCTCCGATGGTTAATGGTTTATTCTTAATGAATCTCATACGTGATGATACACATATTCATAGTGTGAATACCAAAAGAGTTAAAGTTGATAACAATAGTCCCACATATTTGTGGCACTGCCACCTTGGTCACATAGGTGTCAAACGCATGAAGAAGCTCCATGCAGATGGACTTTTAGAGTCTCTTGATTATGAACCATTTGACACGTGCGAACCATGCCTCATGGATAAAATGACCAAGACTCCGTTCTCAGGAACAATGGAGCGAGCAACCAACTTATTGGAAATCATACATACCGATGTGTGCGGTCCAATGAGTGTTGAGGCTCGCGGTGGCTATCGTTATGTTCTCACCCTCACTGATGACTTGAGTAGATATGGGTATATCTACTTGATGAAACACAAGTCTGAGACCTTTGAAAAATTCAAGGAATTTCAGAGTGAGGTTGAAAATCAACGTGATAGAAAGATCAAGTTTCTACGATCAGATCGTGGAGGAGAATACTTGAGTCACGAATTTGGCACACACTTAAGAAAATGTGGAATAGTTTCACAACTCACGCCGCCTGGAACACCTCAGCGTAACGGTGTGTCCGAACGTCGTAATCGCACTCTATTAGATATGGTGCGATCTATGATGTCTCTTACCGATTTACCGCTATCTTTTTGGGGCTATGCTTTAGAGACTGCCGCATTCACTTTAAATAGGGCTCCGTCGAAATCCGTTGAGACGACACCGTATGAATTATGGTTTGGGAAGAAACCTAAGGTGTCGTTTCTAAAAGTTTGGGGATGCGATGCTTATGTCAAGAAACTTCAACCTGAAAAGCTCGAACCCAAGTCGGAAAAATGCGTCTTCATAGGATACCCTAAAGAAACTGTGGGGTATACCTTCTACCTCAGATCCGAAGGCAAGATCTTTGTTGCCAAGAATGGATCCTTTCTAGAGAAAGAGTTTCTCTCGAAAGAAGTAAGTGGGAGGAAAGTAGAACTTGATGAAGTGTTACCTCTTGAACCGGAAAATGGCGAAACTCAAGAAAACGTTCCTGAGGTGCCTGCACCAACTAGAGAGGAAATTAATGATGATGATCAAGATACTTCTAATCAAGCTCCTACTGAAATTCGAAGATCCACAAGGACACGTTCCGCACCAGAGTGGTACGACAACCCTGTCTTGGAAATCATGTTGTTAGACAACGGTGAACCTTCGAACTATGAGGAAGCAATGGCGGGCCCGGATTCCGACAAATGGCTAGAAGCCATGAAATCCGAGATAGGATCCATGTATGAAAACGAAGTATGGACTTTGACTGACTTGCCCGTTGAGCGGCGAGCCATAGAAAATAAATGGATCTTTAAGAAGAAGACAGACGCGGATGGTAATGTGACCATCTATAAAGCTCGGCTTGTCGCTAAGGGTTATCGACAAGTTCAAGGGGTTGACTACGATGAGACTTTCTCACCGGTAGCGAAGCTGAAGTCCGTCCGAATCATGTTAGCAATTGCCGCATTCTACGATTATGAAATATGGCAAATGGACGTCAAAACGACATTCCTTAATGGTTTCCTTAAGGAAGAATTGTATATGATGCAACCGGAAGGTTTTGTCGATCCTAAGAATGCTGACAAGGTGTGCAAGCTCCAACGCTCGATTTATGGGCTGGTGCAAGCATCTCGGAGTTGGAACATTCACTTTGATGAGATGATCAAGGCGTTTGGGTTTACGCAGACTTATGGAGAAGCCTGCGTTTACAAGAAAGTGAGTGGGAACTCTGTAGCATTTCTCATATTATATGTAGACGACATACTTTTGATGGGAAATGACATAGAACTCTTGGACAGCATTAAGGCCTACTTGAATAAGAGTTTTTCAATGAAGGACCTTGGAGAAGCTGCTTATATATTAGGCATCAAGATCTATAGAGATAGATCGAGACGCCTTATAGGTCTTTCACAAAGCACATAACTTGATAAGATATTGAAGAAATTCAATATGGATCAATCTAAGAAAGGGTTCTTACCTGTGTTACAAGGTGTGAAATTGAGCTCAGCTCAATGTTCGACCACGGCAGAAGATATAGAAGAGATGAGTGTCATCCCCTATGCCTCTGCCATAGGTTTTATTATGTATGCCATGCTGTGTACCAGACCCGATGTAAACCTTGCTGTAAGTTTGGTAGGAAGGTACCAAAGTAATCCCGGCAAGGAACACTGGACAGCGGTCAAGAATATCCTGAAGTACCTGAAAAGGACTAAGGAAATGTTTCTCGTTTATGGAGGTGACGAAGAGCTCGTCATAAAAGGTTACGTCGACGCTAGCTTCGACACAGATCTGGATGACTCTAAGTCACAAACCGGATACGTGTATATTTTGAATGGTGGGGCAGTAAGCTGGTGCAGTTGCAAGCAAAGCGTTGTGGCGGGATCTATATGTGAAGCGGAGTACATGGCAGCCTCGGAGGCAGCACATGAAGCAATTTGGGTGAAGAAGTTCATCACCGACCTCGGAGTCATAACCAATGCGTCGGGGCCAATCAAACTCTTCTGTGACAACACTGGAGCTATTGCACTTGCAAAGGAGCCCAGGTTTCACAAGAAGACCAGGCACATCAAGCGTCCCTTCAACTCCATTCGTGAAAATGTTCAAGATGGAGACATAGAAATTTGTGAAGTGCACACGGATCTGAATGTCGCAGATCCGTTGACTAAACCTCTCCCTAAGGCAAAACATGATCAGCACCAGAACTCTATGGGTGTTCGATTCATGACAATGTAACTAGATTATTGACTCTAGTGCAAGTGGGAGACTGTTGGAAATATGCCCTAGAGGCAATAATAAAAGCATTATTATTATATTTCCTTATTCATGATAATTGTCTTTATTCGTGCTATAATTGTGTTATCCGGAAATCGTAATACATGTGTGAATAACAGACAACAATATGTCCCTAGTGAGCCTCTAGTTGACTAGCTCGTTGATCGACAGATAGTCATGGTTTCCTGACTATGGACATTGGATGTCATTGATAACGAGATCACATCATTAGGAGAATGATGTGATGGACAAGACCCAATCCTAAACATAGCATAAGATCGCATAGTTCGTTTGCTAGAGTTTTCCAATGTCAAGTATCCTTTCCTTAGACCATGAGATCGTGTAACTCCCGGATACCGTAGGAGTGCTTTGGGTGTGCCAAACATCACAACGTAACTGGGTGACTATAAAGGTATACTACGGGTATCTCTGAAAGTGTCTGTTGGGTTGACACGGATCGAGACTGGGATTTGTCACTCCGCTTGACGGAGAGGTTTCACCGGGCCCTCTCGGTAATGCATCATCATAATGAGCTCAATGTGATCAAAGTGTTTGATCACGGGATCATGCATTACGGTACGAGAAAAGTGACTTGCCGGTAACGAGATTGAACGAGGTATTGGTATACCGACGATCGAATCTCGGGCAAGTAAAATACCGATTGACAAAGGGAATCGTATACGGGATTAATTGAATCCTCGGCATCGTGGTTCATCCGATGAGATCATCGTGGAGCATGTGGGAGCCAACATGGGTATCCAGATCCCGCTGTTGGTTATTGCCCGAGAGCCGTCTCGGTCATGTCTGCATGTCTCCCGAACCCGTAGGGTCTACACACTTAAGGTTCGGTGACGCTAGGGTTGTGAAGATATGTATATAGAGTAACCCGAATGTTGTTCGGAGTCCCGGATGAGATCCCGGACGTCACGAGGAGTTTCGGAATGGTCCGGAGGTAAAGATTTATATATGGGAAGTTGTCATACGGACACCGGGAAGTTTCGGGGGCATATCGGTATTGTACCGGGGCCACCGGAGGGGTTCTGGGGGTCCACCGAGAGGGGCCACCTCTCCCGGAGGGCCTCATGGGCTGTATGAGGAAGGGAACCAGCCAAAAGTGGGCTGGTGCGCCTCCCCCCAAGGGCCCATGCGCCTAGGGTTGGGGGAAACCCTGAGGGGGGCGCCCCCCTGCTTGGGGGGCAAGCCTCCTCCCCTAGGCCGCCGCCCCCCCTCTAGATCCCATCTAGAGGGGCCGGCCCCCCTTGCCCCTTCCCCTATAAATAGAGGGGTGAAGGGAGGGCTGCGCACCCCTTGCCCTGGCGCCTCCCTCTCCCTCCCCAACACCTCCTCCTCCTCCGTTGAGCACGGCGAAGCCCTGCCGGAGTACTGTAGTTCCACCATCACCACGCCGTCGTGCTGCTGCTGGAGCCATCTTCCCCAACCTCTCCTTTGCCTTGCTGGATCAAGAAGAAGGAGACGTTACGCTGACCGTACGTGTGTTGAACGCGGAGGTGCCGTGCTTTCTGTGCTAGGATCTCCGGTGATTTGGATCACGGTATGTACGACTACTTCATCCCCGTTCGTTGAACGCTTCCGCTCGCGATCTACAAAGTGGTATGTAGATGCAATCTCTCTCTCCCATGACTCGTTGCTAGATGAACTCATAGATGGATCTTGGTGAAACCGTAGGAAAATTTTTGTTTTCTGCAACGTTCCCCAACACCGGCATCGTCTCCAAGGCTACTGCATGCTCTACTCCGACTACTTCGCCGATGCTCCACTTCATGGCGAGAGAACATTTCGGCGCCGTTATCGGATGAGCCGAAAGCTCTTCCTCAGGATTGTGAATTCCATCCGGGAGTTCGACAACTACTTCAAGTGCAAGATGGATTGCACTGGCGCTCTTGGATTCACCTCCATCCAGAAGTGCACGACAGCGATGAGGATGCTTGCATATGGAGCTCCCAGTGATTCACTCGACGACTATGGGCGCATGGCCGAGTCCACCAACATAGAGTGTTTCTACAAGTTCTGTCGGGCAGTGGTGGCAGTGTTTGGGCCACAATACTTGAGAACACCCAATGCGGAAGACACTGCTCGTATCCTAGCCCAGAATGCAGCAAGAGGATTTTCTGGGATGCTTGGAAGCATCGACTGCATGCATTGGAAATGGAAGAACTGCCCATTTGGTTGGCAGGGGATGTACAAAGGCGCCAAAGGCGGTTGCAGTGTGGTGCTTGAGGCGGTAGCCACACAGGACCTCTGGATTTGGCACTCCTTTTTTGGTATGCCAGGAACTCACAATGACATCAACGTGCTACAGTGCTCTCCTGTTTTTGCCAAGCTCGTTGAGGGCCATTCTCCTCCGGTGAACTTCGAGATCAATGGGCACACATACAACAAGGGTTGGAAACCCTAGGGCAGGGGGCGCCCCACATGGCTTGGGGGGCAAGCCATCCCCCCTGGCCGCCGCCCCCCTGGAGATGGATCTCCAGGGCCGGCGCCCCCCCTAGGGGGCCTACATAAAGGGGGGGGGAGGGAGGGCAGCCGCACCCTGCTGCATTGGCGCCTCCCTCTCCCCGTTACACCTCTCCCTCTCTCCACAGAAGCTCGGCGAAGCCCTGCTGGAACTCTGCTGCATCCACCACCACGCCGTCGTGCTGCTGGATCTTCATCAACCTCTCCTTCCCCCTTGCTGGATCAAGAAGGAGGAGACGTCGATCGTCCCGTACGTGTGTTGAACGTGGAGGTGCCGTCCTTTCGGCGCTGGTCATCGGTGATTCGGATCACGGCGAGTACGACTCCATCATCCACGTTCTCCTTGAACGCTTCCGTTGCGATCTACAAGTGGTATGTAGATGCTCTCCTATCCCCTCGTTGCTAGAATACTCCATGGATAGATCTTGGTGATGCGTAGGAAAATTTAAATTTCTGCTACGATCCCCAACAGTGGCATCATGAGCTAGGTCTATGCGTAGTTTCTATGCACGAGTAGAACACAAAGTAGTTGTGGGCGTCGAATTGTCAATTCTTCTTGCCGTTACTAGTCCTATCTTGGTTCAGCGGTATTGTGGGATGAAGCGGCCCGGACCAACCTTACACGTACGCTTACGTGAGACCGGTTCCACTGACTGACATGCACTAGTTGCATAAGGTGGCTGGCGGGTGTCTGTCTCTCCCACTTTAGTTGGATCGGATTCGATGAACAGGGTCCTTATGAAGGGTAAATAGAGATTGACAATTCACGTTGTGGTTTTAACGTAGGTAAGAAACATTCTTGCTAGCAACCTATAACAGCCACGTAAAAACTTGCAACAACAATTAGAGGACGTCTAACTTGTTTTTGCAGCAAGTGCTTTGTGATGTGATATGGCCAGAAGTTGTGATGAATCATGTGATGTATGAGATGATCTTGTTATTGTAATAGGAATCACGACTTGCATGTCGATGAGTATGACAACCGGCAGGAGCCATAGGAGTTGTCTTTATTTATTTATGACCTGCGTGTCAACTTAAATCGTCATGTAATTACTTTACTTTATTGCTAAAGCGTTAGCCATAGTAGTAGAAGTAATGGTTGACGTGACAACTTCACGAAGACACGATGATGGAGATCATGGTGTCATGCCGGTGACGACGATGAACATGGCGCCCCGAAGATGGAGATCAAAGGAGCGAAATGATGTTGGCCATATCATGTCACTATTTGATTGCATGTGATGTTTATCATGTTTTACATCTTATTTGCTTAGAACGACGGTAGCATAAATAAGATGATCCCTCATGAAAATATCAAAAATGTGTTCTCCCTAACTGTGCACCGTTGCTAAGGTTCGTCGTTCCGAAGCACCATGTGATGATCGGGTGTGATAGGTCCTTACGTTCGCATACAACGGGTGTAAGCCAGATATACACACGCAATACACTTAGGTTGGATTGACGAGCCTAGCATGTACAGACATGGCCTCGGAACACGGAGGACCGAAAGGTCGAACATGAGTCGTATAGAAGATACGATCAACATGGAGATGTTCACCGATGATGACTAGTCCGTCTCACGTGATGATCGGACACGGCCTAGTTGACTCGGATCTTGTATCACTTAGATGACTAGAGGGATGTCAAATCTGAGTGGGAGTTCATTCATTAATTTGATTAGATGAAATTAATTATCATGAACTTAGTCTAAATCTTTACAATATGTCTTGTAGATCTAATGGCCCACGCTAATGTCACCCTCAACTTCAACGCGTTCCTAGAGAAAACCAAGCTGAAAGATGATGGCAGCAACTATGCGGACTGGGTCCGGAACCTGAGGATCATCCTCATAGCTGCCAAGAAAGATTATGTCCTAGAAGCACCGCTAGGTGATGCACCATTCCCAGCAAACCAGGACGTTATGAACGCCCATCAGTCTCGTGCTGATGATTACTCCCTCGTTCAGTGCGGCATGCTTTACAGCTTAGAACCGGGGCTCCAAAAGCGTTTTGAGCAACACGGAGCATATGAGATGTTCGAGGAGCTGAAATTGATTTTCCAAGCTCATGCCCGGGTCGAGAGATATGATGTCTCCGACAAGTTCTTTAGCTGTAAGATGGAGGAGAATAGCTCTGTCAGTGAACACATACTCAAGATGTCTGGGTTACACCACCGCTTGACTCAGCTGGAAGTTAATCTCCCAGATGAGGCGGTCATTGACAGAATCCTTCAGTCGCTCCCACCTAGATACAAGAGCTTCGTGATGAACTACAATATGCAGGGGATGGAAAAGACCATTCCCGAGTTGTATTCAATGCTAAAATCTGCAGAGGTGGAGATCAAAAAGGAACATCAAGTGTTGATGGTGAATAAAACCACTAAGTTCAAGAAAGGCAAGGGTAAGAAGAACTTCAAGAAGGACGGCAAGGAGGTTGCCGCGCCTGGTAAATCAGTTGCCAGGAAGAAGTCAAAGAATGGACCCAAACCTGAAACTGAGTGCTTTTATTGCAAGGGAACTGGTCACTGGAATCGGAATTGCCCCAAGTACTTAGCAGATAAGAAGACCGGCAACACTAAAGGTATATGTGATATACATGTAATTGATGTGTACCTTACCGGTGCTCGTAGTAGCTCCTGGGTATTTGATACCGGTGCCGTTGCTCATATTTGTAACTCAAAACAGGAGCTGCGGAATAAACGGAGACTGGCGAAGGACGAGGTGACGATGCGCGTCGGGAATGGTTCCAGGGTCGATGTGATCGCCATCGGCACGCTACCTCTACATTTACCTACGGGATTAGTTTTGAACCTCAATAATTGTTATTTAGTACCAAGTTTGAGCATGAACATTGTATCTGGATCTTGTTTAATTCGAGATGGCTACTCATTTAAATCCGAGAATAATGGTTGTTCTATTTATATGAGAGATATGTTTTATGGTCATGCTCCGATGGTTAATGATTTATTCTTAATGAATCTCGTACGTGATGATACACATATTCATAGTGTGAATACCAAAAGAGTTAAAGTTGATAACAATAGTCCCACATATTTGTGGCACTGCCGCCTTGGTCACATAGGTGTCAAACGCATGAAGAAGCTCCATGCATATGGACTTTTAGAGTCTCTCGATTATGAATCATTTGACACGTGCGAACCATGCCTCATGGGCAAAATGACCAAGACTCCATTCTCAGGGACAATGGAGCGAGCAACCAACTTGTTGGAAATCATACATACAGATGTGTGTGGTCCAATGAGCGTTGAGGCTCGCGGAGGCTATCGTTATGTTCTCACTCTCACTGATGATTTGAGTAGGTATGGGTATGTCTACTTAATGAAACACAAGTCTGAGACCTTTGAAAAGTTCAAGGAGTTTCAGAGTGAGGTTGAGAATCAACGTGACAGGAAAATAAAGTTCTTACGATCAGATCGTGGGGGAGAATATTTAAGTCACGAATTTGGCACACACTTAAGAAAATGTGGAATCGTTTCACAACTCACGCCGCCTGGAACACCTCAATGCAACGGTGTGTCCGAACGTCGTAATCGCACTCTATTGGATATGGTGCGATCTATGATGTCTCTTACAGATCTACCGCTATCATTTTGGGGATACGCTCTAGAGACAGCCGCATTCACTTTAAATAGGGCTCCGTCAAAATCCGTTGAGACGACACCGTATGAATTATGGTTTGGGAAGAAACCTAAGCTGTCGTTTGGGGTTGCGATGTTTATGTCAAGAAACTTCAACCTGAAAAACTCGAACCCAAATCGGAAAAATGCGTCTTCATAGGATATCCCAAGGAAACAGTTGGGTATACCTTCTACCTCAGATCCGAAGGCAAGGTCTTTGTTGCCAAGAACGGGTCCTTTCTAGAGAAAGAGTTTCTCGCGAAAGAAGTAAGTGGGAGGAAAGTAGAGCTTGATGAAGTACTACCTCTTGAAAATCAGAGTAGCGCAGCTCAGGAAAATGTTCCTGTGGTGCCTGCACCGATTAGAGAGGAGGTTAATGATGATGATCAAGCTACTTCTGATCAAGCTCCTACTGAACTTCGTAGGTCCACAAGGACGCGTTCCGCACCAGAGTGGTACGGCAACCCTGTCCTGGAAATCATGTTGTTGGACAACGGTGAACCTTCGAACTATGAAGAAGCGATGGCGGGCCCAGATTCCGACAAATGGCTAGAAGCCATGAAATCCGAGATAGAATCCATGTATGAAAACAAAGTGTGGACTTTGAACGACTTGCCCGATGGTCGGCGAGCCATAGAAAATAAATGGATCTTTAAGAAGAAGACAGACGCGGATGGTAATGTGACCATCTATAAAGCTCGACTTGTCGCTAAGGGTTATCGACAAGTTCAAGGGGTTGACTATGATAAGACTTTCTCTCCCGTAGCGAAGCTGAAGTCTGTCCGAATCATGTTAGCAATTGCCGCATACTATGATTATGAGATATGGCAAATGGACGTCAAAACGACATTCCTTAACGGCTTCCTTAAGGAAGAATTGTATATGATGCAGCCGGAAGGTTTTGTCGATCCTAAGAATGCTAACAAAGTATGCAAGCTCCAGCGCTCCATCTATGGGCTGGTGCAAGCATCTCGGAGTTGGAACATTCGCTTTGATGAGATGATCAAAGCGTTTGGGTTTATGCAGACTTATGGAGAAGCCTGTGTTTAGAAGAAAGTGAGTGGGAGCTCCGTAGCATTTCTCATATTATATGTGGATGACATACTATTGATGGGAAATGATATAGAATTCTTGGAAAGCATAAAAGCCTATTTGAACAAGTGTTTTTCAATGAAGGACCTTGGAGAAGCTGCTTATATATTAGGCATCAAGATCTATAGGGATAGATCAAGACGCCTCATCGGTCTTTCACAAAGTACGTACCTTGACAAGATTTTGAAGAAGTTCAAAATGGATCAGTCCAAGAAGGGGTTCTTGCCTGTATTGCAAGGTGTGCGATTGAGCACGGCTCAATGCCCGACCACGGCAAAAGATATAGAAGAGATGAGTGTCATCCCCTATGCCTCAGCTATAGGGTCTATTATGTATGCCATGCTGTGTACCAGACCCGATGTAAACCTTGCCGTAAGTTTGGTAGGTAGGTACCAAAGTAATCCCGGCAAGGAACACTGGACAACGGTCAAAAACATCCTGAAGTACCTCAAAAGCACTAAGGATATGTTTCTCGTTTATGGAGGTGCCGAAGTGCTCGTCGTAAAGGGTTACGTCGACGCTAGCTTCGACACAGATCTGGATGACTCCAAGTCACAAACCGGATACGTTTATATTGTGAATGGAGGGGCAGTAAGCTGGTGCAGTTGCAAGCAAAGCGTCGTGGCGGGATCTACATGTGAAGCAGAATATATGGCAGCCTCGGAGGCAGCACAAGAAGCAGTCTGGGTGAAGGAGTTCATCACCGACCTAGGAGTCATACCCAATGCGTCGGACCCGATGACTCTCTTCTGTGACAACACTGGAGCAATTGCCCTTGCGAAGGAGCCCAGGTTTCACAGGAAGACCAGGCATATCAAGCGTCGCTTCAACTCCATTCGTGAAAGTGTTCAAAATGGAGACATAGAGATTTGTAAAGTACATACGGACCTGAATGTGGCAGATCCGTTGACTAAACCTCTCCCTAGAGCAAAACATGATCAACACCAAAATTCCATGGGTGTGCGATTCATCACAATGTAACTAGACTATTGTCTCTAGTGCAAGTGGGAGACTGTTGGAAATATGCCCTAGAGGCAATAATAAATGGATTATTATATTTCCTTGTTCATGATAATTGTCTATTGTTCATGCTATAATTGTATTGTTCGGAAATCATAATACATGTGTGAATACATAGACCACAATGTGTCCCTAGTAAGCCTCTAGTTGACTAGCTCGTTGATCAATAGATGGTCATGGTTTCCTGACTATGGACATGGGGATGTCATTGATAACGGGATCACATCATTAGGAGAATGATGTGATGGACAAGACCCAAACTTAAGCATAGCACAAAGATCGTGTAGTTCGTTTGCTAGAGCTTTTCTGAATGTCAAGTATCATTCCTTAGACCATGAGATTATGCAACTCCCGGATATCGTAGGAATACTTTGGGTGTATCAAACGTCACAACGTAACTGGGTGACTATAAAGGTGCACTACAGGTATCTCCGAAAGTATCAGTTGGGTTGGCATGAATCGAGACTGGGATTTGTCACTCCGTGTGACGGAGAGGTATCTCTGGGCCCACTCGGTAAGACATCATCATAATGAGCTCAATGTGATCAAGGTGTTGTTCACGGGATGATGTATTACGGGAACGAGTAAAGAGACTTGCCGGTAACGAGATTGAACAAGGTATCGGTATACCGACGATCGAATCTTGGGCAAGTATCGTACCGATGGACAAAGGGAATTGAGTACGGGATTGATTAAGTCCTCGACATCGTGGTTCATCCGATGAGATCATCGAGGAGCATGTGGGAGCCAACATGGGTATCCAGATCCCGCTGTTGGTTATTGACCGGAGATCGTCTCGGTCATGTCTGCATGTCTCCCGAACCCGTAGGGTCTACACACTTAAGGTTCGGTGACGCTAGGGTTGTTAAAGATATTAGTATGCAGCAAACCGAAGGTTGTTCGGAGTCCCGGATGAGATCCCGGACGTCACGAGAGGTTCCGGAGTGGTCCGGAGGTAAAGAATTATATATAGGAAGTGTCGTTTCGGCCATCGGGAATGATCTGGGGGTCACCGGTATTGTACCGGGACCACCAGATGGGTCCCGGGGGTCCACCGGGTGGGGCCACCTATCCCGGAGGGCCCCGTGGGCTGAAGTGGGGAGGGAACCAACCCATAGTGGGCTGGTGCGCCCCCCCATGGGCCTCCCCCCTGCGCCTAGGGTTGGAAACCCTAGGGCAGGGGGCGCCCCACATGGCTTGGGGGGCAAGCCATCCCCCCTGGCCGCCGCCCCCCCTGGAGATGGATCTCCAGGGCCGGCGCCCCCCCTAGGGGGCCTATATAAAGGGGGGGGGGGAGGGAGGGCAGCCGCACCCTGCTGCATTGGCGCCTCCCTCTCCCCGTTACACCTCTCCCTCTCTCCACAGAAGCTCGGCGAAGCCCTGCTGGAACTCTGCTGCATCCACCACCACGCCGTCGTGCTGCTGGATCTTCATCAACCTCTCCTTCCCCCTTGCTGGATCAAGAAGGAGGAGACGTCGATCGTCCCGTACGTGTGTTGAACGCGGAGGTGCCGTCCTTTCGGCGCTGGTCATCGGTGATTCGGATCACGGCGAGTACGACTCCATCATCCACGTTCTCCTTGAACGCTTCCGTTGCGATCTACAAGTGGTATGTAGATGCTCTCCTATCCCCTCGTTGCTAGAATACTCCATGGATAGATCTTGGTGATGCGTAGGAAAATTTTAATTTCTGCTACGATCCCCAACAATAGGTGCATCATCAACTGCAGAAAGATCTGATTGAGCACCTATGGAGGCTCAAGGGGGACGCCGCGTGATGAAATACGAGTTTTTATTTGTTGAACTATATAATTTGTATTGAACTATTTGTTGTTGTACTATTTTGTTAAAGTATTAGATTTTTCTGTGATGAAATATGTGATAAGAAATAATTGTGTTGATAATTGAACGCCGAGACACGGCGAAACCACGCCGAATATGGGCCTATTCTCGCCCATATGGGCCGTTTATTCGCCGAAATTGGGCTGCAAAGTGGGCCAATTTCGGCGCCTGGGGGCGAGCTGGGGGCGGCGACTGGGCGCAAAACCGCCCCCAGCGCCGAGTGTATCTCCGGCTCGCCCCCAGGGCGCGATTTTATGCGTCCTGGGGGGGCCAACGGCTGGAGATGCCCTCAATAACCTTTCTTTTTACATCACATACCTCAATAACCTTGTTACCCATGGACGCCGCTAGCCCAATGATCACAGACGAGCGAGTGACAACAACATCCAAACACAAAGGCGGGCGGCTGGCTGGGCTCCAATGGTAATGGTGAGGGTGTCATGGGGACCGCTAAGACCCCTAGTCAGCCCATCTCACTCGGAAGCACCATCGAGAGAGGCAAAATGAGCTCCCTAGCCCTTGCAGCCCAGTCCTAATTTGCGGTATTGGAGCCACAACCTCAACGACGACTTCACTCTCGAAAGTAGTTCGCATTACAGGCAAGGTCCAGCACGAGGAAAGGAGCCTCCATAGAATGTTGCGCCCCTCATCTGTATAACCAATGAAGCTCGGGCAGCGGAGACACAACCATCATGACCTGGAGTTCACCGAGAGCAGCCTCTGCTCTTGCGAAAACACTTCCAACATGCCTAAGGCAGTATCGAAGCTTAGTGAGACAACCTCCTTCACGAGGACAAGATGCAAAAGCACGTCAACTAGGGTAGCATTGTCGGTGGGTGCAGGCGGTGGGGGAGGTGATGCACTGGCTCGCTGAGGCGTCATAGTCTTGTCGGTACATGATTCTGCCCGCCAGAATTGAGCGATATGACCAATCTGGAGGCAACACTTATACCGGATTGGTAACTGTGACCTTCGGAGAGTTATCAAAAGCAACGATCCCGCAACCACTCAGGGACGATCTGGTGACTTGAACTTTGATTTGTCGGCGAGGTCTTACATCATTGGTGGGTTGAATTAGTGTAATCACGCCAATGCGCGCTGCATTTTCTCATCTTCAAGCAATTGTGTATTGATCGGCTCGCAGACATGTTACTCCGAGTGTACCAAATCACCACGTTCCCTAGAACTAGGGTTCAAAGAGAATCAACCAGGTGACGCCTAACTAATATGTGGACTTTGATAACCAGCGAACGTCTGATTTTTAAGCAATCCCAGCGAACGCCCTTACGACCGTCAGATCCCAATCGAATGCATGGCAATTACTCCGTGCAGTGTGGCAAGTTTTGTACAATTCTTTTTATAACACATGGCAATTTTCTCTTTATAGCATGACAAATCCTTCCAAACAACATGAAAATCTTAAAAACCCGACGTTAGTTGTGTAACATTTCCTCTAATTTATTTTCGTGTACGTACCTCCGTAGCAAGCACGCAAGCAATCCAACAACCCATCCCATCAGCGCCTGTTGTTGTTATCCAGAGAGCAGCTTGATGATGCAAGTCCGTTGTCTGCATCCCAAACTGCCCGTGGCCTGCCTGCGTGATCCTCCTCCTGACACCATCACTCTCACTCCCACAGGAGCCCCCCCGCCATGAGCAGCAGCGGAGCCGCGCTGCTCCGTAGACTAGCAACCCATCGCCACCGCACCATCGTCAGCGTCAGCGACGGCATCGGGTCACTCCAGCCCCTGCTGATCCGCCACCATTATTCTAATCCCCACCGGGGTTATTCTAATCCCACCCCCGATCTCGCCGGGGCGCGCGCGTTTACTTCTTTACCATCCACGCCATCGCCATGGCCATGCCGCCCGCGCGCGTCCCTGTCGTCGCTGTCCTTCTCCAGCCTGGTTGGAAGGGGCGGGGAGGAGGCGGAGGTGCTGGACATGGACGCCGGCACGGTGCGGTGCGCGGCCAACTACGCGCCGCTCACGCCGCTCAGCTTCATCGAGCGCGCCGCGGCCGTCTACGGCGACCGCGCCGCGGTGGTGTACGGGGAGGCCCGGCGGCGCACGTGGAGGGAGGTGCGGGAGCGCTGCGTCCGCGTGGCCGCCGCCCTCGCCACACGGTTCGGCGTCGCCCGCGGTGATGTGGTGAGTATGGATGAAACTGCCGTCACGCTCCCGTCTCTTGCTGTCGCTCTCTGCCTTTTGCTTTGCTTGCTTGCTATCTCAGAGTGAAAAATAGTCAGAGTGTTTTTTCACTACTCGGAATGTGCAGGTGGCTGTCCTCAGCCCGAACGTGCCGGCCATGTACGAGCTGCACTTCGCCGTGCCCATGGCCGGCGCCGTCCTCTGCACCTTCAACACGCGCCACGACGCGGCCATGGTGTCTGCCCTGCTCAAACATTCCGGCGCCAAGGTGTTCCTCGTCGAGTCGAGCCTCCTCGACGTCGGCAGAGCCGCCCTCAAGCGCCTCGCCGGCTCTGAGTCCAACGCAGCCAGCATTCCGGTCCTCGTAACCATCTCGGACGACGCCGGCCCCGGCGAAGACTCCGGCCGCGCGGTGGACTCCGACTACGAGGGTCTCATCGAGAGCGCTCCGTCTGAGTTTGACATCCGGTGGCCGGCGAACGAGCTGGACCCGATCACGCTCAACTACACGTCCGGCACGACGTCGCGGCCCAAGGGCGTGGTGTACAACCACCGCGGCGCCTACCTCAACACCATCGGCACCGTCCTGGCCTACGACATCACCCCGATGCCCACCTACCTGTGGACGGTGCCCATGTTCCACTGCAACGGCTGGCACCTGCCGTGGGGCGTGGCCATGCAGGGCGGCACCAACGTCTGCCTCCGCCACTTCACCGCCGGCGTCATCTTCGACAGCATCGCGCGCCACGGGGTCACGCACATGGGCGGCGCGCCCACGGTGCTCAACATGATCGTCAATGCACCAGCTAGAGACCGAAAGCCGCTGCCGGGCACGGTGCGCGTGATGACGGGGGGCGCGCCGCCGCCGCCCCGCGTCCTGGCCGGGATGGAGGAGCTCGGCTTCGCGGTGTACCACATCTACGGCCTCACGGAGACGTACGGCCCGGCCACCGTGTGCGCGTGGATGCCGGAGTGGGACGCGCTGCCGGCCGAGGAGCGCGCGCGGCTCAAGGCGCGGCAGGGGTTCCACCACGTCGCGATGGAGGAGGTCGACGTCAAGGACCCGGCGACCATGGAGAGCGTGCCGCGCGACGGCGAGGCGGTGGGCGAGGTGATGTTCCGCGGCAACACCGTCATGAGCGGGTACTACAAGGACATCAGCGCGACCAAGGAGTCCATGGCCGGCGGGTGGCTGCACACGGGCGACCTCGCCGTGCGGCACCCGGACGGGTACATCCAGCTCAAGGACCGGGCCAAGGACATCATCATATCGGGCGGCGAGAACATCAGCTCCATCGAGGTGGAGTCGGTGATCTTCAGCCACCCGGCGGTGCTGGAGGCGGCGGTCGTGGCCAGGCCCGACGACCACTGGGGGGAGACGCCATGCGCGTTCGTGAAGCTGAAGGATGATGCTATTGCCACGGAGGCAGAGATCATGGGCTTCTGCCGGGAGAGGCTGCCGCACTACATGGCGCCCAAGACGGTGGTGTTCGAGGAGGATCTGCCCAAGACCTCGACGGGGAAGACGCAGAAGTTCGTTCTCCGGGAGAAGGCCCGGGCCATGGGCAGCCTGACCAAAACCGGAAACAGCAGCAAACTGTAACATTTGTTTGAAACTGATGTGACATGTCGATTAAAATCGAAGCCATTCTGTTGTTAATTAGAACATCATTTCAAACTGAAACTTTTTACACTCAAACAGAGCAAGCTAAGCACACACAGGCAACAACAGGTCACAGAGCAAGCCAAACTTTCTTCAATCTGCTGCTCTCACTGCTAAATTGCCTGAGCCTACTTCGTAGCACACACAAACATGGCTTATGGGAAAAGTTATACTGTATTACAGTACCATATGCTGATATGCATATCAGCGAACCAAAATAGTGCATTCGGTGAAGAGCTGCTGCCTGAGGATCTCCCTCCTCATCTCTGATAGAATCATCGGTGAAATCCTCGGTCGGTGCTCAGGCCAGTGTTCGATCTTCACACGCTTGGCTGAACGGCGTTTGAATGGACCTGAAGGTGCCTTTCTTCACGATGGCTTACAACCCTGTGCTTCAGCTCTCCACGGTGTGTTGTGAGTTCATCCAATATTTCAGCGTCGATTCTGCCGTCGCAGCTTCCTGAAATCGAGCCATCTTCCTCCTGCGCGAGGAAACAAAAAAGTTCCAGATTGACAAAGGATGGTGGACACCTTGGGAAATTTCAGAGAGTGAAACTAAATCTGGACAGGCAACTTTTTTTTATCGGAGAACACAACAAGATGAACTTATATATACCAGTGCGTGTTCATGTTGAACCCCTTCAAGTTCTTCGTACTCCGCCGCGTCCAGTTCCCGCAAGTCATTGGGCTCAAAAAACTTGGGGAGTAGGTACTGCCTGATGAGAATCATGAGGAAGAAAGGCAGCGGGAAGAGGATCCCGGCTATCGGTATCCATGTTGTGCCGAAGCATATCAAGAAATACACAATCTGGAAGATCGTAAAGACATATATCGTTCTCAGAGACACCGACTCCACAAAAGATGCATGGGGACCTTCCAAGATCCTGCATTGTCACAATACCAAGGGTTAGTGTATTCTGTTATAGAATCGCCGAATCTTAACAAAAATGGTGTGATGCAAAAGGAAGCATTCATTTGTTCAGATTAGATGAACAGATGCAGAATAGACATTACTTGTAGCGTCGGCTTGCTCCAATGCACAAAAATTGTATCCTTTCCCAAAACTGGTTCCCTGGTAGGCTATCAATGGCCATGTAGGCAAAGTAACCCCAGAGGACCGAGGTCGGTATCATCTTGATAACCGGCATAGCTCCGACGCAGCCACCAACCAGTAAGGATTGAAGCAGGTTGCTTAGTCTCTGTTCGTTCACGCGAACGGGCAAATGAGCTTCGATATGTTTTCTTGGATCAAATTCTCCAGCCAATTTTCCATCTTCGTCGCCTTCACTCAGCACAGCATCCTTCAAGCTCTTCAAGTCCTTGTCAACAGAATCAGCCTGCATAATATATTTTTTTTAGCCTAGAAGCCATTTTGGCAACTGGTGCAGTATCATCTGCTGCAAAAACCTTAAATGTGGTGTGCTTGTGCATGACATGAAGGGGAAATTAGATAGTAAGGTAACAAAGATAGAGAAACTCACATCCTGTTTATTATCCATTTCTATGAACACTTCATGCATCTTGCCATAGATTTCCAAACTGCTTGCACGGTTTGACATGCCCTCTTTGGCAGTTTGAAGCATCTTCTTGCGCATTAACTAAATTGACAGAAAAAAGAGAAGAGGGATGAGCAAAACTGGCTACTGTAGCAAATGATTCAAATCAGTCTGAATCTCACTCACCTGCCCCTTGAGGACAGCAAGGCTCCTTGTATGCATGGGAGACTGAGGAAGTACTCCATTTGCTGGAGGAATGCCAATCAAACCGCATATTAAGACCTGCACCATTCACATATATACTATGAGAAAAGGATACATGACATGGTACATCGGAATTTGGAGTTAAAATGTAGTCAGGTATCGGGATAGACGGGGAGGGGCGGTGTGTATGCTGGCCTCGTATTGCCCCTCCATAATATTCCTCATTCTTATATTTGTTTTTTTCTTCCAAAAAGGAGGTTGAAACCCCCGAGCCTCTGCATCATTATGATGCACGTGAGGAATAAAAATGTATTGTCATACTTTTCAATAGCATATGTAGTTGGTTGTTATATGTTGTTAAGAAGATCATGACAAGACATAATACAAAAGAAGAGTCTGCAAATAGATTGAATTAGACACCATGTACCATGAATCCAAGTACCAAAATGTCATAATGGTAGGCAGAAGGTTTCTTCAAATTGAACTCCTGTTGCTGAGCCAACTGTGAAGCTACACTATGATCAAAGAAGTACAGTCCTGCAACCATCAAAGCAGGCACGATGGCTGCAAATATATATGCCGGAGGGACAGAAAACAAATCCTGAAAGTAAACCCCGGAAGAAGAAAAAGATTCATGAGAACCATGGCATGCAATATAATTAAGCTTTACTAAGGTTGAGCTACTAAGACCATGAATAATATCTACACATCTTGAACCACAAGTAATTTGACTTGATACCTTTGCTACGGTCCAGTGTCCCAGTGAACTTGACTCCCAGGGAAGTGGACTGAAGAGCCTCCTAGGCACTCCTGAAGGGACACCCCTAGGTAGTGCGTACGAAAATGCCGTCCACACGATTACCATAAGTGGGACGCCATAATCGGCGATGAAGCTCCGAAGCCATCCTGCAAATAGCAACTCAAAGGCAAGATGATCAGTGAACATGGCAGAGAGTTCGATCGGTTTGAACTTAACTAATAGATAGACATAACAAGATAAATGGTGTAAAGATGTGACCAACCCATGCCATACAGCCATGACCTTGCCCCCCTAGTCTTGAGTGCACTGTACAGGACGCCAATTGAGAAGATGACACCAAGTAGGCCATTGACATATATCCACTGGAACTGGTAAATCGCCGAACTGCGGTCAGAGATCTCAGCATCTTTCGGCATACTGAACTCACTCACGATTCCCTGCAATACATAGATAGTGCCCCTATTAAGTATTTTCCACACGGTGAAAAAAAACTAGGATTATTTACTAGACACGATGGCATACCTTGATAGCTTCTTGCAGGAAGAGAACGGTGATCAACATCCCAAAAAGTTCTCCCGCAACCCTCGTGAATCTGCTTATAACATTGGAAGCATTGAACATTGCCAAGAGAAACAACATAATGGCTGTCCAAATGCAGACCCTGCACTTCAAGAAAAAGCATGCATTTACGTTTACAATATCAAAGCTGTCACATGATGAGTACTACTTACCATCCAGCCCAAGCCAAATATAGCCGTTCTCCCAGACCTGTCTGCTTCTTGGCAAAGTTGTAGAGATAAGTGTACATGATAATAGTAGGTTCTGCGACTCCAACGATCATCATTGGCTGCCCACCAAGAATCGCGTGTATTATCCCACATATCGCCGTAGATGCCAAAGTTTCAACTGTGCTGAGAATACCATCTGAAACAGATCACATCTTAGTGTTAGAGATTTTGTGAAAAATTTAAACTTACCCCATGTGTAGTAGAGTGTGATAATTAAGAGGGCAAAGCATTTACTTGTTTAGATTAGAATTTTTACAATGGTATTTGTTTGTTGATGTTTTTTATTATGCAAAAAGATTGTACCAGATCCTCCCATTAATGCATTGTGGCATAAAAAGGGAACTAATAATGCACATTATTGTCTTTCCTAAACAAACCAGACGCTTTATTCACCAAATCAAGGTGATTAAATTAATTATTTTATTTTTTGAGGAAAGGGGATTAAAGTAAGGGTCGCGCTAACTGCCACACGTGTGGCAAGAAGGGAGACGCACCACACGTCTCTAATGTAAACAGATTGCCACGTCATCGCATGCATGCATGTAGGAATCTTTTTGGATTTTCAGTTTTTAAAATGTTTTATCTCTTAAACGAAAAATCCGATTGAAAATCCGTTTTCACCATTAAATCCTTCGCGATGAGATCTTCGAAACTAGATCCCATGTTGATATGTTTTGATAAAAAAATTTTTGGATTAAAAGTTGCCATGTCTATTTCATATGAATTGCCATGATGTTTACACTGAAGTTGCCATGATATGTTTCAGCTATTTTCTTCTACATTTAAAAGTAATTTTTGACATTTATAAAACGAGGAATTAAGAAACTAGACTTGCCGTGAACCATAAACTAAAATTGCCATGATACATGCACGTAAATTTGCCATGGTTCATACAAAAAATAATTTTCATGGTCAAAGTACTGGAGTTGCCATCATCAAAATACTAAAATTGCCATGATCTATAAACTAAAATTGCCACATGGCAACTTTAGTTTAAGCCCTATGGCAACTGCAGTGTAAACATCATGGCAACTTCTGGAAAAAAAAATTCGTCGAAACATATCAACATGAGGTCTAGTTTTGAAGATCTCGTCGAGACGGATTTAATGGTGAAAACGGATTTTTAGTTCGTTTTTTTATTTAGGAGATACAACATTTTTAAGCCAAAAACCAAAAAAAGTTCTGCTGATGTCATCTATTCATACGTGGCAAAATGAGTGGTGATGAAGGCGTGTGAGCGATGTGCAAACGCCCACACGTGTGGGCGTTAACATTTCCGTAAAGTAATGAACTCCATGTATTTGGAGGTGAAACATTCTAAGAATCTTTTAACTTCCGTACGTAGTACAAATTTATGGCATATTTGAAAAGATTGTACTGTACGGGATTGCAAAATCTGAGACTTAATGAAGTCTCATTCGATGCTATATTCGTGAGATCGTACGTGAAGATCCGTGTAAAATTTTCTTTTATTTTTTTCTTTCTTCTTTTTTACAAGTTGTGTTATTTGACTAAGACTTGGTTAAGTCTCAATCGACTGAGATATAGCCACACCCTATACCGTATTAGAAAATTAGAAAAAGAAACTAAATATGGTGGGCGACTCAAACAAATTGTGTGTGCCTTAAAAAATCCAAACAAAATAAACCAAACTTATTTTTATATGGGGAAAACTGTTGTCAATGGATTCTGAACCTTTTGTTTTGAATAAACTAAAATCTGATTGTAAGCAAATGCATGATAAAAAAATATAGACGGCTAAGACCATGTTAAACTTTGTCTTACTTGTTTCATTGCTGAGCTGCTCTCCGAATGCGATGACAGGGAGCGCGGAGGCGAAGAATATATACATGGTCGGTGCCAATATCCTGGCAAACGAACAATGGAAGTGAAGAAACATGAGCAAATCTCTACTCGGTAAACATGTACAAAAATGATGTGGCTGGGGTTGTCTAGTAAATACACAAAATACAAGAAGAAAACTGACCCGAAGCCAGCTCGGAGGCCTGCAAGCCAGTCGTCCTTGTACCAAGGCGCTCTCCCTTTGACATCTGCGACCACTCCCTTGAAGGAGCTCCGCAGTAGATTCATGAGATGAGCTGATGAGAGAAGCTGGTGAGAATCAGCTAACCGTGCTGAGAAATTATATGCAAAATATAGGCATCGGATGGGGATGGGATGGCTCGATCGTCAAGAGTCGTAGAGAAAATCTATTTGCTTATTTTACTTTGACCAGAAAGAAGTTGGCGGTAGCAGCAGCAGTAGTAGCTAAAATGACGCACGGGGTAAACTATTGTGCTCAACACGCACGACTTGACGAACAAGAGCAAAGAGCTCATCGCCTCAAGTTGTTACTACAGTATACTCTATACAAGAATTTTGCTATAAGAAACTCGAAAGGAAATCAATCCATTCGTGGACGTGGAGAGTCAATCACGCAAGGCACGCGGGCGACTGCTTTTCTTGTAATACGTACGAAGTTGCAAAGTTGAGAAATGGAACGGGAGCCGCCGGAAAAGCCAGCTCGTCACATGATCGGCTACTGAATCCATCCATCCAGGCGGCCGGCCGGCCGGGAAGCATTTGATGCCGACCGGACGGCGCGCGGATGAAGGAGCACCGACGATCTTGCCCGCTCACGGGCCTACTAGCTGAAACCAAATCGAGACGCGGACGGACGGGAGAGTCGCACGCACGTACCGGTGATCCGAACGCGCGGCGGCGGCGGGGCTGGGAGGAACGGAGGAAGCGGCGCGCGGCTAGCTCCGGTCGGCGACGAATGGCGGGCCCTCCTCCGCGCGGCGCGGCGGTAGAAGGAACTGGTGTGGTGTGGTGTGGTTGTGGTGCCACAAGGCGGCGGCGGCGGCGACGCGGTGTGGTATCTAGGCCCCGGCCACGCGGTGTGCGGCTACTTATACGCGGGCGGGCCGAGACAGACGGAGAAATGTCGATTTCGCCTTCTGCCTTGCCTCGTGCGTCTCACTGACGGGTGGGGAGGAAGGAAGTGGACCGGCATCGCGGCGGTTGGATGCAAATGTCTGCTCCGTCCCGTGCCGCGATCGGGATGCACGGACACGTCCGGCTCATCAAACGGACAGACCAGAGACCCAGATTATTGGTGGTTGTGTAGTGGTACAGACGAGGTTTGAACTTGGATCCCTCCCTCCTACAGCTACCACAGCAAGTCCATACTACATTGGTCGGACGCGGAGTACACAATACTTTCTTTTTGCTGCGGGTGACAATACTTTTTCTTTTGAACGGGAAAGCCTCTAGTATGTGTTTATTGCTCATCCAACAAAGTTACATCGTTTAATACAAACTGTAACAGAAAAGATGGTGGGTCTCCATCCCAGAAAAACTCTGAGCTATTATCATATGCATGTTTTGCTAACGGATGGCCAACTTCATTGGCCTACCTAGGGCAACAACGAGTAAACGATATTCCAGCATTGGACTGGGCTTTCGAAAAACTATCTGCCAACATTGCCGAGTAGGGGCTGAAAATCTCTAAATCTCCATTGCACACGTTGATCAGTTCCAAGCAATCCGACTCAACTGCAACATGTGTGCAACCTATAGAGTTCCAATGAGCTCGGTCCCTCCCCTCAAGGCAAGCGCCTCCACCGATGGGGCATCCAAAACAGAGCTTAAGAAGGTCGATATTCCAGCTACAACCTCCCCCTTACTGTTACGTAGTACAACCCCAACTGCACCAGTGTCATTATCACGGAAGGTTGCATCAGTGTTCAGTTTATAACAGCCACTTCTGGGTTTAGTCCATGTAATTTCGTGAGGTTTACTAGCCGGGGTAGCCGCTCCAAAATTTACCGCCAGAGCATGAATAGCAAAAGCAGTATATGGTGGATCAGCTACAGGTTCACCCCTTACAATCTACCGGTGCTGCCAGCAGACATACCAACAAGCAATTGCCACAGCCTCCTGGAGGCCGAGCGTTCCCAAGATCGGGACTTCCTGTTTTTTTTAAAACCACCTCACATATTAATTAATTAAAAAACTTATCACAACCGTTCATTACAAAATTACCACGCAGGGTGGAACATCGTTAACAAGGATACCATCCGATCTATTATCGAAGCTAAACTTTGCAATCGTATGGGCCACAACATTAGCCGAACGAGTAATCTTGGAATATTTAAAATTATTTTATAAGCTTTGATAAACTCCTCGTTTCCTTTTTCAAATCAGCCGGTAAAGACCTATCAACTATTTCATTTGCAAGGGACGCAACCACAAAAGCACAGTCAGTCTTTAAAATTATAGGATTGTGAAAAGTGATACCTATATATAGACCAACAAGGCATGCTCAGAGTTCCGCCTCGTCTACGCTTTTACAAAGCCCATTGTAATCCCAGGAAGAGACGAGGACCTTCCCCGAAGAGTCCCTGGCCACCACGCCCACACTTGCAGCGCTAATGCTCTCCACAAAGCTTGCATCGACATTGATCTTAATATAATCCGAAGGAGGGGGTTGCCATAACACGTGAGTTTCCAAAGGATTAGGAACAAGTTTTAATCCAGACAACGGAGCTTTACCTTCATTTATCGAGTCCACCTTCTCGACATGAGTGAATTGCGACAAATGACTACCAATAATTACCCACAAAATTAGCAGATGCCGACACAAGTTCCTTCCCCGTACCAAATATCAAGTCATTTCTCAAATGTCAGGCTCTCCAAAAAAGAATATAATTTGGTCACGCAGAATAGCACTCAATTGGTCCAAATGAATAAGAAACCAATCAGACCGTGAATGCTTGAAAACCTCCTCCCCAGGTAGATCCCATGTCCCTCATGACCATACCAACGCTATAAATAGAGCATTAAACGTACTTTCGTCTTTACTCCGCAAATAGAGCATGCACTAAGAGTGGCTTGGTGGTGCAAGACTCTGTTTACCTGGACACCCAAACTATTCGTAGCGGCACGCCACACAAAAAATCGGGATCTTCTGAGGAAAATTGGCCTTCCAAATAACATCCGAAATCTTTCTCTCCACCAACATAGTGCCACTATATTGCCCTTCGTCTTCTTTGCGTTCCTTTAGATTAAGAGCAAGCATGTACGCGCTTTTAACCAAGAATAAACCATCCTTCTCAAAGTGCCAAGCTATAAAATCACCTTCTCCTGACGACTGAAGATGTAAACTTCGGCCCGCTCGAGTGTTTGTAGTCGTCGCTAGGTGGTCAATTGACCTGGATGCATTTTTTTAATTATTATTTCTCGTGTTTTTTGTACTGCCATAACAGTTGATGAATAGATTGGAAGTTTGCTCGAAAAAAAAGCTAGTGGGTGCAATTAGTAAATTTCAAACAAGTACACCGCCTATAGAAATCAGTTTTCTGCGTTTACACTCCCCAATTAATAAATTTCGAGTTCTTAATTCAAACAAGACAAAAAACGCTGCATGATCTAAGCAGTGACGACATCTTAAAGATTCACTGGCCGGGGCTGTTCACGTGAACAACAAAAATGTGACCCATCACCGTCAACGGTCGCCCGTGCTTTACATAAAATGTCATGGGGCCGTATATACTCCCTCCGTTTCTTTTTAGTCTGCATATAAGATTTGATCAAAGTCAAGCTTTGTAAAGTTTGACTAATTTTATACTAAAAAGATATCATCATTCACAATATGAAATTAATATTATCAGATGCATCATGAAATGTATTTTCATACTATATAGTTTTAATATTATAGATGTTCATATTTTTTTATATAAATTTGGTCAAACGTCGTGTAGTTTGACTTTGATCAAATTTTATACGCGGAGTAAAAAGAAACGGAGGGAGTATGTATCCATGTGATGTGCTCGTTTGGTGACTCTAGTTTAACCGGCTGGGGCATGCATATTGGTGTTGGACAAAGGCTGGGGCATATATTTCATGTGTGCAGAGGTCAATTACTGATCTGCAGCCTAGTGGCCGGCAACCTGCGAGGGCATGCAGGATGGCTGGTGTTTATTACTTGAGGACTAGTCATTTGGGAGGCATCGTGTGCCCATGCATACGGACGGGCACAGGAGCGGTCTCAGTGTGGACGGCAGCATACTAGCTCGTCGAATCGGCCGGTCCCTGGCTGTTGCTGCTAGGATATCTAGGAATCCAAGTATGGAGTACCACTGAGTTGTGCGTGGTCAGTAGTCACGTCGCCCCTCCTCGATGTCTCGACGATATTACGTGCTCCACTCGGAGCAAGCATCTCCATGGCGGTCTGCTCATGCACTTTATTGTCGTCGACCATTTTCCACACAAACAGTAGCGTTAACGCAAGACAGCGATGTCTCCACGATGCACGTCCCGGTTTGGGGCCGGACACCCCCGGGCTTTTCTTCTCCGGCGCTCACGCAGCCAAAAGGAGCGCACGGTGCTCCGCCGCAGCTGGCCCTTCGTCTCCGCCACAGAGGTCGTTTTCTGTCCCTTAATTTCCCCGAGGACGAGGGAGGAGACGAAGAAAATGGCTGGCCTGCTCTCGGGACGGGAGGAATCGCATCGCGGGCACCGAGCGGGATGTTTTTGGAGAGTTCTCGGGGGAGGTCGTGCTCGGGCCGGCCGGTCTGCTCTCGCGGGGGTGGCCGCGGAAAAAGGTGAGGAGGCGGTTCCGCGGTTGCGCCACGCCGTTGCCCGTCCGTGCCTACTACCTACTACCTAGTTTTTTCGACAAAGGGTGAATTTTATTGGCTCATAATGAAACATCAAGAGGATACAAACACAATGAGAACACCCGGCCTCTGCATATCTAGGATGCACACAGCCAACACCAACACACGCACACAAAAACACGCCATCAAATAGCAAAGTCATATAAGACCAAAGCTATGCGTAGGCGAAAAAGAAGACATCAAAGAGATCAGATCCACAATTGGCAAACTACATCAATGACCATATTCGCACCAACCATCTCATGACACCACACGAGCAACAAAGTTCTTCAACAGCAACGCCTTCAGGAAGGGAACGACGCTCAATAGCCACCGTCACCGGATCCAACCACTCAAGATTAGAATCTAGGTTTTCACCCTGAAAAAATAGTCCAAGCATATCCGAGCAATGTCTTCAACAAGGTAACGACGTAAAAACATCGCCATTGCTAGGCATGACCAACTCGGGTCGCCTAGGCTTTCACCCCGGAGCTCGAGACCAGGTGCTTGAGTAGCACCATCATCAAGTCACTCAAGTGCTGTCACCACCACTTTTTCACAATCCCCGCAGCTACATACAATGTCAGTCGCCGCTGCACCACCATTCCTCTGCGTCAAGCCGACGTCTATAGTTTGCATCTCACCGCTAAAGTCTCGGTGGTCACTGCAATCCACATCGAGGCCGCTGCCGGGGCGAGACGGAGCCCAGAAGCGCATCAATTCTAGACATAGTAGCCATACCAGCGACAGCTTTGCATCCCAGCATGAGAGGGAGTCCGTGCCACCCAATTTACAGCCGGAGAAGCGCGGAGACGCACAAGTGGCAAGATCTGGCCGCTGACAACACCATAGCCAGCTTGGCAGCCACCAACAGCCATGAAGCACCGCTTGAATCCGTCGCCGTCGATGAGAACTCAACACGTAGGTGCTAGCCTCAACCAAGTACATAGACAACTTGATTGATTTCTTGCGTGGGAGCACATGCACGTCTAGCCGAGTAGACGTACCTGTGTACGAGCAAATCTGGCTTTGAGTGGCAATCATGGATCGATTCGATCTCTTCGTGTCCTCTGAGCTCCGGAAGATCAGCCACAAGCAGGGGCCCTGCCGCCGCCGTCAGCCGCATTAGCTTCGCCGGCGACGTCCTCCGGCGACGGCGGGAGGGAAAGGCAGGAGGAGAGGGAAGGTTAGGCGGGAGGACGGCGCCGCCGCCCGTGTCGCCCACGAAGAGCGACGCGGGGGCCAGAGCGTGATTTTCGGATCTCCCAAACTGTATGGCTAGTACCTACACCTACCTAGGAATAGGATGGAAGCTGCCAGGCTACCCTTTGCTCGGTCTCCAATTTCGGATTTGCAGACGCCGTGCAAGTGAAGCATAATCGGATCCATGTAGAGTACGACCTCTACTTTTATATACTCTATTTCTTCTCCCCGCATCCTCACAAAATAAAAATAAAAATATTTCTTCTCGCCGCTGAATGGACCGATATGTCGAGTGAGTCACCGTCCATGTGTGAAGCCTGCGCGCAATGGCATCCTGTATGCACAGTTTGTCACATCGTACATCTTTCCACGCCCGAACAGGCTCCAAGTTCCAACGTCGTCCTCCCACGCCCGAACAGGTCAAGTTTCCACATCGTCCTTGCACGGCCGAATGGGTGAAAAAATGCACCTCCGCAGCCCGGTCGTGGTCAGGCCGATCGTGCACGGTCCGAACGTGTGAGACGGATATAGGGCATCGGGCTGTAGATGCTATTAGCCAAGTGTGTGCGATGAGTTCTTGATCACATACGGTCCTAGTTGATGCACACGGTTTACTTTTTGAACATTATTATGATGGCATTACACACATTTCATTTCTCGCTAACGCGTGTGATCGGAGGACTTAACAGTACTCAGTACTACTACGCCCCGGGAGCGGTGCGCCCGCGTGGCCGCCGCGCTCGTCACCCGGTTCGGCGTCGCGCGCGGCGATGTGGTGAGTGTCTTTGCTCTTGCTTGCTGCTTCCATCTCTTTGCTTGCTTTCTCTGGATGACAGAGTGGTATACACTACTACACAGCTAGCTAGCCTGCATCTAACTTAGAAAATCGCCAAAACGATTGTAAGAACTTCATGTTTTTTTAAACGAGAAGGCCTAGAACTCAGCTGACTGAGACATAGTTTGTGTTATAGAGTGAAAGTAAAAGAGACACATGAAGAGTCTAAATGATCCACTAGTTCCATTGCAATGTGGGAGACCCACTTATATACATGATGAAGGGGTGTGTTGGGGAGACACCTCTTCCCCAACAGACACCTCCTGGGAGGCATCCCTCCCATATAATTGATCACATGTTTTTATTTCTCAACACTCCCCCTTGATCAATTCATCATATGTATATTGCAAACTGAAAACTCCTCCAAAAACCCTGTGGGAAAAATTAAGGAGAAACCTTATAATAATATGCCATCGAAAACTCCTTTAAAACCCAGTGGGAAAAATATAAGGAGAAACCAATATGACATATATCCGCACTTGTATTTATATTGTCTCGTTAAAAACCTTATATGAGAAACCATCATGGAAAACTCATAAAGGGAAAAAGAGTACAATACGAATGATTTGAGGATCACCAACGGGTTATAACTTGGGATTTTACTCCCCCTGAACTTTTGCAAACCTCAAGAATATCTCATACCAATTCCACGAACCTAGTTCTGAATGTAAATATTGATAGAGATATTGTGAATATCACAATAACCTGTTTGCATATTATTCTCTTACATTTCTGTAATTCACAAGGATAAATATAACCCATAAGCAATACAAGTGACATTATCTTGATAGATAATGATAATCTCCACATGATTTCACATGTGGCCAATCATTCTATGAAGTCATCCACATTTTCTGATGATTCAAATGAAATAGAATGATCACTGGAAGGACTTTGTTTAGAGTCTATTATGAATACTTCCTTCAAAATACTCTTCCAGCAAACCCAGTCTTTGATATGGCATTGTGGGATCAGATAATTAGCCACTATCAATATATCAAACCATGGTCCCATCTTGATTTTTCGAATGAAATTGATCAAGACCCTTCGTGCCCTGGATATATCCCATGATATTCCTTACACAAACCTTATACCTTTCAGGGAATTGCACTCTTAATAAATTGCCAAAAATTATAGTGCCAGGCCTGACATATTTTGCAAGATATATGAGTGCTTGGATGGTATTTAGACATGGCAATTCATGCCCCACTATCACTTCACCATCTCCCCTATGTCTATAGGATTTGTATCCCATATTAGGTATAATATGACCATATGTGTCTTTGATATAATATACCCACATTCAATACTTTTGGATATATGAAGACTGATATCTTAGGGGAATATGCTCAAGTCATAAGCTTAGCATAATTTGGTTTAACTCAAATATCCGTCTTAACATGATTGTGTGTATTTCATGTCTTATATAGACTTTGATGATAAGATCATCAACACCACAAATTAAGGTGATGTAAAATCCAATCCAGGATTTGTTTATGAATATACAACAACAATCATTAGTACGAGAGTAATCCTTGTCAAGGAATAACTCACTTAGTCGGTTGCACCACACAATTCTTCGACTACTTCAAGTCATAGAATGACTTCAAAAGTTCCACACATGCATGTTGCGATTTACCTTTGGATTCAGAATATTAAGTCATTCAATGACTTCAATATATACATCCAAACTAATTGATCCATGGTAGTATGTAGACATTACAAACATCAACCGTATGGATCTGTACTGCCATTAACATTCAGTATCGAAACATAATTCCACTCATACCAAGAAGGTATGCTACATCGTAACCGATGTCGGGTCTCTGCGAAAAACCCTTGTGCTACAAGCCTCGCTTTCTCACCACCTTATTTGTTTTCGTTTCCAAACGAAAATTCACTTCTCTTCCCTTTAGAAGATACTTATGAGGAGCAGGTTTTACAATGGTAAATACCGCTCTTTTGATGAGCGAGTGCCACTCTTCCTTAATTGCTTCCTTTCATTTGAACCAATATAAGTGCAGACAATACTTTCCATGGATTTTGGTTCAGGGTCCAAAAGGATTCTAGCAATTCTCAAGAAGAATTTTATGTCGACATATGTAGACTTTCTCATATACGATTCTCATGAATCAATATCATTGTGGAATTCTTACTACGCCTCTTAACTCCTTGTGATTTCCCACAACAACGGAGTCAAGGTGTTTCGATTTCCCAGCACCTAAAAATGTGTGCACATATGTGTTGGACTTTGGATGCCGCGCATCCCTCAGGTGTCATTCAACCCGAGGTTGAAACATATTTACTGATCGAGGAGTCAATCTCCCATGTTTCCGCTGAAACATATGAGAACTTAATCTCATGCGACCAGAATTCTCCCCCTCTTGCTCTCGTCTAGGGAGATGAGTGGTTTATTAGGTACCTCCACTCACTCTGGTATTTGACCATAGTGACACCTTTGTCATCAGTAAATATACTTGGCAGATTATTTGCAGTATGCTGCAAATTTCTCATAACCTGAACATGTAGTTCAGATTCTTAAGTACGTGGTCAAAATGTCTATGACATTTCTTATCCATTTCCTGGCATTCTTTGTGGTACACATCTCCCCCTAATGCCAGAAAATGTTCTTATTGCAAAAGCAATCAGCGTATGGGCTGCAAATAACTCCCTTGCTAGGGTTAAGGTATTCGGCGGATTAACAAACATACCACAGTTATTCCTCACATAGATCCCAACCATATGTGAAGGCCCATGATGTACGCTGGGGTGGTGATATCGGTATACAATCGAATTAACGCAGATGGGAAATACTTCACTTATTTCCACGTACAAACTGCAAGGGGGTGCAGTATCATTTGATCTCATTTAGACCAAATATGCGGAGTGTGAGACCGCATGTTACCATCAACAAAATGTCGGTAAATCACAATTCTGCAACATTGGCTATGCAATATTGAATCTCATTCATAAGATATTCAGCCAAACCATTCTGGTTATGTACCATATACTGAATATAACCATTGAATGTCCGTGAATCAACTTCAACGACATTTCCATTCCAATGGAATTATCCCACGTTAGGATAATTTGCTCTAAATTCATCAATTTGAGCACTTAATTCAATAAATGCATGGTTATGTGTGGATATACACACCTAAGACCATCTTCTAGATGCGTCTATGAACACCAGGAAGTACCAAGATAACCCAGATAATGGTTGAATAATCCAAACATATTCTTGCATTCAATCAAGAATATTGGCTGGCTCATTTCAAATTTTAAGGTGATAGTGCCTTAAAATTAATTCCCCAATGTCACATGTAGTGCATAAAACAATCTGATGATTGTTGGGAATATTGCAACTTGTCAAGTTGTGGCCAACAGAATTATCAATAATTTCTCTAATCGTCAAATACCATGATGATAAAGGAGGGAAAATTATTATGTATGCAACAAGATTGAGTATGAACTGACTCATACACTCAATTATCTCAACTATCATGTCCGAGGGACAAGATGTTGCAATTTATACTACATGTAGTAGTACAATTACAGGCTAATGATATTTAGGGATAACTAGGAGACTACATGAGATCTCCAAAATATCTTTGGAATATCATTCCACAAGCATATCGTCAATATAGAGGAATCCATTCTCCTTCCACCATGCCAGAATATTTTCTGGTTGTTTCCTTTTGAAGTAGAACTTCGAACTTATCCCATTAAAATCATTTGCCTCCAGTGAGTCGGTGGTATGATTCAACCCAATACTTGACCAATTGGTAATCATTGGTATAACATTTCGTACAACCACCACTTTGACAAACTTGAAAGTTGTCATTACGATCATTTAGATTAAATGACACATTCCCTTTTGAGATATACACTCCATTTCTGCTTATAACAATATATCTCGCCTCAATGAAGGCTCAAAGGGAAAAATGGATGTTCATTATCCATTACATACTCAGTTGAGAACTGAGCCATTGCGATGGTACATAAATGCAAATATGCATATTCTTAGCTATTTATAAATAGCCATGACATTTTTTACAGGTGGAGTTTCTGTGGCAACAAGGCCCCTGGTCCACAAAATCTTTAATGTCCATGACCCATGTTAAATACTTACTCCCACCAAATGTCATCTCATCGCATTTCCTTTTAAAAAAAGGTCAGCCATATGGTGCATGAAATACGCATGCATTAATTTACCTTCAGTAAATTATGTAGGATGAAAATGCTATGGCTAAGCATAATCATGGTCACGGTGATTGTTACTGACCCAAAGTGCAAGCCTTCCAGAAGAACACCACGGTGTGGTGTAGATCTTCAAATTAAAAGTAGTCGGCTCGAAAGGGACAAGCCTTTAATTTCCTTAAAACACATAGAGATAGCCGACCACCTAGTGGTGCCTCACTCTTATGGACAGTTCCCATTGATCATAGCCTCCACAACCTTATGTTATTTATAACACATGCAGGTAATCACCATAAAATGGCATGAACCTCTCAGCTGTGCATGAAACTTAATTCATAGCTATGATGACGTCCCATAAGTTGTGTATGCATGGAAGGTAATCACCAAAATATGCAAGTGTTTTGCATAATTCTCTTCATAGCATAGTATGCAGTATAGTCACCAATACCTTGGATTCATCTCCTGATGGAGTATGTGACACTATAGCCACAACCAATGACACATACTATGAAATTGACAAGTATTTGGGAAAACATCATGAAGGTAGTCACCAATAATGCAAACATCATAGCTCCAAACGAAAAATAATTTCGTTAATATGATGTGCTAAATCCACATAAAGGTCTAGGAAAAGCCTAAACGACCCATAATATGACTTTCTACAAATACATAATCACCATAACATGGTGTAGATCATATTTGTAGAAAACACAGAGGTAATCGACCATCAAGTGGTGTAGACCTCACCCTTATGATACTTTGCACAACCTTGTGTTAATTAAAACACATTGAAGGTGGTCGCCACACGGTGACATAGACCTCTCAGTTGTGAACAAAGTTATACATTGGCTTAACCAATCCATAAGTTGTGTGCAGATTTGTAAATTGTCATATCAGTTTGTTGACATAAGGTGTGTAGACATAACATAGTCATGCAATATCATACACTGTAACACCTTTTGTTTTCCAAATTTGCAAGCATGTTCCATATTCTATGCGAATAATGGAATCAACATATTGCTTTGCAACAGTATTACTCATGTAATACGAATAAATGCAGAAGTATAAATATATGAGGACCTGGGGGCCTCAAACGGTCATTTTACATGATGTAAAATGATGCATAATTAATTATTATGCAATTCATCAAGACCCGATGGTCTATCACGTATATTTGCTCTGAAGCCTATGACATAAAACGCAAATAACGATAACCTTACGGTTAAAGTGCTGGAAATAGCAAGCCTGAGGGCTAAACTACAAAGTCCTATGAGCCTCAAAAAAGCGCAAGGACTTTTATTTGCATAGCAACCGAGGGCTGATTTGCAAAATCACCAAAGAGATATGATTTTTTTTTAATCCATGCTCTCCCGTCGGTTCCATCCCCTGAGGGGATTTTGTAACCGCCGCCGAGCGTTGCCGTCGGCTAGGCCTCGACACCGGCCAGGCAAAGGAGCGGGTTGTTAGCCACCTTCGCTACTGTTGGTGCTCCGGAGCGTAGGGCGCCGCTGGGCAGCGTGGCGGCCGTTGGCTGCCACCAGAAGGTCGCGGGCACAAGCGCCCGGGTACCAGTCAAGTGTCGCAGAAGATGATTTGAGGATCTCGTGTGCGACGCCTTCGCTGTGAACAAGAGGACCATGTGCTGCGGACGCTGCGCGCCTGCATGTTTCTGCAATCCCATGCATATTGTACCTGGAACCAGCACCGCTTCCGAAGAATTTCTTGCGATTCTTTCTTCGAGTAGTGTACACGTACATGCAGAGATGAATAGATAATACCCAATTAGTCATTCGATTTGATCTGAATTAAGTAAGACAAGCAAGTTGCTTTATGCATGGACATGGGCGTCATTGCCGCACTGGCCGTCGCCACCAATTTCAGGAAGGAACTGGACGACGAACAGCGCATCCAGCGGCGCCCATTGCGCTGCTGTTGATCTTAATCACAAGAAGACAAATAAATTAACGTCTCCCTGATCGATTTCCCTGTAGCGATGCATGTGCATGCATCGTCTTTGCTTTCTCCGCCGTGGGTTAGTAGGCTGTGCCATTGGGAACCGCGGCGGAACGCGCCACGCCCGCTGGTAGCTTCCTCCGCCGGGAGCAGTGGCTTCATGGTTGAAGTCCGCAGTATGGCATGTCCCCATGCGTTGCGAGCCGGTCGAATTTTTCACCGTATGCGATTACTCGTTGGTAGAGTCTATGTGCTGATAACGTGTTATAGAGTGAAAGTAAAAGAGACATATGAAGAGTCTAAATGATCCACTAGTTCCATTGCAATGTGGGAGACCCACTTATATACATGATGAAGGGGTGTGTTGGGGAGACACCTCTTCCCCAACAGACACCTCCTGGGAGGCATCCCTCCCATATAATTGATCACATGTTTTTATTTCTCAACAGTTTGGTATCAGTCAGATTATCAAATCTGACGTGGTGCCGTTTTGTTTTGTGCCGGTTTTAAACTAGTAGAATTTCTTTCTCGCTCAGCCACCCGCTCGCTCGTTCCCCTCGTGTGGGTTGTTTATTTGAGCTGGGCTAATCCCGGCAATGCTACACGTACAAACGATTTACAGGCTTTTACATGATGGTTAACCTTGATTGGTCAATAGGTGAGCTGGGCGGTCCAACCCCCTGAAAATCAGGGGGGAGAGGTTTGTGATTGGTTGTTAGATGGAAGGAGCGTGTAAAAGCGTGTAAGTCTTTGTATGTCTAGCATTTTTGGGCTAATCCGCTCGGCTGTGTAGTTGATTTGTTTTTCTATCTTTTTTGGTAGGGTATGTAGTTGCTTTTTTGGGCCTCGTTGGACTTGGCTTTTTAATGCTGCCTGGGTCCGTCTTTCTCTCTCTCCTTGTAGGACAGTCTGATGCAGATGTTTTTCTTTGAAACAACAATGTGTTCTTCGAAAAAAAACAGTGTGTTGGTTTCTTATGGGAAACAACGGAGTTGTGTTGTGTGTGTGAATAGTAGCTAGTACACGCATGCCAGTGAATCTAATTTCATAAAATGAAGCACAAAAATAAGCCAAAAATAGAAATTAAAAAGTTCTATGAAAAGTGGAAGATAGAATCTACATATGTGATGTGAAGATAAAAAGTGGACAAGTTGTAAACCCTTCATGACCCCCTCCCCCCCCCCCGCCCCTACCCTAGTTGCAGTCGATTTGTGCTTATGCAGTTGCCATCAGATTAGAACACTTGCAGTTGCATGTCTAGTCATGGATATCCAACTACACAGGACAACCCCACCCCCGACCCCAGTTGAAGTTGCTTTGTGCTCATAAAGCTGCAGTCTTGGTACAACACATGCAGTTGCATGTCTATTGGTGAACATGCAACTGGCCACGACAACCCTCCTCCCTCCCGACACCAGTTGCAGTCGCTTTCTGCCCAGGAAGTTACAGTCGGGTTACAATGCTTGCAGTTGCATTGACATAAAAAAGCAACAACTCAACAAAAAAACTGAGACAATACAGAAAACTTACGAGCCGACAAGCTTAAGGCAGAAGGCATGCATGTGAAAGTGTGAGCTAGTACACAGGCCACACCAAATAAACGAAATACGCCCGAGGGATGGTGCAGTTGCAACCCCGTTGAAAGGTTGCAATTGCGACCCCATTTAAAAACTTGCAGTTGCGACCCCTTGAATATATGCATTTGTGATCTTATTTAATACTTCTAGTTGCGACTCCTCTTAAAAACATGCAGTTGCGACCCATTTTATAGACTTGCCGTCTTGAACCTAGAAAAGAAAATCTCATCCATTCTTAAAAAAATCTCATCCAACCAGAATTAGTTGCAAGTGTTTACATATAAAGAAGGGTTAATTTGATAAATACCACTCCAAATTTGGCGATTCCGAGAAATGCCATTTCATGCCATTTCCAGTGGCATTTTTCGAAGTCTGCGGCGGCGTTTTTCAAAGTTTGCAAAAATTGCAGTGACATTTTTTAAAGTTTAAAAATTACAGTGGCATTTTTATGAATCGCCATAATTGGAGTAGCATTTATCTAATTAACCATATAAAGAAAGGTATCAACAAGTAAAAGAGAAAGAAAAAGAAATCAAATAATAACAATAGACAAAACGAAGCCAAAAAGGAAGAAAGATTAGTCATCGAAATGAGGAACGGCATGGTCGCTTTTCCCTGTTAACCCTGTAGACATAAAAAATTTTACAAGAATATACTCCCTCCGTTCCTAAATGTAAGTCTTTGTAGAGATTCCACTATGAGTATACTCCCTTCGTGATTATCTCTGTTTCCATAAGCTTCCATGTATCTTTGTACAAGTAGAAACATAGTGCTTGGCAAATGGCTATAAATTCAAAATGTCTGAAGGTTGGAGTGGAGTTTTAGCATCCAGATTACAAATATGTGGGAGAAACAGTTAAATAAAGAATATTATTTCATTTGTGAAAAAAACTAGATGGCATGGAAACTATAATTATGACATCATTATAAACTTCGGTAAACATGTTTCTAAAACCATGTCAACATTTTGCAAAAAAATACCAAATATCAGGTCAGCACTCGCGGAAACCTAAACCACGGTTAATTTTTTTCAGCATGAAGACAGAATTAACCAATTGTGATCTGATAAATATAACTATCATATATGTACGGACAAATATATGTACGGACAAATATAACAATAGACAAAACGAAGCCAAAAAGGAAGAAAGATTAGTCGTCGAAATGAGGGACGGCATGGTCGCTTTTCCCTGTTAACCCTGTAGACATAAAAAAACTTACAAGAGTATACTCCCTCCGTTCCTAAATGTAAGTCTTTGTAGAGATTCTACTATGAATCACATACGGATGTATATAGATGCATTTTAAGTTTAGATTCATTCATTTTGCTTTGTATGTAGTCCATCTAGTGAAATCTCTAAAAAGACTTATATTTAGTAATGGAGGGAGTAGACGTGAGTGTGGACTGTGGTAGCTGGCTAGTGCATGTTGCTATAGCGTGGACAAATGGACCGACAAAACAAAACAACTTGGGATGTGGCGCCCGCGTGGCTGCATGAAAAAAAAAACAGCACACACTAATCTCCACACCTACCCCTAAAGAAAAACTAATTTCCACACCTTTACATCGGATGGCCAGTGTCGTGACTCGTGAATGAGACCAATTTATTTCTCAACTAGCTGAGTTTTAGCAAAACCGTTTTTTAACAACTAGCCATGGTTGTTAGATTACGTACCTGAGAAGGCTTAATTATTTCTCAGTAAGAATTGCCTGTTTGCATGATAGAGCGGACCTGGCGCTGCTGTTTGCACCGGTGAGCAACAGCGGCATCGCTCACATCGTAGCGAAATCATGCAAGGACACACTATCCGTGCAAATCGCGGCCTTTGATATCCTTGTCGGTTCAATGCTGGTCCGTTCAACGTGTAGGACCTATTATGAACAGCGGACGAGCCACGAGTGCCGCGTGCTAATCGTGTCATCCATGTGCAGGTGGCTGTTCTCAGCCCGAACGTGCCGGCGATGTACGAGCTACACTTTGCCGTGCCCATGGCCGGCGCCGTCCTCTGCACACTGAACACGCGGCACGACGCGGCCATGGTGTCCACCCTCCTGAAGCACTCTGATGCCAAGGTGTTCCTCGTCGAGTCGAGCCTTCTCGGCGTCGGGAGAGACGCGCTGAAGCGTCTCGCCCACTCCAGGTCCGGTCCCGCCAGCACTCCGATCATCGTAACCATCTCCGACGACACCGACTCCATCGACCCCGACGTCTGCGAAAATGAGTATGAGGCTCTCATCAAGAGTGCCTCTTCGCATTTCGACATCCGCTGGCCGGCGAACGAGCTGGACCCCATCACCCTCAACTACACATCTGGCACGACGTCGCGGCCCAAGGGTGTGCTCTACAACCACCGGGGAGTGTAACTCAACACCATCGCCACGGTCCTCGCTTACGACATCACTCCAATGCCGACGTACCTGTGGACTGTGCCCATGTTCCACGGCAATGGTTGGAGCATGACGTGGGCTGTCGCCATGCAGGGTGGCACCAACATCTGTATCCACCACTTCACGGCGAGGGTCATCTTCGACAACATTGTACGACATGGAGTGACACACATGGGCGGTGCACCTACGGTTCTCAACATGATCGTTAATGCGCCTGCCGCGGATCGAAGGCCATCGTCGGGCAAGACGGTGGTGCGTGTCATGACGGGCGGCGCTCCGCCACCGCCCCGCGTCCTGGCTGGAATGGAGGAGCTTGGCTTCGTGGTATCAAGAAATAAGAACAGGGTGGATGCAGGAGCCTTCTCAAAGCTCAGGGCTTCTGGACCGTTGGATCGTGTGGCTTGATGCGTTTTCGTCCGTTGGATCGAGAGGTGGGAGGATCTGGGCCGTCGGATCTGGAAGAAACACTACTGGAATGAATAGTAATGGCAACATATTGTAAATACCATGCCCCCACCAGGGCATTTCCGTCATTTCGCATGGTGGGGGTATAAAAGGGGGCGCTCCTCCCTCGCTCGCTCCTGCAGCCGCCTCCCTCCTCCCTCGCTCGCGCCTTCGCCCCGCGCCTCCCCGCGCCCAGCTCCTCCCGCCTCGCCGCCGCCTTCTCTCCCCTCCCGCGCGCCTCCTCTCCCCTCCCGCGCGCCTCCTCTCCCCTCCCCTCCCCTCCCGCCCGCCTCCTCTCCTCCCACCCACATCGCCGCCGCCGCCACCCACCGCCTCGAACGGCGCCGTCGGCGGCCAGATCCGCCACAGCAGAGCGCCCCCCCCCCCCCCACACAACGACGACGAGCAGCAGAGGAGGGAGGACGAGGAGCCGCAGCCTGCCGCCCCTGCCTCCTCACCTCCCGTGGCCCGCCCTCCCCGTCGCGTCTCTTCCTCCATCGCCAGTCGCGGAAGCCGCTGCGCTCCTCTTCCTCCCTAGCCGCACCGCGCGGGAGGGCAAGAAGTTGACCCGAGGTCACCAACCTCCGATCCGACGTGCGAGGCGCCCAGTGGCTGCCTCCGGTCAAATCCGGCCGCCTCCCGCGCCGTCATCGTCCAGCACGAGTTTACCTCGCCGTCGTTCTCCTCCAATCGTCCCGTGCGAGACGAGCCTGCCAGATCCACCGCATCCATCCCTGCTCGTCGGCAGCAGGTGGGTATCCGCCTCGTCCAGCCCAACACGAGGAGGGACGGGACGGGAGCGAGGCGACGGCGAGGTGTCTCTCGCTCTCACCCGTTCTTCTCCTTGCGCATCCTATCCCCGTCCTCACGCTGCCGCCTCCGTCCCTGTCGCCCTTCTCTAGAGGCGGCGGCTGGCGCTGGCGTCCATGAAGGAAGGATGGAGGAGCAGGCTCGATTGGAAACACTATAGCTCCATTTCCTCCGCTCGTCTCTTCCTCCCTCCCTCTCCTCTCTTCCCACATGTTCCAAATCGGAAAGAGGACCAAATACGATTCTTTGTATGAATCGACCGGTGGCGGGAACACACCGCGCACAAGAAGGTGGCGTCATAGCTCCCTCTTCTTTGATGGGCATCCGTTCCAGCTCCAATCCCAGCAGGTAACATCCCCTTTCTGTCCTACAGTTTTCCTCATGATTAGCACTGCAAAATTCCCGATCTTTGAATGTATGCCGCATGCTGATTAGATTTGTTTTTTTTTTCTCTTCATGGAATTCTACGGTGCTGCTTATTATTCATCCATCTCTTCTTATGTTAGTTCCTGGTACATGAAATTCCTTCTTCTCGCACAATTTTACTGATTGTCTCTTTGATAAATGGGAGAAAATTGTTGTCTGAAATGCATTTTGTTGTGAGTTTCCATGACTTCATAGCATGGCCTTCCAGTTAGAACAGTTCGAGTCTCAACCCCAAATTGATTTTTTTAAATTGTGTTTACGAATGTATCTCTTTGGAATTTGCACGGCTGTTCACTCCAAAAAGTGCAGTTACGCAATATCTGACCGATTGTGCCTTGGGCGCAAGCTGCGCAACCGACCTCAGGCACCAAGGCAGCATCAAAGTCCTGAAATTTTATGGTGTAGCGCACATATACCTACACGCATCCACAACAAACACGCGCTAGAGATTTTCAGAGCGATGGTAGCCTCGTGTAGAGCCGACAGATTAGTCTACCACTGGTTGTGCAGGCATCCGTGTAGTAGGGATAAATATGGCACATTGCGTATTTGTGTTGATCATGGGTAAGTGGCAATGCATTATAATGTAGTCATTGGAGTTCTCTTTTGGGCTTTTATTTAACTTTTGATGTACAATGTTTACAACTACCCAAACAATTAAGCTATGTGTGACGTGATTCATAACTAAGCATGGTCTAATGTTTTCAGGGCAATGACAGGGACCATTCCATTTGAAGAGGCTCATGCTGCCCAGATTTCGTTAAGCAAGCCATCTATGTCCCAAAGTTGAGGACCGTTTGGAGAAGAGGCCACCCAGGTAACCTTATCCAAGCTCAAACACTAATTTAATCACTATTTAGTTGCCGTACTTGTGTTCCTAGATGGATCTTTTGAGATTCCACAACTTTGATATTCTTACTTGGGATCATTTGATATGTGCCATTGAAAATAACAGAACAGATCGTTCCTAGATGAATTCTTAGCTGATTTCATTGGGTTTCTCCCTTTACGCCAATATGAAATATATTAGCTGCAGTATATAGTCTAGGTTCATTTTAATGCGACTAAATGAGATAAAAATACTACCTGCTTATACCACTCGAGTATCCACCGTTAGGACGTTATGATCCCTGCGACCGCAACATAACCTTTTTGACTTATTAGCCTTGTGTCTTGATTAGTATGTCCTAATATCTCTGACTACAGAATATTTTGAACCACATCCAAATTTCTCGTTTGCTTCTCTGTTCACATGACCCACAATGCACTTGGTTTGTTTTTATTCAACAGTACTAGAATCATGTATAAAACCAAGAGTTAACTACACTATAATGCTATTTTGGTTTATATAGGAGAGCAGCAGCTTGCATTGCGAGAGGCTTAGGCGAAGGAGTATACTATGGTCTATGGATCAGTCTGGGAACAAGAATAACTATTGAAATTGTTAGTGTGGACATTGTCCATAGAGGGGTAGCGAGCTAGCTAATATTAGCCGAATAGGGGACCGGGTGTTGAATAATTGTTATAAGAAGAATTAAAGAAGATGTATTGTGAAATGTCTGTGCTAAGATATGGAGTGCAAAAGACCGGCCTCTCTTAGGCTATTGTACTTCTTAATTGAGTTGTGAACACATCAGCTATTTCAACATCATCTTTACTTGATCTGTAGTTGCATATCCTTGCTATAATCTGTGATATAGTTTGTTCTGACTATCACGCTTCTTAATTTTCAATATATTAATCGAACAATTACAGCATAGCCTGATAGGAATTCTTATCTTTCGCTCATTCTTTGGTTCAATTTTGAACTTGGTTGTTTCAAGGTTTTGCTGTACAGCCATGCATCCACGGGATGGTTTGCCCATTTTGATTACACATGTGGAAAGCGGGTGGCGCATGTCAAGCTGCGGGAAGCTCAGGGCACGATCATTAACTTCACCTGCATCAATGCAACTATAAGTTTGAATTTGTACTCTATTGAATACAATCTCAAGTGTATATTTTCTTCTGACATGTTTATCTGCTGTCTTTTGTAAGAATAAGATCAATATCAGTAACATGTTTATCTAATTCGGTTTGTGTGGTTTAAATATTTCAGTATAAGTAGCATAAGATCACGAATCTTGTATTTTGCAGATCCAGCTGATGATGATGATGGCAACAATGTTGACCTTTTTGGAAAGGAAAACGAAGAGGAGAAGAAGGTAGTTGAAGAGCATGCTGCCGAAGTGAAGGGTTCTGGCAAGAAGAAAGAATGTATGTTATCCTACATTCTTTTTATTTTTACTCTCTCATTTATAGCTTTGCACTGAATTTTATTGCGAAGCATGTCTATTTGTTACATGGTCTTTAGCAATAGAAGAGTTTTAAAGGTTTTGGGTTCAAAGCACCTTTCCGTGTTGTTTATCTGATTTTTGTGATTTCTGATGCTCAGGTCAAGGCAGACTTGAAATGTGGCCACCTTTGTCTGGCCAATGGTTTTGTAGACTTTCAGTATCCGGCGTCCGCCGCCGGCTTTGTTCCGGCTCAACCAGGATCTTCTCGGCCCTGCTCTAATGTTGTGAAAACTCATGCATGACGACAGACGCCTCCATGCTCCAGCTGCCGCAGCCTGCAGGTAGCCTCTCCGTTTTTGTTTCACAACCGTTTTGCTTGCTCTGCTAAAGTGTTACGCGTGTGTTTGGCTGCTTGTTATTTGCAAAGAAATTGTATGGTTGGCTCAATCCCAGCAACAAATTTCTTTGTTGCTCTATTAAGTCCAGTTTCTTTAGTGTTGCAGAAAAAGTTGACTACTGAATAGTGATGCGTACTAGACACAACTTAATTGATTCCTATTGCCATTTATCAACCATGCTGAACTAAAGATGACTATTGATGCTTGGGTTGGTTAAGCTTTACTGGGTATTGAGCACTGATGCTTTAGGCGGTTACCATGTTTGTTTAAAACATTGTTTTCTGGTTGAACTGGCTAACTAACAGTATGTCATGTATCAGCTCAAGAAGTTAGCTCAGGCTTATGAGGTTATGAATGATCATGGGAAGCTGGGAGGTGGAGGAATGCATGATCTATTGGATATCTTCCGGTCATTCTGTGTATAAGATAGCTATATAATAGTTTTACTCCATGACTATGGTCATTCTGCGTAGATTGTCATATTGGAATTAGAAAATGAACAAAAACAATTGTTTTAGGATTGAGGGTTGATTCTCTATGATTTCACATGGATAATTGGATTTTCAGTATATATATATACTTTCAGTGATGCCATGATTTTGGTTAACTCTAGGTTATAATTTCAATGATGCTTTATGGGGATGTTAAGATTTGTCCGTGATGGCTTTTTTCTTAATGGTAATGCTCTTTTATTTACGTTCCAGATCATGGTCTTCTTATTAAGATCAAGGGGTGTTGGAAAGAAAATTCTTACGTGGATTCGTGCACTGTGCGTACATAGGGTAGTACTTTTGATATTTATGGACTACATTGCTCCTCTCTTGAGTGGTCTATGTGGGCTTGCCCCCCCTGTCTGGAGGTGAATTCAGCATTTGACAAACTCGAATTGTGTGCTTCCATAATCGATAGTCCTGAATACTAATATAGATATTCTGCTTTATATTAAATATTGATGGTTTTTATTTAACCATATTCTACTTTGTACTGTGCTTTGATGATTTGCATAGGGTTACATGCTTCCCTGATAAATACCAGCGTCTATTATTCGTTTTGATTAAGTTTGTCCAAATCTTCTGAATGTTCCTAACTCAAGCAGAAGCTAGATTCTTTATCAAAAAAGAGGTCGTATTTGCTGACCAAAATGTGCTTCTCGAAGCAAGAAGTCGATTTGGCAGTCAGTGAGTTAGGTATGTGATTCTGCATCGACATGTAAAAGTAGTAGTAACCATATGCTTTCTGCTCAACATATGTTTAATTTCTTTTCAGGTGAGGGAGAATCAATTGATCAGCTTGTGAACTGGATTGTGTCTGCTCAAGAAGCTACAACAGAGGTTTCTTTTTCCCACTCCCTTTTGCTCTTGTTTAGTAGCTGTTGTTTCTACCTCTGAATCTCGATCTCGTGGTGCCATGAGCTAGACTTAGAGCCAGCGCATTTGCTCACACTTGACTTGGGTGTTCCAGTCTCTGTAATTCTGAACATGAATCACAAGAACAGTCTTAGAAAAATTCATAAAACTGCTAAAAATAAACAGAAATGAGAAGTACTACTCAAAAATATCTGTTGGTTGTACTTGTGGGTTCAAAGTTTCTGCTGGTTCCATCCTTCGTTCTTCCACTGCAATTTGCACTAAAAATAATGAGGTGGTGTATCATGCAGTCCGGGCAGGATCACCACTGATTGACATCTATCCTTTTTAATCTCCTAAAGCAAGAGTATTTTGGTGGAGGACAATTTATGAAGGCAGGCTTAGCTGTGTGATTAATAAACCTGAAACTTCTTACCAACTACTTCCTCTGTAAACTAATATAAGATCATTTAGATGACTACTTTAGTGTTATAAAAGATCTTATATTAGTTTATAGAGGGAGTACTCAATTATTATGTAATGCTAGATTTTCTCCAACTACACATGTGTTCTGTTTTTCACACTAGTGTACTGTTTTCTTATTCATCCTTTCAAAAAATTTAGTCTCTAATGATTTGGTATAGCCAATGTGCATACTATCCGGTGTAGGCATCTAATTTGTTTTATTCTTTGTTCCATGATGAGATGATGGATATTAACAGGGTAGCCATTTCCTCCTCTTTATAACTCTTAGAAAACGAAATGGTTTTGGTTATATGGTTTATATCGATGTTTCATTTGGACCATGATAAAAAGTACATTAAGAGTGCCCATTGATCAATCCGAACTTAGATATGAGCACTACTTCTATTAAAATTAAGAGTTGCTAAATATGTCTATCTGAACACTACTTCTATTAAAATTAGAGTACTCTTAAAACTATCTCATTGTGTGATATCGACTGATGTATCTATGATTTGGGTGTCTTTCTTCAGGAGCAGCCTGGTTGGGTGGTGACGTTTCCGAGTGGCCAAGCAAGAGCTTTCTTTGGTCTACACCTATGCAGTGGTGACTTCTGCTACAATGTGCATCAACACCAGAACCATGTTCCCGATCATGGTATGGTGCTTAGCATAATCATTTGCTTCCATTTGGTGTAGTTGAAGGGCTCCAAAAGTTTGTGTTGTCAAATGCTACCTCATTTTGGGATGTCCCTCTAACTGGTCCTCCCATTATCTTGGTTTGCAGGACGCTATTGTGTCCCTCACCGGCTCTCTCCTTGCCATCACCGAGAGGGTTGTGCAGGCCACTACTCGCGCAACTACTTTGTAGTGTGGAGCATGCCATCGAGATAGACCAAAAGAAGAACACCGCCGGCAACAACACCAATGGGGGCCTCCCTGGTTGCCACCACCGCCGTTGCCGTCGTCGCCCTCCCCACCGCCCCACACCACACTGCCAGATAGGTCTGTGTGCTTTTCCCTTGCCCCCTGCTTATTGCACTCAGGATGTGTTGGTGCCATGCTTTGCCTATATGTAATCTCCTATTCTATTGTAAAATTCTTTTTGCTTATGATTTCTTACTGTAGTGTGAAATTTTAATTGCTTGGGTTGTTACTGCTATGAAAATATATTGCTATATTTAGGTTTGTTACTTTAGTCTCTCTTCCTCCCTTGTTTTATAATGGTATGAAATTCTATTTTGCTGCAAGATCGAAGAGATTCTTTTTGAACACAATCTGTGTCGTGAGGACTGAATTACGTGTACCTATGATATCTTTTAATTTTAGTCATCTGTATTTTACAAGAGTTCCAGTGTATATTTATTTTTCATCCTTATCAGAATAAGGATGCACCTTGAATTATATGCAGTTTCCGAGACCATCGTTTGGAATTTTATGCAGTTTCTTTTGATGAAAATATTTATTTTGTCGTAAAATTCCAATGAATACAATTCTGGATGAGGACAGAATAATGCGTAGCTATGATGGATGTTCTTATTCCAGTGACTCATCATCCGGAGATAATAGTAAGATGAATTATCAATTATGGCTTTCTTTCAATATATCATACTGAACCTTCATCCTTTGGGCAGCACTTGCATGCAATAGGCTTTGGCGCTCTGGATCTTTTTAGTTTTTTCTGAACCTTCGGAATATAAACCATATCTTAGTAGGTTGGATATTGATGACACACGTGGGGTGTGGCAAGCCGTACACAAGACTCATGGGAGAATCCTTGGCTCCTCGGAGTTTAGCAATTCCTGGCTGTCGGGTGTTTTTTTTATGCGCATGCCTTTTCTTTTATGCGTTCTCGGCCGTTGGATCTGCCTCCTGGATGACCTCGGTGGTAGGATCAAGGTTGAGCATTGTAGATTGAAATAGTGTCAAACTAGGAAGCCACCGGGTGTAATTCTCAAAGCCCATCGAGTTGTGATTTCGCGTGTTGGGTAGTAAGTGGCGTCGTGTAGATGGCTGCAAGACGGATAGGGGTGAGTAGGTCGTCTTCTTCTCTTCTTCCTGGTCCACATTTCCCTGATTGAAAAAAAAACCCTAGCCGCCACTTCCCATCGTGCAACCGTCACCGTGCTTCCGCCCCTCCTCTCCGTTCCTCTTTCGTCGCCGAGCTCGTCGCTGTCACTACACTCCCATCGAGCTTTGCCTCTCGCCATCCTCTAGAGGAGAGTGGCGGACTGAGCTATCGTTGCCTCCCCACTAGGCCGCATCAAAGGACCATGATCTCGTGCAGAAGTGAGACTCCATCGTCGGGATGTGTGTTAGATGCATCCTTCCGAGTGTCGAGAGGAGCCCCTGCAGCATGCTCCTTCTTGGATACAGCACCCTGCTGCAACACAAGAATGAGCGGCAAGTCGAGGTGGTCGTGGCCGTGTTGAATAGTTGAACTTAATGACGTTACTTTTCTGGTACAAAGTGAAATAATTGGTTCTCCTGTTACATGTGTTGAACTTGCCTCGGAGTAATGCATCATGCCGTTTGATCTTCCAACGCTTGAACATATCATTGGGACCGGCACCCTCGCGTCAAGGCGCGTTGCCGATCTAGTATCATATATACGGCCTCACCGAGACGCACGGTCCAGCCACTGTGTGCACGTGGATGCCGGAGTGGGACGCCCTGCCGGTCGAGGAGCGTGCACGACTCAAGGCGCGGCAGGGGTTCCATCACATAGCGATGGAGGATGCCGATGTCAAGGACCCGACCACCATGGAGAGCGTGCCGCACGACGGCAAGACAGTGGGCGAGGTGTTGTTCCGTGGCAACACAGTCATGAGTGGGTACTACAAGGATGTTGATGCGACCAAAGAGTCCATGACGGGAGGGTGGTTGCGCACAGGGGACCTTGCCATCCGGCACCCAGACGGGTACATCCAAGTCAAAGATAGGGCCAAGGACATCATCATATCGGGAGGCGAGAACATCAGCTCGATCGAGGTGTAGTCCATAATCTTTGGCCACCAAGCGGTGCTCGAGGCGGCGGTCGTGGCGAGGCCGGACGACCATTGGGGGGAGACACCATGTGCCTTCGTCAAGCTGAAGGATGGCGCAAGTGCCACAGAAGCAGAGATCATAGGCTTCTGTCGGGAGAAGCTGCCACGCTACATGGTGCCCAAGACAGTGGTATTTGAGGATTTGCCCAAAGCTTCCACCGGGAAGACACAGAAGTTTGCTCTTCGGGAGAAGGCCGGAGCGATGGGAAGCCTCACGAATGCCAAAAACAGCAAATTGTAGCATTTGTTTGTGTGGATGGAATATTGTTGTATTTTTTTTCACATATTGTTGTGTCCTCGTGTAATATTATGGCATCTTGGCTAAGAAATTTGTTCCTGAACCTTTCTGGTCCGCTTGATGTTTGGACTCTTTGTAAAGCCCGCACACATAATGTTTTTCGGACAAATTCAGAATGGAAAAAAGGCTGTGCTGCGCGTTCGTCGGCTGAGCTTTCTAAAAAATCGGCCGGTTTGTGAGCCATTAGATCTGGCGTCATCGAGCGGCTAATCGGCACCCTCGACCATTGCAACAAAGATATTGTTGCAAAACCTTTTGCAACATATGTCTTGTTGCTGAAACTTTTGCAACAGAGGTCATGTTGCAGAAACCTCATAAGTTTTTTTACAATAAATGTTATGTTGCGATTTTTTTTCAATATAGATCATGTTGCTGAAATTTCTAAAGATTTTTTTGCAACAAAGATTATGTTGCGAAAAAAATTATAACAATAATCTTGTTGCGTCTCGGCTTGAGGAGGCGGCAACCATGGATGCCGTTGCTCCTGTAGGACGGTGGCGACATGAAAGGACGAGCGACCGAAGACGCGGCTTCAGCCACGGCGTGTCTCGCGGAAGCGGGCGGTGTAGTCCGGGTGCGGCCAGCACGCAGCACGCGGGTGGCCGGCTTCCAGCATCTACGCACTAGCACTGGTGCGTACTAGTAGGCTGTTGCACTGGCCACCGGCCATGGGTGCTTCTCGTCACATGTGTAGCAGGCTAGCAGCTTACAAGCTACTCCCTCCGTCCACGAATAAGTACCTTTTGTTTTAAGTTAAAGTTTTAAAATTTTGATAAACTTTATAAAAATAGTACTCCCTCCGTTTCTAGATATAGGGTGTATAGTTTTTGACACGAAAATTAAAGAACGCACGTGAAGGGAAAATTTCATAAGTTTTGAGTGAGATTACAGATGACTAATATACATGAGAAAATAGAGGAGCTTACATGATATAAGAAAATGTAATCAAATCTCTAAAAAAAATTATCCAAACGAGTGATGCAACGCAATACACCTTATATTTCGGACTTTTTCTCAAAAATCTATACACCTTATGAGAGGCGATTTCCTATGCATGGTGGTAACTACACACGCATGATAGCGGCTACACACCCTTTGGCATATGTGCCTTTTTTTATATAAGAGGTGTCAGGTTTCTTATGGCATTGGCACAAGTGCAGTCTTGTAGTATAGAAATGACCTTTTCTCACTTCTCTTTGTCTTTTTTATTTCCTTTTTGACACAAGTGCCTTTTCGTTGTGTAGAAAGGGCCTTTTATCACTTCTCTCGGTCTTTTTGCTTGACTTTTTGGCATAATTGCATGTTTGCTTGCTTAGTTGGTCCAAAGTCATGATATTTTCGTTATAGAGTTATTTTTCATAGTCCAAAATAATTTTACAAAATAAGTAGAGACAAAAATTAGGGTCGTGCGTAGCTACCACCATGGGTAGCAAATTATTTCCGTACACCTTATATCAAGGAATGGTGGGAGTAGTAAAATATATAACATTAAATTGATATATTATCAAAGTACATTTCAAAACGAATCTAGTGATACTAATTTGATGACATAAATGATTTTACATTTTCCTATAAAGGTGGTCAAAATTTTAAAACTTTAACTTAAAACAAAAGTTAGATGTACACTTATTCGTAGATGGAGGGGGTAGATGTAGAAGACGAATGAAAAAAGGAAACGAGTGACTCTTGCTCATTAGCTATGGAGATAAAGTTAAAAGGATAAGCGGTAATAGCCTCACCCCACATGGGACGCGTGGCGCATATCCAAGACGGCGGACGGTGCGTTTGTAATCAGCGGGGTGATGTGAATCTTTTCCCATAAAAAAAGTGAAAAATTATTGGAGCGCTTATACGTCATGCAAAATATCATGCGTCGGTCACTTTCATTCAAGACCACTGAAACTTCATCCAACGATTGAAAACAGATCCCGCACCATTATCCTCTCCTTCCTTTCTTCCCCCGTGCAGCTGCCACTCCAACCCAGCCATAACAGTCTGCCTTGGCCCCTTGTGTCCAAAGGGCGCTGCCCTGCTCCACCCCACCCTCCGAACCCCTCAACCTCCCCCACCATCCCAGCCATCCCTCTAAGCCCCCCTCCCGACTCGTTTCCGATGGCTATCGCCGGTGCTTCTCACGCCATCCCCGCGCTCGGCCTCGCCTGGAGTGGAAAAATGACTAACGCTCGAAACAATTCAGGTACTTAATGTTTGCAAACTGAAAAAGTATTTATGTCATGCCTCAATCATGCCAAAAGTATAGAAATGGTATCTCAACTCTTATTAAATCCTTCAACTATTAAACCTGGTACTTTTAGTTCCTTGAACCGATCAGAGTGATTTCAGTGGTGAAGTAGGCATGTGGAACTTTTATTTTGAGGAAGTAGCGATTGGAGAGAACAGGAGGAGAGAGGATGATGAACTTTCAACTGTTTGTATGGCCTTGTGGCATAGAATCTGAGCTGCGTGGAGTTGAAGTTCCGTTTCGATCAAGACACCCCCTGCATACTTACGAACAAAATGACTAATGATTAACCGATCAAAGAGGTCCTGTTCCAACAATCAATAGTGAATGAGTCTGGCTCGAGTTTGTGAATCAAAGGCATGGAAAGAGAGTGAGTTTGACTCGCGAACGATCCTCAAGTGAAGGACCGATCCTTTATGTGTAGCTCTAGCTACCATATGCCCTGACTAGGATGCTGACATGGCAATGAGTCAACAGTCAACATTTGCCATCATGTCAAGTTTCACTCTCAATTTTCCACCATGCCAATTTTAGTCACAATTTGCCACCATGTCAAGTTTCAGCCAAAACCAGCCCATGTCATCACCAAAACCACTTTGAAAGTAGGGAAACATTTTGTGCCGACCGGCTAGCCGAAGCTTCGGCCAGCTGCACGCCTCGTCAGATGCCCAGCGCAAGCCTAGAGGGCACGTCCTTCCCTCTTGTGGGCCCATGTAACCGCCCCGTCAACCTTACCCTCCCACCTCCTCGTGCCCATCTTCCATCTCCCTTTATTCTACCTCAACGCCGCGAGCTCCCCCGCCGTTTCCCGTTTCCTCGTTTCTTGCCGCCGTTCCCCACAAATCATGGTGTTCCCCTGCTGCTCTATTCCTCCCCCTGTTCCTTCATGGTGTCGATTTCCTCCCACCGCATGTCAATCAACATCATGTCAATGCCGAGCGACAAGGTATAACATATTAACATTCCCTATTCCTTATACATATATTGCCAATTAAATAATATACCACTGCATACGATACATAGCTTGCATTTTTCAACCTTTGCTTTACTTCTATGCCATGGCTCGTCGCCTCATTTTGTTGACATCTATTAATTTCCCCTTAAGCGTCATCCTCATTCCGACCGATTCACCAGCCCACCACCGCCGACCAAAACGTCGTCCGCCGCCACCCGAGATGATGATATCCTTGGACCGGTCTTTGAGTTGGATGTATCCATCAACGTGCAGCACCAACGCGTATAATGAAATAGGGGGGTCCCTTAGGTCTCTATTATAAAAAACCAGGTGGGTACAAAGTTTTTAGAGAGGGAAGTAAAGCCCATTACTATTTTCACACGCACACATAAGCGTCTTTGCCAGTCAACCGAGGAAATCCTCAATGACAACAGGTTGTATGTATTTGTTAACCGGAGATGCAGAAGATGATCGTAGATACATGTTGAAAACTTTTCAGATACATGCTACACATTTTTTATTTGAATACATGTTGAACATTTGTCAAATGCACATTGAACATTTTCAATACACGTACTAAACAATTTACCTGAACATTCTACAAGTTAAACATTTTTTTGAATACATGTTGAACATTTCTTCCTAATGCACGTTTAAATTTTTAAAACACATAGTGATTTTTTAAATTATCACATATTAAAAAAATTCATAAATGGCATTAACATATTTTAAACCACCAGGACATTTATTAAGTGTAAGAACACCTATATAAAATCTCACAAACATTTTCTTGAGTTGGATGTATCCATCGATGTGCCACACCAACGCCTATAATGAAACAGGAGGGTTCCTTAGGTATCTATTATAAAAAACCAGGTAGCTACAAAGTTTTTAGAGAGGGAAGTAAAACCCATTACTATTTTCACACGCACACATAAGCGTCTTTGCCAGTCATCCGAGGAAATCCTCAATGGCGGCAGGTTGTATGTGTTTGTTAACCAGTGATGCAGAAGTTGTAGGTAGATACATGTTGCACATTTTTTATTTGATTACATGTTGAACATTTTCAAATGCACATTGAACATTTTCTATATACGTGCTAAACAATTTTAGATAAACTTGAACATTTTCCAACTACATGTTAAACATTTTTTCTGAATACATGTTGAGCATTTGTTCCTAATGCACATTTAAATTTTCAAAACACATAGTGATTTTTTTTATTATCACATATTAAAAAATTATAAATGGTTTAAACCACCAGGACAATTGTTAAGTGTAAGAACACCTATATAAAATCTCACAAACCATTTTTTTAATGGTTCAACATTTTTCTAAATTACATCAATATCTTAAATATTCTATAAACATTTTATGAAAATGTCACAAACATTTTCCGTAACATGTGAATATTTTTTAAATGTGATGTACGATTTTTTGAATGATATGAATAATTTTACCAAGTACGTTAGCAAAGTTTTTCATTTTTATGTATTTTTTAAAATTGTAACAAACAATGTTTTTGATCATGTTAACATTTTTAAAATGTCATGAACATTGTTTTGATTGGGAAGAATATTTTTTAGAAGTTGTACGAATAAAGTTTTTCACACTGCATGCGCATTTTTTAATTTCTTTTTTGCACCATGAAGCTTATTATTATTTTCCCCAATCTCCCCTCTGATTCCATTTCTGTTCCACGTCACTTAAAGGGTTGGTAGGATCTGCTGATTATAATAACCGAGCTGAGCATTATCGGTGGTAATGGTAGGGGAGCAATAGTGTTGACTGTTGAATGAGCCTGAGAGGGGCAGTTTGACTACCCATGTGCGACTCACCTACGAAGTGTCCAACATGAAGAGTAACATAGCACTACCTGGCGATGTCATTGCCCATGTCTTCGCATGTGCCTAACGGTGTTCGAGTTGGTAACACTTGGTTATTTCAGACAGTTTCACGCCTAATATGAACACGAAAGCAAGTTGCAAATCTCACAAAGTGTTTAATATCAGAATTTAAATGGTATGAGCCGCATTATCCCACTTGTTTTTTAGTTGCTGGTCCGAATAGTTTCTCCTGGAGCGCTCACTGAACTTAGTAAGAAAATCCCTTGTCCTACATCGGACAAAGTGGTGTTTCCTATGGAGCGGTTAATTTCTCACACCTCCTCTACGCGCACATCATAATAAATGGTATGAGCCACACTATCCCGAATTTCTTTTGTAGACTTTACTTTCTCCATCTCCAACAACCATATGTGATATTTTTAAGCAATAAAATCTTTTTTACTAAGCTGCCATTAATCTACCACTACAAATTTGGTACTAAGCAATCAATCATACAAAATTTCACTACATGCCATCGACATCAATCACTACATGCTTGCACCATCAAATCAGCATACAATTTGGCAAACAAGTAAGCATACAATTGTTTTACAGTGCTAAATAGAGAACAAAAGTGAAACGAAGATATGGGAGAGAGAGAGAGAGAGAGAGAGAGAGAGAGAGAGAGAGAGAGAGAGGATGAGGCAGAGTGGGTCATAGAGGAAGGGCGCGGGAGGAGTTCACCAGCAACGGCGAGGCTGACTTGGGCAAAGTCGCTGCTTCCTGTGTAGCCGATGGGACGGGGTGGCTGGCACAGAGTTGACGATGATGCAGCGGAGGAGACCAGGCGTCCGGGTGCGAAGATGACGGTGATGGCAGCGGACATGACGTGGTGGCAGTGTAGGGGACCTGCCGTCGGCGGATTTGATGGCTTCGAGTCATGGCAACCGACTGGCGGCGCAAACGCTAACTCGGGTTGTATGGTTATTGGTGGGGACGAGCGAGAGTGGGAACAAAAGCGAGCCTTCTTGTTGGATTGGTTCATTTGGCCTCGCTCGCTTTGGCACGAGTGGCATTTCGATCATAAATACGATGTCCAATAACGGCATTAATTAAAAATGAATCGTTAACTTTTGACGGGCCGATGAGAATCGCCAGAAACACAAACTTTTAATGATTGTAAAATGCACTGCATTTCCTTAACGATTCGAGGCGATTCCTGGCGCAGAAACGTGTTATTTAATAGTTTTGATTCCCCAGACCGTGATTCTCTACAATCGAGTCAAAAGAACTCGGCCCTAGTATCATGAGTTTGCGAGCGACGGTCAAAATTTGGCTATTCCACTGACTGGCTAGCTCAGATCGTGATTTATAGGTGGAGTCACGAGCCGCCGGTGAACTCGGCAGCTATGCTTGGTGCTGATTTCCTAGCCCTTGTAGTACACGCTCAGATGCATGTTTGGCCACGCACGAACACACGGTCACCAATTTTCTCCCACCGCATGTCAATCAATATCATGTCAATGCCGAGCGACATGGTATAACATATTAACATTCCCTATTCCTTATATATATTGCCAATTAAGTAATTTAACATCGCATACGATACATAGCTTGCACTTTTCAACGTTTGCTTTAGTTCTATGGCCATGGCTGGTTGCCTCGTCCTCATCCTGACCGATTGACCAGCCTTCCGCCGCTGACCAAAACGTCATCCACCGCCACCCAAGATGATGATCCTTGGACCGGTCCTTGAGTTGGATGTATCCATCGACGTGCCGCACCAACGCCTATAATGAAAAGGAGGGTCCCTTAGGTCCCTATTATCATAAACCAGTAGCTACAAAGTTTTTAGAGAGGGAAGTAAAGCCCATTACTATTTTTACACGCACACATAAGTGTCTTTTCCTGTCAATTGAGGAAAACCTCAACGGCAACAGGTTCTATGTGTTTGTTAACCAGTGGCACAAAAGATAAAGGTATATACGTGTTGATAACTTTTCAGATACATGTTGAACATTTGTATATTTGTCAAATGCAAATTGAACATTTTCTATACACATGCTAAACAATTTCAGATAAACTTGAACATTTACCAAATACATGTTAAACATTTTTCTGCATACATGTTGTACATTTGGTTCCTAATGCACATTTAAAAAAATTAAAACACATGGTGAATTATTTTATTATGACATATTAAACATTATTCATAAATGGCAATAACATTTTTTAAATCGTTAGGACAATTGTTAAGAGTTAGGACACTTTTATATAATCTCACAAACATTTTTTCGAACGATTCAACATTATTTTAAAATTATATTAAGATCTTTAATATTGTGTAAACATTTTCTAAAAATGTCACGAACATATTTTTGTAACATGTGGACATATTTTAAATGTGATGAACGATTTTTTTGAATGATATGAATAATTTTACTAACTACGTTTACAATGCTTTCCATTTTTTTGTATTTTTTTAAATTGTCACAAACAATGTTTTTGAACCTGTGAAGATTTTGAAAATGTCATGAACATTGTTTTGAATGGCAAGAACATTTTTTAGGAGTTGTATGAACAAGGTTTTCACATTGCATGTGCATTTTTTAAAATTTCTTTTTTACACTATGAACCTTTTTTGTAATTTGCACCAATGTGCTCTCTGATTCCATGTCTGTTCCACAACACTTAAAGTGTTGGTAGGATCCGCTGATCATAATCACCAAGCCGAGCATTATCAATGGTAATGGTAGGGCAACAATAGTGTTCAACGAGCCCGACAGGGGCAGTTTGACTACCCATGTGTGACTCACCTACAAGGTGTCCAAGATGAAGAGTGGCATTGCGTTACCTGGCGATGTCAGTGCCCCTGTATTATAGCATGTGCCTAACGGTGTTCAATTGGTAACACTTGGTTATTTCAGACAACTTCATCTAATATGAACATGAAGGCGAGTTGCCAATCTCATAAAGTGTTTAATATCACAATTTAAATGGTATGAGTCGCACTATCCCACTTGTTTTTAATTGCTGGTGAGTAGGTTCTCCCGAACTGCTCATTGAACTTAGTAAGAAAGTTAGCTTGTCCTACATGGGGCAAAGTGGTGTTTCTTGTGGAGCGGCTATTTGCTTGCACCTCCTCTACTCGCACATCCATATAAATGGTATGAGCCGCACCATCCCAAATTTCTTTGGGAGGCTTCACTTTCTTCATCTACAACATCCATATGTCAAAGTTTTAATCTATACAATCTTTTTTTTACTAAGCAGTCATCAATCCATACCACTACACATTTCATATTAAGTAATGAATCGTACAAAATTTTCACTACATACAATTAACATCAATCACTACATGTTTGCACCAACCAAATCGGCATACAATTTAGCAAACAAGTAAGCATACAATTTTTTTACATTGCTAAACAGAGAAGAAAAGAGAAACAAAGATATGAGAGGGTGAGAGGATGAAACAGAGAGGGGCGTAGAGGAGGAGACATAGAGGCTGGGGACGAGAGGAGATCACCAGCAACGCCGAGTCTAGGTCGGGTGAAGACGCTGCCTCCTGCATGGCCTATGGGACGGGGCGGCGTGCGTGTAGGTGATGGGGATGGCGGCAAAGGAGAGGCTACGGTTGGGCGCCGAGGTGATGGGGAAGGCGGTGGACGTGGCAGGATGGCGGATCTGATGGCGCCTGGTCGTTGCAGCTGGCTGGCGGCGCGAACCCTAAGTCGGATTGAGTGCTTGTGGGTGGAACAACATTTTCCTGAATAGTATGACATTATTTCAAAATTTACGTGAACATCTTTCATATTTTATAAACATTTCTTGAAAATGTCACAAACATATTTTTGGAACATGTGAATATTTTTTAAATGTGATGATAAATTATTTGAATGATATGAATAATTTTACAAAATACGTGAAAAATGTTTTACATTTTTACGTATTTTTTCTAAATTGTGACGAACAATGTTTTTGTATCTGTGGACATTTTTGAAATGTCATGAACATTGTTTTGAATTGTAAGAACATTTTTCAGAAGTTGCGTGAACAATGCTTTTACACTGCAGGTGCAATTTTCTAGATTTCTTTTATGTGCTATGAAGCTTTTCATAATCTGCCCCAAGGTCCCCTCTGATTGAATGTATGTTCCACTACACTTAAAGGTGTTGGTAGGATCTGCTGATCATAATCACCAAGACGAGCAGTATCGATGGTAATGGTAGGGGAACAATAGCCTTGAACGAGCCCAACAGGAGGAGTTTGACTATCCATGTGTGACTCACCTATGAAGTGTCCAAGATGAAGAGTGGCATTGCGCTACGTGGCGATGTCATTGCTCATGTCTTATTGCATATGCCTAATGGTGTTCGAAGTGGTAACACTTGGTTATTTCAGATAGTTTCACATCTAATATAAACAAGAAAGCGAGTTGCAAATCGCACTATCCCACTTGTTTTTTAATTGCTGGTAAAAATAGTTTCTCCCGGACTGCTCATTGGACTTAGTAAGAAACTTAGCTTGTCCTACATAAGACAAGGTGGTGTTTCCTGCTGAGTGGGTATTTGCTCGCACCTCCTCTATGCACACATCCATATAAATTGTATGAGCCGCACTATCCCGAGTATCTTTCGGAGGCTTCACTTTATCCATCTACAATATCCATGTATGAATGTTTTGATCTATCCAGTATTTTTTACTAAGCAGCCATCAATCAATACCACTACAAAATTAATACTAAGCAATCAATCATAGAAAATTTTCACTACATGCCGTCGACATCAATCAGTACAGGTTTGGACCATCCAAATCAGCATACAATTCAGCAAACAAGCATACAGTTTTTTACAGTTCTAAACAGAGAAGAAAAGTGAAACAAAGATATGAGAGGGAGAGAGGATGAGACAGAGAGGGTCACAGAGGAGGAGACATACAGGCAGGGGACGAGAGGAGCACACCAGCAACGGCGAGACAGGCTCGGGTGAAGACGTCGTCTCCTGTAGGACAGATGGGATGGGGCGGTGGGCGTGGAGGTGATGGGTATGGCGGAAGAGGAAACATGGAGGATGAGTGCGGCGGTTACGTGGATGGCGGCGGACAGGATGGGGTGGCAGCATTAGGGACCTGCCGTCGGCGGATTTGATGGCGCTGGATCGGGCCAGCCAACTGGTGGCGCGAACCCTAACTTTGTTTGAATGTTTGTGGGTGGGGACAAACGAGAGTGGGGAACGAACGCGAGCCTTCTCGCGACATTCGTTCACATTGTGCCTCGCTCACTTGGCCCAAGCAGCATTTCGATCATAAATACGATGACCAATAGGGGCAGTCATTGAAAACGAATCATTCTCTTTTGAGGGGCCGGCAAGAATCGCCAGAAACGTCAACTTTCAATGATTTTAAAATGTACTGCAATTCTGGAATGATTTTTGGAGTTTTCTAGCGCATACATGAGTTCTTTTGCGGTTTTTATTCCCTAGACCGTGATTTACTAGAATTGCATCAGCAGAAGTCGCCCCTAGTATCTTGAGTTGGCGAGCTACGGTCCAAATTTGGTTATTCCTCTGATCGGCTAGCTCCGTCCATGATATATAGGTGGAGTCGCGAGTCGCCGATGAACTCTACAGCTATGCTCTTGGTGCTGATCTCTAAGTGCTTCTAGCACACGCTCAGATGCATGTTTGGCCACACACAGACGCACGCTCGCCAATTTCCTCCCATCGCATGTCAATCAATATCATGTCATTGTCGAGCGACAAGGTATACCATATTGTCAATTAAGTAATTTACCATCGCATACAATGTATAGCTTGCACTTTCAACCTTTGCTTAATTCTATGGGCATGGGTGGTTGCCTCTTTTTTTGGCACCTATTAATTTTTCGTTGGCGTCTTCCTCATCCCGACCAGTTGGCCATCGACCCTCCACCACCGACTAAAATGTCTTCCGCCGCTACCCGCGATATATGATGTGCAGGCATGCGACCTTGCTCGACCTTTGCCGCCCTAGCCATCATTCTTGTGCCACATTTTTTGGACTGGCACCTCCCCGCACCCACCAACTCTTCAACTCCCTACCACCAGTGACATTGTGGCTACACCTAAATGCCACAGTCGACTGGATTGTTCCGTCTCCCGCCCCTCCTTATTCTCAAGTAAAATTGACTGATGTTGTTGCCATTTTCAGGCAACTAATGTTTACTAAACACACACTATTCTCGTTACGATGTTTATGTTAAGGGGGGCCGAGTTTGATTTCTTCCCAAGACCACCGAAATCTCAGGACCGACCCTGACATCAACCGACCCTCTGCATTTCTACCCGAAAACTTAACACACACGAACATATCTAGCCAACAAGCCAACTCCTAAAGCACAGACGAACAAATCTAGCCACTTCTACCCGAAAACATAATCAAAATTAGAGATTTAAATCTCTCATACTAAATTGGGGAACAACCCATCAAAATCACCGCCTAAGACACTAACTACACATAGAAATAGTAAATCCAAATCAGTAAAAAATGGTAACAAAAAACATAGAGCAGTCAAATCAAACATCGATGCCTTCACGCCGTCGACAACAAGCGGGAGAATACTAACAGATGAACCCTAAATTCCCCACCGTTGAATCGCCTCGACGAGCTTGGCGGCGGGTACCTCTCCCTCCCTCCCTCCCTCCCTCTCTCTCTCTCTCTCTCTCTCTCTCACACACACACACACACACACACACAGAGAGAGAGAGAGAGAGAGAGAGAGATCTGGATCAGGGTGAGCGGGCAGAAATTAAGATGAGAAAATAATTAGAAAAACATAGGTGAGACCTCACGCGACAATAAGAGGCGCCCCACGCGTGACACAAAATCAAGCACACATCTCAACACAGATCGACAGACAAGAAATCCAACTAAACTATAAAGTGGACTTTTGGAGCATGGGTGCATTGGATCACGTTTTTAAAGCCCTAAAAATGGTGCTTATCAGTTTTGAAAAGAAATGATTTTTTTACATGAATATGCATGCATGTGGTCTAAGTACATGTTAAATTTTGTTCAATAATACGTTGTATTGTACGCTGTACAAAAAAGAGAAAGTTCCGGCCAACAAGCCCATTTTTTAAAAATATATTTGTCTTTTTCTGTCTCTCACATGGAAGCATGTATATTCATGAAAATTTGCACAGTTATAGTGCACTACTATACTCCGCATGTACGCACAGTTTTTGGATTTTTTTTCAGGCGGTAAAAATCCTAGTTTTTTAGTTAAAAAGGGGGCTCAATGTGCCTGTGCTCCAAAGACATTATTTGACTGAAACATTTTTGGTAAATGGCATTAACATTTTTTAAATCGTGAGGACAATTGTTAAGTGTTAAAACAGTTTTTTGAAAATGTCTCAAACATTTTTTTCAATCGTACAACATTTTGAAAAAACAATGAACATCGTTTATATTGCATGAACATTTTGTAAAAATGTCACAAACACATTTTTGAACACATGTATATTTTTTACATGTGATGAAGATTTTTGTTTAATGATATGAATAATTTCACAAGATGCACGAACAAAGTTTTACATTTTATGTATTTTTTCTAAATTGTCACAAACAATGTGTTTGAACCCGTGATTTTTTTTAAATGTCATGAACATTGTTTTGAATTGTAAGAACATTTTTTAAAAGTTACATGAAGAAAGATTTTACAGTCTATGAGCATTTAAAAAAAATCTTTTTTGCGCGATAAAGCTTTTCATTTTTTGTCCTAGTGTGCCCTTTGATTCCATCTTTTTGGTAGGATCTACTGATCATAATCACCGAGCCGAGCATTACCGATCGTAATGGTCGGGGAACAACAGAGTTGAACAAGAGTTTAACTATCCATGTGTGACTCATCTACCAAGTGTCCAAGATGAAGACTGACATTGCGCTACCTAGAGATGTCATTGCCCCTGTCTTATCGCATGTGCCTAATGGTGTTCATATTGGTAACACTTGGTTATTTCAGACAACTTCGCGTCTAATATGAACACAAAAGCAAGTTGCAAATCTCATAAAGTGTTTAATATCACAATTTAAATGGTATGAGCCGCACAATCCCACTTGTTTTTTAATTGTTGGTGCGAATAGTTTCTCCTAGAGTGCTCATTGAACTTAGTAAGAAAATTAGTTTGTCCTACATCGGACAAAGTGGTGTTTTTTTGGGAGCGGTTATTTGCTCGCACCTCCTCTAATTCACATCCATATAAATGGTATGAGCCGCAGTATCCCAAATTTCTCTTGGAGGCTTCACTATCTCCATCTACAACATCCATATGTGCAATTTTTAATCTATACAATCTTTTTTACTAAGCAGGCAAGCAGCCATCAATCCATACCACTGCAAAATTCATAATAAGCAATCAATCATACAAAATTTTCACTACATTCCATCAACATCAATCACTACATGTTTGCACCATCCAAATCATCATACAATTTTTTGACAATGCTAAACGGAGAAGAAAGGAGAAGCAAAGATATGAGAGTGACAGACGATGAGATAGAGAGGGGCATAGAGGAGGAGAGATAGAGGCATGGGACGAGAGGACCTCACCAGCAACGGGGAGGCTGGCTCGGGCGAAGATGTCGCCTCTTGCAGGGCAGATGTGGCGGCGTGCGCGAAGGTGACGGGGATGTCGGCGGATAGAATGGTGTGTCGGCGTAGGGGACCTGCCGCCGGCGGATCTGATGCCTTTGGGTCGGGGCAACCGGCTGGCAGCGCGAACCCTAACTCAGTTCGAGTGCTTGTGGGTGGGGACGAACGTGTGTTGGGGAAGGAACGTGAGCCTTCTCGCTGGATTCATTCGTTTTGGGCCTCGCATGGCCTAAGAAGCATGTCGGTCATAAATAGGATGTCCAATAGAGGTAGTCATTGAAACGAATCATTTTCTTTTGAGGGGCAGGTGAGAATAGTCAGAAACGCCAACTTTAGATGGTACTAAAATGCACTGCAATTCTTGAATGATTCTAGCCGATTTCTGGCGTAGAAATGACTTCATTTGCGGTTTTGATTCTCCACACCGTGATTCTCTAGAGTCGAGTCAAAAGAACTCGCCCCTAGTGTCTTGAGTCAAAAGAACGCACAGACACACGCATGCCGATTTCCTCCCACCGCATGTCAATCAACATCGTGGTATTGCCGGGCGACAAACTATACCATATTAACATTCCATACTCCTTATACATATATTGCCAATTAAGCAATTTACCATCCCATATGATACATAGCTTGCACTTTTCAACCTTTGCTTTAATTCTGTGGGCATGGGTGCATTGGAGCACGTTAGTGAAAGCCCTAAAATTCCCCGCAAAAAACCCCCCTAAAATATGGTGCTTAAAAGTTTTGAAAAAAAATGTTTTTAATGAATATGTATGCATGCGGTCTAAGTACTACTCCCCCGTCCCAAAATAAGTATCTTAACTAGAATTAGTATAAACTTAAGACACTTATTTCGGGACGGAGGGAGTACATGTTAAATTTTTGTTCAATAATACGCTGTATTGTACGCTGCACAAAAAAGACAAAAATCCGGCCCCAAAATCAACAGGAAACAAGCCCATTTTTTAATGTATTTATCCTTTTTGTGTCTATCACATGCAAGCACCTATATTCATGAAAATTTGCATAGTTATAGTACACCAATATGCCTGCTTGTACACACTTTTCTGGAATTTTTCAGGCCATAAAATCCATTTTTTAAGTAAAAAAATGGATCAGTGTAGGGGGTCCGCTTGTTCACCAAAGGCGTTATTCGACTGAAACCACATGTTTTTACCGATCAGTTTGTCTAATTCACATATAGATATTTTTTAAGGACGTCACATGTAATCTCCCACAGGATAACGTAGCAATAAGGAAAAACAAAGCTGGGACAAAAAAACAGACCACAAATATAATGGACATCATGTTAGATGTAACATACGACATAGCAAATTCGGGATGGTAGCAATATAACAGTAAACACAGAAGTTACAAGAGACTGCTTTTTTGGAACTCATTGAAAGTGCAAGTGCTACAGCTTGCTTCTGGTCAGCTTAGGCAGGCTTCCCATGGCCCTGGCCTTCTCACGGAGCAGATACTTCTGCGTCTTGCCCGTCGAAGTCTTGGGCAGCTCGGCGAAGATCACCGTCTTGGGCGCCATGTAGCGGGGCAGCCGTGTCCGGCAGAATTCGATGATGTCAGCCTCCGTGGCGCTCGCTCCGTCCTTGAGGGTGACGAACGCGCACGGCGTCTCGCCCCAGTGCTCGTCCGGCCTGGCGACCACCGCCGCGTCGAGCACGGCGGGGTGGCCGAACAGCGCCGACTCCACCTCGATGGAGCTGATGTTCTCGCCGCCCGATATGATGATGTCCTTGGACCGGTCCTTGAGCTGGATGTATCCGTCGGGGTGCCGCACGCCCAGGTCCCCTGAACGCAGCCACCCGCCGCTCATGGCCTCCGCCGTGGCCGCCGGGTCCTTGTAGTACCCGCTCATCACCGTGTTCCCCCGGAGCATGACCTCGCCGACGGTGCGCCCGTCGGAGGGCACACTCTCCATGGTCGCTGGGTCCTTGATTTCCAGGCCCTCCAGCATCACGTGCGGTACGCCCTGCCGCGCCCTGATCCGCGCGCGCTCGGCGGCCGGCAGCGCGTCCCACTCCGGCTTCCACACGCACAGCGTCGCCGGTCCGTACGTTTCGGTGAGGCCGTACCCATGGACGACGTTGAACCCGAGCTCGTCCATCTTGGCCAGGATGTGCGGCGGCGGAGGCGCGCCGCCCGTGGAGATGCGCACCTTGACCGGCAGCTGCCTCTGCTCCGACGCCGGCGCGTTCACGAGCATGCTCAGCACCGTGGGCGCGCCGCCCATGTTGGTCACCCTGTGCCGCACGATCTGCTCGAAGACGGTCTTGGGAGCCAAGCTCCCGGCCATGCAGACGCTGGTGCCGCCCTGCGCCGCCGTGGCCCAGACCATGCACCACCCGTTGCAGTGGAACATGGGCACGGTCCAGAGGTATACCGGCATGGTCGGCATCTCGTTGGCGAGCGCCGCGGCCAGCGTGTTGAGGTAGGCGCCGCGGTGGCTGTAGATGACGCCCTTGGGCCGCGACGTCGTCCCCGACGTGTAGTTGAGGGATATCGGGTCGCACTCATCGGCGGGCCACCTGATCTCGAAGCCGCCCGGCGCGCTCCTCAGCAGGGCCTCGTACTCCAGCACGCCATCCCTGTCGCCATCGTCGTCATCGTCGGCAATCATGACGAGGAGAGGCGGTATGGCTCCGGCGTCGGCGAGGAGCGCCAGGGCGTCGCGTGCGACGCCGAGGAACTGCGACTCGACGAGGAAGGCTCTGGCCTCCGAGTGGCTCAAGAGGACGGACACCATGGCCGCGTCGTGCCGGGTGTTGAGCGTGCACAGCACACCGCCGGTCATGGGCACGCTGAAGTGCAGCTCGTACATGGCCGGCGTGTTCGCGGCCAGCACCGCCACCACATCCCGGCGGCCGACGCCGAGGCGCGCGAGCGCGGACGCCCCGGCGAGGCACCGCTCCCTCGTGTCGCGCCACGAGTACTCCTTCTCGCCGAACACGACGGCCGTGCGCGGCCCGTACACGAGCGCGGCGCGCTCCAGGAAGCTCAGCGGCGTGAGGGGCGTGTAGTTGGCGTCGCACTTCACCGACCCCTCCATGGCGATGCCTTCGAGAAATGGGATCTCCGGAGCAATCCAGGCTAGGTACGGTTGATGCAATGCGGATAGAGGTAACAGGCGGATTAATCTAATCAAGTCCATGTGTGTTCACTTGGTATTAGTGATAGCGTTGCATGATTAAAACAAGGAACTTCAACGAACCCACGCGGCATCAGACAAGTGGAATCTCCTTTCCAGATGAAAAATGTACTACTTGCAGCTGGCTCTGGCTTTACGCCAAGCGGCAAAAACCACGGATTAAGACTGAATCATATACTATTATTTGCTTAAGATAAGAAAACCACTCTATCGAAAGTTTATTAGAAAATGATAATTTATCTTACAAACTAGGAAAAACCCAGCCCCTTGATTGTTAGAACCAGGCAACCAGGTAACTTTCAGTGAGACTTTGAGATGGCCTGGGAGTAGGAAGAGCTTGGAGCTTTTGGGGGGGGGGGGGGGGGGAGGATGCTTGACGTAGAGGAATGTTTGTGCGCGGCGCATCGCATGTAGCTGCTGGAATCGTGGAAAAGTGATGGCGACAACATATTTGTGACGTCGATGGCGGTACTTCTTAAGTTCCCGGTATCGAGCTCCGGGATGAAAGCCCATATTTGAATTCTGGCAATGGCGATGGTTATACATCGTTGCCTTGTTGAAGGCATTGCTCGGATATGCTCGGACAGTTTCTTCAAGGTGAAAACCTAGATTCCGGCGTCGACTACTGGATCCAGTGATGGCGGCGTTTGAGCGTTGCTCCCTTCCTGAAGGCGTTGCTGTTGAAGAATCATGATGTTCAGATGGTATCTTGATACGGTTGGTGCGGATATGGTCTTTCCTGTAGTTTGCCGATCACAGAACTGATCACTTTAGAATTTCTTTCTTTCTTTCTTTTTCTCACCCATGCATAGCTTTTGTTTTATATAACTTTGCTATTTGCATGCGTGTTTTTTGTGTGGGTTGGTGTTGGCTGTGTGCATCCTAACTGTGCAGAGGCAGGGTGTGTACTCATGGTGTTTGTATTCTCTTGATGCTTCATTTTGAACTAATAAAATCCATCCTTTTTCGAAAAAAAAGGAAGAGCTGGGATGGTGCACCCCAAATGACCCAGGGAGGGAACGACCCATGGCAAAAATGACGCAGACATTGACGAAGAGGTTAGAGCATCTACAACCGGATCTTTCAAAACCGCTTCATATGCCTGGGTGGGCTGCCGGTAACTTCCTGGTCAGGTTTTTTCGACCAAGACGGACGCCTCAAACGGTCCTCAAACGCCCGGACTGGCACCCCCCATATATCCATCTCAAATATGGGGCGGATATGGGGTGGCACGGGCACACCCGGGCGCGTCCGCCTGACACGCCTGTCCCACCATCGACTCCACGGATGTCCCACAAAAACCCCCATCGGCCTCGTCAGTCCGAAACCCTAGCTCACTCACTTTCCTCTCTCGCTCCGTCCTCTCCTCTCCCCTCACCGATTCCGATCAAATCCAGCGCGATGTCGAGCTCCTGCAGCCGCTCCAACGACGACGTGTATCCGGAGTATGAGCTTGCCCTCCACATCGCCTTGGAGCGGTCCAAGGTGGACACCAGGGCAACTCCAGATCTGCAGCCTCGCCGCCACCATCGCTGCTTCCCCGTCGGCGCTTCACGGACGTTGGCGCTGGTCCCAGCTCCGACAGGCGGCCAGCGCAATCGGTGCCTCCCGCACGCCGTCCCATCGCCCCGTCGGTTGCTGCTTCCCCACGTTGTCCTCTCACCCCGCCGGCTGCTACTCCCACTAGTTGTCCCCTTGCCCCGCCGGCTGCTGCTCCACCTCGTGGTCAGCAGTGTGTGCTTGTGCCCGCCCCGCCGGCCCGGACGCGCACGCCGGAGTCGGAGGCGCGCACCGCCCGCCGAGAGAGGCAACGGGCAAGGGAGACAGAGGTTGTGGAGAGCTCTGTCCGCCGCCGGCATGAGTTACCAGCGGAGCCCGACAAGGACCAGCGGCTCCTCGCGTGGGTCTATCGCCGGTCGCTTACGACGACATAGACGTATGCTCGGCGTCTCCGCCGGACGAACGCCAAGACTCTTCGGCTTGCCATCGAGCAGTCCGAGCGGGAGATGTTGGAGAAGCCGAAGGAGGCGGCTCGGCTGGCCAAGCTCAGGCGCCAGCAGGACCGGCCCATCCAGCGCCTCAAGGGCCTCGTCATCATCGACTCCTCCTCCTTCGACGGCTCCTCCGACGACGAACCGGACGATCCTCCACCAGCCGACGACGGGTACAGCTACACCGGCGACCAGAAGAGGAAAGGGCCGGCCCGGAAGTGGTGAAGTTGATTTTAATTTCAAGTTTTAGATGTAGTATATAGTTGTCTGTCGTTTGTGTGAACTTTGGTGGATCTTTTGGAGAACTATTGTGCAATTTCTATGTCCCGAGCTGATCTACGTAGTTTGATCGACGTGCATGCTATAGTATGGATATAGGGGTTTGGATATGAGAAAAACGGATGTGGACAACGCGATTTGGGGATGCCCGGTGTCGTGGTTCTAAGTCTGACAGTAATGTAGGGGGGTAGGTATGGAGAGGCAAGATCTTAGCTATGGATTAGTTGTAAGCACACGAGATTTACGAGTTCAGGCCCTTCTCAGAAGAAGTAATAGCCCTACGTCTCGGAGCCCGGAGGCGGTCGACTGGTTTATAAGTGTGTGGATTACAGGGGTGCGAACCCTTTACACTGAGGAGGGGGGTGGCATATATAGAGTTCGCCAGACCCCCTCGGCCCTCAGTTATGCAGGGTTTAAAGTACATTAAGGTTGGGCGTTACTGGTAACTGTTGGGGAACGTAGCAGAAATTCAAAAAAATTCCTACGTGTCACCAAGATCTATCTATGGAGAAACCAGCAACGAGGGGAAGAAGAGTGCATCTACATACCCTTGTAGATCGCTAAGCGGAAGCGTTCAAGTGAACGGGGTTGATGGAGTCGTACTCGTCGTGATCCAAATCACCGATGACCAAGTGCCGAACGGACGGCACCTCCGCGTTCAACACACGTACAACCCGGTGACGTCTCCCATGCCTTGATCCGGCAAGGAGAGAGGGAGAGGTTGAGGAAGACTTCATCCAGCAGCAGCACAACGGCATGGTGGTGGTGGAGGAGCATGGCAATTCTGCAGGGCTTCGCCAAGCACCTGCGGGAGGGGAGGAGGTGTCACGGGAGGGAGGGAGGCACCAGGGCTTCAGGTGTGGCTGCCCTCCCTCCCCTCCACTATATATAGGGGCAAGGGAGAGGGGGGAGGCGCAGCCTTGCCCCTTCCTCCAAGGAAGGGGTGCGGCCAAGGGGGGGGGAGGAGTCCATCCTCCCCAAGGCACCTCGGAGGTGCCTTCCCCTTTGAGGACTCTCCCCCTTTTCTTATATCTTGGCGCATGGGCATCTTGGGGCTGGTGCCCTTGGCCCATACAGGCCAAGGCGCACCCCCTACAGACCATGTGGCCCCCCGGGGCAGGTGGACCCCCCGGTGGACCCCCGGACCCCTTTCGGCACTCCTGGTACAATACCGATAAAGTGCGGAACTTTTCTGGCGACCAAAATAAGACTTCCCATATATAAATCTTTACCTCCGGACCATTCCGGAACTCCTCGTGACGTCTGGGATCTCATCCGGGACTCCGAACAACATTCGGTAACCACATACAAATTTCCTCTATGAAGATGTAGTTATCCGCTTTGGGTTCGAGCTTATCAGCCTGAAACTTTTTCATATAAGCGTCGCAGCCCCAAATTTTAAGAAATGACAGCTTAGGTTTCTCTAAACCATAGTTCATACGGTGTCATCTCATCGGAATTACGTGGTGCCCTATTTAAAGTGAGTGCGGTTGTCTCCAATGCCTAACCCATGAACGATAGTGGTAATTCGATAAGAGACATCATGGTACGCACCATATCCAATAGGGTGCAACTATGATGTTCGGACACACCATCACATTATGGTGTTCCAGGCGGTATTAGTTGTGAAACAATTTCCACAGTGCCAAACTCGTAACTTAGATATTCATTTCTATGATCATATCATAGACATTTTATCCTCTTATCACGAAGATCTTCAACTTCATTCTGAAATTACTTGAACCATTCAATAATTCAGACTTGTGTTTCATCAAGTAAATATACTCAGTATCTACTCAAATCATCTGTGAAGTAAGAGCATAACGATATCCACTGCGCGCCTCAGCACTCATTGGACTGCACACATCAAAATGTGTTACTTCCAACAAGTTGCTTTCTTGTTCCATTTTACTGAAACCGAAGCTTTCAGTCATCTTGCCCATGTGGTATGATTTGCATGTCTCAAGCGATTCAAAACCAAGTGAGTCCAAACGGTCCATCTGTATGGAGTTTCTTCATGCGTACATACCAACCGACACAGTTCACATGTCTCAATCTTTTCAGAAATGAGTGAGTCCAAAGATCCATCAACATGGAGCTTCTTCATGCGTTTTATACCAATATGACTTACATGGCAGTGCCACAAGTAGGTGGTACTATCATTACTATCTTATATCTTTTGGCATGAACATGTGTATCACTATGATCGAGATTCAATAAACCATTCATTTTAGGTGCAAGACCATTGAAGGAATTATTCAAATAAATAGTGTATCCATTATTCTCCTTAAATGAATAACCGTATTGCGATAGACATAATCCAATCATGTCTACGCTCAACGCAAACACCAAATAACAATTATTTAGGTTTAACACCAATCCCGATGGTAGAGGGAGCGTGCAATGCTTGATCATATCAACCTTGGAAGCACTTCCAACACATCTCGTCAGCTCACCTTTAGCTAGTCTCCGTTTATTCCGTAGCTTTTATTTCGAGTTACTAACACTTAGCAACCGAACCGGTATCTAATACCCTGAGTACTAGTAAAGTACACATTCACATAATGTATATCCAATATACTTCTATCGACAGCCTTCTCATCTACCAAGTATCTAGGGCAATTCTGCTCTAGTGGCTGTTCCCCTTATTACAGAAGCACTCAGTCTCGGGTTTGGGTTCAACCTTGGGTTTCTCCACTAGAGCAGCAGCTGATTTGCTGTTTCATGAAGTATCCCTTCTTTCCCTTGCCCTTCTTGAAACTAGTGGTTTCACTAACCATCAACAATTGATGCTCCTTCTTGATTTCTACTTTCACGGTGTCAAACATCGCGAATATTTCAAGGATCATCTTATCTATCCCTGATATGTTATAGTTCATCACGAAGCTCTAGCATCTTGGTGGCAATGACTTTGGAGAAACATCACTATCTTATCTGGAAGATCAACTCCCACTCGATTCAAGTGATTGTTGTACTCAGACAATCTGAGCACAAGCTCAACGATTGAGCTTTTCTCCCTTAGTTTGCAGGCCAAGAAAATCGTCGGAGGTCTTATACCTCTTGACGTGGGTACGAGCCCGAAATCCCAATTTCAGCCCTCGAAACATCTCATATGTTCCACGACATTTCCAAAATGTCTTCGGTGCCTCAATTCTAAACCATTTATCATTACCGAACTATCATGTAGTCATCAAAACATGTATGTCAGATGTTCGCAACATTCACAGACCACGATCGAGGTCCAGCACACCGAGCGGTGCATTAAGGACACAAGCCTTCTACTGTCCGCATAATTGCTACTATCAACTTTCAACTATATTTTCTCTAGGAACATATCTAAAACAGTAGAACTAAAGCGCGAGCTTACGACATAATTTGCAAAGATCTTTTGACTATGTTCAGGATAATTAAGTTCATCTTATGAACTCCCACTCAGATAAACATCCCTCTAGTCATCCAAGTGATTACATGATCCGAGTCAACTAGGCCGTGTCCGATCATCACGTGAGACGAACTAGTCATCATCGGTGAACATCTTCATGTTGATCGTATCTACCATACGACTCATGCTCGACCTTTCGGTCTCTTGTGTTCCGAGGCCATGTCTGTACATGCTAGGCTCGTCAAGTCAACCTAAGTGTTTCGCGTGTGTAAATCTGGCTTACACCCGTTGTATGTGAACGTAAGAATCTATCACACCCGATCATCACGTGGTGCTTCGAAACGACGAACTTTCGCAACGGTGCACAGTTAGGGGGAACACTTTCTTGAAATTTTAATGAGGGATCATCTTATTTACTACCGTCGTTCTAAGCAAATAAGATGTATAAACATGATAAACATCACATGCAATCAAATAGTGACATGATATGGCCATCATCACTTTGCTCCTTTCGATCTCCATCTTCGGGGCTCCATGATCATCATCGTCACCGGCATGACACCATGATCTTCATCATCATGATCTCCGTGAAGTTGTCTCGCCAACTATTACTTCTACTACTATGGCTAACGGTTAGCAATAAAGTAAAGTAATTACATGACGTTTATGTTGACACGCAGGTCATAAATAAATTAAAGACAACTCCTATGGCTCCTGCCGGTTGTCATACTCATCGACATGCAAGTCGTGATTCCTATTACAAGAACATGATCAATCTCATACATCACATATATCATTCATCACATCCTTTTGGCCATATCACATCACATGGCATACCCTGCAAAAACAAGTTAGACGTCCTCTAATTGTTGTTTGCATGTTTTACGTGGCTGCTATGGGTTTCTAGCAAGAACGTTTCTTACCTACGCAAAACCACAACGTGATATGTCAATTGCAATTTACCCTTCATAAGGACCCTTTTCATCGAATCCAATCCGACTAAAGTGGGAGAGACTGGCACCCACTAGCCACCTTATGCAACTAGTGCATGTCAGTCGGTGGAACCTGTCTCACGTAAGTGTACGTGTAAGGTCGGTCCGGGCCGCTTCATCCCACAATGCCGCCGAATCAAGATTGACTAGTATCGGTAAGCATATTGAACAAAATCAACGCCCACAACTACTTTGTGTTCTACTCGTGCATGGAATCTACGCAATAGACCTAGCTCATGATGCCACTGTTGGGGAACGTAGCAGAAATTCAAAAAATTTCCTACGTGTCACCAAGATCTATCTATGGAGAAACCAGCAACGAGGAGAAGAAGAGTGCATCTACATACCCTTGTAGATCGCTAAGCGGAAGCGTTCAAGTGAACGGGGTTGATGGAGTCGTACTCGTCGTGATCCAAATCACTGATGACCAAGTGCTGAACGGACGGCACCTCCGCGTTCAACACACATACAGCCCGGTGACGTCTCCCATGCCTTGATCCAGCAAGGAGAGAGGGAGAGGTTGAGGAAGACTCCATCCAGCAGCAGCACAATGGCATGGTGGTGGTGGAGGAGCGTGGCAATCCTGCAGGGCTTCGCCAAGCACCTGCGGGAGAGGAGAAGGTGTCACGGGAGGGAGGGAGGCGCCAGGGCTTCAGGTGTGGCTGCCCTCCCTCCCCTCCACTATATATAGGGGCAAGGGAGAGGGGGGAGGCGCAGCCTTGCCCCTTCCTCCAAGGAAGGGGTGCGGCCAAAGGGGGGGGAGGAGTCCATCCTCCCCAAGGCACCTCGGAGGTGCCTTCCCCTTTGAGGACTCTCCCCCTTTTCTTATATCTTGGCGCATGGGCCTCTTGGGGCTGGTGCCCTTGGCCCATACAGGCCAAGGCGCACCCCCTACAGCCCATGTGGCCCGCCGGGGCAGGTGGACCCCCCGGTGGACCCCCGGACCCCTTTCGGCACTCCCGGTACAATACCGATAAAGTGCGAAACTTTTCTGGCGACCAAAATAAGACTTCCCATATATAAATCTTTACCTCCGGACCATTCCGGAACTCCTCGTGACGTCTGGGATCTCATCCGGGACTCCGAACAACATTCGGTAACCACATACAAACTTCCTTTGTAACCCTAGCGTCATCGAACCTTAAGTGTGTAGACCCTACGGGTTCGGGAACCATGCAGAGATGACCGAGACGTTCTCCAGTCAATAACCAACAGCGGGATCTGGATACCCATGTTGGTTCCCACATGTTCCACGATGATCTCATCGGATGAACCACGATGTCGAGGATTCGATCAACCCCGTATACAATTCCCTTTGTCTAGCGGTATTGTACTTGCCCGAGATTCGATCGTCGGTATCCCGATACCTTATTCAATCTCGTTATCGGCAAGTCTCTTTACTCGTTCCGTAACACATCATCCCGTGATCAACTCCTTGATCACATTGTGCACATTATGATGATGTCCTACCGAGTGGGCCCAGAGATACCTCTCCGTCACACGGAGTGACAAATCCCAGTCTCGATTCGTGCCAACCCAACAGACACTTTCGGAGATACCCGTAGTGCACCTTTATAGCCACCCAGTTACGTTGTGACGTTTGGCACACCCAAAGTATTCCTACGGTATCCGGGAGTTGCACAATCTCGTGGTCTAAGGAAATGATACTTGACATTAGAAAAGCTTTAGCATACGAACTACACGATCTTGTGCTAGGCATAGGATTGGGTCTTGTCCATCACATCATGCTCCTAATGATGTGATCCCGTTATCAATGACATCCAATGTCCATGGTCAGGAAACCGTAACCATCTATTGATCAACGAGCTAGTCAACTAGAGGCTTACTAGGGACATGGTGTTGTCTATGTATCCACACATGTATCTGAGTTTCCTATCAATACAATTCTAGCATGGATAATAAACGATTATCATGAACAAGGAAATATAATAATAACCTATTTATTATTGCCTCTAGGGCATATTTCCAACAGTCTCCCACTTGCACTAGAGTCAATAATCTAGTTCACATCGCCATCTGATTAACACTCACAGAGTTCTAGGTTTGATCATGTTATGCTTGTGAGAGATGTTATAGTCAACGGGTCTGAACCTTTCAGATCCGTGTGTGCTTTACAAATGTCTATGTCATCTCCTAGATGCAGTTACCACGCTCTATTTGGAGCTATTCCAAATAACTGTTCTACTATACGAATCCAATTTACTACTCAGAATAATCTAGATTAGTGCATCGGCGTAACCCTTTACGACGAACTCTTTCTCCATAATCGAGAAAATTCCTTAGTCCACTAGTTACTAAGGATAACCTTGACCGTTGTCCTGTGATCCATTTCTAGATCACACTTGTACCCCTTGACTGACTCATGGTTTGGCACACTTCAGGTGCGGTACACAACATAGCATACTTTAGAGCCTACGACTAAAGCATAGGGGACGACCTTCGTCCTTTCTCTCTATTCTGCCGTGGTCATGTCTTGAGTCTTGCTCAATACTCACACCTTGTAACACAGCCGAGAACTCCTTCTTTGCTGATCTATTTTGAACTCCTTCAAAATCTTGTCATGGTATGTGTTCGTTTGAAAGTACTATTAAGCGATTTTGATCTATCCTTATAGATCTTGATGCTCAATGTTCAAGTAGCTTAATCCAGGTTTTCCATTGAAAAACACTTTTCAAATAACCCTATATGCTTTCCAGAAATTCTACATCATTTCTGATCAACAATATGTCAACAACATATACTCATCAGAAATTCTATAGTGCTCCCACTCACTTCTTTGGAAATACAAGTTTCTCATAAACTTTGTATAAACCCAAAAATATTTGATCATCTCATCAAAGTGTACATTCCAACTCCGAGATGCTTACTCCAGTCCTTAGAAGGATTGCTGGGGCTTTGCATATTTGTTAGCATCTTTCAGGATCGACAAAATCTTCTGGTTGTATCACATACAACCTTTCCTCAAGAACAAGGAAACAATATTTTGACATCCTATCTGCAAGATTTCATAAATAATGCAGTACCTGCTAATTCCAACAGACTCTTAGCATTGCTACGAGTGAGAAAGTCTCATCGTAGTCAACTCCTTGAACTTGTCGGGAAACATCTTAATGACAAGTCGAGCTTTCTTAATGGTGACATTTACCATCTTTGTCCGTCTTCCTTTTAAAATCCATCTGTACCTAACAGCCTTACGACCATCAAGTAGTTCTTCCAAAGTCTACACTTTGTTTTCATACATGGATTCTCTCTCGGATTTTATGGCCTCGAGCCATTCTTGGAATCCGGGTCCACCATCGCTTCTCCATAGCTCGTAGGTTCATTGTTGTCTAGCAACATGACGTCCAAGACAGGATTACGTACCACTCTGAAGTAGTACGCATCCTTGTCGTCCTACGAGGTTTGGGAGTGACTTGATCCGAAGTCTCATGATCACTATCATAAGCTTCCACTTCAATTGGTGTAGGTGCCATAGGAACAACTCCTGTGCCCTGCTACACACTAGTTGAAGTGACGGTTCAATAACCTCATCAAGTCTCCACCATCCTCCCACTCAATTCTTTCGAGAGAAACTTTTCTTCGAGAAAGGACCCGATTTGAGAAACAATCCCTATTGCTTTCGGATCTGAGACAGGAGGTATACCCAACTGTTTTGGGTGTTCTATGAAGATGCAGTTATCCGCTTTGGGTTCGAGCTTATCAGCCTGAAACCTTTTCATATAAGCGTCGCAGCCCCAAATTTTAAGAAATGACAGCTTAGGTTTCTCTAAACCATAGTTCATACGGTGTCATCTCATCGGAATTACGTGGTGCCCTATTTAAAGTGAGTGCGGTTGTCTCCAATGCCTAACCCATGAACGATAGTGGTAATTTGATAAGAGACATCATGGTACGCACCATATCCAATAGGGTGCAACTATGATGTTCGGACACACCATCACATTATGGTGTTCCAAGCGGTATTAGTTGTGAAACAATTTCCACAGTGCCAAACTCGTAACTCAGATATTCATTTCTATGATCATATCATAGACATTTTATCCTCTTATCACGAAGATCTTCAACTTCATTATGAAATTACTTGAACCATTCAATAATTCAGACTTGTGTTTCATCAAGTAAATATACTCAGTATCTACTCAAATCATCTGTGAAGTAAGAGCATAACGATATCCACTGTGCGCCTCGGCACTCATTGGACTGCACACATCAAAATGTGTTACTTCCAACAAGTTGCTTTCTTGTTCCATTTTACTGAAACCGAAGCTTTCAGTCATCTTGCCCATGTGGTATGATTTGCATGTCTCAAGCGATTCAAAATCAAGTGAGTCCAAACGGTCCATCTGTATGGAGTTTCTTCATGCGTACATACCAACAGACACAGTTCACATGTCTCACTCTTTTCAGAAATGAGTGAGTCCAAAGATCCATCAACATGGAGCTTCTTCATGCGTTTTATACCAATATGACTTACATGGCAGTGCCACAAGTAGGTGGTACTATCATTACTATCTTATATCTTTTGGCATGAACATGTGTATCACTATGATCGAGATTCAATAAACCATTCATTTTAGGTGCAAGACCATTGAAGGAATTATTCAAATAAATAGAGTATCCATTATTCTCCTTAAATGAATAACCGTATTGCGATAGACATAATCCAATCATGTCTACGCTCAACGCAAACACCAAATAACAATTATTTAGGTTTAACACCAATCCCGATGGTAGAGGTAGTGTGCATTGCTTGATCATATCAACCTTGGAAGCACTTCCAACACATCTCGTCAGCTCACCTTTAGCTAGTCTCCGTTTATTCCGTAGCTTTTATTTCGAGTTACTAACACTTAGCAACCGAACCGGTATCTAATACCCTGAGTACTAGTAAAGTACACATTCACATAATGTATATCCAATATACTTCTATCGACAGCCTTCTCATCTACCAAGTATCTAGGGTAATTCTGCTCTAGTGGCTGTTCCCCTTATTACAGAAGCACTCAGTCTCGGGTTTGGGTTCAACCTTGGGTTTCTCCACTAGAGCAGCAGCTGATTTGCCGTTTCATGAAGTATCCCTTCTTGCCCTTGCCCTTCTTGAAACTAGTGGTTTCACTAACCATCAACAATTGATGCTCCTTCTTGATTTCTACTTTCGCGGTGTCAAACATCGCGAATATTTCAAGGATCATCTTATCTATCCCTGATATGTTATAGTTCATCACGAAGCTCTAGCATCTTGGTGGCAATGACTTTGGAGAAACATCACTATCTTATCTGGAAGATCAACTCCCACTCGATTCAAGTGATTGTTGTACTCAGACAATCTGAGCACAAGCTCAACGATTGAGCTTTTCTCCCTTAGTTTGCAGGCCAAGAAAATCGTCGGAGGTCTTATACCTCTTGACGTGGGTACGAGCCCGAAATCCCAATTTCAGCCCTCGAAACATCTCATATGTTCCATGACATTTCCAAAATGTCTTCGGTGCCTCAATTCTAAACCATTTATCATTACCGAACTATCATGTAGTCATCAAAACGTGTATGTCAGATGTTCGCAACATTCACAGACCACGATCGAGGTCCAGCACACCGAGCGGTGCATTAAGGACACAAGCCTTCTACTGTCCGCATAATTGCTACTATCAACTTTCAACTATATTTTCTCTAGGAACATATCTAAAACAGTAGAACTAAAGCGCGAGCTTACGACATAATTTGCAAAGATCTTTTGACTATGTTCAGGATAATTAAGTTCATCTTATGAACTCCCACTCAGATAGACATCCCTCTAGTCATCCAAGTGATTACATGATCCGAGTCAACTAGGCCGTGTCCGATCATCACGTGAGACGAACTAGTCATCATCGGTGAACATCTTCATGTTGATCGTATCTACCATACGACTCATGCTCGACCTTTCGGTCTCTTGTGTTCCGAGGCCATGTCTGTACATGCTAGGCTCGTCAAGTCAACCTAAGTGTTTCGCGTGTGTAAATCTGGCTTACACCCGTTGTATGTGAACGTAAGAATCTATCACACCCGATCATCACGTGGTGCTTCGAAACGACGAACTTTCGCAACGGTGCACAGTTAGGGGGAACACTTTCTTGAAATTTTAATGAGGGATCATCTTATTTACTACCGTCGTTCTAAGCAAATAAGATGTATAAACATGATAAACATCACATGCAATCAAATAGTGACATGATATGGCCATCATCACTTTGCTCCTTTCGATCTCCATCTTCGGGGCTCCATGATCATCATCGTCACCGGCATGACACCATGATCTTCATCATCATGATCTCCGTGAAGTTGTCTCGCCAACTATTACTTCTACTACTATGGCTAACGGTTAGCAATAAAGTAAAGTAATTACATGACGTTTATGTTGACACGCAGGTCATAAATAAATTAAAGACAACTCCTATGGCTCCTGCCGGTTGTCATACTCATCGACATGCAAGTCGTGATTCCTATTACAAGAACATGATCAATCTCATACATCACATATATCATTCATCACATCCTTTTGGCCATATCACATCACATGGCATACCCTGCAAAAACAAGTTAGACGTCCTCTAATTGTTGTTTGCATGTTTTACGTGGCTGCTATGGGTTTCTAGCAAGAACGTTTCTTACCTACGCAAAACCACAACGTGATATGTCAATTGCAATTTACCCTTCATAAGGACCCTTTTCATCGAATCCGATCCGACTAAAGTGGGAGAGACTGGCACCCACTAGCCACCTTATGCAACTAGTGCATGTCAGTCGGTGGAACCTGTCTCACGTAAGTGTACGTGTAAGGTCGGTCCGGGCCGCTTCATCCCACAATGCCGCCGAATCAAGATTGACTAGTATCGGTAAGCATATTGAACAAAATCAACGCCCACAACTACTTTGTGTTCTACTCGTGCATGGAATCTACGCAATAGACCTAGCTCATGATGCCACTGTTGGGGAACGTAGCAGAAATTCAAAAAATTTCCTACGTGTCACCAAGATCTATCTATGGAGAAACCAGCAACGAGGAGAAGAAGAGTGCATCTACATACCCTTGTAGATCGCTAAGCGGAAGCGTTCAAGTGAACGGGGTTGATGGAGTCGTACTCGTCGTGATCCAAATCACTGATGACCAAGTGCTGAACGGACGGCACCTCCGCGTTCAACACACATACAGCCCGGTGACGTCTCCCATGCCTTGATCCAGCAAGGAGAGAGGGAGAGGTTGAGGAAGACTCCATCCAGCAGCAGCACAATGGCATGGTGGTGGTGGAGGAGCGTGGCAATCCTGCAGGGCTTCGCCAAGCACCTGCGGGAGAGGAGAAGGTGTCACGGGAGGGAGGGAGGCGCCAGGGCTTCAGGTGTGGCTGCCCTCCCTCCCCTCCACTATATATAGGGGCAAGGGAGAGGGGGGAGGCGCAGCCTTGCCCCTTCCTCCAAGGAAGGGGTGCGGCCAAAGGGGGGGGAGGAGTCCATCCTCCCCAAGGCACCTCGGAGGTGCCTTCCCCTTTGAGGACTCTCCCCCTTTTCTTATATCTTGGCGCATGGGCCTCTTGGGGCTGGTGCCCTTGGCCCATACAGGCCAAGGCGCACCCCCTACAGCCCATGTGGCCCGCCGGGGCAGGTGGACCCCCCGGTGGACCCCCGGACCCCTTTCGGCACTCCCGGTACAATACCGATAAAGTGCGAAACTTTTCTGGCGACCAAAATAAGACTTCCCATATATAAATCTTTACCTCCGGACCATTCCGGAACTCCTCGTGACGTCTGGGATCTCATCCGGGACTCCGAACAACATTCGGTAACCACATACAAACTTCCTTTGTAACCCTAGCGTCATCGAACCTTAAGTGTGTAGACCCTACGGGTTCGGGAACCATGCAGAGATGACCGAGACGTTCTCCAGTCAATAACCAATAGCGGGATCTGGATACCCATGTTGGTTCCCACATGTTCCACGATGATCTCATCGGATGAACCACGATGTCGAGGATTCGATCAACCCCGTATACAATTCCCTTTGTCTAGCGGTATTGTACTTGCCCGAGATTCGATCGTCGGTATCCCGATACCTTATTCAATCTCGTTATCGGCAAGTCTCTTTACTCGTTCCGTAACACATCATCCCGTGATCAACTCCTTGATCACATTGTGCACATTATGATGATGTCCTACCGAGTGGGCCCAGAGATACCTCTCCGTCACACGGAGTGACAAATCCCAGTCTCGATTCGTGCCAACCCAACAGACACTTTCGGAGATACCCGTAGTGCACCTTTATAGCCACCCAGTTACGTTGTGACGTTTGGCACACCCAAAGTATTCCTACGGTATCCGGGAGTTGCACAATCTCGTGGTCTAAGGAAATGATACTTGACATTAGAAAAGCTTTAGCATACGAACTACACGATCTTGTGTTAGGCATAGGATTGGGTCTTGTCCATCACATCATGCTCCTAATGATGTGATCCCGTTATCAATGACATCCAATGTCCATGGTCAGGAAACCGTAACCATCTATTGATCAACGAGCTAGTCAACTAGAGGCTTACTAGGGACATGGTGTTGTCTATGTATCCACACATGTATCTGAGTTTCCTATCAATACAATTCTAGCATGGATAATAAACGATTATCATGAACAAGGAAATATAATAATAACCTATTTATTATTGCCTCTAGGGCATATTTCCAACAGTCTCCCACTTGCACTAGAGTCAATAATCTAGTTCACATCGCCATCTGATTAACACTCACAGAGTTCTAGGTTTGATCATGTTATGCTTGTGAGAGATGTTATAGTCAACGGGTCTGAACCTTTCAGATCCGTGTGTGCTTTACAAATGTCTATGTCATCTCCTAGATGCAGTTACCACGCTCTATTTGGAGCTATTCCAAATAACTGTTCTACTATACGAATCCAATTTACTACTCAGAATAATCTAGATTAGTGCATCGGCGTAACCCTTTACGACGAACTCTTTCTCCATAATCGAGAAAATTCCTTAGTCCACTAGTTACTAAGGATAACCTTGACCGTTGTCCTGTGATCCATTTCTAGATCACACTTGTACCCCTTGACTGACTCATGGTTTGGCACACTTCAGGTGCGGTACACAACATAGCATACTTTAGAGCCTACGACTAAAGCATAGGGGACGACCTTCGTCCTTTCTCTCTATTCTGCCGTGGTCATGTCTTGAGTCTTGCTCAATACTCACACCTTGTAACACAGCCGAGAACTCCTTCTTTGCTGATCCATTTTGAACTCCTTCAAAATCTTGTCATGGTATGTGTTCGTTTGAAAGTACTATTAAGCGATTTTGATCTATCCTTATATATCTTGATGCTCAATGTTCAAGTAGCTTAATCCAGGTTTTCCATTGAAAAACACTTTTCAAATAACCCTATATGCTTTCTAGAAATTCTACATCATTTCTGATCAACAATATGTCAACAACATATACTCATCAGAAATTCTATAGTGCTCCCACTCACTTCTTTGGAAATACAAGTTTCTCATAAACTTTGTATAAACCCAAAAATATTTGATCATCTCATCAAAGTGTACATTCCAACTCCGAGATGCTTACTCCAGTCCTTAGAAGGATTGCTGGGGCTGTGCATATTTGTTAGCATCTTTCAGGATCGACAAAATCTTCTGGTTGTATCACATACAACCTTTCCTCAAGAACAAGGAAACAATATTTTGACATCCTATCTGCAAGATTTCATAAATAATGCAGTACCTGCTAATTCCAACAGACTCTTAACATCGCTACGAGTGAGAAAGTCTCATCGTAGTCAACTCCTTGAACTTGTCGGGAAACATCTTAATGACAGGTCGAGCTTTCTTAATGGTGACATTTACCATCTTTGTCCGTCTTCCTTTTAAAATCCATCTGTACCTAACAGCCTTACGACCATCAAGTAGTTCTTCCAAAGTCTACACTTTGTTTTCATACATGGATTCTCTCTCGGATTTTATGGCCTCGAGCCATTCTTGGAATCCGGGTCCACCATCGCTTCTCCATAGCTCGTAGGTTCATTGTTGTCTAGCAACATGACGTCCAAGACAGGATTACGTACCACTCTGAAGTAGTACGCATCCTTGTCGTCCTACGAGGTTTGGGAGTGACTTGATCCGAAGTCTCATGATCACTATCATAAGCTTCCACTTCAATTGGTGTAGGTGCCATAGGAACAACTCCTGTGCCCTGCTACACACTAGTTGAAGTGACGGTTCAATAACCTCATCAAGTCTCCACCATCCTCCCACTCAATTCTTTCGAGAGAAACTTTTCTTCGAGAAAGGACCCGATTTGAGAAACAATCCCTATTGCTTTCGGATCTGAGACAGGAGGTATACCCAACTGTTTTGGGTGTTCTATGAAGATGTAGTTATCCGCTTTGGGTTCGAGCTTATCAGCCTGAAACTTTTTCATATAAGCGTCGCAGCCCCAAATTTTAAGAAATGACAGCTTAGGTTTCTCTAAACCATAGTTCATACGGTGTCATCTCATCGGAATTACGTGGTGCCCTATTTAAAGTGAGTGCGGTTGTCTCCAATGCCTAACCCATGAACGATAGTGGTAATTCGATAAGAGACATCATGGTACGCACCATATCCAATAGGGTGCAACTATGATGTTCGGACACACCATCACATTATGGTGTTCCAGGCGGTATTAGTTGTGAAACAATTTCCACAGTGCCAAACTCGTAACTTAGATATTCATTTCTATGATCATATCATAGACATTTTATCCTCTTATCACGAAGATCTTCAACTTCATTCTGAAATTACTTGAACCATTCAATAATTCAGACTTGTGTTTCATCAAGTAAATATACTCAGTATCTACTCAAATCATCTGTGAAGTAAGAGCATAACGATATCCACTGCGCGCCTCAGCACTCATTGGACTGCACACATCAAAATGTGTTACTTCCAACAAGTTGCTTTCTTGTTCCATTTTACTGAAACCGAAGCTTTCAGTCATCTTGCCCATGTGGTATGATTTGCATGTCTCAAGCGATTCAAAACCAAGTGAGTCCAAACGGTCCATCTGTATGGAGTTTCTTCATGCGTACATACCAACCGACACAGTTCACATGTCTCAATCTTTTCAGAAATGAGTGAGTCCAAAGATCCATCAACATGGAGCTTCTTCATGCGTTTTATACCAATATGACTTACATGGCAGTGCCACAAGTAGGTGGTACTATCATTACTATCTTATATCTTTTGGCATGAACATGTGTATCACTATGATCGAGATTCAATAAACCATTCATTTTAGGTGCAAGACCATTGAAGGAATTATTCAAATAAATAGTGTATCCATTATTCTCCTTAAATGAATAACCGTATTGCGATAGACATAATCCAATCATGTCTACGCTCAACGCAAACACCAAATAACAATTATTTAGGTTTAACACCAATCCCGATGGTAGAGGGAGCGTGCAATGCTTGATCATATCAACCTTGGAAGCACTTCCAACACATCTCGTCAGCTCACCTTTAGCTAGTCTCCGTTTATTCCGTAGCTTTTATTTCGAGTTACTAACACTTAGCAACCGAACCGGTATCTAATACCCTGAGTACTAGTAAAGTACACATTCACATAATGTATATCCAATATACTTCTATCGACAGCCTTCTCATCTACCAAGTATCTAGGGTAATTCTGCTCTAGTGGCTGTTCCCCTTATTACAGAAGCACTCAGTCTCGGGTTTGGGTTCAACCTTGGGTTTCTCCACTAGAGCAGCAGCTGATTTGCTGTTTCATGAAGTATCCCTTCTTTCCCTTGCCCTTCTTGAAACTAGTGGTTTCACTAACCATCAACAATTGATGCTCCTTCTTGATTTCTACTTTCGCGGTGTCAAACATCGCGAATATTTCAAGGATCATCTTATCTATCCCTGATATGTTATAGTTCATCACGAAGCTCTAGCATCTTGGTGGCAATGACTTTGGAGAAACATCACTATCTTATCTGGAAGATCAACTCCCACTCGATTCAAGTGATTGTTGTACTCAGACAATCTGAGCACAAGCTCAACGATTGAGCTTTTCTCCCTTAGTTTGCAGGCCAAGAAAATCGTCGGAGGTCTTATACCTCTTGACGTGGGTACGAGCCCGAAATCCCAATTTCAGCCCTCGAAACATCTCATATGTTCCACGACATTTCCAAAATGTCTTCGGTGCCTCAATTCTAAACCATTTATCATTACCGAACTATCATGTAGTCATCAAAACGTGTATGTCAGATGTTCGCAACATTCACAGACCACGATCGAGGTCCAGCACACCGAGCGGTGCATTAAGGACACAAGCCTTCTACTGTCCGCATAATTGCTACTATCAACTTTCAACTATATTTTCTCTAGGAACATATCTAAAACAGTAGAACTAAAGCGCGAGCTTACGACATAATTTGCAAAGATCTTTTGACTATGTTCAGGATAATTAAGTTCATCTTATGAACTCCCACTCAGATAGACATCCCTCTAGTCATCCAAGTGATTACATGATCCGAGTCAACTAGGCCGTGTCCGATCATCACGTGAGACGAACTAGTCATCATCGGTGAACATCTTCATGTTGATCGTATCTACCATACGACTCATGCTCGACCTTTCGGTCTCTTGTGTTCCGAGGCCATGTCTGTACATGCTAGGCTCGTCAAGTCAACCTAAGTGTTTCGCGTGTGTAAATCTGGCTTACACCCGTTGTATGTGAACGTAAGAATCTATCACACCCGATCATCACGTGGTGCTTCGAAACGACGAACTTTCGCAACGGTGCACAGTTAGGGGGAACACTTTCTTGAAATTTTAATGAGGGATCATCTTATTTACTACCGTCGTTCTAAGCAAATAAGATGTATAAACATGATAAACATCACATGCAATCAAATAGTGACATGATATGGCCATCATCACTTTGCTCCTTTCGATCTCCATCTTCGGGGCTCCATGATCATCATCGTCACCGGCATGACACCATGATCTTCATCATCATGATCTCCGTGAAGTTGTCTCGCCAACTATTACTTCTACTACTATGGCTAACGGTTAGCAATAAAGTAAAGTAATTACATGACGTTTATGTTGACACGCAGGTCATAAATAAATTAAAGACAACTCCTATGGCTCCTGCCGGTTGTCATACTCATCGACATGCAAGTCGTGATTCCTATTACAAGAACATGATCAATCTCATACATCACATATATCATTCATCACATCCTTTTGGCCATATCACATCACATGGCATACCCTGCAAAAACAAGTTAGACGTCCTCTAATTGTTGTTTGCATGTTTTACGTGGCTGCTATGGGTTTCTAGCAAGAACGTTTCTTACCTACGCAAAACCACAACGTGATATGTCAATTGCAATTTACCCTTCATAAGGACCCTTTTCATCGAATCCGATCCGACTAAAGTGGGAGAGACTGGCACCCACTAGCCACCTTATGCAACTAGTGCATGTCAGTCGGTGGAACCTGTCTCACGTAAGTGTACGTGTAAGGTCGGTCCGGGCCGCTTCATCCCACAATGCCGCCGAATCAAGATTGACTAGTATCGGTAAGCATATTGAACAAAATCAACGCCCACAACTACTTTGTGTTCTACTCGTGCATGGAATCTACGCAATAGACCTAGCTCATGATGCCACTGTTGGGGAACGTAGCAGAAATTCAAAAAATTTCCTACGTGTCACCAAGATCTATCTATGGAGAAACCAGCAACGAGGAGAAGAAGAGTGCATCTACATACCCTTGTAGATCGCTAAGCGGAAGCGTTCAAGTGAACGGGGTTGATGGAGTCGTACTCGTCGTGATCCAAATCACTGATGACCAAGTGCTGAACGGACGGCACCTCCGCGTTCAACACACATACAGCCCGGTGACGTCTCCCATGCCTTGATCCAGCAAGGAGAGAGGGAGAGGTTGAGGAAGACTCCATCCAGCAGCAGCACAATGGCATGGTGGTGGTGGAGGAGCGTGGCAATCCTGCAGGGCTTCGCCAAGCACCTGCGGGAGAGGAGAAGGTGTCACGGGAGGGAGGGAGGCGCCAGGGCTTCAGGTGTGGCTGCCCTCCCTCCCCTCCACTATATATAGGGGCAAGGGAGAGGGGGGAGGCGCAGCCTTGCCCCTTCCTCCAAGGAAGGGGTGCGGCCAAAGGGGGGGGGAGGAGTCCATCCTCCCCAAGGCACCTCGGAGGTGCCTTCCCCTTTGAGGACTCTCCCCCTTTTCTTATATCTTGGCGCATGGGCCTCTTGGGGCTGGTGCCCTTGGCCCATACAGGCCAAGGCGCACCCCCTACAGCCCATGTGGCCCGCCGGGGCAGGTGGACCCCCCGGTGGACCCCCGGACCCCTTTCGGCACTCCCGGTACAATACCGATAAAGTGCGAAACTTTTCTGGCGACCAAAATAAGACTTCCCATATATAAATCTTTACCTCCGGACCATTCCGGAACTCCTCGTGACGTCTGGGATCTCATCCGGGACTCCGAACAACATTCGGTAACCACATACAAACTTCCTTTGTAACCCTAGCGTCATCGAACCTTAAGTGTGTAGACCCTACGGGTTCGGGAACCATGCAGAGATGACCGAGACGTTCTCCAGTCAATAACCAACAGCGGGATCTGGATACCCATGTTGGTTCCCACATGTTCCACGATGATCTCATCGGATGAACCACGATGTTGAGGATTCGATCAACCCCGTATACAATTCCCTTTGTCTAGCGGTATTGTACTTGCCCGAGATTCGATCGTCGGTATCCCGATACCTTATTCAATCTCGTTATCGGCAAGTCTCTTTACTCGTTCCGTAACACATCATCCCGTGATCAACTCCTTGATCACATTGTTCACATTATGATGATGTCCTACCGAGTGGGCCCAGAGATACCTCTCCGTCACACGGAGTGTCAAATCCCAGTCTCGATTCGTGCCAACCCAACAGACACTTTCGGAGATACCCGTAGTGCACCTTTATAGCCACCCAGTTACGTTGTGACGTTTGGCACACCCAAAGTATTCCTACGGTATCCGGGAGTTGCACAATCTCGTGGTCTAAGGAAATGATACTTGACATTAGAAAAGCTTTAGCATACGAACTACACGATCTTGTGCTAGGCATAGGATTGGGTCTTGTCCATCACATCATGCTCCTAATGATGTGATCCCGTTATCAATGACATCCAATGTCCATGGTCAGGAAACCGTAACCATCTATTGATCAACGAGCTAGTCAACTAGAGGCTTACTAGGGACATGGTGTTGTCTATGTATCCACACATGTATCTGAGTTTCCTATCAATACAATTCTAGCATGGATAATAAACGATTATCATGAACAAGGAAATATAATAATAACCTATTTATTATTGCCTCTAGGGCATATTTCCAACAGTCTCCCACTTGCACTAGAGTCAATAATCTAGTTCACATCGCCATCTGATTAACACTCACAGAGTTCTAGGTTTGATCATGTTATGCTTGTGAGAGATGTTATAGTCAACGGGTCTGAACCTTTCAGATCCGTGTGTGCTTTACAAATGTCTATGTCATCTCCTAGATGCAGTTACCACGCTCTATTTGGAGCTATTCCAAATAACTGTTCTACTATACGAATCCAATTTACTACTCAGAATAATCTAGATTAGTGCATCGGCGTAACCCTTTACGACGAACTCTTTCTCCATAATCGAGAAAATTCCTTAGTCCACTAGTTACTAAGGATAACCTTGACCGTTGTCCTGTGATCCATTTCTAGATCACACTTGTACCCCTTGACTGACTCATGGTTTGGCACACTTCAGGTGCGGTACACAACATAGCATACTTTAGAGCCTACGACTAAAGCATAGGGGACGACCTTCGTCCTTTCTCTCTATTCTGCCGTGGTCATGTCTTGAGTCTTGCTCAATACTCACACCTTGTAACACAGCCGAGAACTCCTTCTTTGCTGATCTATTTTGAACTCCTTCAAAATCTTGTCATGGTATGTGTTCGTTTGAAAGTACTATTAAGCGATTTTGATCTATCCTTATATATCTTGATGCTCAATGTTCAAGTAGCTTAATCCAGGTTTTCCATTGAAAAACACTTTTCAAATAACCCTATATGCTTTCTAGAAATTCTACATCATTTCTGATCAACAATATGTCAACAACATATACTCATCAGAAATTCTATAGTACTCCCACTCACTTCTTTCGAAATACAAGTTTCTCATAAACTTTGTATAAACCCAAAAATATTTGATCATCTCATCAAAGTGTACATTCCAACTCCGAGATGCTTACTCCAGTCCTTAGAAGGATTGCTGGGGCTGTGCATATTTGTTAGCATCTTTCAGGATCGACAAAATCTTCTGGTTGTATCACATACAACCTTTCCTCAAGAACAAGGAAACAATATTTTGACATCCTATCTGCAAGATTTCATAAATAATGCAGTACCTGCTAATTCCAACAGACTCTTAACATCGCTACGAGTGAGAAAGTCTCATCGTAGTCAACTCCTTGAACTTGTCGGGAAACATCTTAATGACAGGTCGAGCTTTCTTAATGGTGACATTTACCATCTTTGTCCGTCTTCCTTTTAAAATCCATCTGTACCTAACAGCCTTACGACCATCAAGTAGTTCTTCCAAAGTCTACACTTTGTTTTCATACATGGATTCTCTCTCGGATTTTATGGCCTCGAGCCATTCTTGGAATCCGGGTCCACCATCGCTTCTCCATAGCTCGTAGGTTCATTGTTGTCTAGCAACATGACGTCCAAGACAGGATTACGTACCAGTCTGAAGTAGTACGCATCCTTGTCGTCCTACGAGGTTTGGGAGTGACTTGATCCGAAGTCTCATGATCACTATCATAAGCTTCCACTTCAATTGGTGTAGGTGCCATAGGAACAACTCCTGTGCCCTGCTACACACTAGTTGAAGTGACGGTTCAATAACCTCATCAAGTCTCCACCATCCTCCCACTCAATTCTTTCGAGAGAAACTTTTCTTCGAGAAAGGACCCGATTTGAGAAACAATCCCTATTGCTTTCGGATCTGAGACAGGAGGTATACCCAACTGTTTTGGGTGTTCTATGAAGATGTAGTTATCCGCTTTGGGTTCGAGCTTATCAGCCTGAAACTTTTTCATATAAGCGTCGCAGCCCCAAATTTTAAGAAATGACAGCTTAGGTTTCTCTAAACCATAGTTCATACGGTGTCATCTCATCGGAATTACGTGGTGCCCTATTTAAAGTGAGTGCGGTTGTCTCCAATGCCTAACCCATGAACGATAGTGGTAATTCGATAAGAGACATCATGGTACGCACCATATCCAATAGGGTGCAACTATGATGTTCGGACACACCATCACATTATGGTGTTCCAGGCGGTATTAGTTGTGAAACAATTTCCACAGTGCCAAACTCGTAACTTAGATATTCATTTCTATGATCATATCATAGACATTTTATCCTCTTATCACGAAGATCTTCAACTTCATTCTGAAATTACTTGAACCATTCAATAATTCAGACTTGTGTTTCATCAAGTAAATATACTCAGTATCTACTCAAATCATCTGTGAAGTAAGAGCATAACGATATCCACTGCGCGCCTCAGCACTCATTGGACTGCACACATCAAAATGTGTTACTTCCAACAAGTTGCTTTCTTGTTCCATTTTACTGAAACCGAAGCTTTCAGTCATCTTGCCCATGTGGTATGATTTGCATGTCTCAAGCGATTCAAAATCAAGTGAGTCCAAACGGTCCATCTGTATGGAGTTTCTTCATGCGTACATACCAACCGACACAGTTCACATGTCTCAATCTTTTCAGAAATGAGTGAGTCCAAAGATCCATCAACATGGAGCTTCTTCATGCGTTTTATACCAATATGACTTACATGGCAGTGCCACAAGTAGGTGGTACTATCATTACTATCTTACATCTTTTGGCATGAACATGTGTATCACTATGATCGAGATTCAATAAACCATTCATTTTAGGTGCAAGACCATTGAAGGAATTATTCAAATAAATAGTGTATCCATTATTCTCCTTAAATGAATAACCGTATTGCGATAGACATAATCCAATCATGTCTACGCTCAACGCAAACACCAAATAACAATTATTTAGGTTTAACACCAATCCCAATGGTAGAGGGAGCGTGCAATGCTTGATCATATCAACCTTGGAAGCACTTCCAACACATCTCGTCAGCTCACCTTTAGCTAGTCTCCGTTTATTCCGTAGCTTTTATTTCGAGTTACTAACACTTAGCAACCGAACCGGTATCTAATACCCTGAGTACTAGTAAAGTACACATTCACATAATGTATATCCAATATACTTCTATCGACAGCCTTCTCATCTACCAAGTATCTAGGGTAATTCTGCTCTAGTGGCTGTTCCCCTTATTACAGAAGCACTCAGTCTCGGGTTTGGGTTCAACCTTGGGTTTCTCCACTAGAGCAGCAACTGATTTGCCGTTTCATGAAGTATCCCTTCTTGCCCTTGCCCTTCTTGAAACTAGTGGTTTCACTAACCATCAACAATTGATGCTCCTTCTTGATTTCTACTTTCGCGGTGTCAAACATCGCGAATATTTCAAGGATCATCTTATCTATCCCTGATATGTTATAGTTCATCACGAAGCTCTAGCATCTTGGTGGCAATGACTTTGGAGAAACATCACTATCTTATCTGGAAGATCAACTCCCACTCGATTCAAGTGATTGTTGTACTCAGACAATCTGAGCACAAGCTCAACGATTGAGCTTTTCTCCCTTAGTTTGCAGGCCAAGAAAATCGTCGGAGGTCTTATACCTCTTGACGTGGGTACGAGCCCGAAATCCCAATTTCAGCCCTCGAAACATCTCATATGTTCCACGACATTTCCAAAATGTCTTTGGTGCCTCAATTCTAAACCATTTATCATTACCGAACTATCATGTAGTCATCAAAACGTGTATGTCAGATGTTCGCAACATTCACAGACCACGTTCGAGGTCCAGCACACCGAGCGGTGCATTAAGGACACATGCCTTCTACTGTCCGCATAATTGCTACTATCAACTTTCAACTATATTTTCTTTAGGAACATATCTAAAACAGTGAACTAAAGCGCGTGCTTACGACATAATTTGCAAAGATCTTTTGACTATGTTCAGGATAATTAAGTTCATCTTATGAACTCCCACTTAGATAGACATCCCTCTAGTCATCCAAGTGATTACATGATCCGAGTCAACTAGGCCGTGTCCGATCATCACGTGAGACGAACTAGTCATCATCGGTGAACATCTTCATGTTGATCGTATCTACCATACGACTCATGCTCGACCTTTCGGTCTCTTGTGTTCCGAGGCCATGTCTGTACATGCTAGGCTCGTCAAGTCAACCTAAGTGTTTCGCGTGTGTAAATCTGGCTTACACCCGTTGTATGTGAACGTAAGAATCTATCACACCCGATCATCACGTGGTGCTTCGAAATGACGAACTTTCGCAACGGTGCACAGTTAGGGGGAACACTTTCTTGAAATTTTAATGAGGGATCATCTTATTTACTACCGTCGTTCTAAGCAAATAAGATGTATAAACATGATAAACATCACATGCAATCAAATAGTGACATGATATGGCCATCATCACTTTGCTCCTTTCGATCTCCATCTTCGGGGCTCCATGATCATCATCGTCACCGGCATGACACCCTGATCTTCATCATCATGATCTCCGTGAAGTTGTCTCGCCAACTATTACTTCTACTACTATGGCTAACGGTTAGCAATAAAGTAAAGTAATTACATGACGTTTATGTTGACACGCAGGTCATAAATAAATTAAAGACAACTCCTATGGCTCCTGCCGGTTGTCATACTCATCGACATGCAAGTCGTGATTCCTATTACAAGAACATGATCAATCTCATACATCACATATATCATTCATCACATCCTTTTGGCCATATCACATCACATGGCATACACTGCAAAAACAAGTTAGACGTCCTCTAATTGTTGTTTGCATGTTTTACGTGGCTGCTATGGATTTCTAGCAAGAACGTTTCTTACCTACGCAAAACCACAACGTGATATGTCAATTGCAATTTACCCTTCATAAGGACCCTTTTCATCGAATCCGATCCGACTAAAGTGGGAGAGACTGGCACCCGCTAGCCACCTTATGCAACTAGTGCATGTCAGTCGGTGGAACCTGTCTCACGTAAGTGTACGTGTAAGGTCGGTCCGGGCCGCTTCATCCCACAATGTCGCCGAATCAAGATTGACTAGTAACGGTAAGCATATTGAACAAAATCAACGCCCACAACTACTTTGTGTTCTACTCGTGCATGGAATCTACGCAATAGACCTAGCTCATGATGCCACTGTTGGGGAACGTAGCAGAAATTCAAAAAAATTCCTACGTGTCACCAAGATCTATCTATGGAGAAACCAGCAACGAGGGGAAGAAGAGTGCATCTACATACCCTTGTAGATCACTAAGAGGAAGCGTTCAAGTGAACGGGGTTGCTGGAGTCGTACTCGTCGTGATCCAAATCACCGATGACCAAGTGTCGAACGGACGGCACCTCCGCGTTCAACACACGTACAGCCCGGTGACGTCTCCCATGCCTTGATCCAGCAAGGAGAAAGGGAGAGGTTGAGTAAGACTCCATCCAGCAGCAGCACAACGGCATGGTGGTGGTGGAGGAGCGTGGCAATCCTGCAGGGCTTCGCCAAGCACCTGCGGGAGAGGAGGAGGTGTCACGGGAGGGAGGGAGGCGCCAGGGCTTCAGGTGTGGCTGCCCTCCCTCCCCTCCACTATATATAGGGGCAAGGGAGAGGGGGGAGGCGCAGCCTTGCCCCTTCCTCCAAGGAAGGGGTGCGGCCAAGGGGGGGGAGGAGTCCATCCTCCCCAAGGCACCTCGGAGGTGCCTTCCCCTTTGAGGACTCTGCCCCTTTTCTTATATCTTGGCGCATGGGCCTCTTGGGGCTGGTGCCCTTGGCCCATACAGGCCAAGGCGCACCCCCTACAGCCCATGTGCCCCCCCGGGGCAGGTGGACCCCCCGGTGGACCCCCGGACCCCTTTCGGCACTCCCGGTACAATACCGATAAAGTGCGAAACTTTTCTGGCGACCAAAATAAGACTTCCCATATATAAATCTTTACCTCCAGACCATTCCGCAACTCCTCGTGACGTCTGGGATCTCATCCGGGACTCCGAACAACATTCGGTAACCACATACAAACTTCCTTTATAACCCTAGCGTCATCGAACCTTAAGTGTGTAGACCCTACGGGTTCGGGAACCATGCAGACATGACCGAGACGTTCTCCAGTCAATAACCAACAGCGGGATCTGGATACCCATGTTGGTTCCCACATGTTCCACGATGATCTCATCGGATGAACCACGATGTCGAGGATTCGATCAACCCCGTATACAATTCCCTTTGTCTAGCGGTATTGTACTTGCCCGAGATTCGATCGTCGGTATCCCGATACCTTATTCAATCTCGTTATCGGCAAGTCTCTTTACTCGTTCCGTAACACATCATCCCGTGATCAACTCCTTGATCACATTGTGCACATTATGATGATGTCCTACCGAGTGGGCCCAGAGATACCTCTCCGTCACACGGAGTGACAAATCCCAGTCTCGATTCGTGCCAACCCAACAGACACTTTCGGAGATACCCGTAGTGCACCTTTATAGCCACCCAGTTACGTTGTGACGTTTGGCACACCCGAAGTATTCCTACGGTATCCGGGAGTTGCACAATCTCATGGTCTAAGGAAAGGATACTTGACATTAGAAAAGCTTTAGCATACGAACTACACGATCTTGTGCTAGGCATAGGATTGGGTCTTGTCCATCACATCCTTCTCCTAATGATGTGATCCCGTTATCAATGACATCCAATGTCCATGGTCAGGAAACCGTAACCATCTATTGATCAACGAGCTAGTCAACTAGAGGCTTACTAGGGACATGGTGTTGTCTATGTATCCACACATGTATCTGAGTTTCCTATCAATACAATTCTAGCATGGATAATAAACGATTATCATGAACAAGGAAATATAATAATAACCTATTTATTATTGCCTCTAGGGCATATTTCCAACAGTAACGCCTCTAATAAAGAGCTATGATGACCATAAAAGCCACTCAATGACCGACCGTCAGCGTGCGGAGTGGCTTTAGGTCTCCTGGCCGTCGAGTGGTTGGATTTTGGTCGAGTGATTGCTCCATGGTCGAGTGTCTTCGAGTCCGTCGAGTGGAACACCTCCAAGTCGATTGAAATGTTATTTCTTCTAGGGATGTCCTTGGGTAGGGCAGTTAGGATAGGTCCATGACCCCACCCTAGGTACATGACTTCATCATTAGCCCCCGAATGGATCGAGGTTTGAGTGGGGGAAGGAGTTGAGAATTCTTCCGACCCATTCTTCGTGCCATGAGTACATCTTGTTTCGGATCAAGGAACGTGGGTGATGTCACCAACTTCTTTTTCAGTCGCCTTGATCCATTCTTAGTTTTCTTTAGTCGTGTCAGTTTATTTACTTAAAGAGCTCCGAGTGACGGTGCGGAGGAGATCTTCCGTCTGTCACGTTGCTCTGCTGCTCGCGGATTTAGCGGGATTCGAATTTTGGGAAGCGCGCGGGACGGAGGAGGCCGCAGTAATCGGATGGGATAGAGCAGAGCCGCCTCGATCTCCGCGCCACCTTTTTCGCCACGTATCGCACGCGCGACTGTTGCTTGATTTGACAGGATCGTCCGGGCCTACCGGTCAGTCATTCGGGAGTAACCTCATATAAGGCACTGGACCGGGGTTTTTGAACAGTGCGTTCTCATTTCCTCCTCTTCTCCTCAGACTCCTCCACCGCGTTCGCTCTCGCCCGAGTGCCGCCGCTTCGTACGTGTCTCGCTGGCGACGATGGGGAAGGAGAAGACAGTGGCCCTGGAGCGGGCAAAGAAGGCGACGGCGAAGGCGAAGGGGAAGACGACCAGTCGGGGCGGATCTTCCTCGAGGACCGGTCTGCCGAAGGGTTGGATCCAGGGCGACTGGATCCGCTCGAAGATCCGCCAAGAAGACCTCGACGACCTGGCCGATGGAGGACTGATCCCCCATGGATCGGCAAGGCTTCCAGGGAAGGAATCCGAGCCGCAGCCTCGGGAGGGTGAGCGCGTTTTTCTTGCCACTCACGTCGACCGTGGGTTTTCTCTGCCTCCTCACCCTTTCTTTCAGGGATTTCTGAGTTTCCTTGGGGCACAACTCCACCACTTCACTCCCAATACCATCGTGTATCTTGCTGCTTTCGTGTCTTTGTGCGAGAATTTCTTGGGTTGTCGGCCTCACTCGGGTCTTTTCAAGCACATTTTCACCTGTCGCTCTCAGACGGTGAAAAAGGCTAATCCGAGTGACGAGAGAACACAAGTGATTCAGATGTGTGGGGGTCTTGGGGTTCAGATGAGAGGGAAAAGTTCCTTTCCGGCCATGATTCTTCCCGACTCGATCCGTGGATGGCAGTCGACCTGATTTTACTGCAAAGACCAGCCGACGCCAGGGCAGTCGACTGGACTCCCTCCTTTTACCATGGACCGAGTGAACAAGCCCTCCTCTTTGAAGGTGATCCTGGAGGAGAAAGCACAGGTTAAGGTGCTGGTCGAACGAGTAGTCCAGCTTATCCATGACGGGGTCGCTGGTATGGATCTCTTGGAGGTCTTCCTCCGGCGATGCATCCAGCCACTTCAAGCTCGGGACCATCCGATGTGGATGTATTCGGGAATTGAGGACACCACTCGGATCCACCCGGAGGAGGTCGAGGATGCCATGCTGGAGGGGTGGCTGACGAGCATCACCGGAAACAGGGACAACCCCAGGGGAGCCAGGAGAGTTCCTCCATTCGACCAATCCCATGAACCAGACAAGGTTCGATTCTGAACTTCTGACTATGATCTGGATCCGCTCGCCCGGCTTTTTATGTTGCGTCGACTGACTTTTATTCTTCCTGCTTTCTTCTAGGCCCTTATCGACATGTACTCAATGCCCAACGGAGAGCAAGAGCAGGACCCGGAAGGAGAGGCGAGCGGTGGTGACAATGGCGACTGCCATTATGACGGGGAAGGGGACGAGGAAAGTGATGACTCAAGTGACGAAGAAGAAGTCGAGTCACCTCCTCGCAGGAAGAGGCGATCCAAGCTTGACCAAGACCGGCCGAGCGCCCGTGAAAAGGCGATTGCTCAGACCGGCCAGTCTTCAAAGCGTCCTCGGACATCCTCACCGGTCCCGACTGAAAAAGCGTCAAAGCAGCCCAAAGTTGTAGAGCAGAAACCTCGTAAGGCGTTGCCGAAGATTAAGATTGACATTCCCGTCGCTTCTGCATGAGTGTCTCCCTTTGTATTCACTCGACGCTCCGTGCTGTTTATTTTCCCCTGATTTAACTAGTTGAACTTTGGAACTAGCAGCGCTGCTACTTCCGGGACTTCAATTTACAGAGATGAGGATGAGGCAATGGAGGATGCAGTCACTTCCAATCTGGGTATGATTTCTGACATTCTGTCTTTATTTGGTCGACTCAACTGTAACATATACCATTGGGTGATGTAATTTTGGCGATTGATCTTTGAACAGCTCCTAACGTTATTGACCTCCCCGATGATGACGATGAAGAGCCTGAGAGACCTTTGACGAGGAAGAATAGGAGAGCTCCTGCAGACAGGGTGCCAAAGTCGACGCCGATAGCGAAACTAGTCGTTCAGGACGCTGGTGATGCCAATTGAGCTTCTGTTACCTTCATCGTACCATTGTCGAGTGCCCTTCCTTCTTCGTCGACTGCTCAAGCCCCTGTCGATCCACCTTCAGTTTTTGCCACCCATCATGTCCCAGAGGACGAAGTGAATGCTGCCAAGGAAGCCATAGGCCAAGCAGGTATTATGATGGAGAAGATGAAGACGATGTGGGACGCCAGTCAGGCCGCCTATGACGCCAGCTCGGCTCTCCAAAGCAATGTCCAGGTTAGCCGCACGTCGACTGATTTTCTTGGCTTGCCCCGTTAGGATATGGTACCTGAAAACTCTCTTTCCAAGGATCTTTGCATCTGTACACCCACTGGGTGTTTTGAACTGTCGCTGCGCAAATCCCACTAGGTGTGTCGATTGAACTTTTTGGACTAGTGGGGGCACGCTGAGTGCACCCACTGGGTGTAGTCCCCGAGACTATGGTGGACTGCTGGCAGTCGACTGTAGTCTTTATACTGTGTTGCTTTGCTCGAATTTCTCCACTCGGTCTGGTCAGGCCATTCCGAATAGAATCTGGGAACCAGTGGGGGCACGCTGAGTGCACCCACTGGGTGTAGTCCCCGAGACCGTGGTCGACTGCTGGCAGTCGACTATGGTCTGAAGAGCTTGTTTGTTGCTGTCTTTCTTTGTAAAATAACTCCTCCTCCCCGATTGCAGAAATATTGTGATCTTGGAGCTCGTTTTGCTGACTTGGAGAAACAGCAGATCCAACTTAACCGTGACTTGGAATTGGCCAAGACAGAGCTACAGAAGGCCAAGGACGATGCCAATGGTAAGACGGATTTGTCGACTGGTTTGTCTTAAGCTTGGATTTCCTTCCGCTCTTTCCGAGTTAAGCATCATTTCTTTTCAGAAAAACTGAACCAAGCTCTGGCGAAGAAGGATCAAGATCTGGCTGCTGCTCAGAAGGAGGCTGAAGATAAAACTGCTCTAGCTGAACAGAAACTGGCTTCAGTCGGCCAATTGGATGAAGAGAACGCCAAGATGAAATCTGCCCTGGACGCAGCCAACAAGGAAGTCACGTGCTTGAAGAGGGACAAGGTTAACCTGAACGAGAAGATGGAAGGCATCGCTCGCAGGAGGGACGATCTGGAAAGCCATCTGAGGAGTCTTGCCAAGAAGTTGTTCATCAAACTTGAAGGTATATATTTTGTTCCAACTGAGTTTTTCTTCTTCGACTCGGCATACGAAAAAACCGACTTATCCTTGGATCGTGCATGCAGAATTTTGCAGAGACTTCGAAGAGGAGACTGGGCGGATTGAGCCAAACTTGGACCCCATCAACTCTCCTGTGAAGGACGAAACCACTATGAATCTGCTCCGACTGGAATCCCGCATCGACGGCGTTGTTGACTACTTGGACCGACTGAAGGTCGCCACGTCAAGGATTGACACGACACTTTGGTCAAGGGAAACGCTCCAGAGTGACCTCGAGTCACTGATGACTCGGCTTAACGAGATCCCTGGTCGAGTGCAGGAGTGGAAGAAGTCTTCCGCCCGGTGCGGTGCTGATGTGGCTCTGTCTTTGGTTCGTATCCACTGTAAGGAGGTGCGAGAAGATAAGATGGCAGCGATCAAGGTCGCCAACACCAAAAGGCATGATTTCCGATCTTTCATGGAGAATTTCATCGCTGCTGCCACTCGGATCACCGACGGTGTCGACCTGGATGAGTTTGTCGAGCCTGCCAGCCCTCCTCCCGTGGAGTAAACAAACTTTTATGCCCCACCTTGAATTTGCCTCAGAATGTCGAGTGGATTTTGTAATCGTTAAACTCCTTCGGGCTGAATGCCCGAGTACTTTGATCTGCGGTCTGGGACCTTTAGGATTTATCTGAACTTGGTTTATCGTTGAATTTACTTGCACTTGCCTTCGAGCAAACTTTGTTCTTCACTTGGAATACACTTTGTGTTTGAGATGCAGTTCTGAGGTGGAAAATCCAGTCGCCCTGCACCTCGTCATCCTTGCGGATCAGGACGGAGCGCACGTTTGTATTTGTGGCGTGGCTCCAAAGGAGAAGGTAACAGTCGACCTGCACCTCGTCGTCCTTGCGGATCAGGACGGATTTCGTACTTAGGCGAGTACTTGGACTACAACTAAGCCCCCGAGTGGGAGGGTTGCTCTCCACTCGGTAGGATTTTAAATACTTAGGCAAGTACTTGGACTGCAGCTAAGCCCCCGAGTGGGAGGATTTCTCTCCACTCGGTAGGATTTTAAATACTTAGGCGAGTACTTGGACTGCAGCTAAGCCCCCGAGTGGGAGGATTGCTCTCCACTCGGTAGGATTTTAAATACTTAGGCGAGTACTTGAACTGCAGCTAAGCCCCCGAGTGGGAGGATTGCTCTCCACTCGGTAGGATTTTAAATACTTAGGCGAGTACTTGGACTGCAGCTAAGCCCCCGAGTGGGAGGATTGCTCTCCACTCGGCAGGATTTTAAATACTTAGGTGAGTACTGGACTGCAGCTAAGCCCCCGAGTGGGAGGATTGCTCTCCACTCGGTAGGATTTTAAATACTTAGGCGAGTACTTGGACTGCAGCTAAGCCCCCGAGCGGGAGGATTGCTCTCCACTCGGTAGGATTTTTTCAAACTTACTGGACTGCAGCTAAGCCCCCGAGTGGGAGGCTGGCTCACCACTCGGTAGGATTTTCAAACACTTAGGCGAAACGGGTTCGCAGCTAAGCCCCCGAGTGGGAGGCTGGCTCACCACTTGGTAGGATTTTCAAACACTTAGGCGAAATGGGTTCGCAGCTAAGCCTCCGAGTGAGAGACTTGCTCACCACTCGGTAGGAATTTTTTTTACAAACTTAGGCGAAGCGGATTCGCAGCTAAGCCACCCACCGGGGGATTTCTCGCGCAAACAGAAGCAACAACAATCATTGGGAAAATTATAACACTCTTTTCTTTGATAAATAAACTATAGAAGTTTTTCTTATTACATCTCATACGAGTGAGAATTCAAGTGTAAAAGGGCCGGAGTAGCTCCGCGTTCCAAGCTCGTGGCTCATCAATCTAGCGATCGACATTGTAAAGGTGGTACGCTCCATTGTGGAGGACTCTGGTGACGATGAAGGGACCTTCCCAAGTAGGAGCGAGCTTGTGTGGTTTCTGCTGATCCACTCGGAGGACCAATCTCCTTCTTGAAAGGCTCGACTCTTCACATTTCTGGCATGGAATCGACGCAAGTCTTGTTGATAGATGGTCGATCGGGTCATGGCCATTTCTCTTTATTCTTCCAGGAGGTCGACTGCGTCCCGCCGGGCTTGTTCTGCTTCAACTTCAAAGTAGAGCTCGACTCGGGGTGCATTGTGAAGCAGGTCACTCGGCAAAACTGCCTCAGCTCCGTAGACCAGAAAGAATGGGGTTCTTTCGGTTGACCGGTTCGGGGTGGTCCTCAATCCCCAAAGAACTGATGGAATCTCGTCGACCCATGCGCCTGCTGCATGCTTGAGATCGCGCATCAGTCGGGGTTTCAGTCCTTTGAGAATCAGAGCATTTTCCCTTTCCGTTTGTCCATTCGACTGGGGGTGAGCGACTGAAGCGTAGTCGACTCGTGTGCCTTGAGAGGCGCAAAAAGCTCTGAACTTGTCCGAATCAAAGTTTGACCCATTATCAGTGATGATGCTATGCGGAACTCCATATCTGAATATCAACTCTCTGATGAAACTGATAGCAGTGCAGGCATCGAGATTCTTGATAGGCTTAGCCTCAATCCATTTGGTAAACTTGTCGACTGCCACTAACACATGAGTGAATCCGCTCCCGCCTGTTCTCAGTGGTCCAACCATATCCAATCCCCAAACAGCGAAGGGCCAGATGAGTGAAATGGTCTTCAGGGCTGACGCGGGTTTGTGGGACATGTTGGAGTAGAACTGGCATCCTTCGCATTTGTCGACTATCTCTTTCGCCATTTCATTTGCTCTTGGCCAGTGAAATCCCGCTCAGTATGCTTTAGCCACAATGGTCCGAGAGGACGCATGATGACCACAGGTCCCCAAGTGGATATCATCAAGGATTATCTGCCCTTCTTCTGGTGTTATACACTTCTGGCTGACTCCAGTCGCGCTTTCTCTATACAAGTGTCCCTTTATGACTGTAAAGCCTTGGATCGACGGACGATCTGTCGAGCCTCTTCTTCGTCATATGGGAGTTCTTTCCTCAGGATGTACATGATGTATGGCACCGTCCAGTCGGGAGTGATGACCAAGACTTCCATGATCAGGTCGACCACTGCTGGAACTTCAACTTCAGTCGGATCCGTGGCACTTTTTGGCTGCGGGGCTTCTTCCATGAATGGATCCTCTTGAACTGATGGCGTGTGGATGTGTTCCAAAAACATATTGCTGGGAATGGCTTCTCTCTTGGAACCTATTTTTGCCAAATCATCAGCTGCTTGATTTTTCAGTCGGGGTATGTGATGAATCTCTAACCCCTCGAATTTCTTCTCGAGCTTTCTCACTGCATTGCAATAACCAGTCATAGCTGGACTTCTGACGTCCCACTGCTTCATCACCTAATTAACCACCAAATCTGAGTCGCCATAGACCATGAGGCGACGGACGCCGAGTGAAATGGCCATGCGCAACCCATACAAAAGTGCTTCATATTCTGCCTTGTTATTGGAGGAATCAAAGTGAATTTGGAGAACATATCTGAGCTTATCTCCTCGGGGGGAAACCAATACTACCCCAGCACCGGAACCATTCAGCATCTTAGACCCATCGAAGAACATGGTCCAGTGCTCCGAGTGAACTTGAGTCGGTTATTGCTGTTCAAACCACTCGACGACGAAATCTGCTATTGCTTGGGACTTGATAGCTTTCTTTGCCTCAAACTTGATATCCAGGGGAAGGAGTTCAATCGCCCATTTTGCCACTCGACCAGTTGCATCTCTGTTGTGCAGAATCTCTGACAATGGAGCGTCGCTGACGACTGTAATGGAATGGTCAGAGAAGTAATGTGCAACCTTCTTCATGGTCATATAAATCCCATATACAAGCTTCTGGTAATGAGGATATCTTTGCTTTGATGGAGTCAAAACTTCAGAAACATAATATACTGGGCGTTGAACTTTAAAGGCTTTTCCTTCTTCTTCCCGCTCGACCGTAAGTACTGTACTGACGACTTGTCCCGTGGCTGCAATGTAAAGCAGCAAAGGCTCTTTGCTGATTGGGGCAGCAAGCACCAGCTGGGTGGAGAGCAGAGCTTTTAGCTCTGCAAATGCTGCATCAGCTTCCGGAGTCCACTCGAACTTGTCTAACTTCTTCATCAATCGGTAAAGAGGCAATGCCTTTTCACCGAGACGAGAGATGAATCAACTTAAAGCAGCCAAACAACCAGTAAGCTTCTGGACGTCGTGCACACGCACATGACGTTTCATCCGGAGTATAGTACCGACTTTTTCTGGATTGGCGTCGATTCCCCATTCGGAAACGAGAAAACCGAGTAACTTTCCGCTAGGGACTCCGAATGTGCACTTTGATGGATTAAGCTTCATATCATAACTTCTGAGGTTGGCAAAGGTTTCAGCAAGGTCAGTCAGCAGGTCGGAACCCTTCCGTGACATGACCACAATATCATCCATGTATGCTTCCACATTCCGACTAATTTGAGTGAGCAAACACTTCTGAATCATCCTCATGAACGTGGCTCCGGCATTCTTGAGGCCGAATGGCATGGTAACATAACAGAAGCACCCGAATGGAGTGATGAAAGTTGTTTTGATCTCGTCGGGTCCATACAGACGGATCTGATGGTACCCGGAATAGGCGTCTAAAAAAGACAGTCGCTCACATCACGCAGTCGAGTCGATTATCTGGTCGATGCGGGGGAGAGGAAAATGATCTTTCGGGCAGGCCCGATTGATATGTTTAAATTCAATGCACATGCGAAGTGACTTGTCCTTCTTGGGGACCAAGATAACGTTGGCGAGCCACTCGGAGTGGTAAATCTCTTGGATGAACTCCGCTGCTAAGAGCCGAGCCACCTCCTCACCAATAGCCTTTCTCTTCTGGACGGCGGACCGTCGGAGATGTTCTTTGACAGGTTTCACTTCTGGGTCGACTCGTAGGCGGTGCTCAGCCAACCGCCTGGGAACACCCGGCATGTCAGAAGGCTTCCATGCGAAGTGATGAGGAGCGAACCTCGTGACGAGGGTCGATCCGTTGTTGGCCCGATCTTTCATGGCACAAAAATCCATCGCAGCAAGAACTCGTCGCAGGTTTACGAAGATGCTCGCAAATCCCGTGGAAACAACACGCCAACCCCTCAATTCGAAGGAATAACATGGACGAACCGTATAGGCTCAGCTTGTAATCCCCTACGCGTCGCGTCGCAGGAACTCACACGCCAACAGAGATTTTTGACAAGGTTTCTCTAAACTCGATAATGGCCGACGGCCCAAAAACACACACGTGTTTAATTCATCTCAAAATAACCTCCCTGTTACATGCACACGTACTCAGCTTTATAATAGCTGACTCTTCTAACTTGACTCACAAGAAGAAAATCAAAATTTGACCCTATCTTTAACTCACGGCTGAAAAAGAACAATAGAAAAAACAATCTAAATACTAGCTGACTCAGACTTGGTCTCCAGAAAATGTGCTACGCCTGATTTGTTTTGGTGGGCCCCAGCCAACTTCCTTCAATGACCTCAAATCCCACGGTGAATAAATCCTCACTACATTTTCCTTGCGTGGTAAGAAGAGAAACAAGCTCCGAAATATTGTCTTGATTGCTTGTCGTTTGAACAAGAGATATTGTGCTGTCCACATGAAGTAGCAAGAATCTTGCGTATATCTTCTCTTGTTAATAGTAACCCAACACAACAAGCATTGGCCTAATTCTTCATGCACGTATAGATAGCTTCTAATTAATTGCTGGCTGGACCCACTTGCATGCATGTGTTTCGCTTGATTATCTGATGCATACGATGGTAGCACACCTCTATACTTTGGCCAAGACTCAAACGAATACACCTTTTGTACAGCCGTGACATGTTCACGCATGAGACCTATTAATTCATCTTCATCGTTGTATGGTAATTGCCAAAACCTTGGAGCTGCTGCATCCGTATCATCATCAAGTATGCTAGCAGTAGACTTGGCCTTATCATCCTCTCTCCCTTCATGCAAAACCGTCCTCGGTTTCGAATCAGTCTCTATACTAACATTGTAGTCTGCAGATTGAACGTGCACTGAAATTTTCTCAGCAACTTTGGCCTCGTTTTTCGCTTCGTGCTCCTTCACCCTTTGAAGTCGTTCTTTCCTCCAAGTCCTGAACAGTTTCTTCTCCATGGCCATGAGAACATATTTTGGATCCCGTTCGACAGTGTACGTGTTGGCGAGATAGTCATGTGTAGCCTTGTTTTTCTTGTACCATGGCTCTCCCAACAGCATATGACACGAAATCATTGGCACCGGAATTACATCACACAAAACCTCACAAGAAAATTTGCCAACTGAAAACAGTACCATAGTTTGGTGCGTGATGTCGAGCTTGTCATAGCACCTCTTTAGTGAGTACGGTCGTGGATGTGGTGTCATCAATAGTTGCAGCTTCTCCACCATGTCGACGCCGACAGCGTTGATCAAACTGTCGTGGTCGATCGTCATGGCGCAAACTTTCTCTCCCACTTTACAATAGGTATGAAAAAGTTCAGCACCATAACCCTTCTCCTCCAACAAAAAATCGCCGGAGAACCTCCAGTAGCTCCTTGGTAACGGCGCGCCAGCCGTCTCCTCCGAAGTGCCGTGAGAAACGCCGGTCTCTGATACCACTTGATGAGGAGCGAACCTCGTGACGAGGGTCGGTCCGTTGTTGGCCCGATCTTTCACGGCACAAAAATCCATCGCAGCAAGAACTCGTCGCAGGTTTACGAAGATGCTCGCAAATCCCGCGGAAACAACACGCCAACCCCTCAATTTGAAGGAATAACATGGACGAACCGTATAGGCTCATCTTGTAATCCCCTACGCGTCGCGTCGCAGGAACTCACACGCCAATAGAGATTTTTGACAAGGTTTCTCTAAACTCGATAATGGCCGACGGCCCAAAAACACACACGTGTTTAATTCATCTCAAAATAACCTCCCTGTTACATGCACACGTACTCAGCTTTATAATAGCTGACTCTTCTAACTTGACTCACAAGAAGAAAATCAAAATTTGACCCTATCTTTAACTCACGGCTGAAAAAGAACAATAGAAAAAAACCAATCTAAATACTAACTGACTCAGACTTGGTCTCCAGAAAATGTGCTACGCCTGATTTGTTTTGGTGGGCCCCAGCCAACTTCCTTCAATGACCTCAAATCCCACGGTGAATAAATCCTCACTACATTTTCCTTGCGTGGTAAGAAGAGAAACAAGCTCCGAAATATTGTCTTGATTGCTTGTCGTTTGAACAAGAGATATTGTGCTGTCCACGTGAAGTAGCAAGAATCTTGCGTATATCTTCTCTTGTTAATAGAAACCCAACACAACAAGCATTGGCCTAATTCTTCATGCATGTATAGATAGCTTCTAATTAATTGTTGGCTGGACCCACTTGCATGCATGTGTTTCGCTTGATTATCTGATGCATACGATGGTAGCACGCCTCTGTACTTTGGCCAAGACTCAAACGAATACACCTTTTGTACAGCCGTGACATGTTCACGCATGAGACCTATTAATTCATCTTCATCGTTGTATGGTAATTGCCAAAACCTTGGAGCTGCCGCATCCGTATCATCATCAAGTATGCTAGCAGTAGACTTGGCCTTATCACGAAGATGTCCCAGTTCTCACGGAGGAACTGGATGAGCGCTTCTTCCTATTTGGAGTCGAGTGTTGTTGAGATATGAGTCGGAGCAGCATTGGGATCGGTCGGGTGAATGTGAACCGGCTTCGTTTCGCCAGACGACTGAAAAGCTGATTCCGTAGTGGGCTTCTTGGCTCGCAAAAAATCACTCGGGCCCGTAGTCTTCTGGTACTCCTGCAGCTCTACCACTGCCATCTGGGCATCAGCGATCTTTGAGCCTTTCTGAAAACATTCTTCTGCCTTCTTCCGATTGCTCGTAACAGTGATCACACCTTTGGGACCAGGCATCTTCAATTTGAGATACACATAACATGGTCGAGCCATGAAGCGTGCATAAGCTGGCCTGCCCAAAATAGCGTGATAAGCACTCTGGAAGTCCACAACCTCGAACGTCAACTTTTCTTTGCGGTAATTCTAGGAATCACCGAAAACCACATCGAGAGCAATTTGGCCGAGTGACTCAGCCTTCTTCCCAGGAATGACTCCATGGAAACTCATGTTGCTGGTACTGAGTCTGGACATCGGAATGCCCATCCCTTTCAACGTCTCTGCATACAGTATGTTCAAACCACCGCCACCATCCATCAAGACTTTGGTCAGTCTAGTGCCTTCGACAACTGGGTCGACCACCAAAGCTTGCCTCCCAGGGTTGGCAATGTGCATTGGGTGATCGGACTGGTCGAATGTGATGGCAGTCTGAGACCACTTCAAATAACTGGGTGTCGCCGGAGCTACCATATTCACCTCACGGTTGATAACTTTTAGTCGACTTTTGCTTTCAACATCAGCAAAGATCATCAGGGTGGAATTGACCTGGGGGTATCCATCATCACTATCTTCCTTGTCCTCGACTTTGTCCGACTCCTTTTCCTTATCTTTGGACTATTTGCCCTGGAACTGTTGAATCAAGAGCCGGCACTGTTGAGTGGTATGTTTCGGGTAAATGAGTTTACCCTCTTCATCTTTCTTTGTGTGGATGTGACATGGTAAATCCAACACATCATTTCCGTCTTGGTATTTAACTTTCTTGGGGTTCCAAGGCCCTTTGGGTTTCCCCTTAAACTTTCCTTGAGTCACAACCAAGGTTTCCCCAGGAGCAGCTGGCTCGGCTTTCCGCTTCTGTTTCCGATTGGAATTTCCTCCTCCGGTTTCTTGGGCGACTGACTTGAGCTTGCCACTCCGGAGTCGATCCTCATCTTCACCATTAGCGTACTTGGTGGCAATCTCCATCATCCGATTCAGAGACACGTCTCTGGTTCGACCGAATTTCAGATTCAGTTCTCTGTTCTTGACGCCTTCCTTGAAAGCACAGACCGCTTGGTGGTCAGGCACATTTTCTACCATGTGATGCAACGTGATCCATCTCTGGATGTAATCCCTCAAAGTTTCATTCGGCTTCTGCACACAAGACCGCAGTTCTGTCAGCCCTGCCGGTTGCTTGCATGTTCCTTCAAATGTTGTGACAAACACTCGGGTGAGATCTTCCCAAGTGTAAATGCTGCTAGGTGCTAACTGATTCGGCCACGCTCTGGCCGAGCCCCCCAACATGAGAGGTAGGTGCTTCATGGCCACTTCATCATTGTCACCGCCAATCTGGACAGCCACTCGGTAGTCTTCAAGCCAAGTATCGGGCTTGGACTCACCAGTGAACTTACTGACTCCAGTCGCCAACCTGAAGTTGGGAGGAATCGCTGCGGCCCTGATGGCTCTACTAAAGCACTCTAGCCCTGAAACATGCACTCTGCTGCTGGTAGGTGCATCTCTGTCGTGACCTTTTCGGTGAGCTCTGTTTCTGTCGACCAAACCTTGAACGAGAATGGATCTCGCATCAAAGCCTGGTTCCCTGGGGTCGACTGGAATCCTCCGCCCAACACTATGAGGCGCCTGTCATCCTGCTGTCGAGGCACGTACGATCCACTCCTCGGGGGAGGGGTGGGCACTCGACGTCGATCGTCACGATCGAATCGCTGATCATACTGCTCACGGTTCATGTACTAATCACGCTGGTCTCCACGTCCCTCACACCTTGAGGGTGATCTTGGGCTATGAGCCGACTGGACTGTGTCTGCAGCAATGGATCTGCTGTGGATCCTGCTCCGCGACTTAGAAACAGCGGAATTCTGGTCTCCTACTGCCCGGAGTAACGCTCTGATCTGCAGCAAGCCTCTGCCAGCCTATGACTGGGAAGGCTGAATCGACTCTGCTATACGGGCTGCAGATGCTAAATTCTTAATCGGAGTTAGATATACCTGCGGTGGCAGAAAGAGCTGACGGCGACTGGATTCTGGAACCCGTTTTCATGCACGCTCGTCGAGTGCTCGCTGGAGGTTCTCCAGTCGAGTGCGCTCAGCCAAGTTGGCCAGGCGCGCGTCCTCCAAGGCACGGGCCTCGGGAGTTTCTCCAACGATAGGAGTGTGTAGTGCATCCATGTTCCGGCGATGAAGCTCTTCTCGCTGCAGCAACGTGAGAGGCTCGGGGAGATATTCCTCATAGGGATGCGACAGGTCGCCTCCACCAGCGCCTCCGTCGGCGTGGGAAAAACCGGGAGGGCCGCGCGGTCCATCGACCATCAGAACCTCCGCCGTCGGATCACTGCTGTCGCACTCATATGCGGTCTCTACGGAGCCAGTCGAACAGGACGTAGAGGGATTCGTCGGGCTCGATCGCCGCGACTTGAAGGGTGGCCGACTGGCGTGCCACAGCGTGTCTCACCCACCGCTGGAGTCTCGACTGACCGGAGCGCTTGCGCCGGCGGGAAACAGGGAGGGAGGACAATGCAGGGGCCGACCGATAATAGGTCGACGGTTGCCGCAAGAGGACGCCGCGGACACACGCGCGAAAGTGCATTGCCCCGCGGATAGGGAGCGCGTCGACGTCGAGCGGAGCCTCCTGAAGCCAAGCGGAGTTGTCGGCGATGAACGTGAGCACGCCGAGACGGATCTCGCGGCCCTCCACTAAAACTCCGCCAGAAACCATGATGATTTGGATCAGAAAATCGCAACTTCTCCAACAAGTCGCTAAGACACCGGTCCCACGGTGGGCGCCAACTGTCGTGGTTCTAAATCTGACAGTAATGTAGGGGGGTAGGTATGGAGAGGCAAGATCTTAGCTATGGAGTAGTTGTAAGCACACGAGATTTACGAGTTCACGCCCTTCTTAGAAGAAGTAATAGCCCTACATCTCGGAGCCCGGAGGCGGTCGACTGGTTTATGAGTGTGTGGATTACAGGGGTGCGAACCCTTTACACTGAGGAGGGGGGTGGCTTATATAGAGTTCGCCAGACCCCACGGCCCTCAGTTATGCAGGGTTTAAAGTACATTAAGGTTGGGCGTTACTGGTAACGCCTCTAATAAAGAGCTATGATGACCATAAAAGCCACTCAATGACCGACCGTTAGCGTGCAGAGTGGCTTTAGGTCTCCTGGCCGTCGAGTGGTTGGATCTTGGTCGAGTGATTGCTCCATGGTCGAGTGTCTTCGAGTCCGTCGAATGAAACACCTCCAAGTCGATTGAAAGGTTATTTCTTCTAGGGATGTCCTTGGGTAGGGCAGTTAGGACAGGTCCATGACCCCACCCTAGGTACATGACTTCATCACCCGGTCACTGTCCGCAGACGTTTGAGGACCCGAATTTGCCAAGTTCGGATGTAGATGCTCTTAGGCGGGCCTGAGGCAACCTCTCCTGCAAAGGGAAAATACTAGGTTTTAGGTGCTCCAGGAGCTTCCTAGTCATTGGATTTGTAATCCAACGGTCGTCTACGGATACGCTGGATCTGGCTGTAATAACAAACTTCCGAGAGTGTTTCTTGAATAAATGAGCAAACTTTCTTCTTGACCTTTGAATCACAGATCTTCCAGAAGCTCCTGGATTAGGTGCTCCCGTAGCACCTGATATCTTCCCATCTTGCAAAACCAGGCAAAGGAGTGGTGAAGAACACAATTTATCAGTTTTAATGCCCGTGGGGCTCTTAATGGGAGAGAACTAAAGCTACTAAGCTATCCATGCTCCCGTGTATTTGAAGTACTTTGGTGTGAGTATATTTTAAGGTGACACGTATTGTACTATCTTTATACTACTAGGTTTTTTAGGGTGAACACAGTACAACCCATTGTATTACTTGGTTTGGGCTTTTAGGGTTAGTACTACTTTTTGTATTACAAGATCTTTTTTATTGTGTGTTGCTACCGTTATTTAACACAGTACAACGCAGGTGCTCACATATACGCACACACAGTCACCCCTAATAACACATACACGTTCACCCTACCCGAAAACCTTCGAGATACTGAGCCGATACAATATCTTGAGATTATCAAAGTCACAACAGATACCTTCATGGTCGACGGGCTTGGTGATTATGATCAGCAGATCCTACCAACACCTTAAGTGTTGTGGAACATACATCGAATCAGAGGGGACCTTGGGGCAAATTATGAAAAGCTTCATCGCGCATAAAAGAAATCTAGAAAATTGCACATGTGCAGTGTAAAAACATTGTTCACCCAACTTCTGAAAAATGTTCTTACCATTCAAAACAATGTTCATGACATTTTAAAAATGTCCACAGATTCAAAAACATTGTTTGTAACAATTTATAAAAAGTACATAAAAATGTAAAACATTTTTCATGTAGTTTGTAAAATTATTCATATCATTCAAATAATTTATCATCACATTAAAAAAACTATTCACATGTTCCAAAAATATGTTTATGACATTTTCAAGAAATGTTTATACAATATAAAAGATGTTCACGTAAATTTCAAAATAATGTCATACCATTAAAGAAAATGTCATCCCACCCACAAGCACTCGATCCGAATTAGGGTTCGCGCTGCCAGCCGGCTGCAACGACCAGGCACCATCAGATCCGCCGGTAGCAGGTCCCCTACGCCGCCATCCCGCCCCGTCCACCGCCTTCCCCATCACCTCGGCGCCCAGCCGTACCCTCTCCTCTGCCGCCATCCCCATCACCTCCGCGCACGTCGCCTCGTCCCATAGGCCATGTAGGAGGCAGCGTCTTCGCCCAACCTAGCCTCGGCGTTGCTGGTGATCTCCTCTCGTCCCCAGCCTCTATGCCTCCTCCTCTATGCCCCTCTCTTTCTGATCATCTCTCCCTCTCATTTTGTTTCTCTTTTCTTCTCTGTTTAGCACTGTAAAAAAAGTGTATGCTTACTTGTTTGCTAAATTGTATGCCGATTTGGATGGTGCAAACATGTAGTGATTGATGTTGATGGTATGTAGTGAAAATTTTGTATGATTCATTACTTAATATGAATTGTGTACTGGTATGGATTGATGGCTGCTTAGTAAAAAGGATTGTGTAGATTAAAACTTTGACATATGGATGTTGTAGATGAAGAAAGTGAAGCCTCTGAAAGAAAGTTGGGATGGTGCGGCTCATACCATTTTATATGGATGCATGCGTAAAGGAGGTGCGAGCAAATAACCGCTCCACAGGAAACACCACTTTGTCTCATGTAGGACAAGCTAATTTTCTTTCTAAATTCAATGAGCAGTCCAGGAGAACCTATTCGCACTAGCAATTGAAAAACAAGTGGGAGAGTGCGACTCATACTATTTAAATTGTGATATTAAACACTTTATGAGATTTGCAACTCGCCTTCATGTTCATATTAGACGAAATTGTCTGAAATAACCAAGTGTTACCAACTGAACACCGTTAGGCACATACGATAAGACAGGGTACTGACATCGCCAGGTAGCGCAATGTCACTCTTCATCTTGGACACTTCGTAGGTGAGTCACATATGGGTAGTCAAACTGCCTGTGTCGGGCTCGTTCAACACTACTGTTCCCGTACCATTACCATCGATAATGATCGGCTTGGTGATTATGATCAGCTGATCCTACCAACACTTTAAGTGTTGTGGAACAGACATGGAATCAGAGGGCGCATTGGTGCAAATTACGAAGTGGTTCATAGTGTAAACAAGAAATTTAAAAAATGCTCATGCAATGTTAAAACCTTATTCATACAACTTCTAAAAAATGTTCTTAGCATTCAAAACAATGTTCATAAAATTTTAGAAAAATTCACAGGTTCAAAAACATTGTTTGTGACATTTAAAAGAAATACAGAAAAATGGAAAACAATGTTAACGTAGTCACTAAAATTATTCATATCATTCAAAAAAATCGTTCATCACATTTAAAAAATATTAATATGTTACAAAATTATTTTTGTGACATTTTTAGAAAATGTTTATACAATATTAAATATATTAACGTAATTTTTAAAAATGTTGAACCATTCAAAAAAATTGTTTGTGAGATTTTATAAAAGTGTTCTAAGACTTAACAATTTTCCTCATGATTTTAAAAATGTTAATGCCATTTATGAAAAATGTTTAATACGCGATAATAAAAAAGTTCACCATTTGTTTTGAAAATTTAAATGTGCATTAGGAACAAATGTTCAACATGTGTTCAGAAAAATGTTTAACGTGTATTTGGAAAATGTTCAAGTTTATCCGAAATTGTTTAGCACGTGTATAGAAAATGTTCAATGTGCATTTGACAAATGTTCAACATGTATTCAAATAAAAAATGTTTAGCATGTATCTGAAAAGTATTCAACATGTATCTACGTTTATTTTCTGCTCCACTGGTTAACAAATACATACAACCTGCTGCCATTGAGGATTTCCTCAGTTGACTGGCAAAGACGCTGATGTGTGCGTGTGAAAATAGTACTGGGCTTACTTCCCTCTCTAAAAACTTTGTAGCTACCTGGTTTATGATAATAGAGACCTAGAGGACCCTCCTGTTTCATTATAGGCGTTGGTGCAGCATGTCAATGGATACATCCAACTGAAGGACTGGTCCAAGGATATCATCATCTCGGGTGGCGGCGGACGACATTTTGGTCGGCGGTGGAGGGCTGGTCAACCGGTCGGGACAAGGATGATGCATAAGGAATAACTAATAGATGCCAACAAAACTAGGCAACCAGCCATGCCCATAGATTTAAAGCAAAGGTTCAAAAGTGCAAGCTATGTATTTTATGTGATGCTAAATTATTTAATTGGCAATATATGTGTAAGGAATAGGGAATGTTAATGTGGTATACCTTGTCGCTTGGCAATGACACTTCGTTGATTGACATGCGGTGGGAGGAAAAGGGTGAGCGTTTGTTTGTGCGTGTCCAAACATGCATCTGAGTGTGTGCTAGAAGCATTGGAGACCGGCCCCAAGCGCATAGCTGCAGAGTTCATCGGCGTCATGTGACTCCACCTATAAATCATGATCAGAGCTAGCCGATGAGAGGAATACCGAAATTTGGACTGGCGCTCGCAAACTCAAGATACTAGGGGGAATTCTATTCACTCGATTATAGGGAATCATGGTCTGTGAACCAAAACCGCAAAAGAACTAGTTTTCGCCCCAAGAATCGCCTAGAATCATTCCAGAATCGCAATGCATTTTAGAATCAACAAAAGTTAGCATTTCTGGCGATTCTTGTTAGCCCATCAAAAGAAATTGATTTGTTTTCAATGACTATCCCTATAAGACATCGTCTTTACGAAGTTACGACCGAAATGCCACTCGGGCCAGAGCGAGCGAGGCCAAAATGAACGAATCCAGCGAGAAGACACGCGTTCTTTCCTCACTCTCGTTCGCCCTCACCCACAAGAACTCGACCCTAGTTAGGGTTCGCGCCGCCAGTCGGTTGCCCTGACCCGGCGCCATCAGATCCGCCGACATTAGGTCCCTTGTGCTGCCACATCGTCCCATCCGCCGCCTTCCTCATCACCTCGACACCCAGCCCCACCCTCTCCTCAGCCGCCATCCCCATCACCTCCACGCACGCCGCCCCGTCCCATCCGTACTGCAAGAGGCCGCGTCTTCGCCCGAGCCAGCCTCACCATTGCAGGTGAACTCCTCTTGTGTGCTACCTCTATGTCTCGTCCTCTATGCCCCTCTCTGTCTCATCCTCTCTCCCTCTCATATCTTTGTTTCTCTTTTGTTCTCCGTTTAGCACTGTAAAACAATTGTATGCTTACTTGTTTGCTAAATTGTATGCTGATTTGGATGGTGCAAACATGTAGTGGTTGATGTTGATGGCATGTAGTGAAAAGTTTGTATGATTGATTTCTTAGTATGTATTGTGTAGTGGTATGGATTGATGGGTTCTTAGTAAAAAAGTTTGTATAGATTAAAATTTTCACATACAGACGCTGTAGATGGAGAAAGTGAAGCCACCAAAAGAAATTTGGGGTACTGTGGCTCATACCATTTATATGGATGTGCGTGTAGAGGAGGTGCGAGAAAATGACCGCTCCATAGGAAACACCACTTTGGCCGATGTAGGACAAGAAATTTTCTTACTAAGTTCAATGAGCGCTTCGGGAGAAACTATTCACACCAGCAACTGAAAAACACGTGGAATAGTGCAGCTCATACCATTTTAATTATGACATTAAACACTTTATGGGATTTGCATCTGGCTTTCGTGTTCATATTAGACGTGAAACTGTCTGAATTAACCAAGTGTTACCAATTCGAACACCGTTAGGCACATGCGAAGACATGGGCAATGACAAGCTCAATGTCACTCTTCATGCTGGACACTTCATAGGTGAGTCACACATGGGTAGTCAACCAGCCCGTGTCGGGCTCATTCAACACTATTGTTCCCCTACCATTGCCAACAATAATGCTCGGCTCGGTTATTATGATCAACAGATCCTACCAACACTTTAAGTGTTGTGGAACAGACATGGAGTAGAGGGCACATTGGGGCAAATTATGGTAAGCTTCATCGTGCCAAAAAGAAATCTAAAAAATGCTCCTGCATTGTGAAAACTTTGTTCATGCAATTTCTAAAAATTGTTCTTACCATTCAAAACAAAGTTCATGACATTATAAAAATGTTCACAGTTTCAAAAACATTGTCAGTGACTATTTGTAAAAAAAATACATAAAAATGAAAAACATTGTTAACGTAGTTGGTAAAATTATTCATAATTCATATCATTCAAAAAATCATTCATCACATAAAAAAAAGTATTCACGTGTTACAAAAATATGTTTTTGACATTTTTAGAAAATGTTGATAAAATATTAAAGATCTTAACAAAAATTTTGAATAATGTTGAACCAATCGAAACAATGTTTGTGGGATTATATAGAAGTGTTTTAACACTTAACAATTGTCCTCACGATTAAAAAATGTTAATGCCGTTTATGAAAAATGTTTAATATCTGATAATAAAAAAATTCACCATGTGTTTTAATTTTTTTAATGTACATTAGGAACAAATGTTCAACATATATTCAGAAAAATGTTTAACATGTATTCGGAAAATGTTCAAGTTTATCTGAAATTGTTTAGCGCGTGTATAGAAAATGTTCAGTGTGCATTTGCCAAATGTTCAACATGTATTCAAATAACAAATGTTCAGCATATATCTGAAAAGTTTTCAACATATATCTACCTTTATCTTTTGTGTCACTAGTTAACAAACACATACAACGTATTGCCATTGAGGATTTTCTCAGTTGACAGCCCAAGATGCTTATGTGTGCGTGTGAAAATATAATGGGCTTTACTTTGTAGCTACCTAGTTTATGATAATAGAGACCAAAGGGGCCCTGCTGTTTCATTATAGGCGTTGGTGGGGCACGTCGATGGATACATCCAACTCAAGGACCGGTCCAAGAATATCATCATCTCGGGTGGCGGCGGATGACGATTTGGTCGGTGGTGGAAGGCTGGTCAACCGGTCGGGATGAGGATGACGCTTAATGAAAAAAATAATAGATGCCAACAAAAGGAGGAAACCAGCCATGGCCATAGAACTAAAGCAAAGGTTGAAAAGTTTAAGCTATGTATCGTATGCGATGGTATATTACTTAATTGGCAATATATGTATAAGGAATAGGGAATGTTAATATGTTATACCTTGTCGCCAAACATGCAGTTGAGCGTGTACTACAAGGGCTTGGAAATCAACACCAAGAGCGTAGCCGCGGAGCTCACCGGTGGCTCGTGACTCCACCTATAAATCATGATCGGAGCTAGCCTATCCCGGAATAGCCAAGTTTTGACCGTCGCTCGCAAACTCATGATACTAGGGGGAGTTCTTTTGACTCGATTATAGAGAATCACGGTCTAGGGAATCAAAACTGTTAGATAACACGTTTCTGCGCCATGAATCGCCTAGAATTATTAAAGAAACGCAGTGCATTTTAGAATCTTTAAAAGTATGCGTTTCTGGCGATTCTCGTCGGCCCGTCAAAAGTAAACTATTCGTTTTTAATTACTACCCCTATTGGACATCGTGTTTATGACCGAAATGCCACTCGTGCCAGAGCGAGCGGGGCCAACCAAACGAATCCAACAAGAAGGCTCGCTTTCGTTCCCACTCTCGTTCGTCCCCACCCATAACCATTCGACCCGAGTTAGCATTTGCGCCGCCATCCTGCTGCCACCTAAAGCCATCAGATCCGTCGACGGCAGGTCCCCTGCACCGCCACCACGTCATGTTCGCTGCCATCACCGTCACCTCTGCGCCCGGCCGCCTGGTCTCCTCCGCCGATAAACTTGTCACCTCCGTGCCAGCCACCCCATCACATCAGCCATGCAGGAGGCGGTGTCTTCGCTAGAGCCAGCCTCGCCGTTGCTGGTGAACTCCTCTCGTGCCCTTCCTCTATGACCCACTTTGCCTCATCCTCTCTCTCACACACACATATCTTTGTTTCGCTTTTGTTCTCTATTTACCACTGTAAAACAACTGTATGCTTACTTGTTTGATAAATTGTATGATGATTTGATGGTGTGTAGTGAAAATTTTGCATCATTGATTGCTTAATACGGAATTTGTAGTGGTATGGATTAATGGCAGCTTAGTAAAAAAGATAAATTTTTCACATATGGATGTTGGAGACGGAGAAGTCGACAAAAGAAATTCGGGATAGTGTGGCTCATACCATTTATTATGATGTGTGTATAGAGGAGGTGCGAGAAAATAACCGCTCCATAGGAAATACCGCTTTGTCTGATGTAGGACAAGGAATTTTCTTACTAAGTTCAATAAGCGCTCCAGGGGAAACTATTCGCACCGGCAACTAAAAAATAAGTGGGATAGTGCGGCTCATACCATTTAAATTCTGATATTAAACACTTTATGAGATTTGCAACTCACTTTCGTGTTCATATCAGACTTGAAATTGTCTGAAATAACCAAGTGTTACCAATTCGGACACCGTTAGGCACATGCGAAGACATGGGTAGTGACATCGCCAGGTAGCGCTATGTCACTCTCCATGTCGGACACTTCGTAGGCGAGTGACACATGGGTAGTTAAACTGCCCTGTCAGGCTGGTTCAACACTATTGTGCCCCTACCATTACCGCAGATAATGCTCAGCTCGGCTATTATGATCAGCAGATCCTACCAACACTTTGAGTGACGTGGAACAGACATGGAATCAGAGGGCACATTGGCGAAAATTATGATAAGCTTCATCCTGCAAAAAAGAATTTTAAAAAATGTTCATGCAGTGTGAAAACTTTGTTCGTACAACTTTTAAAAAATGTTCTTACCATTCAAAACAATGTTCATGAATTTTAAAAATGTTAGCAGGTTCAAAAGCATTTCTTTTACAAATTAAAAAACATAAAAATGAAAAATGTTGTTAACGTAGTTGGTAAAATTATTAATATCATTCAAAAAATCGTACATTACATTTAAAAAATATTCGCGTGTTACAAAAAATGTTTGTGACATTTTTAGAAAATGTTTATACAATATTAAAGATATTAATGTAATTTAGAAAAATGTTGAACCATTCAAAAAAATGTTTGTGAGATTTTATATAGGTGTTCCTACACTTAACAATTGTCCTGGAGCTTTAAAAAATGTTAATGCCATTTATGATTTTTTCAATATGTGATTATAAAAAATTCACTATATGTTTTAAATTTTTTAATGTGCATTAGGAACAAATGCTCAACATTTATTCAGAAAAATGTTTAACATGTAGTCGGAAAATGTTCAAATTTATCCGAAATTGTTTAGCACGTGTATAGAAAATGTTCAATGTCCATTTGACAAATGATCAACATGTATTCAAATAAAAATGTTCAGCATGTATCTGCAAAGTTTTCAACATGTATCTACCTTCATCTTCTGCATCACTGGTTAACAAACACATACAACCTGCCGCCATTGAGAATTTCCTCGGTTGACTGGCAAAGACGCTTATGTGTGCGTGTGAAAATAGTAATGGGCTTTACTTCCTTCTCTAAAAAACTCTGTAGCTACCTGGTTTTTTATAATAGAGACCTAAGGGACCCTCCTGTTTCATTATAGGCGTTGATGCGGCACGTCGATGGATACATCCAACTCAAGGACCGGTCCAAGGATATCATCATCTCGAGTGGCGGCGGACCACGTTTTGGTCGGCGGTGGAGGGCTGGTCAATCGGTCGGGATGAGGATGACGCTTAAGGAAAAATTAATAGATGCCAACACAACGAGGCAACCAGCCATGGCATAGAAGTAAAGCGAAAGTTGAAAAGTGCAAGCTATGTATCGTATGCAATGGTATATTATTTAATTGGCAACATACGTATAAGGAATAGGGAATGTTAATATGTTATATCTTGTCGCTCAGCATTGACATGATGTTGATTGATATGCGGTGGGAGGAAATCAGCATCCGTGTGTCCGTGCGTGGCCAAACATGCATATGGGCGTGTACCACAAGGGCTTGGAGATCAGTCCCAAGAGCATAGCTGCGGAGTTCATCGGCGGCTCGCGGCTCCACCGATAAATCACGATTGGAGCTAGCCAATCAGTGGAATACCCAAATTTGGACCATCAGTTGCAAACTCAAGATACTAGGGGGGGGGGATTCTTTTGACTCGATTGTAGAGAATCACGGTCTGGGAATGAAAACTGTTAACTAACATGTTTCTACACCAGGAATCGCCTAGAATCGTTCAAGAATCGCAGTTCATTTTAGAATCATTGAAATTTTGCGTTTCTGATGACTCTTGTCGTCTCGTCAACATTAAACGATTCGTTTTTAATGACTACCCCTATTGGACATTGTATTTATGACCGAAATGCCACTCGTGCAAGTGCGAGCGAGGCCAAATGAACGAATCCAACAAGAAGGGTTGCTTTCGTTCCCCACTCTCGTTCGTCCCCAACCATAAGCATTCGACCCCGAGTTAGAGTTCGCACCGCCAGTCGGCTGCCATGAGCCGACGCCAACAGATCCGCTGACTGCAGGTCCCATACACCGCCACCACATCATGTCCACTGCCATCATCGTCATCTCCACGCCTGGCTGCATGGTCTTCTCTGCCGCCATCCCCGTCTCCTCTATTCCAGCTGCCCCTTCCCATCGGCCATGCAAGAGGCAGCGCCATTGCCCGAGTCAGCCTGGCCATTGCTGGTGAACTCCTCTCGTCCCCTTCCTCTATGACCCTCTCTACTTCATCCTCTCTCTCTCTCTCTCTCTCTCTCTCTCTCTCTCTCTCTCTCTCTCTCTCTCTCTCTCTCTCTCTCTCTCTCTCTCTCCCCACCCATATCTTTGTTTCTCTTGTTCTCTGTTTACCTTTGTAAAAAAAATTGTATACTTACTTGTTTGCTAAATAGTATGCTGATTTGATGGTGCAAGCATGTAGTGATTGATGTTGATGGCACGTAGTGAAATTTTGTATGATTGATTGCTTAGTACGAATTTCAGAGTGGCATGGATTAATGGCTGCTTAGTAAAAAAATTATAGCTTAGAACTTTCTCATATGGATGTTGGAGAAGGAGAGAGTGAAGTCTACGAAAGAAATTCGGGATAGTGTGGCTCATACCATTTATTATGATGTGCGTGTATAGGGGGTGCGAAAAATAGCCGCTCCATAGGAAACACCACTTTGTCCGATGTAGGACAAGGAATTTTCTTACTAAGTTCAATGAGCACTCCATGAGAAACTATTCGCACCAGCAACAAAAAACAAGTGGGATATTGCGGCTCATACCATTCAATTTCTGATATTAAACACATTATGAGATTTGCAACTCGCTTTCGTATTTATATTAGACTTGTAACTGTTAGAAATAACCAAGTGTTACCAATTCGAACACCGTTAAGCACATGCGAAGACATGGGCAGTGACATCGCCAGGTAGCGTTATGTCACTCTTCATCTTGGACACTACGGAGGTGAGTCACACATGGGTAGTCAAACTGCCCCTCGGGCTCGTTCAAAAGTATTGCTCCCCTACCATTACCACATATAATGCTCAACTCGGTTATTATGATCACCAGATCCTACCAACACTTTAAGTGACGTGGAACATACATGGAATCAGAGGGCATACTGGGGAAAATTATGATAAGCTTCATCGTGCAAAAAAGAAAATTAAAAAATGCTCATGCAGTGCGAAAACTTTGTTCGTGCAGCTTCTAAATAATGTTCTTACCATTCAAAAGAATGTTCATGACATTTTAAAAATGTTAACAGGTTCAAAATCATTGTTTGTTACAATATTAAAAATACATAAAATTGAAAAATGTTGTTAACGTAGTTGGTAAAATTATTCATATCATTCAAAAAATCATACATCACATTTAAAAAATATTCACGTGTTAGAAAAAATGTTTGTGACATTTTAGAAAATGTTCATACAATATTAATGACATTAATGTAATTTAGAAAAATGTTGAACCATTCAAAAAAATGTTTGTGAGATTTTATATAGTGTTCTTACACTTAACAATTGTACTGGCGGTTTAAAAAATGTTAATGTCATTTATGATTTTTTTTAAATGTTATAACAAAAAAAATTACCATGCGTTTTAATTTTTTAATGTGGATTAGGAACAAATTCTCAACCTGTATTCAGAAAAATGTTTAACATGTAGTTGGAAAATGTTCAAGTTTATGTGAAATTGTTTAGCACGTGTATAGAAAATGTTCAATGTGTATTTGACTGATGTTCAACATGTATTCAAATAAAAAATGTGCAGCATTTATCTGAAAAGTTTTCAACATGTATCTACCTTTATCTTATGCATCATTGGTTAACAAACACATACAACCTGCCGCCATTGAGGATTTCCTCGGTTGACTGGCAAAGACACTTATGTGTGTGTGTGAAAATTCTAATGGGCTTTACTTCCCTCTCTAAAAACTTTGTAGCTGCCTAGTTTTTGATAATAGAGACCTAAGGGACCCTCCTGTTTCACTATAGGCGTTGGTGCGGCGCGTCGATGGGTACATCTAACTTAAGGACTGGTCCAAGGATATCATCATCTCGGGTGGCGGCGGACGACGTTTTGGTCGGCGGTGGAGGGCTGGTCAATCGGTCGGGATGAGGATGACGCTTATGGAAAAATTAATAGATGCCAACAAAATGAGGCTACCAGCCATGGCATAGAAGTAAAACAAAGGTTGAATAGTGCAAGCTATGTATCGTATGTGATTTTTTAGTGTTTCCTGTCGATTTGATGTGGTTACTAACTTTTTGCAAAATACATTGTTGAAATGCCACGGTAAGTTGTATGTAAATAGCATGGCAATATACACACCCGCAGATTTGATAACTTACATACAAACAACATAGTAACTTTGACCCAGAGAGAAAAAGATGTTCAAAACATACTCCCCGGTAACTTTCTATTTAAACATGATGTTAACGGACACACCACATACCTGATAACTTATGTACAAACACCGCGGTAACTTTGACCGAGTGGGGGACTTGTTGAAAACATACCACTGGTAACTTTGTATGTAAAATAACACGGTAATATACGTACCGCGGACCTGATGGGTACAAACGCTGCGATAACTTTTTACTCGGGGAAAAAGTTGTTGAATGCACACCCCCGACAACTTCTGTATAAAATGTATGGTAACAAACAGACTGTAGACCAGATTACTCAGGTACAAACATCGCAATAACTTTGATCGGGAGGGGGAAGGTTGGAAAATATACCGCTGTAACTTTTGTGTAAAATAGCATGGTAATATAAGTAGCGCGGACCTGATAACTTAGATACAAACACTGCGGTAACTTTTACCCAGGGAAAAGAGTTGTTGAATGCACACTCCGAAAACTTCTGTATAAATAGTATAGTAACAGACACACCGCGGACCTGATAACTTAGATATAAACACCACGATAACTTTTACCAGGAGGGGAGAGTTGGTGGAAAACATACCTCAACTTCTGTGTAAAATAGCACTGCTATATACATACAGTGACTTGATAACTTAGGTACAAACACTGTGGTAAATTTTACCTATGGAAAAAAGTTGTTGAATGTACACCCCCAATTACTTCCATATAAATAGGATGGTAATAGACACACTGCATACCTATAACTTAGGTGCAAACACCGCAGTAACTTTGACCGGGAAAAAAGGTTATTGAAAACATAATCATGGTAACTTGTTTTGTATATTTGATGATAATATATGCACCGTGGACCTGATAACTTAGGTACAAAAACCGCGGTAACTTTAACTCGGGGAAAAAGTTATTGAAAATATAACCCGGTAACCTGTATGTAAATTGCATGGTGATATATGCGGCACAGACCTAATAACTTATGTACAAACACATCGGTTACAGTTTGATGGAGGAAGATTGCTGAAAACACCCATTTGGTAAAAACAAATTGCAAATAACATGGTAAAATACACAGGTAGACCTGATAACCCATGTAAGAACATCGTAGGTAAGTTTTGGACGTGGAGGAGGGATCTTTAAAAAACATAACTCTGACGACTTATCTGCAAACTACGCATGCGTGGTAACTTACTTACACCATGGCTAAGTTTTCAAAATAAGAAAATTTAGTATGACACTCGACTTTTTATCATCTAGTGCATGTGGTGAGAAAGTTGGAGAGATATTTTTATGCCCCGGTATTTTTGTGTAAACAGCACGGTAATTTATGTACCACAAGCGTGATAACTCATAGCACACGCGTGGTAACTTTTCGATAGAAAAAGTCATCGGAACATATCAACATGCGATCTAGTTTTGAAGCTCTCGTTGCGAGGATATTTTATATGAAAACGAGTTTTCAGGCGGACCGGCGTTTTGAGCAACAAATATTTTGAAATTTCGAAATAGGAAGAATCTAGGATGACATCAACTTTTCTGTTCTCTAGTTCATTTGCATGTGGGGATAATGTTGGAGGACTATTTTTATGCCCCGGTAATTTCTGTATAAGAAAGATGTTAACTTATGTACCACAGACGTGATAACTTACAGTCTAAGCTGGTAACTTTTGACCCAAAAAAAGTCGTGGAACATATCAACATGGAATCTGGCTTTAAAGGTCTCATCGCGAGGAATATTTTATGTGAAAACGGTTTTTTAATCGGATCGATGGTTTAAGCTACAAATATTCTGAATTTTTAGTTTTAAAAGAATCTATGTTGACATCGTCATTTTGTTTTTTCTGCATCCATATAATTAGTAGCTGCAAATGAGTGGACACACATGTATGCAAGTTAGGGAGGGGGAGTATCGTTCGAAGGAAACTAGAGTCATTCGGATCTATTACTATCTCCCGATAGGTCAGAACGATCTATTACTATCCTTTATTCATTACCTATTAAAGATATTTTTAGGAAAAAGGCAGGCCTAGTTCACGTAAAGTTAAGCAAAATTGAATTAAAAGTGAGAAGGAGTTATCAAAAAACGGAGCTACAGCAACGCAACGAGAGCTGCTAGCAATCGCACCCACCAACTAGTCGTGTTAAGTGATGTGGGCGTGACCTACTTAAAGAAAGTTCAGTCGGTTTTCTTCGATTTTTTTTACGTTTTCTTATGTTTCTTCTTTTCTTCTCTGGTTTTTTACATTCTTTTTCCTATGTTTGTTTAGTTTTCTTATTTTATTTTCTTTTATTTTTTATTTGGTTTATTTTCTTTCTGTTTTGCTTTTCATTGTTTCTTTTGTTTTTCATTTCTAGATTTTTTTAATGTCAACAACAATTTTCTAATATGTGTTTAACATTTTTTAGTACTTGGTCAACACACATTTTAAACATTTTCTAAATGCTTTAGTAACATTTTTATAAAATGCAATATTTTTTAACCCATGGTCACTTTTCACACATTTAATATTTGCCAAATAATTGATTAAGAAAATTCAAACTTAATATTTTTTCAAGTTCTTGATTTGCATTCTTTATAAACATTACCAAAAGAATGATAATTATTTTAATACATGGTCAACATTTTTTTCTTAACACATTTAACTTTTTTCAAATGCTTGATCACCATTTTACAAATACTTGTTCAACATTTTTTTAAATGCTTGATTAACATGTTTATATTGATGATCAAAAATATTCATCATTTATTAAGAGATGGTTTGCTTGATTAAAAAATTCAAACTTAATATTTTTTCAAATGCTTGATTTGCATTCTTTATAAACATTACCAAAAGAATGACCATTATTTTAATACATGGCCAACATTTTTTCTTAACACATTTAACATTTTTCAAATGCTTGATCACCATTTTACAAATACTTGTTCAACATTTTTTTAAATGCTTGACTAACATGTTTATATTGATGATACAAAAATTCATCATTTTTTAATAGATGGTCACAATTTTCTCTATACATATTTAACATTTTTCAAATGCTTGATCACAATTCTACAAATACTTACTCGACATTTTTTCAAATTCTTGATTAAACTTTTTATCTACATGATAAAAAAATCATCATTTTTTTAAACATGGTCCACATTTTTCCTATACACATTAAACATTTTCCAACTTATTTATCAGGCTTTTTCAAATATTTGTTCAAAAAATTCAAATGCTTGATTAACCTTTTTATAATACATGATCAAATTTTCCATACACATTTTTTATACATTTTTCCTATACATGATAAACATTTTTTCCATATACATTTAACATTTTTCAAGTGCTTGGTCAACATTTTTCAAATGTTTTTTATAGAGTGTTTTTAGCGATATGTATATTTAGAATATTATAAAGTATAAGCAAAAAATAAACAGAAAACTTAAAAACCAGAAAAAGGAGGTTGTGGCCTCCCGCGCTCCTGGGCCGAGCCATCTTGATCTTGTTGGGAAACGTAGTAATTTTAAAATTTTCCTACGCACACGCAAGATCATGGTGATGCATAGCAACGAGAGGGGAGAGTGTTGTCCACGTACCCTCGTAGATCGAAAGCGGAAGCGTTAGCACAACGCGGTTGATGTAGTCATACGTCTTCACGATCCGACCGATCAAATACCGAACGCACGGCACCTCCAAGTTCAGCACACGTTTAGCCCGATGACGTCCCTCGAACTCCGATCAAGCCGAGTGTTGAGGGAGAGTTTCGTCAGCATGACGGCGTGGTGATGATGATGATGTTCTACCGACGCAGGGCTTCACCTAAGCATCGCTACAGTATTATCGAGGTGGACTATGGTGGAGGGGGGCACCGCACACGGCTAAAAGATCAAACAGATCAATTGTTGTGTCTATGGGGTGCCCCCTGCCCCCGTATATAAAGGAGTGGAGGAGGGGGAGGGCCGGCCCTCTCTATGGCGCGCCCTAGGGGAGTCCTACTCCCACCGGGAGTAGGATTCCCCCTTTCCTAGTAGAACTAGGAACCCTTCCTAGTAGTAGGAGTAGGAGGGAAGGAAAGGGAAGGGAAGGGAAAAGGAGAAGGAAGGAAGGGGTGGCCCCCCTCCCTAGTCCAATTCGGACTAGCCCATGGGGAGGGGTGCGGCCACCCTTTGAGGCCTTTCTCTCCTTTCCCGTATCGCCCATTAAGGCCCAATACGAATTCCCGTAACTCCCCGGTACTCCCGTAAATACCCGAAGCACTCAGAACCTTTTCGATGTCCGAATATAGTCGTCCAATATATCGATCTTTACGTCTCGACCATTTCGAGACTCCTCGTCATGTTCCCAATCTCATCCGGGACTCCGAACTCCTTCAGTACATCAAAACTCATAAACTCATAATATAACTGTCATCGAAACTTTAAGCGTGCGGACCCTTCGGGTTCGAGAACTATGTAGACATGACCGAGACACATCTCCGGTCAATAACCAATAGCGGAACCTGGATGCTCATATTGCCTCCCACATATTCTACGAAGATCTTTATCAGTCAGACCGCATAACAACATACGTTGTTCCCTTTGTCATCGGTATGCTACTTTCCCGAGATTCGATCGTCGGTATCTCAATACCTAGTTCAATCTCGTTACCGGCAAGTCTCTTTACTCGTTTTGTAATACATCATCCCGCAACTAACTCATTAGTTGCAATGCTTGCAAGGCATATAGTGATGTGCATTACCGAGTGGGCCCAGAGATACCTCTCCGACAATCAGAGTGACAAATCCTAATCTCGAAATACGCCAACCCAACAAGTACCTTCAGAGACACATGTAGAGCACCTTCATAATTACCCAGTTACGTTGTGACGTTTGGTAGCACACAAAGTGTTCCTCCGGTAAACGGGAGTTGCATAATCTCATAGTCATATGTATAAGTCATGAAGAAAGCAATAGCAACATACTAAACGATCAAGTGCTAAGCTAACGGAATGGGTCAAGTCAATCACATCATTCTCCTAATGATGTGATCCCGTTAATCAAATGACAACACTCATGTCTATGGTTAGGAAACATAACCATCTTTGATCAACGAGCTAGTCAACTAGAGGCATACTAGTGACACTCTGTTTGTCTATGTATTCACACATGTATTATGTTTCCGGTTAATACAATTCTAGCATGAATAATAAACATTTATCATGAAATAAGGAAATAAATAATAACTTTATTATTGCCTCTAGGGCATATTTCCTTCAGTCTTCCACTTGCACTAAAGTCAATAATCTAGTTCACATCACCATGTGATTTAACACCAATAGTTCACATTGTCATGTGATCAACACCCAAAGGGTTTACTAGAGTCAATAATCTAGTTCACATCGCTATGTGATTAACACCCGAAGAGTACTACGATGTGATCATGTTTTGCTTGTGAGAGAAATTCAGTCAACGGGTCTGCCACATTCAGATCCGCATGTATTTTGCAAATTTCTATGTCAACAATGCGCTGCATGGAGCTACTCTAGCTAAGTGCTCCCACTTTCAATATGTATCCAGATTGAGACTTAGAGTCATCTGGATCAGTGTCAAAACTTGCATCGACGTAACCCTTTACGACGAACCTTTTGTCACCTCCGTAATCGAGAAACATATCCTTATTCCAGTAAGGATAATTTTGACCGTTGTCCATTGATCTACTCCTACATCACTATTGTACTCCCTTGCTTAACACAGTGTAGGGTATACAATAGATCTGGTACACAGCATGGCATACTTTATAGAACCTATGGCCAAAGCATAGGGAATGACTTTCATTCTCTTTCTATCTTCTGCCGTGGTCGGGCTTTGAGTCTTACTCAATTTCACACCTTGTAACACAGGCAAGAACTCTTTCTTTGACTGTTCCATTTTGAACTACTTAAAAATCTTGTCAAGGTATGTACTCGTTGAAAAACTTATCAAGCATCTTGATCTATCTCTATAGATCTTGATGCTCAATATGTAAGTAGCTTCACCGAGGTCTTACTTTGAAAAAAATCCTTTCAAACACTCCTTTATGCTTTGTAGAGTAATTCTACTTTATTTACGATCAACAATATGTCATTCACATATACTTATCAGAAATGTTGTAGTGCTCCCACTCACTTTCTTGTAAATACAGGCTTCACCGCAAGTCTATATAAAACTATATCCTTTGATCAACTTATCAAAGTTTATATTCCAACACCGAGATACTTGCACCAGTCCATAGATGGATCGCTGGAGCTTGCATATTTTGTTAGCACCTTTAGGATTGACAAAACCTTCTGGTTGCATCATATACAACTGTTCTTTAATAAATCTATTAAAGAATACAATTTTGTTTATCCATTTGCCAGATTTCATAAAATGCGGCAATTGCTAACATGATTCGGACAGACTTTAAGCATCGCTACGAGTGAGAAAATCTCATCGTAGTCAACACCTTGAACTTTGTCAAAACCATTTTCAACAAGTCTAGCTTTGTAGATAGTAACACTATTATCAGCGTCCGTCTTTCTCTTGTAGATCCACTTATTCTCAATGGCTTGCCGATCATTGGGCAAGTCAATCAAAGTCCATACTTTGTTCTCATACATGGATCCCATCTCAGATTTCATGGCCTCAAGCCATTTTGCGGAATCTGGGCTCATCATCGCTTCCTCATAGTTTGTAGGTTCATCACGGTCAAGTAACATGACCTCCAGAACAGGATTATCGTACCACTCTGGTGCGGTTCTCACTCTGGTTGACCTACGAGGTTCGGTAGTAACTTGATCTGAAGTTACATGATCATCATCATTAGCTTCCTCACTAATTGGTGTAGGAGTCACAGGAACAGATTTCTGTGATGGACCACTTTCCAATAAGGGAGAAGGTATAGTTACCTCATCAAGTTCTACTTTCCTCCCATTCACTTCTTTTGAGAGAAACTCCTTCTCTAGAAAGGATCTATTCTTAGCAACGAATATCTTGCCTTCGGATCTGTGATAGAAGGTGTACCCAACTGTCTCCTTTGGGTATCCTATGAAGACACATTTCTCCGATTTGGGTTTGAGCTTATCAGGGTGAAACTTTTTCACATAAGCATCGCAACCCCAAACTTTAAGAAACGACAACTTAGGTTTCTTTGCTAAACCACAGTTCATACGGTGTCGTCTCAACAGATTTAGATGGTGCCCTTTTTAACGTGAATGCAGCTGTCTCTAATGCATAACCCCAAAACTATAGTGGTAAATCGATAAGAAACATCATAGATTGCACTATATCCAATAAAGTACGGTTATGACGTTCGGACACACAATTATGCCGTGGTGTTCCAGGTGGCACGAATTTGTGAAAGTATTCCACATTGTTTTAATTCAAGACCAAACTCGTAACTCAAATATTTGTCTCCGCGATCAGATCGTAGAAACCTTATTTTCTTGTCACGACGATTTTCCACTTCACTCTGAAATTCTCTGAAGTTTTCAAATGTTTCAGACTTATGTTTTATCAAGTATATATACCCATATCTGCTCAAATCATCTGTGAAGGTAAGAAAATAACGATACCCGCCGTGAGCCTCAACACTCATCGGATCGCATACATCAGTATGTATTATTTCCAATAAGTCTGTTGCTCGCTCCATTGTTCCGAAGAACGGAGTCTTAGTCATCTTGCCCATAAGGCATGGTTCGCAAACATCAAGTGATTCATAATCAAGTGATTCCAAAATCCCATCAGCATGGAGTTTCTTCATGCGCTTTACACCAATATGACCTAAACGGCAGTGCCACAAATAAGTTGCACTATCATTATTAACTTTGCATCTTTTGGCTTCAATATTATGAATATGTGTATCACTACGATCGAGATCCAACAAACCATTTTTATTGGGTGTATGACCATAGAAGGTTTTATTCATGTAAACAGAACAACAACTATTCTCTAATTTAAATGAATAACCGTATTGCAGTAAACATGATCAAATCATATTTATGCTCAACGCAAACACCAAATAACATTTATTTAGGTTTAACACTAATCCCGAAAGTATAGGGATTGTACGATGATGATCATATCAATCTTGGAACCACTTCCAACACACATCGTCACTTCACCCTCAACTAGTCTATGTTTATTCTGCAACTCCTGTTTCGAGTTACTACTCTTAGCAACTGAACTAGTATCAAATACTGAGGGGTTGCTATAAACACTAGTAAGGTACACATCAATAACATGTATATCAAATATAGCTTGTTCACTTTGCCAGCCTTCTTATCCGTCAAATACTTGGGGTAGTTCTGCTTCCAGTGACCAGTTCCTTTGCAGTAGAAGCACTTAGTCTCAGGCTTAGGTCCAGACATGGGTTTCTTCACTTGAGCAGCAACTTGCTTGCCGTTCTTCTTAAAGTTCCCCTTCTTCCCTTTGCCCTTTTCTTGAAACTAGTGGTCTTGTCAACCATCAACACTTGATGTTTTTCTTGATTTCTACCTTCGTCAATTTCAGCATCACGAAGAGCTTGGGAATCGTTTCCATTATCCCTTGCATATTATAGTTCATCACGAAGTTCTACTAACTTGGTGATGGCGACTAGAGAATTCTGTCAATCACTATTTTATCTGGAAGATTAACTCCCACTTGATTCAAGCGATTGTAGTGCCCAGATAATCTGAGCACATGCTCACTGCTTGAGCTATTCTCCTCCATCTTTTATCTATAGAACTTGTTGAAGACTTCATATCTCTCAACTCGGGTATTTGCTTGAAATGTTAACTTCAGCTCCTGGAACATCTCATATGGTCCATGACATTCAAAACGTCTTTGAAGTCCCGATTCTAAGCCGTTAAGCATGGTGCACTAAACTATCAAGTAGTCACCATATTGAGCTAGCCAAACGTTCATAGCATCTGCATCTGCTCCTGCAATAGGTCTGTCACCTAGCGGTGCATCAAGGACATAATTCTTCTGTGCAGCAATGAGGATAAACCTCAGATCATGAATCCAATCCGCATCATTGCTACTAACATTTTTCAACTTAGTTTTCTCTAGGAACATATCAAAAATAAAATAGGGGAGCTAAACGCGAGCTATTGATCTACAACATAGATATGCTAATACTACCAGGACTAAGTTCATGATAAATTTAAGTTCAATTAATCATATTACTTAAGAACTCCCACTTAGATAGACATCCCTCTAAGCTTCTAAGTGATCACGTGATCCATATCAACTAAACCATGTCCGATCATCACGTGAGATGGAGTAGTTTCAATGGTGAACATCACTATGTTGATCATATCTACTATATGATTCACGCTCGACCTTTTGGTCTCAGTGTTCCGAGGCAATATCTGTTATATGCTAGGCTCGTCAAGTTTAACCTGAGTATTCCGCGTGTGCAACTGTTTTGCACCTGTTGTATTTGAACGTAGAGCCTATCACACCCGATCATCACATGGTGTCTCAGCACGAAGAACTTTCGCAACAGTGCATACTCAGGGAGAACACTTATACCTTGATAATTTAGTAAGAGATCATCTTATAAAGCTACCGCTGAACTAAGCAAAATAAGATGTATAAAAGATAAAGATCACATGTAATCAAAATATGTGACATGATATGGCCATCATCATCTTGTGCCTTTGATCTCCATCTCCAAAGCATCGTCATGATTTTCATCGTCATCGGCATGACACCATGATCTTCATCATCTTGATCTATATCAATGTGTCGTCACATGGTCGTCTCGCCAACTATTGCTCTTGCAACTATTGCTATCGCATAGAGATAAAGTAAAGCAATTATTTGGCGCTTGCATCTTATGCAATAAAGAGACAACCATAAGGCTTCTGCCAGTTGCCGATAACTTCAACAAAACATGATCATCTCATAGAACAACTTATATCTCATCACGTCTTGACCATATCACATCACAACATGCCCTGCAAAAACAAGTTAGACGTCCTCTACTTTGTTGTTGCAAGTTTTACGTGGCTGCTACGGGCTGAGCAAGAACCGTTCTTACCTACGCATCAAAACCACAACAATAGTTTATCAAGTTGGTGCTGTTTTAACCTTCGCAAGGACCGGGCATAGCCACACTCGATTCAACTAAACAATAGTAGAACTAGGAACCCTTCTAGTAGTAGGAGTAGGAGGGAAGGAAAGGGAAGGGAAAAGAAGAAGGAAGGAAGGGGCGACCCCCCTCCCTAGTCCATGGGGAGGGGTGCGGCCACCCTTTGAGGCCTTTCTCTCCTTTCCCGTATGGCCCATTAAGGCCCAATACGAATTCCCGTAACTCCCCGGTACTCCCGTAAATATCCGAATCACTCAGAACCTTTTCGATGTCCGAATATAGTCGTCCAATATATCGATCTTTACGTCTCGACCATTTCGAGACTCCTCGTCATGTTCCCAATCTCATCCGGGACTCCGAACTCCTCGGTACATCAAAACTCATAAACTCATAATATAACTATCATCGAAACTTTAAGCGTGCGGACCCTTCGGGTTCGAGAACTATGTAGACATTACCGAGACACGTCTCCGGTCAATAACCAATAGCAGAACCTGGATGCTCATATTGGCTCCCACATATTCTACAAAGATCTTTATCGGTCAGACCGCATAACAACATACGTTGTTCCCTTTGTCATCGGTATGTTACTTGCCCGAGATTCGATCGTCGGTATCTTAATACCTAATTCAATCTCGTTACCGGCAAGTCTCTTTACTCGTTCTGTAATACATCATCCCGCAACTAACTCATTAGTTGCAATGCTTGCAAGGCTTATAGTGATGTGCATTACCGAGTGGGCCCAGAGATACCTCTCCGACAATCAGAGTGACAAATCCTAATCTCGAAATACGCCAACCCAACAAGTACCTTCGGAGACACCTGTAGAGCACATTTATAATCAACCAGTTACGTTGTGACGTTTGGTAGCACACAAAGTGTTCCTCCGGTAAATGGGAGTTGCATAATCTCATAGTCATAGGAACATGTATAAGTCATGAAGAAAGCAATAGCAACATACTAAACGATCAAGTGCTAAGCTAACGGAATGGGTCAAGTCAATCACATCATTCTCCTAATGACGTGATCCTGTTAATCAAATGACAACACTCATGTCTATGGTTAGGAAACATAACCATCTTTGATCAACGAGCTAGTCAAGTAGAGGCATACTAGTGACACTCTGTTTGTCTATGTATTCACACATGTATTATGTTTCCGGATAATACAATTCTAGCATGAATAATAAACATTTATCATGAAATAAGGAAATAAATAATAACTTTATTATTGCCTCTAGGGCATATTTCCTTCAGATCTTCCCTTCTGCTGATTCTGAGACATAGGGACGTTCCTTTTTTTGGGAAATATGTTTTAAGAAAAAACCTTTTTGGAAAATTCCTATTGGGAGCTCCTATTCGACGCGTTTTGTGTCAAACAGCCGAGCAAACGCACAGACGACACTATGTCGGGCCGGCCCATCTACGGGTGCGGTAGCAAACTGAAAATCCCGCAAAAAATGACATTTTTCCTATAAATGATAAACATTTTTTCCATATACATTTAACATTTTTCAAATGCTTGGTCAACATTTTTCAAATGTTTTTTATAGAGTGTTTTTAGCGATGTGTATATTTAGAATATTATAAAGTATAAGCAAAAAACGAAACAGAAAACTTAAAAACCAGAAAAAGGAGGTTGTGGCCTCCCACGCTCCTGGGCCGAGCCATCTCGATCTCCCCTTCAGCTGATTGTGAGACATAGGGACGTTCCTTTTTTTGGGAAATATGTTTTAAGAAAAAACCTTTTTGGGAAATTCCTATTGGGAGCTCCTATTCGACGCGTTTTGTGTCAAACAGCCGACCAAACGCACAGACGACCCTATGTCGGGCCGGCCCATTTGCGGGTGCGATAGCAACCGGCGCAAACTGAAAATCCGGCAAAAAATGAAGTGCGCGAGCTAGGGATCGAACTCCAGCCCTCCTGCTGAGCGCATGCAACTAGCCACGCGAGATGATGACATTTGTTGTCTAATACATAGGCCGAAATATTGAAGAACTAACATTAGCACCAGATTCTGAAACATTTTTTGAAAATTCTAAATGAGAACATTTTTTACTGTAGCGCCTCGAACTGTAGCTGCGAAATTTTTTCAAAATTTTCAAATTTTGCGAAAATTTTGAGAATTTATGAACAAAAATTGAAACAGGAACATTTTTTAACTTCTGAACAAATTTCGAATAGCAAGAACATTTTATAATTTTTTGAACAAAATTTGTAAACGGGAACTTTTTTTAAAAGCACAAACATTTTTATAAATTGCGAACCAAAATTGAGAACAGGAACATTTTTCAAACTTCTGAACAATTTTTTAATAGCAAGACCATTTTTTGAATTCCCGGACAATTTTTGAATTTCTGAACAAAACTTTAAAACGGGAACATTTTTCGTAAAAGCACGAACATTTTTTTTAATTTCGGAACAAAAATTGAAAACAGAAACATTTTTGAAAGTTTTGCACAATTTTTGAAAAAGCACAAACATTTTTTAAAGAGAACATTTTTTTAATTTCTGAACAAAATTCAAAAGCAGAACATTTTCTTAAATTTTAAACAATTTATGATGAATGCAAACATTTTTTGAAATTTCCGAACATTTTTTCCAAAAGCACAAACATTTTTTGAAAAAGCGAAAATCAAATCAAAAAATGAAAAAATAAAAAAGAAAAAAAGGAGAGGAAGAAAAAAAAGATCCTTCTAGCAAATAAAAACGCAAAGAAGAAATAAAAAGGAAAATAGAAAACCAGCTTAAGGAACCTTCTAGAAGGTTCCCAAAACCGATAAAAATCGGCTGGGAAACTTCTAGAAAGTTCCCAAAACCAAAACTGCCTACACTGGGAGCTGGGCCGGCCCAGCTGATCGCTCCCCTATACGTTAGCTCGACATTTTGACGCAACGAGCGTCCAATAGGAATTTCCATTCCTATTTGCCGCTCTCTGCAACAAGCTGTCACTGATTGGCACAGAACTACTTCCTCTGCCTCATAATATAAGAGTGCTTTTGACACTACACTAGTGTCAAAAACGTTTTATATTATGGGACGGAGGGAGTAGCGACTAGCGAACCAGGTGGGCCGGCCCAATTACGAATTAGATCACTTACACGCTACAGCTTCCAGTTTTGAGAACCTCCGAGTTTGGAAAAAAATCAAAAAAATTCCGAGTATTTTTTAAAAATAGTTTGAAGGTTAAGAAAAATCACCTTCAAAATTTCTGTTCATGTTTTTCGAAATTGTTCACAATTGTTTTTACAAAAATGTTTGAAATTCCAAATTTTGCTCGTGTTTTTCAAAAAACTTTTGTGTTTTCCAAAATGTGTTCAAATTATGGAAAATCTATACGCTACAGTACACATACAGAAAATAACATGTACTAACAGAGAATATCCCGCAACAGTAAGTTCATAAATACATCCGCGATGAGTTTTAGTCACATGGAGGCATTATGTCTAGTGGCTAGCAGCACTCGTGGAGGAGAGCGATGTACACAATTCGTGGTGTCTCTCAGTGGGCCGGCCTATCGCACGCCTCATGTGCGTCACGCTCGCTATTCGCCGTAAAATGCGGCACATAGGAGCTCTCCCCTTTTTTTAGCATTGCTCTCAACCCTCTTACTCTCTATTCCCTGGGCAGCGGGCTGTCTTGCTCTCTTTTGTTTTCCCGAGAGGAAGTGGGCCATCTTGCTTGAACAAAAACAAGCCGAAAAAAGCCCATAGGAGCCCAGTTACAACAACCCAAGTCCACACGACGCACCGCCTCCCGATATCGAGTTGGCCACGGTCTCTGGTAAAAAAAAGTTGGCCACGGTTGTCGTGGAATTAACACGTCAGATGTCCTCTTGAAAGGACTTAGTCATGGAGTCATCACTACGGGTTATCTTGAAGGGGTTAAATCGGACATGTGACACGGGAGTTTATACTAGTTCGGCCCCTTCGATGAAGGTAAAAGCCTACGTCTAGTTGTGATGGAATTGATCGGGTTTCGATGACCAGGGAGCGAATACGCTTTGCCTGAGTCTCGAGTTATTGTTTCCCTGCCTTGAACCGCCGCCGGGTCACCCCTTTATATATTCAGGAGGACCCCGGCCGGTCTATAGAGTCCCGAGGCTGGCTCGTACAAGTGTCCGCCTCGGTCTCCCCTTTCCTATCTTACAACACAAGTTTATACAATCATGGCGGTTTACTATCATGGGCCCTAAATCACCCGTGGGCTCTGGGCCTCTAAGCTTCATCAGTAAAGCGCCATCTTCTGGGTCTTCTTGGGTTTCAGTGCAGCTAAAGGTGAGCCGGCCCCTCCTGGGCGGTTTACCCTTAGTAGTTATATCCCCGACATTAGGCCCCAGATTGATTTGAACCTGTTCATGTCAATCTTCAATCCTTAGAAAAAACTACCTGAATTTCTAACAATTCTCGTAAACCGCCATATTGTCTTCTCCCTGTGAATTTTGGTGAACCGCCATGACGTCATCTTCTGTCACTGCAGTAAATCATTGTGATGTCATCCCTGTATAAAAGATTTATGAAGATTCCCTTCTCTTTAATTAATTCCCGAAGATCGAGGCGACAGTTGCATCCTCTTTTGTCGCTTTAGACTCCTCGATTTTCGCACCTGCCGTTTTATCCCTCTTTCTTTATAAATAAGACCGGGGCTCCTTCCATTTTCCCCCTTTCCTCTTCGCATCGTCTTCTTCCTTGCGACCCGAAGACCTCAAGCATCGCCGCCGCCGCCGTCGTCGATCTTCAAGTCTGCACCAACTAGGCCGCTGCATCACCCTGTTCGTACCAGATCTCCTGTGATACTCCGCCGCTGCGTGGCCCTGGTAAATACTCCTTTGCTTTAGTTACTAGATCTACATTAGGGGTTTGAAGTTTCTTTAGTGTTCATCAGTGTCTATCTGCTTTTCCTTTAGCATCTTACTGAATCTAGCTAGGCCTGATAGTTTCTCTTTGCGGCTGGATCTATAGCTTTATTCTGCCGTACTACAACATCTTACTGTTCCTGGATAGATCCTTATCTGAACCTTCTCTGTTCCGCTTAACACCATTGTAGGGCTCAGAAAAATTTCTTTATTGAACGATGGTAGATCCAAAATTATATCACCATTTTGTGAAACTTGTTTCTGCAACACTTAGCAGATTTTCAGATTAGGTTCTGCCTCCCAAGGGCGGTTTAACCTTTAGTAATTGGTAATCCGTCATATGCCATTAGCCCTCACTTAAACCGCCATCTAGACTTGAATAGCAATGTCCGGTTCACTTCGTATGTATATTTTGATTAAATTGCCGGTTTAACATTTATAAACACACATGAACCATCAATCGTAAACCATCCATTTTCCTTTTACACACCTTGTAAGATGACGAAGCAATTTGCTGCTTGCAACTGGGTTCCATCTCGGATCACAGAGACGCAAATCAATGGATATGTCACCACGGGCGCTTTAGCTCCAAAAAATGTCCTTCACTGGCGAGTTCCTGACCCTGAGTGCCCTCCTGAGCCTCAAGATGGAGAAGTGATTGTGTTCATGCAACATCTATCTCGAGGGTTTAGTCCCCCCGGATCAAAAAATATTCGGGATGTACTTGCCAGCTTCCAACTCCATCCTCAAGACATTGGACCAAATTTTGTGTCCAACATATGCGATTTCCAAGTATTCTACGAGGTTTACCTGCAAGAAGAACCAACCGTTGATCTCTTTCGAGACCTCTTCCACTTAAACCGCCGGACCAAATTCTCTGACGGCCCCAATACTGAACTTGGTGGTGTGTCGATTCAAAAGAGGAAAGAGGTTGAATTTCCTCACGCCAAACTTCACAGCCATCCAAAAGACTGGAACCAAACTTGGTTCTATTGTCAGAACACTGCCCCTGCTGAAGAAAATCCTTTGTCGGGCTACCGTCCGCACCGGCTTAGCAATAGCCACCCTTTACCTCAACGACTGTCTGCCAAAGAACGACAAGCCTATGCACCTCAACTCACCAAACTCCGGGCTTTCCTTGCCAACGGTTTAACTGGTGTTGATCTCGTCCACTGTTGGGTTTCATGGTGTATTCTACCTTTAAGCCGCCGCCCCGGATTGATGTGTGAATATACCGGCAAGACCAATGACCCACAACGGTTTAATGAAATAGAACTGACTAATGATGAAATTACTGAGTGTAAAGAAAATGCTTGATGAACCGCTCGCCGTATGCACTCAAACTGGTCTGCGCCCCTTTTATGCCTCCAACAAACCGCCAGCACTAAAAACTTTTAACCTTGTACTTTCCTGATCCTTCTCCGCTTTAATACTGGTAGAATAACCCTTTGTGCAATCTCACAGGCCAATAGCTCCTTCTTGAAAAGGAAACCTCAAGACAAAACAGCCAAGCCTCCTCGTGTCAAGAGCAAGGCCACCAAGAGAGCTGTCAAGAAGAAAAGTGCTGAGTCTTCTAAACCGCCAGAAGATGTCAATGACTCGGCTGAAGAGGCAAAATTTGACTCCCTTGGCTTCTATTTCATACACCTTATTGATAATGATTACTCCCAGGATGATGCGGAGGCCAGCCATGCAGATCATGTTGAGGTAATTTGTCTTTCTTCTGACTCAGAACTTGTGCCGGTTCAAAGATTTCGCCGTGCAATTCGGAAAGTGAAATTCTCTCACCCTCTTGCTTATTTGGATAAAAAACTTTCTTTGAAGACACAACAAACTGAAGGGCGTCGCACAACCCGGCACAGCAGCCAACAGGTCACTTCTTCCGGTTTTCCTCATACACCAAACCGGAAACGTCATCCAGAGGTTGCTTGTTCTTCTGAAAAACTTTATCCTTTGAAGGGTTTCTTCCGATGCCCTCCCAATCCATCTGATTCAAATTACTAGGTGTCTTCTAATTCGTCTGGCGGTTCATCAACCACTCAGCTGCCTCCACTGAAAACCATCCCTGGGTAAGTATGCAGCCCTCCATTTTTCCTTCATAATTCGGTTTATCGTGCTAATCCTTGTTTTGATATTAGTGTCCAAGCTCGTCTGAGCAAGAAGGCTAAGACCAGTGCCTCTATTGGCAAAGTTGAACCGGAGAAGACTCCTAAACATGCTGATGAAAATCTTGATATTATCATGGATGATTCTGTCCCGCCGGAGCCAGCTACCAATGCTGATCCGCCGGAAGCTGATCCGGCTACACACGTGGGCACATCAAGTCCACATGCTACACCTGCAAGTCCAGCCGTTGATCCGCTAAACTCAACTGCTAATCCGCCAAGCCCTGCTGCCACTCCACCAAGCCCAGCCAAAGATGATGACGTTGTTGTTACTTGCACTACTTATACCGCCCCGGGCAATCCAGTTATCTTGGCAAAACATACCGCCAAGGACGAGTTTGTTTCTATGGGCAAGGGGAAAACGGAGGCTGACTTGTCAAAATATGCTAATCTTCCTGCCCAGGATCTTCATTCCGGATTCTTGAACCGGCTTTATACAAACCGAGATTCTGAAGCCGATTTGGTAAATCTGATGAAGGAACGCTATGAGGTGAACATTTCATCCGTATCTTGTATCTTCATTGCCTTGTACCTTGTTGCCCCCAAGGGCCGGTTTAGTTTGCAAAGACAAACCGGGACTTTTTATCTTCCATACTGCACATTGTTGACTTTTCCTTGCTTATATTCTTGAGCAAATATACATTAGCCCCCAAGTGCCAGGATTGAAACTTGTATTAATCCTCGGGACTTTGAACAAACAGTAGTAAAGAAGCAATCCACATTAGCCCCCAAGTGTATAACTAGTTGTATACTTGGGACTTTGAAAAAATATTGATGTGCTCCTTTGATTGTGGCAGGCTGACATAAACCATCAACGCACTCAAATTGCTGATCTTCAAGAAAGTATCAAATCCCATCAAGAAGAATCTTCCAAGGCCAAAGATGAGCTAAGAGCCGCTTTAACTTCCATGGAACAAATTAAGGAAGGATTCAAGACTGAACGTGCCAATTGGGACACTGAGAAGGATACATTGCTGAAACGGGCTGAAGACGCCGAGTCAGCTCTTAAACCGGTGGCAGAAGAGCTTTATGGATTGAAGCGTCAAGTTAATGCCATGACCTCTGTAGTGTTTGGTAAGTATTCCTACCAGGGCATCTGAAATATCCATCTTGTAAGGTGCCGGTTTAAATATGAAATTCTTAAACCGTTGTAGGTAGCCGCATTGCTCATCTGGGCTCGGATGTACGGATGAAGCTGAAAGCAGCATATACTCTGATTGAACAACTGTATGCCGGTGCCCAACGGGTTATCTGTGCAGCATCCTACGACAATCCGGCCCCAACACTGATCAAGGACACTCTGGCAAGGCTATCCATGACGCCAGCACAGATAGAAGAGATGAAGTGATCCGCTGCCAGGGCTGGCGCTTTGTTGGCACTCACCCGAGCCAAAGCGTGGATAGCCGACCTGGATCCGGTTGACCTCGCCAAAGGCTTTCCAAGCCACAAGAAAACGGGGCAGAGTTTGATGACGAAGCCCTTAAAAATGTGACAAGGGAAATGCGTCCTCTGGCGAGTCAGCTGGCAGAAGATGCTAACTTGACTGTTCACCGGTCTTATTATGATGCCAACAACAAACGGTTTAACGCTGTCATGCCGGAAGCACAAAATCTTATTCCGCCAATCCGTAAGCACACTTATGCCCCTGACGTTGATCCATCGGAACTTATCAGTGAAGAGGCTGTCTTTCAGGCTTTAACCCGGATTGATTAGACCACCGCGGACTTCCAGCCACTAGGTGGGGAGGAGGAGGCTGACCCGAGGCCAGATAACCCATCAACTTCACATCAACATGGTAATGAGGCTTGATCCGGCAATCTGATTGATGCTCCATAAACTTTGTTCTGTTGGAAACAACACCATATTTTGGGCCTTAAAGCGCCTTGTAATAGGCTAGCGAAAATACTTTGATCTGTTGTCATCGTGCACTGGGATATACTTTGCCTTGATCTGCCATGATAATTTCAGTACTGGCTTATGTGCTTTCACAATATTATGCAATCCCTGTGTCTGCATAAGAAGAAACCTGTCCGGGCGATTTACCACCGGACGGGTCAAAATGCCCAACACAACTTGGTAGACAACCATGGTTGCTATAAAGTACCAATAATAAATCATACATGTGATATGAAGCTATGCTGTTGGTTTACCAATTTTGATTTTAGCAAGGGTGAAAACCCAACTTCCACCATGCAGTGCCGATATATATGATATAGAACCAGGTTGTGATGAACACCGGATGATTGCTGGAGACAAGGTGTCAGAGCCAGACCGGTTTGAAGGATGCAAGGTTACCTTTAATTGTATGCTTTAACAGAAAAAATCTGTAAGCCACACCGGGTTAACATAAATATCATGAAAGAACAAAAACTTGGCAAGAAGCAAACAAAAAACCATGTAGTCAAGGCTTTTCAAGGGTTGCCAGGCCCAAATCGAGGCTTTTCATGGGCTGCCAGGCCACTGAGTTAAACCATTTTGACAATGCCTTTTAAGATGGGCCTCCAACTAACCAATCATCGTTTTAACTTTGACAAGTTCAGGGTCTTAATGAGAGTAACTGTCAAATGTTCGATGGGTCGTGCCAGGATTACCTGTATAGGAGTGGCTTACTTGATGAAGGCACGTTAACCCGTGGTTTTAGGTGAATACACCAGGCTTCCAAGCCGTGGGTCGATACTCGGCTACAAGGGTCCTTTCAAACTCTTTGGTATTTGACACAAAGAGCCCCCAAGTAACTTTGTGAGCTGTGCTCAATGGGTGCCTATGTTTAAGTCATGCTTTGAGCAACCAAACTCTCTTTGGCCCCTTGGGTGTGAAGCTCCCAAGCTAGGTGGTGGCATGATAGCCGGTTTAACAGGTAGTACTTCGCTTTATTAGCTGAAGCCCCCAAGTAAACAGAGATTTGAAGAAAACGGCGGAGACCCTGCTTAATAGCAAGGATGCCGGTTTATTATATTGGTCATAATATATACATTGTTGAAATATGTACATAAGAAAAACCTGTGGCTTCAAGTGTAATAAGGCCGTAGGAGAGCTATGTTCCATGGTCGTCGGGTTTCCTCCTCAGAGCTGCGTGAGTCTTCTCGAACGTCAATGAGGTAGTATGATCCGTTGTGCAGATTTTTGCTGACCACAAAGGGCCCTTCCCAAGGTGGGGATAACTTGTGCATATCGGTCTGGTCTTGGATGAGCCGGAGCACCAAATCGCCTTCTTGAAAGGTTCTTGTCTTAACCCGACGGCCGTGATAACGCAGCAGGTCTTGTTGATAAACCGCCGACCGAGCCAAAGACATGTCCCGTTTCTCATCTAACAGGTCCGGCGCCTCTTGGCGTGCTTGCTCGTTGTCCGCTTCAACATAATTCGCAACCCGGGGCGAGTCGTGACAAATATCACTTGGGAGGACGGCCTCAGCCCCGTAAACCATGAAAAAAGTTGTATAACCCGTAGATCGGTTTGGGGTGGTATTTATACTCCATAACACAGATGGTAATTCTTCCACCCAACAACCTGGCGTCCGCTTCAAAGGGACCATAAGCCAAGGCTTGATGCCCTTCAGGATCTCTTGATTCACCCTCTCAGCTTGACCATTAGACTGGGGGTGATCCACGGACGCTACATCAAGCCGGATGTGCTCTCGTTGGCAAAACTCCTCCATCTCACCTTTAGAAAGGTTTGTACCATTATCTGTGATGATGCTGTGTGGAAAACCAAAACGGAAAATAATCTTTTTGAGAAATTGAACCGCCGTGGCTGCATCACACTTACTGATAGGCTCCGCTTCAACCCATTTAGTGAACTTGTCAACCGCCACCAACAGGTGGGTCTTCTTATCCTGGGAGCGCTTAAAGGGTCTAACCATATCAAGCCCCCAAGTAGCAAATGGCCAAGTGATGGGAATCATGCGTAACTCTTGAGCCGAAACATGAGCTCGACGTGAAAACTTCTGACAAGTGTCACACCGCTTTACCAGATCCTCCGCATCAGAATGAGCTGTCAACCAGTAGAACCCATGACGGAAAGCTTTAGCCACCAACGATTTTAAACCGGCATGGTGACCGCAATCCCCTTCATGGATTTCACGTAGAATCTCTTGTCCTTCTTCAGGAGAAACACAGCGTTGGAATACGCCTGAAACGCTAGAACGGTGTAACTCGCCATTGTGAACAACCATAGACTTGGACCGCCGGATTATCTGTCTGGCGAAAAGCTCATCATCTAGTAATTCGCCCCGGTTCAGATACGCCAAATATGGAACCGTCCAATCCGGAGTGGCATGTAAAGCGGCTACTGAAAGTGCAACTATCCCTAGGTGGTTTTGGTAATTCATAACAACATATAGCTCACTGAGCTAATGCTATTCCAAGACAATTATTTCAGGAAAGCTCAATGATTGGCATGGCATGGATGGTGAAAGTGGAACCCTCAAAATACTAAGGACAAAGGATTGGCTCAAGCTCAAAAGCTCAAGACTCTTCATTTTACACTTTTAGTGATCCAAGATCACATTGAGTCCATAGGAAAAGCCAATACTATCAAGGAGGGATGAGGTGTTGCTTAATGAGCTCTTTGCCTTATGTGCTTAATGATATGCTCCAAAATCCTCAACTACTTTCCCATATCCACATATGACCTAAACCCTAAGACAAACTCGGTCATACCGATTCTTTCTATCCGGCGCCACCGAGTCTTCATATGTCATAAGCCACTGCCAAAACCCTAGCAAATCGGTTTCACCGATAGGGATCTCTGTCTCACCGAGATGGGATTGCAATCTCTTTGTTTCCTTTTCGTAACTTTTCGGTCTCACCGAAAGAGCGGATCGGTCCCACCGAGATTGCAATGCAAACTCTCTGTTTCCCTTTTGTAACTTTTCGGTCTCACCGAAAGAGCAAATCGGTCCCACCGAGTTTGCCTGACCAACTCTCTGGTTAGCTAATTACCAAATCGGTCTCACCGAGTTTGTGTAATCGGTCTCACCGAGATTACGTTATGCCCAAACCCTAACCATATCGGTCCTACCGAGATGCATGTCAGTCCCACCGAAAAACTCTAACGGTCACAAGGTTTACCTTTTCGGTCAGACCGAGTTTGTTGATTCGGTCCCACCAAGATTGGTAAATTGTGTGTAACGGTTGGATTTTAAGTGGAGGCTATAAATACCCCTCCACCTCCTCTTCATTCGTGGAGAGAGCCATCAGAACACATCTACACTTCCAACTCATATGTTCTGAGAGAGAACCACCTACTCATGTGTTGAGACCAAGATATTCCATTCCTACCATATGAATCTTGATCTCTAGCCTTCCCCAAGTGGCTTTCCACTCAAATCTTCTTTCTACCAAATCCAAATCCTGTGAGAGAGAGTTGAGTGTTGGGGAGACTATCATTTGAAGCACAAGAGCAAGGAGTTCATCATCAACACACCATTTGTTACTTCTTGGAGAGTGGTGTCTCCTAGATTGGCTAGGTGTCACTTGGGAGCCTCCAACAAGATTGTGGAGTTGAACCAAGGAGTTTGTAAGGGCAAGGAGATCGCCTACTTCGTGAAGATCTACCGCTAGTGAGGCAAGTCCTTCGTGGGCGATGGCCATGGTGGGTTAGACAAGGTTGCTACTTCGTGGACCCTTCGTGGGTGGAGCTCTCCGTGGACTCGCGCAACCGTTACCCTTCGTGGGTTGAAGTCTCCACTAACGTGGATGTAGGATAGCACCACCTATCCGAACCACGGGAGAAACATCTGTGTCTCCAATAGCGTTTGAATTCTCCAAACCCTTCCCTTTACATTCTTGCAAGTTGCATGCTTTACTTTCCGCTGCCTATATACTCTTTGCATGCTTGCTTGAATTGTGTGATGATTGCTTGACTAGTCCTAAAGTTGCTAAAATCTGCCAAGAACTAAAATTGGGAAAAGGTTAAGTTTTTATTTGGTCAAGTAGTCTAATCACCCCCCTAGACATACTTCCGATCCTACAAGTGGTATCAGAGCTTTGGTCTCCATTTGCTTTGATTTCCATAGCTTTTCGTGGCCATAGCCTTGGTTTCACAACCTAGGAGAGTATGGCGTCTAGTGAGGGAAATTATCACCGTAGAGGTCCTTACTTTGATGGTACTAACTTTGCTAGTTGGAAGCATAAAATGAAAATGCATATTCTTGGACATAACCCAGCCGTTTGGGCTATTGTGTGTGTTGGCTTGCAAGGTGACTTCTTCGACGGGAAAGAACCAAACCATGAAGCTACCGCGGATGAGTTGAAGATGCTACAGTACAACGCTCAAGCTTGTGATATTCTCTTCAACGGATTGTGCCCCGAAGAATTCAACAAAATCAGCCGTCTTGAGAATGCAAAGGAAATTTGGGATACTTTGATTGATATGCACGAGGGTACCGACTCCGTCAAGGAATCCAAATTGGATGTGCTTCAAAGTCAACTTGACAAGTTCAAAATGAAGGATGGTGAAGGTGTCATTGAAATGTACTCTAGGCTTGCTCTCATCACAAATGAGATTGCCGGCTTAGGGAGTTAAGAGATGACCGACAGATTCATCATCAAGAAGATCCTAAGAGCCTTGGATGGAAAATATGATACTGTGTGCACATTGATCCAAATGATGCCCAATTACAAAGATCTCAAGCCAACGGAAGTCATTGGAAGAATTGTTGCTCATGAGATGTCACTCAAGGATAAAGAGGAACTTCACAACAAATCAAGTGGTGCTTACAAAGCCTCATGTGAAGCCCCCACATCATCAAGTGAGAAACAAAACCTCAATGAAGAACTGAGCTTAATGGTGAAGAACTTCAACAAGTTCTACAAGAGTAGAAGCAAAGATAGAAGCTCCAAGTCAAGGTCCTACAATGACAAAAGATCTTCTAGTCGAGAGCAAAACTGCTACAATTGTGGAAGACCCGGACACTATTCCAATGAGTGTACGGCTCCCTACAAAAGAAGAGAAGATTCTCCAAAAAGAAGAAGCAAAAGAGAGGAATCACCATCACGAGAGAGAAGGAGTAGAGATGATCGTTATGAACGAAGATACTCACGGAGAAGCAATGATTCGGAAAGGAAGGAAAAAATCATCAAGGAGCTACACAAAACGAAGACATCAAGCTCATGTTGGTGAATGGGTATCCGGCTCCGACTCCAACAACCACTCCAAGAGAAGTTATCACTCCGACTCCGAATATACTCCAGATGAAGGTGTTGCCGGTCTAGCACTTGTGTCAACCAACTCCTACGACATATTTGATTCACCAAATGAAGGAATTGGAAGATGTTTCATGGCCAAAGGTCCTAAGGTAACTCATCCTGAGTATGTAGATTTTAATAGTGATGAAGATGACTTGTTAGGCGATGATGATTTACTTGTTGACAACTCTAGTGATGAATCCTATGATGAAACGTCAATTAATCATGCTAAAACGAATGACAATGATAAGGAGAAAATTGAGGCTTTAACTAAAAAACTAAACACTCTTAAGTTAGCTCATGAAACTATCTTCGAAGATCATCGAGAACTTTTAAGGGCTCATGAGAAGTTATGCTTTGAAAAGCTCAATCTTGAGCAAGAGCATGAGTTTTTAAAGGCAATCAATGATGATCTTCGCAAGAAAAGTTCTTCTTACATTGCCAAACGTTTACTCTTATCCACTTACATGCCTCAAGTCAAGACCAATAACAAGAACAAGAAAGATTCTTCCTCTAGTAGTAACAATGATCATGTTAAATCCAATATTGTTGCTTCTAGTAGTTCTCTTGATTCCACTAATGATTCTCTTAGCCAAGTTACACTTGAGCAAGAAAATAGCATATTGAAGGAAATCATAGAGAAAGGAGTGTACAAAAGCCTTGCCGGAAGTAAGCAATTCGAGGAGATTGTACGCAAGCAAGGAAGGCACCGGAAGAATCAAGGTGTTGGTTTTGAACGAAAGTTCAATGCCAATGGAGTTGAGTGGGAAGAAGATCAATACCCCAAGACAAAGTTTGTTTCTCAACAAGAGAAGTATGACCCAACTTCTTTCAAGGGGACACAAACTCAAGATGATCTTCCACCACAAGACTACAAGCAAAAAGGCAAGGACAAGCTTCAAGAGGAAATAGATGCATTTGAAGAAGCTCCTAAGACCTTAGTCAAGTGGATTCCCAAGACTACTTCAAGTTCCACTTCATCAAGTACGACTACAATTCCAAAGATTCCCATCAAGATGGTGTGGATCCAAAAGAAGAAGAACTAGAGAGTTCTTGAGGGTGACTCCGCCAACAAACTTCACTCTTATCATTTTGGCAAGAACAAGTGCAATCAACTTCCACATCTTGCACTAGTTCAAGGAGTCACAAACCCTCTTATTGGTAAGTCAAGAGACAAGGTAACCTAAAAGCTTTCATAGACATCATCTTGTATGTGCATCACTCTATGTCTATGGATATACTTGCTTGTTCCTTGTGGGACTAACCCATGTAGGTATTGAAAGTGCAATTCACTCAAAAGTATAGCTCCAAGTGATCTACATCAACATTGAGCATCCACATCCTCAACATCTACATGAAGTCATCATCGACAAAACCCAAGGTTAGTTCATCCCTCTTCGGGGGGATATCACATCTAGGGGGAGCTTTACTCTAAGACTTGAGCTAAAGCGACTCTAATGATGTGAACACAACAATGCTTTATGTAAAAGTGGTAACCCCACTTGAGCTTAAACGATGAGTATGGCCTATGATCAAATGTTCTCATTTGACTCCTAAGTCAATATACTCATATGTAGATGACCTAGTCACCGCCAATTGCTTGATAGATGCTAGAATTGGATGTGCATGTTTTGACACATATTTCAATTGCCATTTTATTGTGTGAGCATGTTGGTTGCATATTTTACTCATTCGAGGACATCCACTTGTTGTTTTGATTGTTTGGCTTTATTTTTTCATTTGCCAAGTGGATGGACAAGAATGCCTAAGAACCTCCTCTAGCTATCTATGCTTTTCTCGTCTCAAACTCTATTCATGCTACATCACAAAATTGATCAAGTCAGATTCGAACCACTCTGTGTGAGGAGCACTCGGAGTCCCCGATTCATCATAGACTTAAACTTACAAAACCTCTTTGTGATTCTCAGTCTGACCGATACCCCATTTTCGGTCTTACCGAGATCATTAAGTTGATCTACGTTTTCGATCTCGGTGCAACCGATTTGAACCATTCGGTCACACCGAGTTGCAATAACTGTACACAGTTTTGCATCTCGGTGCCACCGAGTTGTTCCACTCGGTCACACCGACAGGGTCGGGCTATATATAGACACGGGAAATTTTTTGGAAATTTCTCTGAACCTCTTCGCCCGCTCCATAGCTCGCTCTGCCGACGTGGTCTCCGGATCGTCTCCTCGCCGCCAGCAGCCTCCAGTCGCTGGTCTCTGTCGCCGTCAACGGGAATCAACCCCGCTGTTGCCGCCGTAGCGAGTCTCCGCCGAACTAGGGTACGAACTCGATCTTTGTGCTATTCCCAATCAGATTCCTAGCACATTGTGATCATAATGATTCTTGCCACGATTGATAAACTTCTATCCAGTCAAAGAACTCATAGATTAGGTTTGGTTCGAAAATTTTAGGGTTAGGTTTCCGCCGAACCCATCTCGGACCCACCGAGTTGAAAAACTCGGTCCCACCGATTTGGCCTATGCCATTGCACAAGTGAAACTTGGTCTGACCGAGTGTAACTAATCGGTGTGACCATTTTTTGAACTTTGTGAAACCCTAGCAGTCTTGGTGCCACCGAACTGTGACTCGGTCTGACCGAGATCACTAGTTTAGGTTCCAAATGCTGCTTCGGTATCACCGAGTTTAGAAATCGGTAGATCCGAGATGCTTTCTGTGGGAAACTAAAACTAAGTTTTTGAAACATTCTTTTTGCAAAAATCTCTGCATTTTGTGATGCTCATCCACTCTACCTCATCTATAAACTATTCACAAGTGTCAGCAGTCAGCAGTCAGCTTGTTCATCATGTCAGATCAAAGTGATAGTCAGAATCAGTCAGAGCAGCCTGTGCACATGAGTGAGGGCACTAGTCCCTCCAGTTCCTCAGATGATGGCAACAGGAGCACCCCTAGCAATCTGCCAAAAGCTGCCACAAGACAGAGAAAGAAGAGAACTTCAGACTCAGAGGATGAAGATTATGTGGCAGAGGAAGAGGCAACTTCCAAGAGAGTTGTGCTGAAGAAAGAATATGGCTCAGCTGCAGCCATCAAGCCAGGCTTAAAGGTCAAAAGGCCAGCAGGCAGGCAGCCCATGCCAAAGGCCAGAGTCTCAACAAAGATTACTGAGAAGCCTGCACCCAAAGAGCCAGCTGAAACAAAGAAAGAAAGGAAAAGAGGCAGATGGTGCAAGAAAGTAGATCCCATGGCTGAATTTGAACAGCATTCTTCTGATGAAGAAGAAGAAGAAGAGGAAGGTGCTGCACCAGCACCCAAGGCACCCAAGCTGATGGGTGATGCCATTAGATCAGGAGCAGCTCATCTAAGCCAAAGGAAGCCCCCAAGTCTGCTTCCAAGGCCAAGCCAGCTCCAAAGCCAAAACCAAAGAGGAATACAAGAAGCATCCCAGCATCTGAGAAAAACAAGGCCCCAGTGCCTGAACCTGCAGAAGAAGAGGAAGGCCAAGTGTTGAGAAAATTGAAGCCCAAGATCCCAGACCACAATGATGCTCATCCTGTGGCTGAGGATATGAAAATCAGGAGAGACTCTGGATTGAGAAAATGGAGAGCATAGGATCCCTATGCTACCAGGAGAAGGACTGTTGTAGACTACAGGTTCCATACTAAGGAACATCAGGACTTCTATGAGACAGTCTTGTTAGACAAGAAGCCCATTGTATGTGACATGAGATGGGTCGATTGGCAATACATCAAGGACAACGAAGAGCACTACCCTGGAGTGCAGGACAGCTTCAAGGCGTGTGGAGTAGCAGACTTTGTTGGGCAAAAGCTCACAAAGTGGAATGAGGAACTTATCATGCAGTTCTACTCCACAGCACACTTTTACCCAGATGGAAGGATCACATGGATGTCTGAAGGTACGAGGTACCAATCAACTATTGCTGAATGGGCACAACTGATCAATGCCCCAGAGGAAAATGAAGATGATCTGGATGTCTATTCCAAGAATAAGATGGACCACAACTCCATGATCAACATGTACAAAGAGATCCCTGACAAGGCACTTGAAACTTTCAAGTATGGATCTGTACACTATCTTCTGTCAGGATTGCCAACCATCAATTGGATCTTAAGGCACACTCTGTTGCCCAAGTCAGGTGATCACAAGATGATCAGAGGCCATGCAATCAATTTGCTTCATATCTTTGATGTGCCTCAGAAGTTCAAAGTCATGAGCCTTATGATAGAAACAATCAAGAGGACTGCAGCAGACCAGAAGAGGAGCTGTGGATATGCCCCTCAGATCCAGGAACTGATCAACTCCAAGATGGGCACTGGCATATATCTTTTGGATAAGGAACATCTGCCTATTCATCCTGATTTTGAAGACAATGAGGTTGTGATGAACAAAGATGAACCATCTTCAGCCCATGCACAAGCACAGAAGGAGAAGGCAAGGAAGGAGAAAGTTGCAAGGATGCCAACTCAAGAGGAGGCATCTGAATACTTCTTGAAAACCAAGCAAGAGCAGCTTAGTTACCTGATTGCATCCACCCTGCGGATTGAGAAAGGTTTGGCCAACCTAACTCAGAACCAGGCAAGCTTAGAGAGAATCGTAGAACAGAAGTTCTATGACTTGGATATCAAGGTGATAGAGATTTAGACTGCAGTGGAGCAACTCCAAGATGACATGCAGGAGAGGAGAGGGAAGACAACCACAGATGCATTTGCCGGAGTGCCATGAGGTCCAAGGTCGTCTGCAGTGCCAGTTCCTAACACAAGAGCAACCACCTCAGCACCAGCCGCAGCACCAACCCAACCTGCTCCAGCATCCACTTCAGCTCCAACTCCAACAGCATCTACGGAAGCCTTCGTCCTTAGAGTGATCCAGACTCCACCACCACCTGAAGATCAAGCCTGAGTGTCGATCTAGCACTATGCATTTTCTAGGAACTTTTTGGTAACTTGTTGCCAAAGGGGGAGAAAATGTATAGATCATAGGCTTCGAGAGAGAATGTTGCTTTTATTCTCTCTTGCTTTATTTGGTGGTTTTTCAAACTTTGTTTGCTTTTGGTTGAGATACTTTGATATGCTTGTGAGACATTGATGATCATGTGTTTGATCATAAGCTACACTTATGCATGCTTGATATATCTTATCTATCTTATGTGATCATTCACTTTGCCTTGGTGATGAGTGCATGTATTTCATTATTAATCATTTCGAGCGCTCCACCAAGATGTATGTGACATGGAAGAGTAACCCATAATTCTAACTTCTTGTGCATTTGCAGTCCAAAGCAAATTTTCAATATGCACAAATTTAGCGGGAGCTCTTACTTATCACATACTTCTCAAAGCGACGATGTAATTCATTCTTATTATCATTTGTCGAAGCTTTGATCAATATGTTGTCATCAATTACCAAAAAGGGGAGATTGAAAGTGCAACTATCCTTAGGTGGTTTTGGTAATTCATAACAACATATAGCTCATTGAGCTAATGCTATTCCAAGCCAATTATTTCAGGAAAGCTCAATGATTGTCATGGCATGGATGGTGAAAGTGGAACCCTCAAAATACGAAGGACAAAGGATTGGCTCAAGCTCAAAAGCTCAAGACTCTTCATTTTACACTTTTAGTGATCCAAGATCACATTGAGTCCATAGGAAAAGCCAATACTATCAAGGAGGGATGAGGTGTTGCTTAATGAGCTCTTTGCCTTATGTGCTTAATGATATGCTCCAAAATCCTCAACTACTTTCCCATATCCACATATGACCTAAACCCTAAGCCAAACTCGGTCGTACCGATTCTTTCTATCCGGCGCCACCGAGTCTTCATATGTCATAAGCCACTGCCAAAACCCTAGCAAATCGGTTTCACCGATAGGGATCTCGGTCTCACCGAGATGGGATTGCAATCTATCTATTTCCTTTTCATAACTTTTCGGTCTCACTGAAAGAGCGGATCGGTCCCACCGAGATTGCAATGCAAACTCTCTGTTTCCCTTTTGTAAATTTTCGGTCTCACCAAAAGAGCAAATCGGTCCCATCGAGTTTGCCTGACCAACTCTCTGGTTAGCTAATTACCAAATCGGTCTCACCGAGTTTGTGTAATCGGTCTCACCGAGATTACGTTATGCCCAAACCCTAACCATATCGGTCCTACCGAGATGCATGTCAGTCCCACCGAAAAACTCTAACGGTCACTAGGTTTACCTTTTCGGTCCGACCAAGTTTGTTGATTCGGTCCCACCGAGATTGGTAAATTGTGTGTAACGGTTGGATTTTAAGTGGAGGCTATAAATACCCCTCCACCTCCTCTTCATTCGTGGAGAGAGCCATCAGAACACATCTACGCTTCCAACTCATATGTTCTGAGAGAGAACCACCTAATCATGTGTTGAGACCAAGATATTCCATTCCTACCATATGAATCTTGATCTCTAGCCTTCCCCAAGTTGCTTTCCACTCAAATCTTCTTTCTACCAAATCCAAATCCTGTGAGAGAGAGTTGAGTGTTGGGGAGACTATCATTTGAAGCACAAGAGCAAGGAGTTCATCATCAACACACCATTTGTTACTTCTTGGAGAGTGGTGTCTCCTAGATTGGCTAGGTGTCACTTGGGAGCCTCCGACAAGATTGTGGAGTTGAACCAAGGAGTTTGTAAGGGCAAGGAGATCGCCTACTTTGTGAAGATCTACCGCTAGTGAGGCAAGTCCTTCGTGGGCGATGGCCATGGTGGGATAGACAAGGTTGCTACTTCGTGGACCCTTCGTGGGTGGAGCCCTCCGTGGACTCGCGCAACCGTTACCCTTCGTGGGTTGAAGTCTCCACTAACGTGGATGTAGGATAGCACCACCTATCCGAACCACGGGAAAAACATCCGTGTCTCCAATAGCGTTTGAATTCTCCAAACCCTTCCCTTTACATTCTTGCAAGTTGCATGCTTTACTTTCCGCTGCCTATATACTCTTTGCATGCTTGCTTGAATTGTGTGATGATTGCTTGACTAGTCCTAAAGTTGCTAAAATCTGCCAAGAACTAAAATTGAGAAAAGGTTAAGTTTTTATTTGGTCAAGTAGTCTAATCACCCCCCCCTCTAGACATACTTCCAATCCTACAGCTACCAATTGGGCCTCCGGATCAGGAACAGCTAAATCCTCCTCTGTAGGCAACTTTATAGACGGGTTATGCAAGATATCTAGAAAGGTATTCGGTGGTACCGGTTTATGCTGAGATCCCAGCCGGCTTAGAGCATCTGCTACTTCATTCTTGCGCCGGTCAATGTGCTCCACCTGATAACCCTTAAAGTGACCTGCTACCATATCCACCTCGCGCCTATAAGCCGCCATGAGTGGGTCCTTAGAATCCCAAGTACCAGAAACTTGCTGAGCCACCAGATCAGAATCTCCAAAACATCGAACCCGGCTTATGTTCATTTCCTTAGCCACACGGAGACCGTGGAGTAAGGCCTCGTACTCTGCTGCATTGTTAGTACAAGGAAACATTAAGCGGAGAACATAACAAATTTTATCACCTCGAGGGGAAGTAAGGACAACCCCAGCCCCCGAGCCTTCCAATTGCCTGGACCCATCAAAGTGAATGGTCCAGTATGTATTATCCGGTTTGTCCTCTGGTGCCTCTAACTCGGTCCAATCATTGATGAAGTCAACAAGCGCCTGAGATTTGATGGCCGTTCGAGGCATATACTTCAACCCATGTGGACCAAGCTCAATTGCCCACTTCGCAACCCGGCCAGTTGCTTCTCTGTTCTGTATTATATCGCCCAAAGGAGCAGAACTAACCACTGCGATAGGATGGCCTTGAAAGTATTGTTTGAGCTTCCTACTTGCCAGAAAAACTCCATACACCAGCTTCTGCCAATGCGGATATCTTTGCTTTGATTCGATCAGTACCTCACTCATATAATAAACTGCCCGTTGAACCGGATATTCTTTTCCAGCCTCCTTACGCTCAACAACAATTGCCACACTGACCGCACGATCTGCTTGTGAAGACAATTTTGCACACAACGCTGGTAGGTTGCTTGGGCACTCTTGAGCCCAAAGGGCATAGAAACATAGCAGAAGGCTCTAAAGGGAGTGATGAAGGTTGTTTTCTCCTGGTCCTTAACTGCCATTTTAATGTGATGATAACCTGAATAAGCATCCAGGAAACTCAGGCGCTCACAACCCGCCGTCGCATCAATGATCTGATCAATACACGGGAGAGCAAAAGGATCTGTCGGGCATGCCTTGTTCAAATCTGTGTAGTCCACACACATACGCCAAGTGCCGTTTTTCTTAAGAACGAGCACTGGATTAGCCAACCACTCGGGATGAAATACTTCGACTATAAACCCAGCCGCCAGTAGCCGGGCTACCTCTTCGCCAATGGCCTTGCGTCTTTCTTCGTTAAAACGGCGAAGGAACTACTTGACCGGTTTAAACTTGGGATCAATATTGAGAGTGTGCTCAGCGAGTCCCCTCGGTACACCTGGCATGTCAGAAGGCTTCCATGCAAAAATGTCCCGGTTCTCACGGATGAACTCGATGAGCGCGCTTTCCTATTTCTGATCCAGATTGGCACTGATACTAAACTGTTTGGATGAATCACCAGGGACAAAGTCAACGAGTTTAGTCTCATTAGCCGGTTTGAACGTCAGGGCCGGGTCATGCTCACTTGTGGGCTTCTTCAGAGGGGTCATGTCTACCGGATCAACATTCTCCTTATAAAACTTCAGCTCCTCTGTAGCACAAATCGATTCAGCATAGGCCGCTTCACCTTCCTCACAATCCAAAGCAATCTTTTGACTTCCATGTACTGTGATCGTCCCCTTATAACCCGGCATTTTGAGCTGTAAATAGACATAACAGGGTCTCGCCATGAATTTCGCGTAAGCCGACCGTCCAAATAGCGCGTGATATGGACTCTGGATTTTCACCACCTCAAAGTTCAATGTTTCAGACCTGGAATCATGCTCATCTCCAAACACAACTTCCAAAGCAATCTTTCCAACTGGGTATGCCGATTTACCTGGTACTACACCATGAAAAACAGTGTTTGACGGTTTAAGATTCTTATCTGTCAACCCCATGCGACGAAAAGTCTCATAGTACAGGATGTTGATACTGCTCCCTCCATCCATCAGAACTTTGGTAAACTTATAACCACCCACCTGAGGTGCTACCACCAAAGCTAGTTGACCCGGATTGTCAACCCGGGGTGGGTGATCCTCTCTGCTCCACACAATGGGCTGCTCAGACCATCGTAGATAATGTGGCACGGCCGGTTCAACGGCATTAACTGCCCTCTTATGAAGCTTCTGGTCCCGCTTGCACATGCTAGTAGTGAACACATGATACTGTCCGCTGTTCAACTGCTTGGGGTGACTCTGGTAACCTGAATGCTGCTGATTCCCTTGGTTATTCTGCTGGCTATTACCATGGTTGTTCTGATGGCCCTGGTTATTCTGCAATCCAGAGCTTGAACCGCCGCCCCCATGGAAACCGGGACCTGAACCGCCCAACGGAACCTGATCATACCGGTAGAGATCAGAGTTTTTGAACTCCTTCATTATGTGACAATCCTTCCAAAGATGTGTGGAAGGGGCCTCCTTGGTTCCATGCTTTGGGCAGGGCTGGTTTAACAAGCGCTCCAGATTCATCCCTCCACCGCGCTGAGGCGGTTTACCTTTACGACGCTGCATATTTGTGTTAGCCACAAAGTCTGAACTATCCGCTTTACGCTTACCATTATTCCCATGGCCTCCTTGGTTGTGGTGATGTCCTTTTGCACCGCCGTTCTTCTTTCCCTTCTCTGGTTTCTCCTCGTCAGACTCGGGATCCTTGGTATTATCTGAATCGGCATATTTTACCAAGGCTGCCATAAGTGTTCCTATGTCATTGCAGTGGCGCTTGAGCCGTCCCAACTTCATCTTGAGTGACTTAAACCGGCAATTACGCTCCAGTGTTAAGATCGCTTGGCCAGCATTAATTCGGTCTGATGAATGCAAAACTTCTGAAACCCGGCGCACCCAATGAGTTGTCGACTCGCTCTCCCCTTGAACACATGCATCCAGATCGACAATGGACATAGGTTGTTTGAAGGTGTCTTTGAAATTGGCTATAAATTGGGCCTTCAACTGACCCCATGACTCGATGGAGTTGGCTGGTAGGTTTTCAGCCAAGTATGGGCTGTCCCCTCGAACATCATCGTGAAATATTTTGCACAGGCCGCTTCATCCACCTCCAGCATCTCCATCGCCATCTCATAACTCTCGATCCACGCCTCAGGTGACTGATCAGCAGTGTAATTTGGTACCTTCCGCGGACCCTTGAAATCCTTAGGTAGTCGTACGTTACGGAGAGCCGGAATAAGACACGGCACCCCCCAGGAACTGAAAGCAACCCCAGTGCCTCGGTCTACCGACGCCGTTGGCTGAATTGGGGCGGTTTGATAGCGACCCGCATGTGGTGCTGCCCAAGCGGCCTCCCTTCATGCTCTGCCATTATCCACCACATCCTGAGCATTTATCTCACTGTGCACCGCATTACGGCACCGGGCGCTGCTAGACACTTCCGGTTCATCCATGTGCCTGCTGTAGCTTTTGCTTGGACGGGGGGTCGAATGAATTCTATCCCGGCTATAGGAATAAGCCTGCTGCTGCACCATGGCGGTTTGAAGAAGATCCCCGGCCCGCCGTGTCTCAGTCGCTGCCAGTGAATCGCCCTCCATCGGAATAGCCGCCAGGCGAGATGCTGCAGCAATCATATTATCCAAAGGGCTCGAAAAGTGACCTGGCGGTGTTGGCACATATGGCGGCAGGTTGTTCGTCCGTCGAGGCGGTTCTGTCATGCATGGCTGATCCGGCGCCGCTCTAGGCGCATCGGTCCGGTTTACGGCTGTCGGATTACTTGTCCCAGCCACTGGCGTATTAAAGAGGTTCAAACCTTTAAAGACCGGTGGCATACGTGATCGGTACTTCCGTCGCATTACTTCATTTGATGCATTCTGATCCAACACGAGCCGGTAATTCTGTGCCTGTATCAGCTGTGACTGGGCATCCAAAGCGGCCCGTTCTTCAGCCATCCTAGCATCCTCAGCTGCCAGGTCCTCCTTAGCCTGTGATATTTGGTCTTTCAGCTTCGCAACATCCACATTATGCTGGTCCCGCGTCTTCGGGGTAACTACCGCAGTTAATAAGGTCGCCCAGGCATCCACTAGATCGGGGAGAACTTGAGCCAGCCGGCGCACCGGGCCTCCTGCCACGGCCGCTGTTGAAGATGCAAAGTGGGTTGTGCTCTGGCCATGTAAACAGTAACCCGACTTGGCGGTTCAAGGAGATCCGGAATACTGTTGCCGTCGGAATATCCTTTGAACCCATCGTCATGAATTTGGTATAAGGACTCGGTTTCACCGGTGAATGACTCGCTGTCGGAGTAAACAGCCGTCTCGCCTTCAGACACCGATTTAGATCCGGTCCCATGGACACATCCTACGAACGCACGCTTCATGGCAGGCTTAACGCGGGCAGGGCTCGCGCGCTGAGCTGTTTCGACGAGGTCGGTGCAGATGTCCAGCTCAGGGCCCGGTTCGCCGATCTTGCCGATGAAGACATGAATTCCTCCAAAGGGGACCCGGTATCCATACTCAATTGAGCCGGTCTCGGGGCCCCACCCTTCGTCGTCGATGTAGAGCTTGCCGCGACGACTCTTGGTCATCCGGCCAACCGCATACCCCTTGAGTCCTTCAAAGCTGCCCTTCAGGAACTCGAAACCATCATGCGATAGCCCCATGGTGGGCGCCAACTATCGTGGAATTAACACGTCAGATGTCCTCTTGAAAGGACTTAGTCGTGGAGCCATCACTATGGGTTAGCTTGAAGGGGTTAAATCGGACAAGGGACACGGGAGTTTATACTAGTTCGGCCCCTTTGATGAAGGTAAAAGCCTACGTCTAGTTGTGATGGGATTGATCGGGTTTCGATAACCAGGGAGCGAATACGCTTTGCTTGAGTCTCGAGTTATTGTTTCCCTGCCTTGAACCGCCGCCGGGTCACCCCTTTATATATTCAGGAGGACCCCGGCCGGTCTATAGAGTCCCAAGGCTGGCTCATACAAGTGTCCTCCTCGGTCTTCCCTTTCCTATCTTACAACACAAGTTTATACAATCATGGTGGTTTACTATCATGGGCCCTAAATCACCCGTGGGCTCTGGGCCTCTAAGCTTCATCAGTAAAGCGCCATCTTCTGGGTCTTCTTGGGTTTCAGTGTAGCTAAAGGTGAACCGGCCCCTCCTGGGCGGTTTACCCTTAGTAGTTATATCCCCGACAACGGTCGAAACCCAATCGCTCCACCGCCGCCCGCTCGCCCGTCATCCTCTCCCCGGCGGCATGACCGACCTCGTCTCTTCGCCCCCGTCTCCGGCGGCTGCGCCCGCGCGTGCCGTGCACCACGACCTCCTCAACTCCAAGCCGCCCCCCAACTACATCGCGGGTCCCGGCCATGGCGCCACCGGCTTCACCACCCATTCCGATGTCGGGCCGGCTGCCGCGGCTGCTGTTCCCGCCGTCGGGCGTGGACGCGGGAATCCCCCAGCCGAGGACGAAGGCGGCGACGAGGATAAAGGATATGACGAGAACCAGAAGTTCAACGAGTTCGAGGGCAACGACGCCGGCCTCTTCTCCAACGCCGACTACGACGACGACGACCACGAGGCCGACGCCGTCTGGGAGACCGTCGACTAGAGGATGGACATGCGACACAAGGACCGGCGCGAGGCGCGGGTCAAGCAGGAGATCGAGAAGTACCGTGCCTCCAACCCTAAGATCACCGAGCAGTTTGCTGATCTCAAGAGGAAACTGACGGATGTTTCAGTGCAGGAGTGGGAGAGCATACCTGAAATTGGGGACTACTCCGCGCGCAACAAGAAGAAGCGATTTGAGAGCTTTGTGCCGGTGCCGGACAATCTGCTCCAGAAGGCACGGCAGGAGCAGGGGCATGTCACAGCGCTGGACCTCAAGAGCCGTGTGGCTTGCGGCACAGAGACGCCGTGGGCGCAAACACCGGTTACCGACCTGACCGCCGTGGCCGAGGGCCGTGGTACTGTGCTTTCGCTCAAGTTGGACCGGTTGTCGATTCAGTTTCCGGACTCACCGTTGTTGATCCAAAAGGATATACCTTACAGACTTGAACATCATGAAAATTACTAGCAACGCCGAGATTTCTGACATTAAGAAGGCAAGACTGCTGCTCAGGTCTGTGATGCAGACCAACCCAAAGCATCCTCCAGGTTGGATTGCTGCTGCTAGGCTCGAAGAGGTTGTTGGAAAGCTCCAGTCTGCTTGGCAGCTCATTCAGCACGGCTGCGAGGAGTGTTGTAATATCCCAAAATTTCAATTTAGAATGTTATGCATTAGATCATCATTGCATATCATATTTCATTGCATTTTGCCTTGTTCTAGAAATTCTACGCAACTCAAGGACCCACGAAGAGAGTTGGGGATTTCGTTATTTTCATATTTGAGTTTTCTCAAATTTTGAAAAGAGTATAGTTTGATTTTAATTATTTTCTCTTCGAATATTTCTTTTATGAAAATAAAAGAGAGGGTATAAAATAACTTCCTCAAAATAAAGAAATATTGGAGATTTAATATTAAAATCAAATAACATTTTTATTCGGAATTTTATCGCTATTTTATTTGAATTAGGAAAATATGCGTTTTTTAAAATTGCACTAGAGGCCCAAATAAATGTTCAGCTTGTCCGGTAGATTTTTAGAGGACGCGGAAAATTTATTTTAGTATTTTTGGAGTCATTTTAGTATTTCTTTTATTCGTTTTTCTGAGCGGAATTATTTTAAAAAAAAGTCAACCGACTTACTGGGCCGTGTTCAACCTGGACACTGGGCCCGGGTGGCTTTATAAGCCGAGGCCCGCGACCCCGAGGCCCAAGCCGCCAGCGCCGCTCGCCGCCGCCGCTGGTCCCGCTCGCCGCCGCCGCTGTTGCTGCCGCTGCCATCGCACGCCGCCGCCGCCCGACCCTGCCGCCGGAGCCGCTCGCCGCCGCCGTTAGTCCCGCTCGCCGCCGCCGCTGCTGCTGCCGCTGCCGCCGCACGCCGCCGCCACCGGTCGTCGCCTCGCCGCCGCCGCCCGACCCTGCCGCCGGAGCTGCTCGCCGCCGCCACCGCCTCGCCGACCGCCGGAGGTAGCCGCCGCCGCCATCGGTTTTCGCGAGAAAACCGATCGGTTTTTTTCAAAACCCTAGATCTCTTTTTTTATTAGATCGATTTTTTTCCGGTTTAGTTATTTAGCGAACGCCCGTTCGTACGTTCGTTTTAACGAACGATTTTCGTCCATTAGTTACAGACAGCGAACGCTCGTTCGTTAGTCTGTTCGTCAGTTTTTCTTTTTCTCGGATTTTTCGTGATTATTTTCAATCGTGATTTCTGATCCGATTTTCGTTTTAGTTTAACTTTTCGCTCATTTATCAGAATCGGGCGATTCAAGCGCCTAGATCTAGGTCTCGAAACCCTCTTTTTGTTTAACCAACTTGAACAAGATTTTGCTACTATAAAATTTGACTTTAGTCCAGATTAGTAAACGGATCTTGTTTCTTTCGCAGTTTGAGTTTTGTTGCTTCGTTTGATTTGATTCTTTTTGCAAACCGGAGTTCTTAAGTTGAACTTTCTGGTTAGATCTCTTATTTGAGTTTTACTCATGCTTCTAGTTGAGTGCTATTGTATGATTGTTTGTTTGCGATAGAGTACCCGGAGTGCGAAGCGTGCTACTACGAGTCTCTAGGTTTCGCGGATCATTAGCAAGGCAAGTAACACTTTGATCATACCTCTTTATTACCCAGTTTTATTGCATTAGATCAATCCTCAAACAATTGCATGGTTAGGATCTGGTTAACTTGTGGGTTTTGGGAAGTAGATGAGGTAGTACCTATCCACCTGTTATTATCAAACCTATGGGAGTTACTTCTACGTTGATTATATTGCTTTTCTATGCTCGTAGACGTGGATCGGGTTTGAGTGTATTCATGATAGATGTGAGTTTGTTAATTAATGGTTCAACTTAAGGTGGCTACTTAAATACACATCTGGATGGATTGCTTGTGGGCACCTGGAGAATCCAGTGTTGTCCTAGGATATCCCAAGGACCCGTGTGATCATCCTACGGCCCGCCACCCAGGCTCAAAGGGATCATAAGATTATTCATGCTAGAAACTTCCGTGTGCAGCCACAAGCCATTATGGGCTCTGGCATAGTTGAGTAAGTTGCGTGAAGCTCTTGAAGAGGTAGACTAGCAGATGTAGTGGATTGTAGGTGGTACTGTCTATCCAGAGTAGAGAGTTAATGCTTCAGAAAGACTGTGTCTCGAATCTCCGACCATGGATGTATTCGAGTCTTGTGGGGGGAAATGTGCAAACCTCTGCAGAGTGTATAAAATAATCATGGTTAGCCGTGTCCCCGGTTATGGACATCCTGAGTATCTAGTTCTTCGATTATCATGTGGATCTCATCACTCTTAATTTAAATTGATTGGGTTAATGATGATGCTTAATTGCGATTGAGTTGGAGGAGCCTTCTCAATGTTTAACAACCACCATGATAGTTAACTAAAAGATATTCCTTTGTTCTAAGGAAAAATTGGCTTTTCGCAACATATTAATCATACAGCCTTCACCAGCGATATATGCATGTAGTGATAGCAGTTTTCTGTTCATTACTCTCCTGTGTTACATTGCCAGCATATTCCATGTGCTGACCCGTTTCGGGCTGCAACGTATCATGTTGCAGACTTTTCAGACGACGAGTAAGGAGCCATAGGTCGTTGTCTTTCACTCAGTGATGCCGTTGGATTTGATGGACTCACTTTATCTTCCAAGCCTTCCGCTGTTATCGATTTTAGATGGCCTTAAGCCATATTTATTGTAATAAGTTCTCTTTTGAGACATTCGATGTAATAAGTGTGTGATTGCTACTCTGTTATAAATCCTCAAGTACTGTGCGTGTCAGCATTACCGATCTAGGGATGACACTGATGCACATAGATCAGACTGTTTGAGGTCTGGTCGCTACAAGTGCCCTAAGAATGAAGATGTTTGGATCGAGCCATCGAGGCATGCCGGTTCGCTAGCCCAGAAGAATCCAAGGCAGTCATCGCCAGGGGTGTCAAGGCAATTCCCAATTCTATGAAGCTGTGGCTGCAGGCTGCAAAACTAGAGACTAGTAATTTGAAAAAGAGCAGGGTTTTGAGGAAGGGGCTGGAGCACATTCCTGATTCAGTTAGGCTGTGGAAGGCTGTTGTGGAGCTGGCAAATGAGGAGGATGCAAGGATGTTGCTTCACAGGGTTGTGGAGTGCTGCCCGCTTCATGTCGAGCTGTGGCTTGCCTTAGCAAGGCTCGAGACATATGATCAGGCAAGGAAGGTGCTTAATAAAGCCAGGGAGAAGCTCGACAAGGAACCTGCCATTTGGATCACAGCTGCAAAGCTGGAGGAGGCTAATGAGAACACCCAATCCGTAAGCAAGATGATTGAGAGAGGTGTAGAATCTTTGCAGAGAGAGGGGTTGGATATTGACAGGGAGGCATGACTAAAAGAAGCCGAAGCTGCAGAGCGGGCCGGGTCCGTGCTTACTTGCCACACTATTGTCAAAAACACTATCGGAGTTGGGATTGATGATGAGGACCCGAAGCAAACATGGGTTGCTGATGCTGAGGAATGCACGAAACGAGGTTCAGTTGAGACAACTCAGGCCATCTATGCACATGCTCTTAGTGTGTTTGTTACCAAGAAGAGTATATGGCTTAAAGCGGCGCAGCTTGAGAAGAGCCATGGGACAAGAGAATCTCTTGAAGCCGTTCTCGTAAAGGCTGTCAAGTACAATCCAAAAGCCGAAGTGTTATGGCTTATGCATGCTAAGGAGAAATGGCTGGCTGGTGATGTCCCTGCAGCTCGGGCCGTTCTTCAGGAAGCTTATGCTGCTATCCCCATTTCAGAGGAGATCTGGTTAGCTGCATTCAAGTTAGAGTTTGAGAACAACGAACCGGAGAGAGCAAGAATGCTTTTGACCAAGGCTAGGGAAAGAGGAGAGCTGAGAGGGTTTGGATGAAATCAGCAATTGTTGAGAGGGAACTAGGAAATGTGAATGAGGAAAGGAAGTTGTTGGAGGAAGGCCTGAAGTTATTCCCCTCGTTCTTCAAATTGTGGTTAATGCTCGGGTAGATGGAAGACCGGATTGGCCATGGAGCGATGGCAAAGGAGGTCTACGAGAATGGACTCAAGCACTGCCCCGGTTGCATCCCTCTTTGGCTCTCGCTAGATAATCTAGAGGGGAGGATAAACGGCTTGAGAAAGTCATGCACATTCCTCACCATGGCAAGGAAAAAGAATCTAGCGACACCTGAACTATGGCTTGGAGCTATTCGAGCTGAATTGAGGCATGGGAACAAGAAGGAAGCTGATTCTCTACTAGCCAAGGCATTGCAAGAGTGTCCAACAAGTGGTATTTTGTGGGCTGCATCTATTGAGATGGTGCCACGTCCCCAACGCAAATCAAAGAGCTCAGACACTATAAAGAGATGTGATCATGATCCGCATGTCATCGCAGCTAGCAAAACTTTTCTGGCATGACAGGAAGGTTGATAAAGCAAGAAGTTGGTTAAACAGAGCTGTTACTCTTACTCCTGATATGGGGGATTTTTGGGCGTTGTACTATAAATTTGGAGACCTTTTACAGTACATCAGATCAATATTGGCCGTTTATTTTATGTGTTTGGACAGCCCAGATTTAAAAATACTACTGCAGATTTTTGGTAGTATATTTTGTGATCAGGGACAGTTTCGATAGTTCTGTTTAGGAAAAACGCAGCTATGGCGTCTTGGGAGCACCAGCAGGGCCAGCTATGTGAGGGATCTCCACTACGACGTGCGGAGGAACCGATCTAAGGCGCTGTCCGAAGAACGTGCGACGGAGAGAGGGCTGTTGGCACAGGCCCGATCGACCTCGACAACGGAGAGAGAACTAATCGGTTCCGTAGGAGAGGTAGACGTATACACGAAGCAGACTAGTAGGCTCCTTGATCTATTCTTCCCCTGGCTTGAAGGTGCACGTACACAGCTCCGAGCAGCCGGCCGATGAATCGATCTTGGTAGGAACTAGCCGAAACAAGGGCCGTGGGGCGGCTGCGCCGTCGAATATCTTGAGGTGGCGACCACAGGCCGGGAGACGGAGCGGCCGGCCCTGTGCAGCCGTCGGCTGCTGGAGCGCCTGCGTCGACAGAATAATGACGAACTGTACGGAGATGAGGGCAAACTTACGAACTGTGTGAGAACGAGGGGCCAACCTACCGACCAAGACGAGGGATAATTCTTTTCTTCAGGTGTCAATTGCAATTACTCATATAGAGTACTTATTAATCATTACAATGATAACAGCAAGAAAGGACAAATCTTCTAACAGACAATTACCAAAATGTCCTGCAGAAAAAAATTTAGGATTAATAATGACCATTGGATTACTTATATACTACCCATTGTTTCCGGTAGTATGATGTACCTAAAAAGTCTCTAAATTTGAACTTCAGAATGGAAATGCGGATATGCAAAGGGATGTTCTAAACCGATGCGTTGTTGCTGAACCAAAACATGGCGAGAGATGGCAAGCTATAAGCAAGGTTGTTGAGAACTCGCATCAGCCAATTGATGCCATTCTGAGGAGAGTCGTTCTGGCACTTGGTGTGGAAGAAAATCCCAATGCTACAGAACCCTAGTCCTCAATGTTCTGGTAAGGTTTTTGTCTGTTCGAACCGGTAGAAATTTGCCTCCATGTATTCTCAATTTCTCATGCTCTGAAGCTTCTGATGCGTCATGTAGTTAGTCCTTACTGTTTGTTATTCTATCCTTCTGCTAGAAATTGTACTTCGGATGAAATATCTTTTAACATTTTATAAGGCATGTGTTGCAAGTAGAATGCATAACTCCTTTTGTGGCTATCATTAAGGATCTCTATCATGCCTGAATATGCAAAAAAAAATTGGCAGTTTTGGTGATATTTCTATGATTCGCTTACTGCAAAGAGGATTACATAGTTTGAATAAAAATTGTTGACCTTTTCTAACTATGCATAGACTATGCCAATGGTTCTTTAAGACCTGGAGTACATAATATTTTTGAAACAGGTTTTTGAAACAGGGGCACACAAGATTTAAAGATTTACCGAAGTGTGTAAGCAAAGCTTGGGATGGACATGGTAGTACACAAAGTTATAACAAACTGAACAGCACTGCTAGTGCCGTCCATCCAGGTGTGGCTTGGAGTGTATTGCTTCTTATAATTCACCCATAAACGATGAAATTGCAATGTGCTTATTATGTATGCTGATCATTTATACACAAAGTTAAAACAGACTGGACAGCACTGCTAGCGCCGTCCATCCAGGTGTGGCTTGGAGTCTATTGCTTCTTATAATTTACCCATAAACAACGAAATTGCCATGTGCTTACTATGTATGCTGATCATTTAATCAAAGTAATTACATCACATTTTGCTTCATGCATTTTTTTTTGTTCATATATGTGCGCTGAAGACCAAAGAATGCATTAGTGGTAGAATCATTTTCCAGCCCAACGAAACTTATAGTAAGAGTTGTGATAGTCAGGGTATACTACTCTTCAGGGCGTTTACAAAACATTGTTTCTACCTTTTTTCTGGATTATATACTTACAGATTCATATTTCTACCAAGGTCAGGTTCCCTGGTTTTCTGAGCACCTTTTGCAGCAATCCTTTGGTGTTGGATCCTGATAATTGGCCTGCCTATATGGAGTATAATTTTTGTACAATCCACATTATGATTGGTTGGTTTTCCAATAATACATATATAGTCCTACTTCCTTAAGGTATTCTTTGTACTATATGCAGATATGAAATTGGTCATGTGGATAATGGTAATAACACTTGTTTGTACAAAATGATGATATAAAAGGTTGTTGCTGGATAATGGTCTTGCAGTACAAGCAAGTTGACGGGTACTATCTCATACTCCATCTGTCTCATAATATAAGAGGTTTTTGACACATCTCATACTCCCTCCGTCCCATAATATAATAGGAGCGTTTTTGACACATCTTATACTCCCTCGGATGGAGTAGAATTTATAGCATGGCCTTTATAACATGACCTTTTAGTAGATGGTTGAAGGATATCCAGGAAAAAAAATGGGGATGGACATATCCTCCAAGGAAGAAAAGAGTATTCTTCTAGGAATTCCTGCCCTGAGTATGTTCTTTAGCTGCATTATTTCTGGTGCATGGTGTCTTATCTCTAATTTCTGCCGGAATTATTTCTGTGGAAAAACATGTAGCACAGAAAAATCATTGTCATGTGATATGTGATTGAGTCAACTGAACACGTGACAAATTTTTAGTCCGTTATGAAAGGGTCGGCCTAAAAGTTGCCACATACCGCCTGGTTGTTAGGTTGCTGCATTGCTCTACTTGATACTTTTATTAGAGAAACGATAATTAGTGAAAAGCTTTGTAAAGAGTATGCATGCCCTCGTATGTGGCGACTGTTGTTGTGATGCTACTGAGACGTTCCATGGAAGCCGAGCGAGGGTTGGGCCCCTTTGGTGTTGAGGCTGAGAATGGATGATGCTGGAGTTTTGCCAGGATCGGTTTAAAAGCCCAAGCCGAGAAGACAATTATTGTTCAGAGATGTTTCTGAGGAGATGGTTGCCTGTAGTTTTCTTTTTAGACAAACTCCGAAGCTATTTATTCAAATCGTCACAATGTTTATAAAGACGAAGCTGTAGTGAAAAGGTGGTTTTCTGAGCTCCTTTTTCCCCTGTCTCTGCCCCAGGCATGCAAATGGAAGGTAATAGTAGTAATTCCTCTGTGAAGAATATAAAAGCGTTTAGGTCACTACACTTTACATCGGGAGTAGAAAAGTGGGCTGCGCAAGAGCCAAAGAAGGAAATAAAATGAAATGAGTGGCTAAAATCACGATCAGGAACAGGAGATCGTTTTCGCTGGAAAGAAGCAGCCGGGTTTTTCCACGACAGCAGCAGATGCTTATCCACTTCCCGGCGCATGCCTTCGTGCGCTGGACTGCAGTGGGCGATCGAAAGGAGACACCCAACAAGTTGCGCTTCGCCGGGACTGCACGGCCAGCCGCTCCCGGAGCCTGAGCCACGAGCTGCGTCAACACCTGGGCGCCACCTCTCTGCCACATGCTCCCATGCATGTCCCCCAGTATGTTCCGCTGTTGCAGCCGGTGACGTGGATCCGGCGTGGCGGCAAAACGCCATGCTTTCCACGTAACCGTGCGCCATGCATGTCAGGATCTGATCCAGATCCGTCGTCGAGTCGCGTGGGCACCGCGTGGGACAGGTACGGATCGTCCACACATTCTCCTTCCTGCTCCTGGAGCCAAGCAACGCAAGAGACGACGAGGATAGAGACAGAGGCGAACCAAGCCGTGCACGTGGCATCATTTATGGATGGGGGTATAGTTTGAAGTTTGTTTTCGCGATTTCCTAGGGGTACTACACAGGAGTCACCATCGTTTACAAGTTGCAAGCCGGCGTCGGCGTGAGACACAAGCACCACGAGACAAGGGTCGAGCTTCTCCACGACAAGGGTAAGAGCATATCTTGATCCGGTATTACCGCCTGTAAGACTATCCACAATGGGTAGTACTCCCTCCGTCCCATAATATAAGAACGTTTTTTCATTAGTGTAGTGTCAAAAACGTTCTTAATTTATGAGACAGAGGGAGTAACATAGACTAATAACATGGCCATGTTACAAGTCTATGTTACTATCTCTATAGTGGGGAGTAACATATGTGTGGTAACATGCAACACTTCATTTATTGGACTATAGATGCATTTTGCCTTGATATGTGTGATGTTACTCAGGCTAGCCATAGTGAGAGTAACTTAGCTAGTAACATAGCGCACTTCAAGAAAATTCTGCTTATGTGCCAAGTAATTAATGAGATATGGTAACATAATATGTTACTGTAACATAGCGCTTTCCAAGACAAGATGAGTCTACGAGTTAATAAATGAAGCCATCTATGATACAATACTACCTCCGTTCCTCAATATAGGGTGTATAGTTTTTGGCACGGAAATTAAAAACCGCATGTGGAAGAAAAATTTCACAAGTTTTGAGAGAGATTACACCTGACTAATTGACATGAGAAAATGGAGGAGCTTGCTCTATATAAGGAAATGTAATCAAATCCCTTAAAAAATTATCCAAACGAGTGATGCAATGCAATAAACCTTATATCCCAGATTTTTTCTCAAAAATCTATACACCTTATATCAAGGAACGGAGGGAGTATTATGTTACTTTGCATTATGAAGGTAGTAACTTAGACTAGTGTCATATGCATGACACTAGTCCAAGTTACTCCCCACTATGACCAGCCTCATACTAGTACTACTAGTAAGTGGCTACGTTAGTACTACTTTTCTCTATTTCTTTATTTATTGCTTGTCACATCATCTACTTTATCTAGATATGTGTGATGTTACTACCTATGTTACTCTCATTATGGGTAGTCTAAACGAAATCCCGCAAACAAAATTTACGGGACGGCGGCCTCCTCGGCAGATTAGATCCCGTTAATCATTATTGGATTTGCACTCGATTCGAAACATCTAGTTCGCGTCGTAGCCATCATCAGTTCATCACTGTAGTTCGACAAGCATAGTTCGTACATACAAGCAAATTAAACTAATAGATAGTTCGCCTATAGCACACCGATAGATAGTTCAAACTCAAACTACTAGACTAGATAGTTCATACTAGCATCTACTCCTCACCGGAGTCGTCCATGCATGTGGAGAGTGTGGTAGATCAGCGTGCCGGAGAGGGTCACGGTGAGTTGGTACTCCTCCCGGAGCGTCGGCACGCGCGCGGCCGAAGCTGCATCTCCGGCGCCGGCAGCCTCCTTCACCTGCCATCACGCGCGCTCGGCCGCCCGGAGGTGCTAGATGGACGGATCAAACATCTGCCTGAGGCGACGGAAAGTTGCCCACGCCGGCGCTGCGGGACTGCGCGCCTGCTTCTTGCGCCTTACTGAGAACGGAGAGCAGAGGGAGGAGCGTCTGGCCTCGTCGTCGTTGTGACGCTTGCGGCCACCCACGCCGCCGCCACGCCCAGAACCAACAGACGTCGTCTCCGGCAAGATCCAGTGGTCAAATGCGTCGCAAAACATCGCCGGAGGTTGAGGGATTTGTCGCCGAAGGATGAATTTTGCGGCGGAGGTGGGCGAGGGGATTGCGGGACGGGAACCCTAAAATGCAACAGCACCGCATACACGGAGGAATCGTGGGCAATTGAACCCTAAAATGCAACGGCACCGCATACAGGAGGAACCATGGGCAATTTACAGGCCGTGTGTAAAAGTTTTACGGGCCGGGCCCTTTTTAGTGGACCTAAGCAGGCCGGTTTTTGGCCCATCTCATAAAATGGCCGGAAAAACGCACTTTGCAGGACTTATACGGGATCTGCTAGAGATGCGCTAACATATGTTTCTTTTTTCTATTGTTCACAGGGACCTTCAAAACGCCAGACCAAGCCGAATTGCCTGGACGCAATTTATCATTCAACGTGCTAGTTTGTCGGTCTGTGGACTAGTCCGGTTGTTCGAATCTCGTGAAACGTACATCACGTTCATTAAAGATAAGTTTTGCTTTTTGTTGTTCTACGAGTTCGATCAAGTCATGGCTCAACGTTTCAATACAACGTGTTCGTAAAGGGACCTTTCCAATAATCATACTATTATTACTAGTCATCCATAAATTTCAGGCCACCGTTCGGGAGGGCCCAAACCTGGATAAATATTGTCCCTGCGTTTATTGTTCCCCATCGATCCAAGATCCACAGCTCGGGACCCCCTACCTTAGACCTGCCGGTTTTGATACCGACAAGGGGGACAACAATGATGGAGTGTAATATTTGAACTTCTTCATAATTATAACTACCGCCGCATTTGGAAATTTGAACTATTTTAGATTATATATGCGGCTATTTGAACATGTGGACTTAAAAAATCGGGGTCAGACATATACGGCTAACTTTGGATGGACTGGTCCTGTTGGGAATATTACTACTGGGCCTGAACCGGCCTATCTGGGCCGGGTTAACTTCGCCAATAGCTAAGTATGTTAAATGCCCAAGAAGGCGGATGAGGGTTAAGGGCCCATAGTCGGTTTAAGGCCTGTAGCCGTAAATCGGCGTTGGTATGTAACTTGTATTGTAAGTTAGGAATAGATAGAGACCAAACCGGACACGTCTATAGGCCGGTGTTGGGACTCTGTAAACCGACGGGCGTCACCCGTGTATATAAGGGGACGACCCGGCGGCGGTTCAAGGACAACAGACAACAACTCGAGACTTAGGCGAAGCTTGTTTGCTCCCTAGTCATCGAAATCCCATCAATTCCATCACAACTAGACGTAGGCTTTTACCTTCATCGAAGGGGCCGAACTAGTATAAAACTCCCTTGCGTCCCTGTGTCCGCTTTAACCCCTTTAAGCTAACCCGTTGCGATGTCTCCACGACTAAGTCCTTTCATGAGGACATCTGCCGTGACAAAACCACGACAGTTGGCGCCCACCGTGGGGCTATCGCACGATGGTTTCAAGTTCTTGGAGGGCAACTTCGAAGGACTCAAGGGCTATGCTGTGGGCCGGATGACCAAGATTCGTCGCGGCAAACTCTACATCGATGATGCAGGATGGGGCCCCGAGGCCGGCTCAATCGAGTACGGGTACCAGGTCCCCTTTGGCGGGATACACGTCTTCATTGGCAAGATCGGCGAGCCAGGCCCTGAGCCAGACATCTGCACCGACCTCTTCGAGACGGCTCAGCGTGCGCGATCTGCCCAGGTTAAACCGGCCATGAAGCGTGCCTTCGTGGGAGTCATCCATGGAGGAAGTTATGAAGATGGATCGGAATCTGGTGGCGAGACCGTTGTTTATTCCGGCGATGAGTCATCGACAGGAGAAACCGATCTTTGTATCAGCTACAAGACGGTCGGATTGGGGGCTGTTCCGATGGCGATAGTATTCCGGACCCCTCTGATCCGCCCAGCCGGGTCGGAATATTCATGGCCGGCACACAAGCGGCGCTTCACTCTTCGACCGCAGCAGCAATGATCTCCGGGTTAGTAGCGGCGACAGCTGCCGGGGCAGATGACCCTGTGCGCCCGCCGGCTCAAGTTTTGTCCGATCTATTTGATGCGTTGGCTACACTTATGGCAGAGGCTAACCCGGCAGATTAGGATGCCCATGATGCGGAAATTGCGAAGGTGAGGGATCAGATCACTCAAGCCAAGGCCGACCTAGCAGCTGAGGAGGCCAGGATGACTGCAGAACGGGCCGCGTTGGATGCGCAAGCTTACAGACTTATGCTGGATCAGAATGCATCGCATGAGGTCCTGAAGCGGAAATACCGGTCTCGTTTGCCCTAGGTTTTCTAAGCTATTGATCTCTTCAACACCCCGGGAGCAGGAACTAGCAACCCGTCGGTGGTGAACCGGGCGGAAGTACCAGGGACGGGCGCGCCGGTTCATCCTCGCTTGATGGATCCACCTCGTCAAAACGCTGTCGTACCTCAGGCTGTACCGACACCTCCAGGTCACTATTCCAACCCGATGGACAACCTTGTTGCTGCGGCGGCACGGCTGGAGGCCGTCCCAATTGAAGGTGATTCGCCGCAGGCGGTAGAAACGCGCCGGGTTAAGGAGCTTCTTCGGACAGCCTTGATCCAACAGGAAGCATACTCATACAGCCATGACCGAATTCATTCCACCCCTCGTCCAAGCCGGAGTTATAGCAGGCGGATGGATGAACCGGCAGTGTCGAGTAATGCACGAAACCGTGAAGTACCCCGCGGTAACAACCGGGCGGGTGGTGTTGGTGATGCTCACGAAGTGGTAGACCGGGCCCGAGTGCGCCGGGAGGCCGAGTTAGCAGCACAGTATGAGGCGCGCCAGCTTACGCCGGTTCGTCCGACTACCTCGATCGAGCCTGGAGTTTCTTCTAGCTCTTTGGGAGTGCCTTGTCTCGTCCCCGCTTTACGCAACGTGCGCCTGCCCAAGGATTTCAAGGTCCCGCGCAAGGTGCCGAATTACACTGCTGATCAACCTCCAGAGACATGGGTGGAGAGCTATGAGATGGCCATGGAGATGCTAGATGTAGGTGATGTGGCGTGTGCAAAATACTTCACCATGATGCTCGAGGGAACGGCCCGCACTTGGTTAAAAAGTTTACCGGCCAACTCTATCAGTTCATGGGCCCAGTTGCGAGCCCGGTTTATCCAGAACTTCAAGGATACGTGTAAACAGCCCATGTCTGTAGTGGATTTAGCAGCCTGTGTTCAGGAAGAAGGAGAGTCAATGACTCGTTGGGTGCATCGGGTCTCACAAAATTTTGCATTCATCGGACCGTATCAATGCCGACACCTCGGTTATAACCTTGGAAGGCAACTGCCGGTTTGGGTCTCTAAAGTTGAAATTGGGACGAATGAAGCGCCATTGCAACGATATAGGGACCCTCATGGCTGCGCTAGTGAAGTATGCTGATTCTGATAGTACCAAGGATCCCGAGTCTGATGACGACAAGGCAGGGAAGGGAAAGAAGAACAGCAACTCCAAAGGACAGCAGCACAACCCGGCAGGTCATGGAAACGGAGGCAAGCGTAAAGAAGATGGCAACATGGACTTTGTGGCTAATACCAACGCGCAGGACAAGGGCCAGCGACGTAAGGGTAAAACGCCAAATCGCAGTGGAGCGCCTAATCCTAACCCGGACCGCCTGTCTTATCTGTTAAACCAGCCTTGTCCAAAGCATGGGACGAAGGAGGTGCCAGCCAATCACCTTTGGAAGGATTGTTACATTATGCAGGAGTTCAAGAACTCTAATGCTTTCTGGTATGACCACGGATCAGGTGGTGGCTCAGGATCCGGGCCGGGTTACGGCGGAGGAAATTCCGGTTCAGGGTTTAATGGTAATCAGGGCTGACATAACAATCAAGGTAATCAGAATAGTCAAGGTGGTTACAATCAGCAGCAGCAGCAGTCGGGTTATCAGAGTCACCCAAAGCAGTTAAATAGTGGGAAATATCATGTCTTCACTACTAGCTTGGACAAGCGAGATCAGAAGCTTCATAAGCGAGCAGTAAATTCTGTTGAACCGGCCGTGCCCCGTTATCTACGCTAGTCTGAACAACCAATCATATGGAGCAGAGAGGATCACCCTCCCCGGGTTGATAATCCGGGTCAGCTAGCGTTGGTGGTGGCACCTCAGGTGGGAGGTTATAAGTTCACCAAGGTGCTCATGGATGGAGGGAGCAGCATTAATATCTTATATGATGAGACCTTCCGTCATATGGGGTTAACAGATAAAAATCTTAAACCGTCCAATACGGTGTTCCATGGTGTGGTGCCTGGTAAGTCAGCATATCCTGTTGGCAAGATAGCTTTGGAAGTGGCCTTTGGAGATGATCAAGATTCTAGGTCGGAGACACTGACCTTTGAGGTGGTAAAAATCCAGAGTCCATATCACGCCCTGTTTGGGCGGCCGGCTTACGCCAAGTTTATGGCACGGCCTTGTTATGTGTATTTGCAGCTCAAGATGCCGGGTCACAAAGGAACAATAACGGTTCACGGAAGCCGAAAAATTGCTTTGGAGTGTGAAGAAGGTGATGCGGCCTATGCGGAGTCGGTTTGTGCCACGGAGGAGCTGAAGTATTACAAGTACAATGTTGATCCGGCGGACATGACTCCATTGAAGAAGCCAACCACGGAGCATGATCCGGCCTTGAAGTTCAAATCGGCGGCTGAGACTAAGCTTGTTGACTTCCTACCTGGTGATTCGTCCAAGCAATTCAGTATATGTGCCAACTTGGATCCGAAATAGGAAAGCGCGCTCATCGAGTTCATCCGTGAGAATCGGGACATTTTTGCATGGAAGCCTTCTGACATGCCAGGTGTACCGAGGCAACTCGCTGAGCACACTCTTAATGTGCATCCTAAGTAAAAACCGGTGAAACAGTTCCTACGCCGGTTCAATGAGGAAAGGCGCAAAGCTATTGGAGAAGAGGTGGCCAGGCTTTTAGCAGCTGGCTTTATTATTGAAGTCTTCCATCCTGAGTGGATGGCTAATCCGGTGTTGGTCCTTAAGAAAAACGGCACCTGGCGCATGTGTGTGGACTACACAGATCTTAACAAAGCTTGCGTACTTAAACCGGGGCGAGTTACCAGAAGATGAGATTCTGGCCCGACAGATAATCCGGCGATCCAAGTCCATGACTATTGTCAATGGCGAGTTGCATCGATGCAGTGTGTCAGGGGCGTTTCAACGCTATGTGTCCGCCGAGGAAGGCTGTGAAATCTTACGTGAGATCCATGAAGGAGATTGTGGTCATCACGCCGGTTCAAAATCTTTGGTGGCTAAAGCGTTCCGTCACGGCTTTTATTGGTTGACTGCTCATGCTGATGCGGAAGATCTGGTCAGACGATGTGACGGTTGCCAAAAGTTCTCAAGATGTGCTCATGTACCGGCTCAAGAATTAAGGATGATTCCAATCACTTGGCCGTTTGCGACTTGGGGGCTAGATATGGCTGGGCCTTTCAAAAGGTCCAAGGACAAGAAGACTCATCTTTTGGTGGCGGTCGACAAGTTTACAAAGTGGGTAGAGGCAAAACCCGTTAGCAAGTGTGATACGGCCACGGCGGTTCAATTCATCAAAAAGGTGATTTTCCGGTTTGGCTTTCCACACAGCATCATCACTGATAATGGTACCAACTTGTCCAAGGGTGCTATGAAGGAGTTCTTTCAACGTGAGCACATCCGGCTTGACGTTTCATCAGTGGCTCACCCCCAGTCTAATGGTCAAGCAGAGAGGGCTAATCAAGAGATCTTGCGAGGCATCAAGCCCCGGCTTATGGTTCCTTTGCAACGAACGCCAGGTTGTTGGGTTGAAGAATTACCATCTGTATTATGGAGCATTAATACCACACCCAACAGATCAACAGGATACACGTCGTTCTTCATGGTCTACGGAGCGGAGGCGGTTCTCCCCAGTGATATCCGTCATGATTCACCTCGTGTAGCGGCTTATGTTGAAGCGGACAATGAGATAGAACGACAAGATGCTCTGGACCCGTTGGACGAAGAGCGTGACATAGCAGCTGCCCGGTCGACGATTTACCAACAGGATCTTCGTCGTTATCACAGTCGTCGAGTCAGAACCGAGACCTTTCAAGAAGGAGATTTGGTACTTGGGCTCATCCAAGACCAGACTGATATGCACAAGTTATCCCCACCTTGGGAGGGACCTTTCGTGGTCAGCAAGAATCTGCATAACGGGTCATACTATCTGATCGATATTCGAGAGCATAAAGACTCACGTACATCAGAGGAGGAGACCAACAGGTCGTGGAACATAGCTCATCTTCGGCCTTACATACCTGAGTCGTTGGCTCTACTTATGTACATATTATGACAATGTATATATTATGATCAATATAATAAATCGGAGCCTCAGCTAAAGCGGGGTCTCTGTTTCTTTTACATCATGCGTGGTTACACGGAGTTTTATCTGTCCTAAAGCGGCCTCCGGTTTACCCCTTGAGTTAGCTTTTAAAGCTTCATGCTATATCACTTGGGGGCTTGGTCATATCGGAACCAATGTAACACCTTTTGATAAGCGAAAGCCATTAGATCACTTGGGGACCTGGTCATGTCTGAACCAGTCATGCCTCTTGATCGGCCTAAGGCCACAGAATCACTTGGGGGCTTGGTCGAACCCGAACCATCGCTACACCTCTTGATCGGCATAATGCCACTGCATCATTTGGGGACTTGGCTGACTTGAACCATAGCTACGCCTATCGGGGGCTTGGTCGTGTCCGACCATGGTAATGCCACTTGATCGGCTCAATAGCCTCTTTTTGCAAATGGTTTTATCATTGCCTTTGCTTGAAATTTTCTTTGATAAATAATTCTTTTCGTTGCGTTTTTTAAAACTGACAATTCTTAAACCGGTTTAACTGTCAATTGACGGAACACGGTCCATTCTTAATCCGGAGACTATTTGCCCGGTTTGATTTTTTGATTAACATCCTATTTTGGGGTAACACGGTATTTATCATAACCCGGCACGGTTTACATGGTAAACCGGCATAACATAAATAGGAGCGGTGTTCTCCTCTGACGGTATGGGTTCATAAACCTCCGCTTTAAGATTGGCCAAGCCAACTTCATGCCCAACGATGGCAGGTACTATGTATCACACTATTTGATCATGTACTTAAAATTAAGATATTTGATTTCGTATATCCAGAAATCATAATCCGCCTGACGGTACAACTATGGCGGTGCTTTAAGCTTTTTTGATTGCAGAAAATACTTTGGAAATTTCAACACCCACAGGAAGCACGAGTTGCAGTAATTATGCACGAAGGCATATCAAAATCAAGAGTATCGGCTAGCCTATTACAAGGCAACACGGTGCCCAAATAAGATCATTGTTTTTCCGCCTAACATAAAGGAGCAGCAATTTAAACCGGATTCTGGTTCAAGCTTGGTCGCCAGCCTGGCATGATGGTTGCGGGTCATCTCGCGCCGCTTCAACCTCTGCTTCTCTACCCAGCGGCTGGAAATCAACAGTTGTCCAGTCGATGCCCATTAATGCTTGAAAGACAGCTTCCTCATGGATAAGCAACGACGGTTCAATATCAGGAGCGTAAGTATGCTTACGGATTGGAGGGATAAGGTTCTCCGCTTCAGGAGTTGGTGCAGCCACTCGTTTGTTTTGATCATTATATTGGGCTTGATAGTGAGACAAGTCTGCCTCCTCAACCAATTGACAAGCAAGAGGGCGCACCTCCCAGTTTATCGCTCGCAGGTCCTCTTCGCTGAATTGTGATCCGTCTTCCTTCAAGCTGGGATAGCCCTGAGCCGCTTCAACAGGGTTGAAATCCGGCACCCATGCTTTTGCCCGGATCAAGGCATTTATAGCACCAGTTCGAGCAGCAGTTTTTTTTAGCTCTTCAACCAGGGCAGGAAGCATAGACAACATTTTAAGGGTGTCTTGGATCAAGGTGGGCGCCGGGTTGTTATGGGATGTAGTAGAGATGATCCGCTGCGCACCAGTATACAATTGCTCGATCAATGTGTAGGCAGCTTTCAATTTCTTCCGCACGTCCGACCCCAAGTGACCAATGTGTGTCCCTGAAATATTACAAAGGGTTAACAAACCGGCAGCTCCATAAGAAGGCCGAGTCACACCAGAAGTCAAACCGGCTTACCGAAGATAGCAGCGGTCATGGCATGCACTTGCCGCTTTATGCTGGTCAGTTCGTCCACTACCGGTTTTAGTGCAGCCTCGGCATTTTCTGCTCGCTTGGTTAAAGCGGACTTTTCAATGGCCCAATCCGCCCGCTCCTTCTTGAAGCCCTCCTTCAGCTGTTCCGTGGCGCTTAAAGCGCTGGTCAATTCCTCTTTGGCTTTGGAGGTTTCAGCTTGTTGGGACTTCAGATTTTCTTGCAGGTCGGCGATTTGGTTTTCTCTTTTGCTCGTCAAAGCCTACATACCGAGAGTAATGTGAGTCAGATGACGGTACAGAAGTGAAGTACCAACAACATAACAAGTTATGCCCTCGGTACTTGGGGGCTAATGCCTATTTGATCTTCATCCAGCAATTTTTATGAAGTCCCAAGCTCAATACAAGTATTCAACTTGGCACTTGGGGGCTAATGGCTATTTGCTCAATGATTATTGATACTTTTTTACCTAAAGTCCCGGTTTAACTATATTAAGTTGAACCGGCCCTTGGTGTCGTGGTAATTCTCACGGGGGGCTTTGCGAGTCGACAGATGCCACAAGGGCTTAGTGTGTGGGTAAGACTGCTGCTGATAGGACCGGGAGCGGGTATGCGAGTAGCACGCGGTGGTTTACCCAGCTTCGGAGCTCTCCGGAGAGATAATACTCCTACTGCTGCATGTCTGAGTGTATCTATCTGGGGTGTACATCGAGCAGTACAAAGTGCTCCTAGAGCTGTATCTGGGATCAGTGCCAAGTGCATCTGATCTGGTATATGCCTATATGAGACATGCTAGTGGTCGGGCGTGTATGGCCATGGCTTGTGGCCGTGAGTGTGTGTGAGTCCATTCTCCATGGATGGATGAATGGATGTGTGTGAGGCCTTGTGCCCGTGAGTGTGTGAGCCTCCCCTGGTGCTCCTTATAAAGGGGAGCCCAGGGGACAAGGGATGGCCCACGTGACCAACTTCACTATTTGGGAGACAACGATGTGACATCTCACACCTGCTACAGTGTATCACTATTGCTCAGCAGTGTCCGGGTACAGCCGTCTTGTCTGCGGTATGGCCATCGTGTCAGGGTCTTGTCGGTGTCGGGTCGTGCTGCAGCCGGCTGGTTGGCGCAGTCGGCAGCCGGCAGTTGGCCGGGCAGAGCAGTCGGACAGGAAGCCGGCAGGAGCGGCCGGACAGTCGGACTGAGGGGCTTTGCTAGCCCCGATGTCTTGAAATATCGTCTTGCCGTCCTCGGGGTACCCGTGGTCGATTACTCCGACAGTAGCCCCCAAGCCTCCGGGCAACTTGGCAAAGTTTGGCGGAGGTTTTTTTGGTGAGTGTTCATGGAAATGATCATGAAAAAAAGACAAAGTTAGTCCATGCAGATATATCAGATGTTTGCTTTTAGCATTGCGAGTTTTATGTGGAGAGTGCCGACTCGGTTTCGTCCGAACCCCCTTCAATCTTTTTCATGTTCCCTCCACTCTTTGGCTTGTGCTCTCGCTTGCCGGACAGCCGCTCTGCGGTCTGTGGCTGAGAGTGGACCGCGGAGTGTAGTGTACAATACTCAGAGTCTAGGAGCGAATTTAACCGAGTAGATACTTGTAAAGGAAAACGGCCGGGTTGCCCGAACCGTTTTTCTTCCCGGACGTTTTTCGCGTGGGTGGCCTCCAGCATTCACCCTTGCTAGCCGGACAGCCGCTCTGCGGTCTGTGACTAAGACTGAGCCTTTGGTACTGTGCACGCTACTAAGCCGTCTGCGGGAACAAATGTCTCAGGCCAAGCGGCCAGCCCCCGGGCCAACTCTGGCTGGCGCCGGGGCGAATAGTAGTGCAACTGTAATAAAAATACAGTGATAGCCCCCGAGCATCGCTCGGGGTTATCCGTGCTCTTGCGGTGCAAAAATATGCGGGTGAGGAGCTCACATTGATTTTTGTGTAGCCGAGGCGGAGTTTGCCGCAGACAGCCAGCGTGGCTCAACGCTTGTTGATCGCGCCGGCGCGCCCGTTGGGTGTAGTCTTCGAGCCTCTGGGTGCTCGAAGGGGCTCCCGGCCGGTCAGGCTCGACCGACCAGGTGGCGAGGCGACTTGCAGCGCCCTTTTTCGTCTTTTTCTCTTCTGCCCGCTGCTGGTAGCCGGACAAAACTCTTCTCTTGTCTGCAATCTTCGCGGGGGCGCGCCAGCGCACCCGCTGGGTGTACCCCCGAGATTCGGGCCGACTGCTGAGCAGTCGGGCCGGATGTCCCGGCAACTACTTTGTCATCTTCTTCGTGGGGGCGCGTCAGCGCACCCGCTGGGTGTAGCCCCCGAGATTCGAGCCGACTGCTGAGCAGTCGGGCCGTATCTCCGGCGACTACTTTGTCTTTTCTCTCGCAGGGGCGCGTCAGCGCACCCGCTGGGTGTAGCCCCCGAGATTCGGGCCGACTGCTGAGCAGTCGGGCCGGATCTCCCGGCAACTAGTTTGTCTTCTTCTCGTTTTCTCGTCAGCCGGCTGTCCTCAGACGGACCGACTCGTCGGTTGGCCAGCCAGCAAAGCGGGCTGATGAAACAGTCGACCCAGCGGCAACGCGGGCTATCGACCGGAGCAGTCGACTGGACTGCAGTCTACAAAGTCGGATCCTCCTTTTCTTTTTTTCTTTTTTTTCTGTGGGCAGTCGGCCCTTTAACTTTTCTACCTGGCCCCGTTTCTTCTTTCTCTTGGGCAGCCGGCCCTGCGAGGGCGCCAGTCGGCGCGAGGCAGGAGGCGGGAGGTCGACGGGCACGCGGACGCCGGCTGGAGCGGCGAGCCGGCCGCGCGCGTGGATGCCGGCTGGAGCAGCGAGTCGGCCAAGGCGGCGCGAGGCGGGAGCCGACCAAGGCGGCGCGGGGCGGCCGGCCGAAGCACCGCGACCCGGCAGATGGCGCAGGAGGGTGGGACGGGGCCGCAGCCGGCGCAGCGTGGTCGGAGCCAGCCCGCACGGGGGCTAAGGCAAGGTGGGGCGGCCGGGTCGCGCAGCCACGCGGGCAGGGCAGACGCCGGCCCGCGGACGCACTGGCGGGCGGAGTCGGCGCGGCGCGGTCGAAGCCGGAGCCGGCACGGGCGACAGGCGACTGGGCGGAGCCAGCAGCCAGCCCAGGCGAGGAGCCGGACGCGGCGCAAACCGGCGGCCGGGTCGTGGCAGAAGCCGGCAGCCGGGTTGCGGGGGAGCCAGCCAGCGTGGGAGCCGGCCGGCCGGGTTGCGGGGGAGCCGGCAGGCGGCGGGGCCGGCCGTCCGGGTTGGAGCCGCACGCGCGCGGACCTAGAGGCGCAGCACGAGGGAGCGGCCGGAGTGGCGGGACGGGGCCAGCTCGTATGGAGCCGGGTCGCCCCGGCTCCGGAAGCCGGAGGAGCGGGACGCCGGATGGGCCGGGTCGCGGAAGCCGGACGGCGCGAGGCGGCAGCCGGCTGGAGATGAGCGGGACGCCGGACGGGGCCGGGTCACGCACGGGGATGCGGGCGGAGGAGCCGGACCCGGAGGAGGCGAGGTGGGGCGCTGGAGTCGGACGGCGAGCCGCGGTGCTGCGGAAGCAAGGCTTGCGCGGAGCAGCACGACGGGTGAGGATGCGGCACAGGCGGCAGAGGTGCACACGGCCGGGATGCGGGCGTGAGCCGGCGTGGCCAGGTCGCGGCCGAGTCGGAGGAGAGCACAGACTCCGAGGAAAAGCCGGCCGCGGAGGCCGTTGCGGCAGCTGCAGGGGATGCCGGCTGCGGGGCGGCAGCCGGCGCCGTGTTGCGCACGGGCGCGGGGAGCCGGCCAAGAGTGTGACAATGCAGGTGACGTTGTGGTACTGTGGACGACGACGCAATACTGCTGCTGATGATGAGCACTGCAGATGAACAGCGTGCGCCTATGCAGCGACAGTGGACGGGGGATGGCCGTCGCATCCACGGTGTCCGATGGGACGCAGCGACGGGATGCGGCGGTTGACTTCGGGGCGAGCGGTGGCGCACGCATAGAACCCACAGCGAGGTTGAGCGCGAGGCGTAGCGCAGCAGCGGGGAGGTTAGGCTGCAGCACGGCCACCGCGGGAAGGCGGAGGCGCGCGGCTGTGGTGCAGTGGTAGGGAAAAGCAGCAGTGGCAGGGCTACGGCAGAAAGCAGCGGCAAGCAGCGTCGCGAGCATGAGCTGCGGTAGCAACGGAAAACCATAGAGGGGCAGGCGTGAAGGGGTCCAGGCCGGAGTGAAGCCGGAGCGGCGCGCGGGGGCGGGACAGCTGGCCGGAGTGAGGAAGCGCGGCCGCGGACGGAGCAGCCAGAGCATGTGTCACGTACGAGCGGTGTCTGGCCATTATCTGGGAAGTGTATGGCCAATGGTTTGGCCATTGTTGACTTGCATCTAGCTAGCTTGCAAAGATGGGATATGGAGTGGCAAACGCGCGCTTCGGCCAGAGCAAGGCACAACGGGGAGGAGAGCAGGCGCGAGCGACGCGGCACGGCGCGCACGGATGCGGCTAACCGAAGCGAGGCACCGCACGCGCGGCGCGCGCGCGGACGGACAATCGACGCTGCGTTGGTGATGACGAAGATGGCGAAGCCGACAGCGAGGGCGTGCCGTCCCGCGCTGCCGCTCCGGGGGCGGATCGAAGTCGAGCCCCCGAGCGCTACCGGAGAGACGGCGCGACGCCGTGGCGGAGATGATGAAGATGGTCCCGCCCGGACTGCGAAACCAGCAGCAGCATGGTAGCGTAGTAGTAGTACCACCCCATGGTGGGCGCCAACTGTCGTGGTATTTCTCACGGGGGGCTTTGCGAGTCGACAGATGCCACAAGGGCTTAGTGTGTGGGTAAGACTGCTGCTAATAGGACCGGGAGCGTGTATGCGAGTAGCACGCGGTGGTTTACCCAGCTTCGGAGCTCTCCGGAGAGATAATACTCCTACTGCTGCATGTCTAGGTGTATCTATCTGGGGTGTAGATCGGGCAGTACAAAGTGCTCCTAGAGCTGTATCTGGGTTCAGTGCCAAGTGCATCTGATCTGGTATATGCCTATACGAGGCCTGCTAGTGGCCGGCCATGTATGGACATGGCTTGTGGTCGTGAGTGTGTGTGTGTGAGTCCATTCTCCATGGATGGATGAATGGATGTGTGTGAGGCCTTGTGCTCGTGAGTGTGTGAGCCTCCCCTGGTGCTCCTTATAAAGGGGAGCCCAGGGGACAAGGGATGGCCCACGTGACCAACTTCACTATTTGGGAGACAACGATGTGACATCTCACACCTGCTATAGTGTATCACTATTGCTCAGCAGTGTCCGGGTACAGCCGTCTTGTCTGCGGTATGGCCATCGTGTCAGGGTCTTGTCGGTGTCGGGTCGTGCTGCAGTCGGCAGCTGGCTGGTTGGCGTAGTCGGCAGCCGGCTGGTTGGCGCAGTCGGCAGCCGGCAGTCGGCCGGGCAGAGCAGTCGGACGGGAAGCCGGCATGAGCGGCCGGACAGTCGGACTGAGGGGATTTGCTAGCCCCGATGTCTTGAAATATCGTCTTGCCGTCCTCGGGGTACCCGTGGTTGATTACTCCGACACTTGGGGGCTACATCAGCAAGATTCAGATACATTGAAGTCCACATTGAAAAGTCCCGGTTTAAGTTGATATCTTAAACCGTCACTTGGGGGCTATTGGAGTTGACAGATTGAAGTATACAAGCAGGGAAGTATATGGAAATTACCTCATATTTGTCCTTCATCATATTAACCAAACCGGCTTCATAGTCACGGCTGGTGTATAACCGGTTCAAATAGCCAGAATGGAGATCCTGGGGAGACAAAGCAGCATAGGTTGACAAGTCGACATTCCATTTGCCTTCACCAATTGCAGCAAATTCTTCTTTGGCAGTGTGTTTGGATAAAGCGACAGGATTGCTTGGCTCGGTACGACCAATGCCAGTAATAACAACTTCATCATCTCCTGCGACGCCGGTTTGCACTGGGGCCGTCGGCTTGTCAGCGGCCTTGGATGGACTGGTGGATCTATCAATCCGGACGGGGTTTATGGGCTGATCAACAGGACCCGAGGTGTCAACATGTGGTTCTTCAGCAACAAAATCATCATCTTGTGGTGGGGGGTCGTTTGGCACATCCTCACGGATAGCCGCTTCAGGACCTAATGTTCTGTTCGGTTCAGGAACAGTATCCTCTTCAGCCGCTTTGTCCAGGCGAGCCTTCTTGCTTGGCCTAGGCTTGGCCCTGGAGGAAATAAAAAGGATCAATACAGCATATGTCATAATGTAATACATCGGAAACGTCATAAGAAACATGACTCACCCAAGCACCGTTTTGAGTGGCGGCAGCTGGGTGGCTGATGACTCGCCAGACGATGAATGGGAAGTGCCCTTATAATCGGAGTCAGACGGATTAAGAGGTTGACGAAAAAAGCCTGATTTAGGACAAGTACGGACAAGAGAGTTAGAGACCTCTGAACGGCGTTTCCGAACCGGACTGTTCGGTAAACCGGCGGAGATAACTACCTGGCCGCTGTGCCGAGTTGTGCGGCAAGCTTCATGATGTTGTGTCTTCATAAGAAAGTTTGGGTCCAAATAAGTAAGAGGATGAGAAAATTTAACTTTCTGGTTTACCCGACGGATTTTTTGTGGAGGCAAAGGGTCTGAATCGGAGGAGACAACAATTACCTCTACAGCATCAGCGCGACTGACTTCGGTGTCATCCTGGCAATAATCATTATCAATAAGGCGTGTGAAAAATAAGCTAAGTGAATCAAGCTCTACCTCAAGGTCTGGATTACCCACATCATCGTCAGCTGCCGGATCAGAAGACGCAGTGGTTTTCTTCCTGTTAGCTGGCCTCTTAACAACTCTGGTCTTGGGCCTGGTCGGTCTCTCCGGTTTCTCTGGCTTCTCCGGTTTCTCCCGTGGAAGTTTCTTGCTCCAAAACGGATCATCACCCTATTTGGAAGATGTTGATATGAAAAAATTGGTAAAGTGAGCAAGGACAAATTCAATAAAAAGTAAAGTATGAATCTTACGGCTGGCGGTTTGTTGGTGGCACAGAAGGGAAGCAAGCCGGTTCGAGCACAGACGGCCTCCGTTTCGTTCATTATCTTCTTCACGGCCTCTGTAACTTCGTCATCTGTGAGCTGGATGTCAATATGCCGCAGCGGGTCATTGACGCTGCCAGTGTATTCGCACATTAAACTGGAGCGCTGGCTTAGGGGCAATATGCTCCAAGATATCCAACAGCGAGCAAGATAAACCCCTGTTAAACCGTTAGCCATAAAGGCCCTGAGCTTCGCTAGTTGAGGAGCATAATTGCTTCTCTCCTTGGCAGTCAGCCTCTGTGGAAAGGGGTGCGTGTTGCGTAGCCGCTCCGGACGATAACCAGGCAAGGGATTTTCTTCAGAAGGAGAGGTGTCTCTGCAGTAAAACCATGTTTGGTTCCACTCTTTGGAATGACTGTGCAATTTGGCGTGAGGATAGGTGACCTCTTTCCTTTTCTGGATCGCCATACCGCCTAATTTTGTATTGGAACCATCGGTAAACTCTGTGCGGTGGTTTAGATGGAAGCAGTCTCTGAACAAGTAAATGGTGGGTTCCTCTTGAAAGAATACCTCACAAAGCACTTGGAAGTGACATATGTTGGTTACGGAATTTGGGTCGGTGTCTTGCAGACGGAGTTGGAAATTGGCTAAGACATACCGGTAAAATTTTGAGCCGGGAGGATTGAAGCCCCGGGCTAAATGATCCGTGAAAACAACAACCTCTCCCTCTTGAGGCGTGGGAGGACATTCTGTACCGGGGACCCTCCAATGAATAACCTCTTTACTGCTCAAAACGCCAGTTTTGACTAAATTATTCAACTGAGTCTCAGTAATGCGAGAGGGAACCCAGTTGCACTCGTACACTTGTTTAGCCATGACGCGATCTACAAAGGCAGTAATTCTGGTTCAAAAATATGTTGATCAAATACACACTGGTGCACACATTGCTAAACCGGAGGCAGTTTCTTATAGACCAGAGTTTGCGAAACGGCAGTGCCTGGCTAAAGAATCCTGGCGGTTCAACGAGGGGACTAATGGTATATACCGGTTTGGTAGTTCTTTTCTACAAAGTTAAACCACCTGGTCTAAACATTGTGACAATTGAGATTGTGAATGAATAAGTATGCAGAAACAAATTTCACAAGCTTCTGTTATAATATTGGATCTGGAGCATGTTCGTAAAAAGGATAAATATTCAAGACCTAGAAGGAGCAGTGTGAAATCAGTGAAGCAAAGCTATGGATTAGATATATGGTCCAAACATATCAAAGTGAAGGCGGATATTAAAAACTACCGATGTACGAAGCAAAGGTTCACAAGATTCATCTAAAAGGATTTATTCTATATGAGCACGAAGCAGACGAGGAACATTAGAAGAGCATGGAACCCTAGAACAGATCTGTAATAAAAAGGTCAGCGGATTTACCGGAGTCGAGGGTGAAGGAAATATGCCCTAGAGGCAATAATAAAGTTATTATTTATTTCCTTATATCATGATAAATGTTTATTATTCACGCTAGAATTGTATTAACCGGAAACATAATACTTGTGTGAATACATAGACAAACAGAGTGTCACTACTATGCCTCTACTTGACTAGCTCGTTAATCGAAGATGGTTACGTTTCCTAACCATGAACAAAAGAGTTGTTATTTGATTAACGGGATCACATCATTAGGAGAATGATGTGATTGGCATGACCCATTCCGTTAGCTTAGCACTCGATCGTTTAGTATGTTGCTATTGCTTTCTTCATGACTTATACATGTTCCTATGACTATGAGATTATGCAACTCCCGTTTACCGAGGAACACTTTGTGTCTACCAAATGTCACAACGTGACTAGGTGATTATAAAGGTGCTCTACAGGTGTCTCCAAAGGTACTTGTTGGGTTGGCGTATTTCGATATTAGGATTTGTCACTCCAATTGTCGGAGAGGTATCTCTGGGCCCTCTCGGTAATGCACATCACTTAAGCCTTGCAAGCATTGCAACTAATGAGTTAGTTGTGGGATGATGTGTTACGGAACGAGTAAAGAGACTTGCCGGTAACGAGATTGAACTAGGTATTGAGATACCGACGATCGAATCTCGGGCAAGTAACATACCGATGACAAAGGGAACAACGTATGTTGTTATGCGGTCTGACCGATAAAGATCTTAGTAGAATGTGTAGGAGCCAATATGGGCATCCAGGTCCCGCTATTGGTTATTGACAAGAGAGGTGTCTCGGTCATGTCTACATAGTTCTCGAACCCGTAGGGTCCGCACGCTTAACGTTCGTTGACGATATAGTACTATGAGTTATGTATGTTGGTGACCGAATGTTGTTCGGAGTTTCGGATGAGATCACGGATATGACGAGGAACTCTGGAATGGTCCGGAAGTAAAGATTGATATGTGGATAGTAGTGTTTGATCTCTAGAAGGGTTCTGGAATCCATCGGAAGGGGTTCCGGATGTTTCCCGAAATGTTTGGGCACGAGAACACTTTATCTGGGCCAAAGGGGAAAGCCCGCAAGGTTTTTGGAAAGCGCAAAAGGAAGTTTTGCGGAGTCCAGGGGCCAGACGCCAGGGTCCCTGGCGTCTGGGTCCAGACGACGGGAACCCTGGCGTCTGGCCCTGGAGTCCGAGAAGGACTCTTGCCTTTCGGGTGGAACCAACTTTGTGGAGGCTTTTACTCCATGTTTCGACCCCAAGGCTCAACATATAAATAGAGGGGTAGTGCTAGCACCCAAGACAGATCAAGAAACACCAAGCCATGTGCCGGCAACCCCGTCTCCTATAGTTTATCCTCCGTCATAGTTTTCGTAGTGCTTAGGCGAAGCCCTGCGAAGATTGTTCTTCACCAACACCGTCACCACGCCTTCGTGCTGCCAGAACTCATCTACTACTTCGCCCCTCTTGCTGGGTCGAGAAGGCGAGGACGTCACCGAGCCGAACGTGTGCAGAACTTGGAGGTGCCGTGCTTTCGGTGCTTGGATCGGTCGGATCGTGAAGACGTACGACTACATCAACCACGTTGATATAACGCTTCCGCTTACGGTCTACGAGGGTACGTAGACAACACTCTCCCCTCTCGTTGCTATGCATCACCATGATCTTGCGTGTGCGTAGGATTTTTTTTGAAATTACTACGTTACCCAATAGTGGCATCCGAGCCAGGTTTTATGCGTTGATGTTATATGCACGAGTAGAACACAAGTGAGTTGTGGGCGATATAAGTCATACTGCTTACCAGCATGTCATATTTTGGTTCGGCGGTATTGTTGGATGAAGCGGCCCGGACCGACATTACGCGTACGCTTACGCGAGACTGGTTCTACCGACGTGCTTTGCACACAGGTGGCTGGCGGGTGTCAGTTTCTCCAACTTTAGTTGAACCGAGTGTGGCTACGTCCGGTCCTTGCGAAGGTTAAAACAACACCAACTTGACAAACTATCATTGTGGTTTTGATGCGTAGGTAAGAACGGTTCTTGCTAAGCCCGTAGCAGCCACGTAAAACTTGCAACAACAAAGTAGAGGACGTCTAACTTGTTTTTGCAGGGCATGTTGTGATGTGATATGGTCAAGACATGATGCTAAATTTTATTGTATGAGATGATCATGTTTTGTAACCAAGTTATCGGCAACTGGCAGGAGCCATATGGTTGTCGCTTTATTGTATGCAATGCAATCGCCCTGTAATGCTTTACTTTATCACTAAGCGGTAGCGATAGTCGTAGTAGCATAAAATTGGCGAGACGACAACGATGCTACGATGGAGATCAAGGTGTCACGCCGGTGACGATGGTGATCATGACGTTGCTTCAGAGATGGAGATCACAAGCACAAGATGATGATGGCCATATCATATCACTTATATTGATTGCATGTGATGTTTATCTTTTATGCATCTTATCTTGCTTTGATTGACGGTAGCATTATAAGATGATCTCTCACTAAATTTCAAGATAAAAGTGTTCTCCCTGAGTATGCACCGTTTCCAAAGTTCGTCGTGCCCAGACACCATGTGATGATCGGGTGTGATAAGCTCTACGTCCATCTACAACGGGTGCAAGCCAGTTTTGCACACGCAGAATACTCAGGTTAAACTTGACGAGCCTAGCATATGCAGATATGGCCTCGGAACACTGAGACCGAAAGGTCGAGCGTAAATCATATAGTAGATATGATCAACATAGTAATGTTCACCATTGAAAGCTACTCCATTTCACGTGATGATCGGTTATGGTTTAGTTGATTTGGATCACGTGATCACTTAGAGGATTAGAGGGATGTCTTTCTAAGTGGGAGTTCTTAAGTAATATGATTAATTGAACTTAAATTTATCGTGAACTTAGTACCTGATAGTATCTTGCTTGTCTATGTTGATTGTAGATAGATGGCCTGTGCTGTTGTTCCGTTGAATTTTAATGTGTTCCTTGAGAAAGCAAAGTTGAAAGATGATCGTAGCAATTACACAGACTGGGTCCGTAACTTGAGGATTATCCTCATTGCTGCACTGAAGAATTACGTCCTGGAAGCACCGCTGGGTGCCAGGCCTGCTGCTGATGCAACTGACGACGTTAAGAACGTCTGGCAGAGCAAAGCTGATGACTACTCAATAGTTCAATGTGCCATGCTTTACGGCTTAGAACCGGGACTTCAACGACGTTTTGAACGTCATGGAGCATGTGAGATGTTCCAGGAGTTGAAGTTAATATTTCAAGCAAATGCCCGGATTGAGAGATATGAAGTCTCCAATAAGTTATATATCTGCAAGATTGAGGAGAACAGTTCTGTTAGTGAGCATATACTCAAGATGTCTGGGTATAATAATCACTTGATTCAACTGGGAGTTAATCTTCCGGATGATAGCGTCATTGACAGAATTCTCCAATCACTTCCACCAAGCTACAAAAGCTTCATGATGAACTATAACATGCAAGGGATGGATAAGACGATTCCCGAGCTCTTCGCAATGCTAAAGGCTGCGGAGGTAGAAATCAAGAAGGAGCATCAAGTGTTGATGGTCAATAAGACCACCAGTTTCAAGAAAAAGGGCAAAGGGAAGAAGAAGGGGAACTTCAAGAAGAACAGCAAGCAAGTTGCTGCTCAGGAGAAGAAACCCAAGTCTGGACCTAAGCCTGAGACTGAGTGCTTCTACTACAAGCAGACTGGTCACTGGAAGTGGAACTGCCCCAAGTATTTGGCGGATAAGAAGGATGGCAAGGTGAACAAAGGTATATGTGATATACATGTTATTGATGTGTACCTTACTAGAGCTCGCAGTAGCACCTGGGTATTTGATAATGGTTCTGTTGCTAATATTTGCAACTCGAAACAGGGACTACGGATTAAGCGAACACTGGCCAAGGACGAGGTGACGATGCGCGTGGGAAATGGTTCCAAAGTCGATGTGATCGCGGTCGGCACGCTACCTCTACATCTACCTTCGGGATTAGTATTAGACCTAAATAATTGTTATTTGGTGCCAGCGTTGAGCATGAACATTATATCTGGATCTTGTTTGATGCGAGACGGTTATTCATTTAAATCAGAGAATAATGGTTGTTCTATTTATATGAGTAATATCTTTTATGGTCATGCACCCTTGAAGAGTGGTCTATTTTTGATGAATCTTAATAGTAGTGATACACATATTCATAATGTTGAAGCCAAAAGATGCAGAGTTGATAATGATAGTGCAACTTATTTGTGGCACTGTCGTTTAGGTCATATCGGTGTAAAGCGCATGAAGAAATTCCATACTGATGGACTTTTGGAGCCACTTGATTATGAATCACTTGGTACTTGTGAACCATGCCTCATGGGCAAGATGACTAAAACACCGTTCTCCGGTACTATGGAGAGAGCAACAGATTTGTTGGAAATCATACATACAGATGTTTGTGGTCCGCTGAATGTTGAGGCTCGTGGCGGATATCGTTATTTTCTCACCTTCACAGATGATTTAAGAAGATATGGGTATATCTACTTAATGAAGCATAAGTCTGAAACATTTGAAAAGTTCAAAGAATTTCAGAGTGAAGTTGAAAATCATCGTAACAAGAAAATAAAGTTTCTACGATCTGATCGTGGAGGAGAATATTTGAGTTACGAGTTTGGTCTACATTTGAAACAATGCGGAATAGTTTCACAACTCACGCCACCCGGAACACCACAGCGTAATGGTGTGTCCGAACATCGTAGTCGTACTTTACTAGATATGGTGCGATCTATGATGTCTCTTACTGATTTACCGCTATCGTTTTGGGGTTATGCTTTAGAGACGACCGCATTCACGTTAAATAGGGCGCCATCAAAATCCGTTGAGACGACGCCTTATGAACTGTGGTTTGGCAAGAAACCAAAGTTGTCGTTTCTGAAAGTTTGGGGCTGCGATGCTTATGTGAAAAATCTTCAACCTGATAAGCTCGAACCCAAATCGGAGAACTGTGTCTTCATAGGATACCCAAAGGAAACTGTTGGGTACACCTTCTATCACAGATCCCAAGGCAAGACATTTGTCGCTAAGAATGGATCCTTTCTAGAGAAGGAGTTTCTCTCGAAAGAAGTGAGTGGGAGGAAAGTAGAACTTGATGAGGTAACTATACCTGCTCACTTATTGGAAAGTAGTTCATCACAGAAAATGGTTTCTGTGACACCTACACCAATTAGTGAGGAAGTTAATGATGATGATCATGAAACTTCAGATCAAGTTATTACTGAACCTCGTAGATCAACCAGAGTAAGATCCGCACCAGAGTGGTACGGTAATCCTGTTCTGGAAATCATGCTACTAGATCATGATGAACCTACGAACTATGAAGAAGCGATGGTGAGCCCAGATTCCGCAAAATGGCTTGAAGCCTTGAAATCTGAGATGGGATCCATGTATGAGAACAAAGTATGGACTTTGGTTGACTTGCCCGATGATTGGCAAGCAATTGAGAATAAATGGATCTTCAAGAAGAAGACTGACGCTGACGGTAATGTTACTGTCTGCAAAGCTCGACTTGTTGCGAAAGGTTTTCGACAAGTTCAAGGGATTGACTACGAATCATGTTAGCGATTGCCGCATTTTATGATTACCCGCTATTGGTTATTGACAAGAGAGGTGTCTTGGTCATGTCTACATAGTTCTCGAACCCGTAGGGTCCGCACGCTTAACATTCGTTGACAATATAGTACTATGAGTTACGTATGTTGGTGACCGAATGTTGTTCGGAGTTTCGGATGAGATCACAGATATGACGAGGAACTCCGGAATGGTCCGGAAGTAAAGATTGATATGTGGATAGTAGTGTTTGATCTCTAGAAGGGTTCTGGAATCCATCGGAAGGGGTTCCGGATGTTTCCCGAAATGTTTGGGCACGAGAACACTTTATCTGGGCCAAAGGGGAAAGCCCGCAAGGTTTTTGGAAAGCGCAAAAGGAAGTTTTGCGGAGTCCAGGGGCCAGACGCCAGGGTCCCTGGCGTCTGGGTCCAGACGACGGGAACCCTGGCGTCTGGCCCTGGAGTCCGAGAAGGACTCTTGCCTTTCGGGTGGAACCAACTTTGTGGAGGCTTTTACTCCATGTTTCGACCCCAAGGCTCAACATATAAATAGAGGGGTAGTGCTAGCACCCAAGACAGATCAAGAAACACCAAGCCATGTGCCGGCAACCCCGTCTCCTATAGTTTATCCTCCGTCATAGTTTTCGTAGTGCTTAGGCGAAGCCCTGCGAAGATTGTTCTTCACCAACACCGTCACCACGCCTTCGTGCTGCCGGAACTCATCTACTACTTCGCCCCTCTTGCTGGATCGAGAAGGCGAGGACGTCACCGAGCCGAACTTGTGCAGAACACGGAGGTGCCGTGCTTTCGGTGCTTGGATCGGTCAGATCGTGAAGACGTACGACTACATCAACCGTGTTGATATAACGCTTCCGCTTATGGTCTACGAGGGTACGTAGACAACACTCTCCCCTCTCGTTGCTATGCATCACCATGATCTTGCGTGTGCGTAGGATTTTTTTTTGAAATTACTACATTACCCAACAGAGGGCGGCGCGGGCGATCGCCGCGGTGCTCTGGTGCAAGACAGGGTGATGCAGCGGCCCGAGGTGATGCAGAGGTCGACAGCGGCGGCACTCCGAAGCTGGGTGTCGCGAGGAAGACCAAGAAGAGGAGAGCAAAGGGGAGAAAGGAAATGACCCTTCAGTCCTATTTATAAAGAAAGGGACATGTGTCGGGCGCGATAATCAAGGGGCCGCGGGTTTGGAAACGGAACTGACGCCTAGATTATCGCAGATCTATTAAACAAGGAGGTATAATGGATAGCTTCATTATGACATATGACGTCACTCCGGTTTACGGCAGTTGGAGAAGATGACATCACGGCGGTTTACCAATTTATAAGGAATGTTGAAGATGAAGTTTTTGCTAAGGATTGACATGAACCCGTTCAAATCAATCTGGGGCCTAATGTTGGGAATATTATTACTGGGCGTGAACCGGCCTATCTGAGTCGGGTTAACTTCGCCAATAGTTAAGTATGTTAAATGCCCAAGAAGGCAGATGAGGGTTAAGGGCCCATAGTCGGTTTAAGGTCTGTAGCCGTAAACCGGCGTTGGTATGTAACTTGTATTGTAAGTTAGGAATAGATAGAGACCAAACCGGACACGTCTATAGGCCGGTGTTGGGACTCTGTAAACCGACGGGTGTCACCCGTGTATATAAGGGGACGACCCGGCGGCGGTTCAAGGACAACAGATAACAACTCGAGACTTAGGCGAAGCTTGTTTGCTCCCTAGTCATCGAAACCCCATCAATTCCATCACAACTACACGTAGGCTTTTACCTTCATTGAAGGGGCCGAACTAGTATAAAACTCCCTTGTGTCCCTGTGTCCGCTTTAACCCCTTTAAGCTAACCCGTTGCGATGGCTCCACAACTAAGTCCTTTCATGAGGACATCTGCCGTGACAAAACCACGACAGGTCCCCTGTCCGCGGATGGATGGCGGAGCAAATTCATGTATGAGCGTGCACTAAGTCAGATTTGCCACAGTACGACAAGAGCAGATCCCGCATACGACACAAATTTAAACAAAGTACTTCGTGCTAAAAACATCTCGCCAGAGTTCATCAAACCAACATAGCATAGTTCATCACTCATAGCATTGGGGAGTTTTTACAAACCATAATTATACATAGCATAGAGGAACCAAAAACATAGCATAGGGGATCTACTATTTGCCGGAGTCCTCGCTGGAGCCATGGGTGGGCGAGGGTCTACTTCACAGGGTTTCTACTTGTTGGAGTCGTTGTCGTTTCCCTCGTCGTCGCTAGAGATGACCTCGGCGGGTAGCCGCTTCCCTTCGTGAATCGTGTTGTGGACAAGCGAGCTGGAAATCCAGGTTTAGAGGTGGCAGAGCGTCGGCAGCCGCAGCCGCATCTCCAGTGTCGGCAGCAGTCCTCGACTCAAACCACGCCCGCTCGATCGCGCGCTGCCGTTGAATCGTCGGGTCAAAGAGCTGGCCGGAGTGCCGGAAGGTTCTTCCACGCACGTGAGCTCGATCCGGCGCTGCGGGACTTGGCGTCGCGCATGCGCGCCGCCTCCTATTGGTTGTCCGACACGGGAGGATGGAGGCCAGAGCCACTAGCCCCGTTGTCGTTCCGGCGCTTGCGGGCGACCAAGCCGCCCCGCGCGCCACCTTCACCGCGGAACCCGAAGTCCCTGCCCCCACGACAACCTAAACCATCGCCGCCGCCACGCCCTGCATCCGCGGTAGACATCGCCAGAGAGATTGGGTGGCTGGATGCGCCGGAAATGGTTGCTGGAGGGAGGAGTTTCGCGGCGGAGGAGGGTTCAAGATATGTGGGACGGGAACCCTAAAAAGCGCCGACACCCAGATATATGGCAGAAACAGGGGCAGTTTTACGTGCCTCCTAGAGTTTCTACGGCCCAGGCCCTTTTACGCTGATCTGATCGGTCCGCTTTTTGGGCCGTCCCGTATAACGCACTTCGCCGTAGTTTTACGATATCTAGCTAGGGATGCTCTAATGTACATCTGAGCATGCCTACTAGAGATGCTCTAATGTACATCTGAGCATGCCTAGAGATGCTCCAAAACGGATTTCGCCGCCGAGGATCATGATGATGATGATGAATTCCACTTGTGCCGGACAATTGCTAGACGCGCAGCCCCAAGGTGGGCGCCAACTGTCGGGGTTACAATCCTGACAATGAGTATTAGGGGTACGAAAGAGAGGGCAGAGCCTAACTACGACACAGGTGTGACACTCATTTTATACGAGTTCGAGCCCCTCTCGGTGGAGGTAATATCCCTACGTTTCGTGCCCGGAGGCTTGTTTTCTCTTGGGGTATGAGATTACAGGGAATGCTGACCCTTGCCAAGGAGGAGGAGGGCGGTTTATATAGAGTACGCCGCAGCCCCATTACTACCATGTTATAAGGGTGATTAATGGCTATAAATATGCCAGTTATAGGTGTTAATAGTAGCAATTACGGCAGTTACAGGAAACGGTGGTCATGACTATGCTTAAAGCCCGACATAAGACTACTAGATTGTTGCAGCTCCAACGTCGCCCCTTTGCCTTCTTTGTCCGAGTGGTTGTGGCTTGACCAACCGGAGGAAAGACGTCCGAGTGCCGTCGGTGTTTCTGGTTATACACATCCGAATGAGTTTACGGTCCAGAGACGTACCAATGATGGTGTGAAACCCTAGGTGGGCCTTAGATGTCAGGAACCTACTCTACCAGTAGTAGGTGACCCATCGCTGCCGTCTCAAGACCCTCTAAGCATGCCTTGTCCGTGTCATTTCCTTTTCGGCGTTTCTACAAGACACAAGTTAGTACGTTTCCTCGTACGACTCATAGCACCAGCATGCATGGCCGAACTCGTCTTTTTTTTGCAACGGCCGAACTCGCATCACATGGCATCCACATGGATGGAGCATTTCGTTCATCACGACTCACGAGTGCACCCAGGCGCGACTCCGCGATTGCCACGCAGCGTGTCTGCGTCGCCCGCCCGAGAACACCGCATCGCACGCCGGAACCGTAGCTGCCTGCCGCTCGCTGCTGCCGATCTGATGGACGCCGACGAGTGGGACCGGCCCGCGTGCCTCCTTCGTCTCCCTCCAGCCGCATACACCTCCACCTCCGCACCACACACGCACACTCTCACTCCGCCAGGATCTCCCGATAAAGAAAGAAACTTGCGCCCGCTCCCTGTTCCCGTCTCGCCATCCCCGTGACAGACGAATCCACGAGCCGCCACCGCCACTCGCTCTCGCTCTCTCTGGTGGGCGGCCGGGGAGATGCGCCCCTACAAAGCCCCCCGCCCCACCGCCTCCCTGCTCTCGCCACTCAGCGCCTGATCCGGCCTCCATTCCGCCGCCTGGGCTCCCGCTGGCCCGCGGCGTCACAGGATGGCCGTCTGCTCCGGAGGGCTCGTGGCGCCGCCCTTCGATCTGTCCGCGAGGCTGGGCGGCTGGGCGGGGCCCTGGCCGCGCCCCGCCCGTGGCCCCGCGCGCGCGATCCGCTGCTGCTGCTACGCCCGCCCGGACCCCACGCCGCCGCGGAGGCTGCTGCTGCTCTCCGCCAAGGCGTCCGCCGCGGCCTCGCCGGAGCGCGTCGACGGGAGCAAGACCGTTGCCCGGGGACGCCGCCGCGTCGGCCTCACCGTCACGCCCTCACTCACATTCCCCTCCTCCCGGTGCGTGCGCGGCCGCTCGCCACTGCGAATCTAGGATTTATCCTCCTGCACATTCATTATTAATTTTCTTTTCTGGGTACATAGATACGCGCTTGCTAGTTATATCTGGTGGCCTCACATTTGCCCCTGGCAACAATCATGAGCTTTCTCTTTGTTTATTCCAACATGCGTGCATATTTATACAGTTTAATTAACGTGCCAATGCTGTAGACAGAAGCTTCATATTCATATCATACACTATTATAATGCATATGTTTGAGCTGCTGCTGAATATAAGTACTATTTGTTCAGGGATGAGATCTCTGATACACGATTCTCTTTTGTTCACTAGTATAGTTCTAGAAGGCAGCCCAAGCAGAATGATTTCTATCCGCGGTGCACGCCGAGAGGGCCGGCTCCCCAATCCCGCGACACCCCGCCCAAGCGAGGTGGGTTTGCTTTGCTGACACTTTTAATCTTGAAGAATGATTCCCAGATGTGTACTCCAAAGTGAAAATGCCCCAACTTTGTAGTCATTCTGCGGTGCTAAGGAAATGCGTGTGTTTCTTTGGCACCTGCCTTATAGACACTGGTATTGCTAGTGAGAAGGAGTGGGGAATCAACCTGCTGGATGAAGCAGTCAAGGAGTCTGGCACCAACGAGGATGGAAGCACCTGGTACAGGGAGAGCGGCGAAGATCTTGGTGAGAATGGCTACCGTTGCCGCTGGGCTAGGATGGGTGGACAGACTCATGATGGTTCCACTGAATGGAAAGAGACTGTATGTTCTCACTGCTTTACTTACTCTTACTGATCATATTCTGTCATTCTGGTTTTAGCTACAGTTTTATCAAGTGAGGTTCATTTGTAGTAGTTGATACCTTCAACTTAAAAGTATGCGGCTTGAGGCATGTGTGTTCTACATATCGCTCTTTTATTTTCTCACACATTTAACCTTTGAGTTATAAAATTGCTTTCTCACACATTTAACCTTTGAGTTATAAAATTGCGACAGTTCAGTTTTTGAGAAAACTAAACTTCTCTGATATTTATGAGCTGAAGATTCCAATCTCACATGCTCCAGTTTTATCTGTTGTGCCGCTCCTTGGCTTGTTTACACTTCCACCTATTCTGAGACTGCCTTGGCCCCTGTCTGTGAAATTGATGCTATCTGCGAGTGAAGTACCTGAATAGTGCAATTTCTTGCATCAAGAATTATCATGCCTTTTCTTTCCCTTACCTTTGTGAAGTGCCTAAGTCTATATTTGTGCTTGAAATAGGATGTCATTTAAGTTAGGTTTGGGCTTCAAAAGGCTGTAGCTCAAGTATGCATTTAATAGCGTCTCTAACCAGTCATTCTTTCCTATCTGTAAAAATTTAACTAGTCCTTAGGAGCTTGTGAATTTCATTACCATGCCCAGTTGCACACTAATCTTTCACCTAACAAATCTCTATGTATTTATTATATGTGGCAGTGGTGGGAGAAAAGTGATTGGACTGGATACAAAGAGCTAGGTGCGCAATTACTCTTTATAATGGAGGCTCTGGTAACACAATTTTGTTTCGAAATTAGGAATGATACATAGTATTTGTCACACCATTTTTAAATGGGATTAATAATTTAATTGATGTGATAGGGACATAGGGTAGTAGCCTCTAACCAGTAAGTATTGAAACAGAAACTGCTGTATGCAGCTATAATTTTTTTTGAAATGCTGTATGTAGCTATGTTGATTACCTTTATTTTGATCCTTTATACATTTGTTGTCATTATGGCTTGAACTCTCAATACAATTCTAACACATTAGGTGCGGAAAAATCTGGGAAGAATGCTGAGGGTGATTCTTGGTGGGAGAAGTGGAAAGAAGTTCTGCACCAAGACGAATGGAGGTGAATTAGTTTACTTGCAATTTCAGTGTTATAAGTATATCATTCCTCATTCAATGAATAAAAGGAAACCATTCCATATCTAACTATGTGACTAAAATTGTAACTGCAACATTCCTTGTTCCTTGATGATAGAAAGCTAATGTTGAAAAATGTTACCAATTCCATAAATGTACTTGCATATATGCAGACATAGAACCTAAGATGGTGATAAAACCAAGCAACATGCTCATTTTTTACATTAAAATATCATCAACAAGATAATACAGCATGCACACAGGTCATCGGTAGATTTCTCTTTTATGTGTCCCAAGTGTATAAGATCCACAAAAGACAGATGGGATCATGATTTCCTGACCATGTGGTATATCTCATAGTATATCACTGATATTCTTCCTAGAATCGCAAAGCTGTGTTTTTCTTCCTATCCACTATACTTCCAATCTTCAGTTCGGATAGCACCTGCTAGTGGACAAAGGCCTGTCGCTGTAATATGTACGCACTTTTGGCATAGTATTTGTAGCATTGATTACAGTACTATCCATGTGAAGAAAATGGAAAATAAGTAATAACCCTATTATAAGAAAATATGAATTTGCAGCCCATAAGGCTAGATCATGGTTTAAATCTTTAAATTGTGTAACACAGCAATCTTGCAAGACTTGAGAAGAGCGCAGAGAAACAAGCCAAGTCAGGGACAGAAAATGCTGGGTGGTATGAAAAGTGGTGAGAGTTGCATCGTGTTTTTGTTTAGGTTTGGTTACAAGTGTGCTGCAGATTATTTAATTGAACTGTTAATTTTTCTCCAAGGTGGGAAAAATATGATGCCAAGGGCTGGACAGAAAAAGGTGCGCATAAATACGGAAGGTTAAATGAGCAGTCCTGGTGGGAGAGGTGGGGTGAACATTATGATGGTCGTGGCTCTGTATTGAAATGGTGAGCTTCTTGAGCTTCGACTTTCTTACTCTGTAAGCACCTTCCTACCTGTATTACTGAGTAATCCAACTATTTATTCAGTGGTTTATGAGTATCTCACTGTAGATTTAGCCATAGGGCCTTAGGTTACCATACATACTGTATTTGGCAATTTGCCCTGTCCAATGGAGATTGACAACTGTTGCAATGCCATGGATGGTCTTACAGGACAGATAAGTGGGCAGAGACAGACTTAGGCACCAGATGGGGAGATAAATGGGAAGAGAAATTCTTTGCCGGAATTGGTTCACGACAAGGGGAGACATGGCATGCTTCTCCTGGCGGTGACCGTAAGTTTCGCCACCATTGCTAACATATATGCACAATGCGCGTTTTGTTGGTAACAATGTACTCCCTCAGTCCCAAAATAAGTGCAAAGTTGAGACACTTATTTTGGGACGGAGGGAGTACTCTGCTAGATTCTAGTCATTAACTTAATAATATTGACATACATATCCTGGGTATGGGGTCATAACAATATGCCTTATATTTTTTACCTATATCTTTAATAAATTACAAAGGTTTGTTGTGAATAGAGCTACATCAGGAACACCACCCTATTTGTTTTTGCTAATCATGCACGATAGCCTTTTGTGATTCCCTTTGACCTACAGACTGGCGCTGGGCTCACTACCTTAATGGTGACAGAAAGATATTCCCTGAACATTCCTGTACCAGCCGATTTGTAAAAGGTTCCACGAAATGCAAAGCATTGTGCTTGTTGCATTGATTGATGAAAACATTATGTACAATCTTGAAAGTTGGCCAACCCAACCGCAAACAAACAGCCCATTCTACACAAAGTAGCTAGGCCAAAACCAACCTGTAGCTTCTTTATGAATTTTGATTAATGTTATTATTTGCTAAATAAATTTTATTTCATTATAGTTGTTAACTATTCACCAGTTAGTTCCTAAAAATGTCATTCGTAGCCACATATGTTGTGTCTCATCGTGTCCAACTAGCTAAGATGCTACTAGCTGTCTACTCAAAGTCTCAAACACACGTTCAACAGCATTAGTGCCCACACACTTTGTAGTGTCTTTTGTTGCTGTCCACATCAGAAGTAGCACTAACTAGCTAGTTTGTGGCAATTGGGTCATGCATTACCAACGACTGAGATCCTTTAAATACTGTAAACTAACTGAAACAGTACCATTCTGTGTAAGTTGCATGCAGTATATGCAGCATCTCATTCTTAGAAATTGGACGCTCAACATGTATAGCTCTAGCAGTATAACTTATATTATGAAATCTTCGTAGTCAGTTACTTATCTGATTTGAAACTTTCAGGCTGGTCAAGGACTTGGGGAGAAGAGCACTTCGGCAATGGGTATGTGCCGTCCGTCATGATGGTGTTGTTAAGATCTGTACTGAAATCGTTATAGTATATATGATGCTATCAGTGGATAACCAGTGAAGTACATATGTTTCAGGAAAGTTCACAAGTACGGGAAGAGCACAACCGGTGAGAGCTGGGATTTAGTTGTCGACGAGGAGACATACTATGAGTAAGATTTTTAACCCCTGAAGCTTATTGCCAGCTCCAGAACAGTTCCAGATACGACAAGAACTAAAATCATCCTGAGCGGGTTGGATCTCATGGTCTTGTGCATTGTACCATGTACCAGGGCGGACCCTCACTACGGGTGGGCCGACGTCGTCGGGGACTCGTCGCAGCTGCTGTCGATACAGCCGGTGGAGAGGCCGCCCGGGGTGTTCCCAACCATTGACTTCAGCTCGTCGCCCCCGCGCACGGAGGAGCCGCCCGGCATGCCGCCTTCGTCCATGGAGTGAGTTTGCAGTAGCATCCATTTCATCCCGTCGCAGGAGTAGAGCTCAGGCCCCCCGGTTTTGCCTCCACCATTCATTCTTTGTAGAAAAGAGCAGCAAGCGCAATCTGGCTTTCATTGGTTCATTGGTTAGACCTTTCTTTCCCGTGTATTTTTTCCGCTTTCATGTTCTACTAGCATTCCGTCGGTTCTAGCAGACACTTCTTTTCTGATAGACAGACAAACTAGGCGAAATAATCGACCCGCTCGTGGTTAAATCTCGCCGTGTGCTCAAAATCTGTTTGTGGTCGGATTTGCTGTAACCATGGGGCCGGATTAGGGTGGAGCGTCCTTGTCCCGGCGAGAAGGGAGAAAGGTAGTAGAAAAATGGTGCTTGCGCGTTGGGTGATGTGGACGGCAGTGGCGTCCGGCGTGGAGACGTCGAGCTCACTCCAGGGCGTCGCCGTTGGGAACCGTCGCACCCGGCCGTATTATGATATGGTCTTGGCCGCCCGCCGGCCCGCCGTTCAAACTTGCAAGTCCACACCGGCATTGACCTGTTTTCCTGTTGGGAGACGGCTAGCGTGGCGCTCTGGCTGGGCAGAGTTGTAATCATTTTCCTTGTGACGCAACCTGTGAGCGTGGAATTCCAGCTCCTCTTCGCTTATTAGTCACGCCTCACGCGTTTCGGTCGCCGCAGCCAGCCCCTGTGGAACGCCATGCCAGAGAACAATCTTTTCTCGTTCAACGGAAAAAAAATCATATAATATTACGTAGTGCAAGATGTACACGCGGGCTCGTCTATATCATGCATGTCCTGTTTTTTTCACTGAGCTGAATTGGGGTTTTACGGGTTTTCTTTTTTCTTCTGAATTCACCGCAACTTGCGAAATTCTCAAGGCTGTAGAAAACGAATATACTTCACAGGTGTTCTTAAACGTACTACAAGATCAATAGACCGGAACTTACAGCGGCATCGCGTATCGTCGTGTATATTTTGATGAATTTTAGCGGTTTGTTTTGAAAGAATTTTACAGGTTTAAGCTGCACTCCTACGACTTTATCCACATTATTTCACACACTTTGGGATCGATCGCATGTCGGCTAAGCAAGCCGGAGGTTTATCCTCCATTTCGAGCCAAAAAACGAATAAATGGGGGCAAGGCCCCACACAACACATACGACCATTTAAGCCGGGCCTCCGCTCCGGTGAGCAGAGCTGCCGAGCACCATCTCATTCTCATCCTCCTCCACCCGCGTCAACGCCGCAGTCAAACGCCTCGCATTCCCACTCCCCCCTCGCTCCGGAACCCACCATGCCGCTGCCGTCGCCGCCCGCCCGGCTGGCCGCGCCGGCCGCCGTCCTCCTCGTCATCCTGCACCTCGCCGCCACGGCCACGGCGACCAACTTCACCTGCAGCGCGCCGCGGGGCACCACCTGCCAGTCCGCCATCGACTACCGCGTGCCCAACGCCACCACCTACGGGGACCTCCTCGCCCGCTTCAACACCACCACCCTCGCCGGTCTCCTCGGCGCCAACGACCGCGCGCTCAACACCCCGCCCACGGCGCGCGTCGCCGCCAAGCAGACCGTCCGCATCCCCTTCCGCTGCCTCTGCGCCGGCAACGGCGTCGGCCAGTCGGACCACGCGCCCGTCTACACGGTGCAGCCGCAGGACGGGCTGGACGCCATCGCCCGCAACTCCTTCGACGCCGTCGTCACCTACCAGGAGATCGCCACCGCCAACAAGATCGCCGACGTCAACCTCATCACCGTCGGCCAGAAGCTCTGGATCCCGCTGCCCTGCAGCTGCGACCCCGTGGACGGCCCCGCCGGCGTCTTCCACCTCGCCCACATCGTCAACGGCGGGGAGACCACCTCCGGCATCGCCGCCACCTTCGGCGTCACCGAGGACACGCTGCTCAAGCTCAACAAGATCGCCGACCCCAAGACCCTGCAGAAGGACCAGGTTCTTGATGTCCCGCTCCCTGGTACGTACAAAATTACTTACTTACTTGTGCTCTCTTCTTTCTTCTTCAATCTTCATGTTATACATACAAGTAGTAGTTCAATTAATAGATGCAGTTTATTAATTGAAGGATAAACATCTAACTATAGTTGTTCTTGCAATCCTGTGACGAGGTTCTGAACTTCTGACGGAGAAGTAGGTCCTGAACTCAGATTTCAATTTATCTTGACTTGATGCTTGCCAGTAGACTAGGAGTACCAAGGAAGAGTGCAAATTAGGATTACAATAGAGTGGATAATAAACTAGTTATAGTCAACTACACGCCGGACCAGCTGGGGGCCTGGGATTGGGGGAAATTCTACTTCAGTTGCTTTGTTTAGTAATTTTCCCTATGGGGCATAGGTGTTACTGACTTGCTGTTATAGTTCTGATGACCGAAAAATAACCGGGAATGCAATTCAAATAAATTATTGCGGGGTGCTACTCTAGTAGATAATCGAAAATGCAATTCAGATATCTTCTCCGGGAAGTGCTTGTGCAGTGTTCTTCTTAACGTCGCACATATGCCTCGAGTGATACATCTAATTCAGTAATTGTTTTAGTTTAAAAGGTGTAACTAGGACTATTCTTGCAATATGAGGTACTGCCACTAAGTCTGTGTAGAAGTTTTTCAGTTGACTGGTGACAGTCTGCCGGAATGTAAGTTAGGATAAACTAATGAGTTAATGATGGACGGCCACATGCGTGACCTGGGACTGGGCAAACTGACAATTAAGTATGCTTGTTTGTTTAGTTTTCCCAATGTTAAGTGTTGCTTCTGATTAAAAATGATAAGCCAGAGTGCACTTCGGATGAATTATTGTTGTAGTACTATATTGCTTGGATTCAGTGATTTTATTTATACAGATATAATAGGTTAAGTACCTTCTAGACCTCTTCAATCAACTTAAGCTATGGTCCCCTTGTGTGGAGCTTTATTCCAAATATTCAGCGATGACTAGGCGAGCTGAACAAGATGAGGTTGATGCGCATGTTTCAGTTGTTCAGAGAGATTGAGACCTCTCATGCATCCACTCTGAACTTGGAAGCTTTTAGAAACGTCGCTATTTGTACATCCTGTGTGCCAGGGCAGAAAGCTGATAAATTACAACCATTTAATTGTCCAGAAAAGAAATGCATCTGTGGTGTGAAATTTGTTGAAGAAAAGAAGCTTTGAAGCTTCAATTGATTGATGCCCTACTTGGACTTGTTTAATTGGTTGTTAGCTGTTGCTGTCGCCGGGCAAACTGTCTGACTTTTCGGCCTCGAACGATGAACATACGACTAATCCACAAAGTTGACTCTGACTGGACTGCTCAGTGCCCACGCATTTTTTAAGATTATTGATGGATTCTTTTGACTAGTATTCATTATGGTTCATAAGAAAAAGCCGCATATACGAAATGGTATTCTGAATCTGGTACTAACTGCTCGTCGAATTTTTGTGTACTCAGTTTGCAGCTCATCAATCAGCAACACCTCGGCTGATCATGATCTGCGCCTCCCGAACGGCACCTACGCGCTCACCGCGCAGGACTGCATCCAGTGCCGCTGCAGTTCAAACACCTTCCAGTACGCAACTTAGCTCCCTTGCTTCCATATCTCATGAGCTGTTTCTCAAGCAGTAACCAGGAGATTAACCATTTTTTTCCCATGTGGCGACCACCAGGCTAAATTGCACCGCACTGCAAAGAAAAAAGGGATGCCCAGCAGTGCCGCCGTGCAGCGAAGGGCTCAATCTTGGGCAGACAAGTGGCGCCGGTTGCGATTCCAAGATGTGCGCTTACAGTGGTTATTCCAACAGCTCTTCACTCAGCATACAGACCACCCTTTTCAAGAACCAGACAGCACCAGCATGCGAGAGTAAGTGTAGCCTCTTAAACTTGCAGACCCTCTCGAGGCCCTGAGCGGCTGAGTTTATCGACCCGAGTTGGCGATGGGACAGGTCTCTGACCTCTTCTTGTTGGTATTGCAGAAGCAGGATCTTCGAGGTCGGTGTTCGCAGGGTCCATGTGGAGGATATCTGCCATCTCCTTCCACATGGTGTTGATCTTGGTATGCTTCCTTTGATACTGGAAGACGCCCACTCTAGCTGCTATATATATCTTGGAAAAAAAAACTCACGATAGTATATCAATTTGTCGATCGATGCGATTGTTGTTGTTGTAACTTGAAATTGTCGAGCTTTTCGTTTTGACTATTCTTCTAGAGAATGAGTGGCACTAGCTGCCTGAATAAAGCAATGATATGCGTAAGGTTTGCATCTGGAAATGAATTGTATACTCATTAGATTGGGCAACTGCAATAAAATGTTACAAGAGTAAACAGCTTCAATGGTATGATACCAATCAAACGGCTTTGTTGATGTACCGCGACCTTTGCTATAAGGCCATCATAACCCACCCCTACTACATGTTTGTCCACTAATCGCATGTTGTCTCGACGGCGACAATAAAAAGACCCTATCATGATCTTATCTTCAAGCTTTACTAGGGGCTGAAGTTGACTGATTCAGCACTGATGGTTCCTGGTCTTGCTGGGCAGTACCGGACCTAGTCTTTTGGAATTGAAACTGTGCCTTTTAAGCAGTTTCTTTTTTGTGCATTATCTCTTAACTTCAATTTGTTATACTACTACTAGTCAGAATTTTGCTCCTCGGTCATCTTCTGCAACAGTAAAAATGTCAAATTTGACGAATTAGCACAAACACTTGATACGGAGAGTTGCCGTGAACTTGTTCAATTCAGCTGAAAGAAAGAAGGGCCTGCTAGCTCTGACATCCATAAACACTTGAAACTAAGAACAATAGTTGCATGATAACATAACAAAGAAGTTCTTGCAAGCCTCAAGCAGGTCACATAAACAGTGCCAGTACCACCAGCAGCAGAATTTTTGCTTCATGGGCTATTTGAAAAACGTCTTGCTTCATGGGCTGTCTCTTCCCTCAGAAGTCCAGAATTCATGCTTAGGGCCTTCCAGGACAATACCAGCTCTAGCTTCAGCTTCACTAGTCACTGACGCCTTCACTCCAACAGCAGTATTTACTAGTGCAAAATAACACAAGAGGAAAGCATCTCTGTCAGTACCGTGCCTTTGCCACATCACCGCCTGACAGGGGGCCATCCCTGTCAGTTTTGGGCGCTAAGCGGGCTAAACGACCAATCAGCATGATTTGCAACAAAATTACATTTACGCGTGGTGCATCGTGCAAGTAAATAGATCAATCAAAAACAGAGATTTCTGCAATTTGAGCCGCGATTATGGTGGTTCTGTGCAATTTACTCCAAACTACTATGGACATAATATATGCAAAACAACAAATACAACTAACAGCTACTGACAGAAAATGATGTCTTCCACATTATTTAAAAGGCATATTTACATAAGTGGTAAGAAAAAGACAACAAAAGCAGCATGGCCAGTTTATGACTAGGCAATTGAAACTGAAATTTGGCATATCACATATTCTTATCTGAAATACATGCTGCGTCTACTTGAATGTTCATTTGGTGTTCTCACAACTAACAATATCAGGTATCAATTGAGCAGACGGGTTTCATCCTGATATAGTAACAACCGACAATGTTCAAATAATTTACCTGCATCGGACACCGCCAAGATCCCAGTGTCTTAGCATGGCTTGTCAAGTTCACTGTCTATTAGGTGTTTGCGAGACTGCACCAACAGGATCATCTAGTTTGACACTGGCTTCTTAGGGGGCGAAAGGAGACTCCTTCAACAGGGTCTTTGCAGATTCACTATTTCTTCGATCAAAATATATAAAATCTAACTCCAGCATTCCACGTAGATCATCTCCCCACTTGCGGTGTACTGGGAAACCAGGTCGAGTGTTGCCCGTGTAATACTTGCCCGAAGATGGATGTGCAATCATACATGAAGTATGGTCGCAAACGATGCAGCGAACTGTTCAGAAAACCAAAACATAAAGCAAATAAATGAGCTGCCTATAAGCATGACAAATACAGAGTACATGTCAAACAAAATCTACAATATTGTAACCCAATCTCAACCTGTCGGTCTGTCCACAGATGTGATACTTAAAGTGTTAAGAACGAACATCATAATTTTTGAAAAAAATTTTGGTGACCAGTTCAAAATTATATTATGTTGCGAATATATTTATACCATATAACCATCATAACTGATAAAATAAGTTTAGTGGATGAGATGAGGGCTTACTGGAATAGGCATCAAAGAAATCCCTCACTGGGCAGCAGAAAGGCAAATTTGTTGATTGTTGCTCAATTCTTTCATCAGATCCGTTCCAGAATTCAGCAAAGAAGAGTTCCCACGAGCAAAATGAACCCGTGGCATCATTTGAGACATCACTGCTCGCCAAAAAGTTGACATGAAAGCAGGTTGTGCAGAAGGAATAGCGGTAGCGGTATGTGGCTGTTGCCACTCCACAAATAATACCAAGCTTGTATGTGTGTCCCTAAAGCAAGCAAGGAGGTGGAATATTAACTATTAAGTAGACTTGTTAGCTTAGTATAATAATTAATCTATAGGTGCGGTGATCAAAAGAAGCAAGGAGGTGGAAAATTAATTAGACATATTTGTAAGAACAATCTACAAAGGCAAAAGCCAACTACTCAAAAGGACTCCATACCTTATCGCGGCCGTAGTCGAGCAGTAAATTTTCCAATCTTGCGCGAACATAAGCCTGCTCAGACTTGAAGGTCGACCTCCTTTCAGACACTCTATACATGTTAGCCTGGCCCAGACGAGGAGCCGTACTTTGCACCGTTGTTGCTGCGTTATCTGTTGTTTCCTTGCTCACCATCTTCTTTAGCCGGTTTAAAGTATCATCAGAGAGAGCATAGCCCGAAGTTCTGTCCGATATTATAAGGGAGCGCAGACAATCAAGTTTACTGGGGTTCAGGGAATTGAGGAAATCCTCGAAGGCGGCGGGTTGCGGGTGTTTGGCAATCAGTGACGCAGAAGCTAAATTGGACAATATTTCCGTTGAGCCCTGTTGCAAGGATGGGAGGTTGAAGCGATGCTCGCAAAGTAGTACCACTGCTTGTTGCTCCGAGATTGAGTACGTGTAGCAGACGAATGCGACAAAACCATCGAGGGAACGCGATTCAACACGGGACATCGACCTAGCGTCAAGAATATCGGCTGCTCCAACCCGATTGCAGATTTTCTCTGGGACCGGGAAGGCAGCATCGTACCAAATAGAGTTGAGTATGATGTTGGACACGGGATCCATAGGGCCGTAGCAGTGTCCGGCTGTGAGGACAGCATTCACGAGGTGCTGCTCGCGTAAGGCATGACTGGGCAGTATGCCAAGCGCGTCAATGTAGAAGCCGTGAATGGTACGAAGAAGGGACATCTTGAGAAGCGGGAGGAAGTCGGGGTTCTCCCGCCATGTGTTGTTCACTCTCGAGCTTCTCTCTATGGCTAAAACAGTTGAGAGATGGACATCATTGTCGCCGCCGGTGTAAGTGTAATTATCATCATCATCATCATGGCTTGGGCAAGTTGAGGTGATTGTGGTCGTGGCCACGAGACCTCTGGATATGGTGGTTGTGGCGAAGACGCCATCTCTGATCTTGATGATTGTGGTGAAGTTCCCACTATTGTCCCGATGAAAGCCTGGAGTAGGCGCAGGGATTGGCGGCGGCGGCCATGAGCAGCGCAGCAAGTCGCAGATTTTGTAGACGCGGTCGGCAATGAGATGTTTTCCTCCGCGCAGGTCGTCCAACACAGGGTCGAGGAGTTCACGAGGGTACCTCCATGTCATGAGCCGCACGAGGTCATCAGTGTCGGAGCGCCCAGCCCTACGCGCGGCCTGCTGCAAGGCGGTCTTGATCCTGGCACTGGCACCATCGGGCTGCAGCGGAACATGGCAGCCCCGGCAGTCGGCCTCGACGAGGAGGATGGCCAGGGGGAGGTCGTGGCCGGCCATGTCGAGGAATTTCTTGGCCTGCGCCTCTGTCATGTGGCGGAAGTAGCACAGCATGAACATGACAAGGCCCGCGCGGGAGTTGCCGGCGCCGTCAGCGAAGGTAGATCCTCTTCTTGCTTTGCTCTAGTGCATCGTCGGGCTTCGCGTCCAGGAAAAAATAGCCCGGTCCCGGTGGTCTCTTGGCGAAGGCGTTGATGGTTGTGAGCACGATGTTGGTGACGGGGTCGGCGAGGCCAACGGCGAGGCCGCAGTAGGAGATGCAGCGGGCGAGGTCCGGGATGTCGGCGATGGGGAGGCGGCGGGCCGCCTCGAGGTAGAACTCGGTGATGTCGTGGTAGTACTCGGGTGCGAGGGGATCCGCGGGGATGGGAGACCTGGGCCGCCACTCGCCGTCCACGGAGGTCCAGACGGAATAGCCCTCGTTGTTCACGGTGTAGGTGGTGGAGACGGGGGAGAGGCCCCGGTTCTTCTGCATGCTCCAGAAGGACCACCCGCCGAAGGAAGGGTTCCCGGCGGCGCCGGCAGGACCCCCCGGCGGTGGCACGGACATGACTTGCGAGGGTTTCGATTTGGGGACTGGCCGAGGCCTGGACAACGCCACGCATGTACCTACGAGGCCAACTTTGGAAGAGTTTGGTTTAGAAGTCTAGCACTTTTTCTACTCCCAGAGATTAATTAAAAAAAACTCTTTAATAGAGTCTTTTTTAGTCCTGTAAAAAAAGTCCCTCCTGTTTAGTTCGTAGAGATGGGATTAAAAAGTCTCGGAACCAAACACCCCCTTTGTTATTATTGAGGATCAGCTAAACCTAAACCCAGGAGGGGAGGTGACGGCTACCTAGCTATGGATGACTCTTGTTGAAGAAAAACATGGCATAATTAATCGTTTTTTTTGCGGGTCCCATAATTAATCGATCGACCAGCATATGCATGGAGTTCTAATTAATCGTCATCAGGATCAGGTACAAGGTTTTCCCACGACCCTGATGCCAGTGCAGAACACATACGCCATGATCCATACATGATGCTGCGGAAATAAAAAATAAAATAAAATTACGATGGAACCAATGATACTACTAATTTTATATTACACCATGGTCATATTTTTTCTGATAAACTTGATCAAGATTAGAAAAGTATCTAGCTAGTTGCTTCTTAGGCCTCCTTTGGTTCATAGGGTAAGAAAATTGTAGGAATAGGAAAATCATAGAAAATGAGTAGGAATAGGAAAGAAGATGCCATTTGATTCACATTATAGGATTATTTTCCATTGAGTCTAGACTAATTTTTATCGGAAATGTTAATGCCCACACGTGTGGCGTTTGCACATCGCCCACACTCCTTCATCACCACTCATTTTGTCACGTATGAATAGATGACATCAGCAGAATTTTTTTTTGGTTTTCGGCTTAAAAATGTTGTATCCCCTAAATAAAAAAGCGAACTAAAAATCCGTTTTCACCATTAAATCCGTCTCGACGAGATCTTCAAAACTAGACCCCATGTTAATATGTTTCGATGATTTTTTTGCCAGAAGTTGCCATGATATTTATACTGCAGTTACCATAGGGCCTAAACTCCAGTACTTTGACCATGAAAATTATTTTTTGTATGAACCATGGCAATTTTACGTGCATGTATCATGGCAATTTTAGTTTATGGTTCATGGCAAGTCTAGTTTCTTAATTCTCCATTTTATAAATGTCAAAATTTACTTTTAAATGTAGAAGAAAATAGCTGAAACATATCATGGCAACTTCAGTGTAAACATCATGGTAATTCATATGCAATAGACATGGCAACTTTTAATACAAATTTTTTTTCATCAAAACATATCAACATGGGATCTAGTTTCGAAGATCTCATCGCGAGGGATTTAATGGTGAAAACGGATTAACAATCGGATTTTTCGTTTAAGAGATAAAACATTTTAAAAACTGAAAATCCAAAAAGATTCCTACATGCATGCATGCGATGACGTGGCAATCTGTTTACATTACAGACGTGTGGTGCGTCTCCCTTCCTGCCACACGTGTGGCAGTTAGCGTGACACATTTTTATTTTCCTATGAAATGTGGAGGATAGGAAGAATTCCTCCATAAAAATAGGATTCCATTCCTATAAACCAAAGGGCTCTAAAAGAATTTTTTTATAGAAATCCTATCCTATGAAATTCCTACAAAATTCCTCTAAACCAAGGGAGGCCTAGGGTAGTGGTGACTTTTGTTAACATGATCTTCAAAGCCCACGCCGAGCCTAAGTGCAAGATGTTCTCCTCGCTCGTGCTGCATGGCACTACTAGGGATAACCCTAGCAGCACCGCTAAAAATAGAGCTATCAATATCGCTGGTACAAGCGCTAACACTAAGGCGCTACAACTAACTGATAGAAGTAGCGCTGGAACAACGCTACTGATATACCTAATTAGCAGTAGCACGTCCTGCAGAATAGCGTTACTGGTAACCGTAAATAGCAGTAGCGTTTCTCATGAACAGCGCTACGGCTAAATTTGCCTGTATTTTTTCCTTACTGCGTATTGGCGCTGTATTTGTATAGGTTTTATATACATAGTACTTTCGATCTGCACCATGTTGCCTCCACTTGAATCTAATCCATATACATTTCACCCACTGATATATATAATAACTCATCATGCTCATATAACAACTTAGCATCATGCATTATCATAATAATATATAACTAATCATTGTTATCATAGTAACAAGTCGTACTCATCATCATCACAGTCATCTAACAACTTCTACTCGTTAATAATAAGAAGTCATACTCATCAGCATACAACTTCTACTCGTTATCATAATAATAAGTCATACTCATCATCATCATCTTAGTCAGCTAACCAACCCTACTAGTGAAAACCTTATACACAGAATCTTAGCAGTAGCGCTGGATAAAATGTAGCGCTACTGCTATTTAGTAGTAGCGCGTGGCAGTAAAAGGCGCTGCCGCTATCCTGTTAGTTGTAGCGCTTGTTAGCAAAACGCGTTTCTGCTAAGTTTGAACTGGGCGCACATGGCTAGCCCCACTTAGCAGCAGCGCTTATCATTATCCAACGCTACTGCTATGCTCCTTAGTACTAGCGCTTATCTTCAACCCGTGCTGCTACTAACCCTAACTTATCGTCCCCGCGCGGCCGACCTTCTCACTCTCCCTCTCATTCACTCTCCCCGCAACCCCTGTCGTCCGCCGCCGCCACCTTTCCCCGACCACCGTCGTCGCCCGCCGTCGTGGATGCTCCTGCTCCTCCTCCACTGAGGTAGTCCCTCCATCCCTCCTCCTCCCCCCTCCTTCTCCCACCGCCTCCTCCTCCCTCCTCCTCCGGCCGCCCCCTCCTCCCTCCTCCTCCGGCCGCCTCCTCCTCCCTCCTCCTCCGGCCAAGCCCTCCGCCGGCAGCCCTCCTCCCACCACCCCTCCCCCTCCTCCTCTTTCCTCCCTCCCCCTCCCTCTTCCTCCCTCCTCCGATCCCACCGCTCTCCCCCCTCCTCCTCTCTCCTCCCTCCTCCCACCCCCTCCTCCTCTCTCCTCCCTCCTCCCACCCCCTCCTCCCTCCATCTCTCCTAAACCCTAAACTCTTTTTACTGTTCTTGTATAATGTATTTACTGTTTTTAGTAAGTGTTTAATAGAATTAGTAAGAAAATTAATAGGACTAGTTGAACTAGTTTATTTTTAGTAAGAACTAGTTTATTTTATTTATAGTAAGTGCTTAGTTGAACTAGTTGGATTAATAGAACTAGTTTATTTTTAGTAAGAAAATTTAGGTATATGAGATTTGATGATCTAATTAAAATTTTAATATAGAACTAGTTTATTTTTAGTAAGAAAATTAATAGAACTAGTTTATTTTTAGGTGTATTTAACAGAATTCTAGGTTGATTCGTTTTGAAGTGGACATGCCATTTTTGAACATGTCACATTTGTTGTTATTTTTTTAGTTAAAGCAATTATTTCCGCATCGACGTCGACGATGCCTATCCCGCATCCTCGTCGTCGACTCGGCGGAGGAGGCCTGCTTGATCAGAGGGGCCATGTCCGGGATTGGGCTCCGCCGGGCTGGTACTGGGAGGTGCTACCTTCTGGGGGGCGCAACTTGGTGAGGGGCCAGCCCGTCGTTGACCCGAACCTTCTTTGGTGGCGGTCTCGTGGGCCAGTGATGGTGCGGAGGCTTTCGTCCCCCGCGGAGGTGGTACGTCACCGTGTCAGCGAGGAGGACGAGCACGTTCGTTGCTACATGGTTGTGTTGAAGGGCAGGTTCGACAATACCTGGCAGGTTCTTCAGGGATCTCACTGGAGCTATGATCCTGTGATGGTTCCTTCTCTTTGAGTGTCCACCGCCCGGGCCGATACCCATCGTTCGCTAGGGTTTTAGCTGTATTAGTGATTTTATATGTATGATACTGTTCGAGATGTATTAGTGATAATATTCGACGATGTACGGACGCAAGTGATGATTTAGTTTTGCTTATTGAATGCATGCTAATTTGAATACTAACTTATTTTATTATTTAGTTTGCTTATTGAATGCTCAAATTGGAGAACTACTCCTATTTTGAATGCTCAAATTGGAGAGCACTATGCAAGGCGTATGCATTTGATTAGTTGATAGCTTTTAGGGTTTTTGTTTTCGCAGAAATCAAGGAGCCCCTCCATCATCCCCGTCGTCGTCCCCGTCACCGACCCCCTCCGACCTCGAGGTGAGACCAGCCAAATCTCCATGTCAATATGAGTCCTATAAGATATTTTGAAATATTTTTGCTCATATTTTCAACCATTGAAATGCAATGACCATCAAGTTTGAATGCTCATATGATGTAGATATAAACATGTATATCTTGCGTTGCTCAAATAGGATATGTGCTTCCCCAAGTGGCCGGCCATGTTTGCAGGTAACACCTCCGAGTGGCCTATGTTTTGTCGGAGTGTTGATTAATTTCCGTTCCAGCAAATTTTAGGTGCTCAATATGTCCTTTTTTAGCAAAGGTCATGCCGGATTTTTTCATGAATTTTGGCATGACTTATGCTAGATTTATGTAGGAAATATCGAGTGGCCTGGATTTTCTAGAAAGATAATTAAACGATATTTCGGGTTAACTTTAAGTCTGTCGAGGATCCATACATGACAGTCAACAAATGAGTGAGGGAGAAAGTCCGCACCATATATGAGAGAAGAAGAATCCCGACTGTTGTCGTGGGGGTCGTTTTTCCTTCTTCTCCTTGTGCTAGACCTTTGTTATGCACTAGGGAAAGGAGGAATAACGACCATCACTGACGGTCGAAATATCCTGACTGTTGTTGTGGGGGTCGCTTCTCCTTCGTTCCCGTGTGCTAGACATTTTGGTGTAATGCACTTGGGAATGAAAGGAGGAGCGACCATCACCAACGATCGAATGTGTACACCACGTGAGCTGAGAGTTTTCAAGAAAAGACTCGACAGACCGATAGTAAACCCGTGATGAATAATAATGATCTAATTTAGTTTTTGTAGTACATATATTTAATTCTATAAGTTTAATCTTTGAATTATGAACATAGGAAATGTCGTCGATGTCGTCGTCGGACGACGAAAGTCTCCTGGAGGAGTGCGACTGGTGCGGCGACGATCGGGGTCTGTGCGACATGCCTCACCTGGTAGAAGGTCGGCGCTTCAGCATTAAGCTCCAGGAGACCTTCGATGTTGAAACGGTACGCAATGACGACAAGTATTTTTTTTCGTAATTAAACATGACTTCTGCTCCTTCAACATGTAATTTTCGTCTTTTACAATTCGACTAGCTTATCCCATGCCATGCAAGACGCTATGTCTTGGAGAGGATGGATTTTGAAGACCATGGAAGTATGGAAACAAAGATAATTCACCTAAGGGCCCATCATGGTATGGATTTTGATGTAAAGCTATACAATTCTGAGAGTGTGACCCATTTTGATTGCCTGAATTAGGAAGCACTTTGCAAGACGTATGATTTTCATGAGCGTATGCTTGTCACCATGGATCTTGGTGATCCTGACATCGCCCAAGACAATATGGACATTTGGGTCCTTGTTGATACGCTTCCAATTCTACCGCTAAGCGAGTTTCTCAAACATAGTTATTAAGTAATTTATATTGTTTATTTCAAAATAGTTGGCAGCTTATTTTCATTGATAGCTTATTTAAATTTTTTAAAGAATGTGCAGAAAATGGTAGACAGAACCTACTACACCGATGGCTCAGAATTAACTTATCAGGAGAAAAATCATCTGATCTCATTTATTACTGATCTTGAGAATTACAATATCTATTATCAAACTCCTGCACATTATGGTCAATACGTGCCAGTAGTGCACGTGTTGAACTACGGTAACATCCATGGAGATGTCATGGTAAGATTTTTTACTGTTACGACATCCGTGCATATTTTGCATAAATTCTTCTAAAACGCAACTACATTGCTAACTACGAAGTTATGGGAGGGTATAACGGAGTGTGGTAAAATCCAGTTGCTAACGCTCCCGGCTGTGGGTTCTTCATAATTAGCAGGGCCTCTATTCTAGTACAGAGATCACCAATCCTATTTTTGAAGTCATTTTTGCATTGAAAATTATTTTCTTTCGCAAGAGCACTCAAACATAGATTGAAGATCTTCAGTTCTTCGGTCGGCAGCCCATCCGCATTAGAGAGTTTTGCAGGTCCTTGAGAGAACGTTATCCCGTCAACTAGGACATGTATTGATGCTAGAGGCAGACTCCTGGCACTTATCACTCCTTAGATGAAGCAAGACGGGAATGCAAAATCTAGCAAAGGTAAGAAGGGTCAAGGAAGAATAGCAGTGACTTATAAAAGGAAAGCACCGAATAAAAGGCCAAGAAAGGTCCGATGTATCGGTCAGCTATACCTAATCCTTCACTCAAAAACGCATCACACCCTTTGTAGGTTCAAGCGGTTTAACGTAATAAGCGATATTCTCAAAAGATTCAGTCATGCCAGAAACCTCAATGTGCATGGCACTAAAAAAGGGTACAAAGAACCTGATATGCAAGTAATGGCTGAATAGCCGGGGAAACACTAAATAAAGACAAGTGTCATCCGGACTTACTTGATTGATTGAATCAAGAGCAGCAGATCCGATAAAAAGTCTCATTAAGTGTTCTGTTGAGTGAGTGCCTATTGAGAAGCTTAGGTCATACATTTCCAGCCAATTAGAATAAAACCATGAAGGTGGGGTTCGAATGCCATACAACTATTTATTCTGTACTATCTTTTTCAACAGAAAATCCCAAACAATTGTGTGCCTCATCTGATGTTTTCGAAAGGTCGCCTTGATGTTACGAGCTTACGGCCAGGTCATCCTACGCATCACTGCTATTCATACCGGATTTCTAAAACCGATGGAGACATGATAATCAAAGATTGGAAAAAATGTATGGTCAATCATAGGGAGCTACTTGGAAGCAACATTATGCAAAGTGCAAGAATTGGAGATAGGATAATCTCCATTCTCCATAATGGAGAGTCAGGGCCTATCTTGTTTTATGCTATTTTACCTAAGAGAGTGTAGTAGGTCCTATATGAGAGGAGTAGGTCCTAGGTACAATGTGTTATTATGTGCTACAATGTGTTAGAGTTGATGATGATGAGGAGGAGTTGTGATTATGACTAGTGACTAACTTGCTATATGATGTCTCATTGACGAAAATGATGATCATGAGAAGTTGTTATATGCCAATGATGTATTATGATGATAAGTTGTTAATGATATGATATGATATGATGATGATATCATTGGGTGAAGAACTGCGGATTAGTTTCGAGTGGATGTATCCTAAGTGATCAAGTCATGGATTATCACGATAATTCATGACTTGGTCACTTAGGATCCATCCACTTGAAACTAATCCATGGTTCTTTCACCCAGTGATTTAATAACTCATTATGATGTTAAAACAATCTCTAAATTGCTACTGTATGAAAACTTGTATAATGGTGTATGAATACGACATAAAACAAAAAAGAAATAGAATATGAATAATAGTAGTCGTGCGGGCATAGAAACACGCTACTAGTAATTAGCAGTAGCGCTTCCTGCAACAAGCGCTACTACTAAGTAGCTGTAGCAGTAGAGCGGGTAAACCAACGCTACTGCTAACCTTTAGTTGTAGCCGTATCAGTAGCGCGGTACCTCGCGCTACTGCTAGGCCAAAAACCAGCGGAACTGCTAGGCTTTTCCCTAGTAGTGCAACCCTACGTAATTGTTCTTAGCACATGATCATGAGTATTAGCTAGGACCTACTACCCTCTCGAAGGTAAAATAGCATAAAACAAGATAGCCCCTGACGCTCCATTATGGAGAATGGAGATTATCCTGTCTCCAATTCTCGCGCTTCGCATAATGTTGCTTCCAAGTAGCTCCCTATGATTGTCCATACATTTTTTCATTCTTTGATTGTCATGTCTTCATCGATTTTAGAAATCCGGTATGAACAGCCTAGGATGACTTGGCCGTAAGCTAATAACATCAATGCGACCTTTCGGAAACATCAGATCAGGCACACAATCCTTCGGGATTTTCTGTTGAAAAACATAATAATAACACCGTAGTTAGCAATGTAGTTTAGCTTTAGAAGAATATATGCAAAAGATGCACGGATGTCGTAATAGTAAAAAATCTTACTATGCCATCTCCATGGATGTTACCATAGTTCAACACGTGAACTAGTGGGACGTATTGACCATAATGTGCAGGAGTTTCATAATTGATATTGTAATTCTCAACATCAATAACAAATGAGATAAGATGATCTTTCTCTTCATAAGTTAATTCAGCGCCGTCAGTGTAGGTTCTATCTACCATCTTCCGTACATTTTTTAAAGAATGAAAATAAGCTGTCAATGAAAATAAGCCGTCAACTATTTTGAAATAATCAATATAAATTACTTAATAAATATGTTTCAGAAACTCACATAGAGGTAGAACTGAAAGCGTATCAACAAGGACCCAAATGTCGATATTAGCTTCATCGATATTATCTTCACCGACATTATCTTCGTCGACATTATCTTCGTCGATGTCATCTTCAGGATCACCAAGATCGAAGGTGACATACATACCCTCCTAAAAATCACACGCCTTGCACAGTGCTTCCCAATTCGAGTAACCTAAATGGGATACACTCTCCGAATTGTATAGCTTTACAACAAAATCATAACCATGATGGGTCCTGAGTTGAACTATCTTTGTCTCCATGTTTTCATGATCTTCAAAATTCAGATGCTCCAAGACATAGCGTCCTTCATGGCATGGGATAAGCTAGTCGAATTGTAAAAGACAATATAAATTACACATTGAAGAAGCAGAAGACTTATCATCGTTGCATACCGTTTCAACATCGAAGGTCTCGTCGAGCTTAATACTGATGCGCCGACCGTCTACCAGGTGAGGCGTGTCGCACAGACCCCGTTCGTCGCCGCAGTAGTCACACTCCGGGATCCTATCGTCGTCGTTAGACATTTCCTATGTTCATAATTCGAAGATTAAACTTCTACAATTCAATATATGTACTACAAAAACTAAATTAGATCATTATTATTCATCACGGGTTGACTATCGGTATGCCGAGTATTTTATTGAAAACTCTCATCTCACGTGGTGTATATATTCGACCGTCGGTGATGGTAGCTACTCCTATCATTCCAAAGTGCATTACACCAAAATTTCTAGCACATTGGAATGAAGAAGAAGCTACCCACACGACAGCAGCCGGGATTCCTACTCCTCTCATATATGGTGGATACTCTCCCTCACTGATTCCTCTTGACATTTTGTGACTGTCGGTGATGGTCGTTCTTCTCTTCCTTCTCGTGCATTACCAAAAGGTCTATCACGAGAAAGAAGAGGAAGAACGACCCCCACGACAACAGTCGGCATTCTTCTTCTCTCATATATATGGTGGAGTCTCGACAGACTTAAAGTTAACCCGAAATGTCGTTTAATTATCTTTCTACAAAATCCGGGCCACTTGATATTTCCTACATACTCTATCACAAGTCATGCCAAAATTCACGAAAAAATCCAGCATGACCTTTGCTAAAGAGGACATATATCGAGCACCTAAAATTTGCCGGAATGGAAATTACATCAACACTCCGGCAAAACATAGGCCACTCTGAGGTGTTCCCTGCAAACATAGGCCACTTGGGCAAGCACTAGTACTACACAACACTACATATCGCATGTCTATCAAAACATCTACATCATCATCGACATGGGGATTTGGCTGGTCTCACCTCGAGGTCGGAGGGGGTTGGTGACGGGGACGATGACGGGGATGATGCAGGGGCTCCTTGATTTCTGCAAAAACAAAATATAAATAAAAACATTATTATCCTCATCTTAGGACTTAGTGAAACCCTATGTCTAAAACATCCTAGTTCTAGCCCTAAAATTTACTAAAAATACCTTGTACTAACCCTAAAAATTGAAAAGACCTATACATTTACTAAAAATACCCTAGTTCTGGCCCTAACATTTGTCCATCCATCCATCTATATATATATCCTCATTTTAGGGTTTAGTGAAACCCTAAACCCTAGAAAAATGTCCTGTTTTTTTACCTACTGTCTACTTCTTGAATCATAGAAAAATGCCCTAATTTCACATAACTTAGAGTTTGATTGCTGAAATATATTTGAAAATATACTATGAACCCTAGAAAAAGCCCTAATTTCAGAATATAACAAGCAGATGACATTTTTTACCAACTAAATGTAGTAAAATACAAACTATTCTATTCTATTCAAATAACCTAAATTAATACTAAATTTTTAAAGGTATTTGTTTGTTTTGCCCCTACATTACTAAAAAAATTCTATTCTATTCAAATAATCTACATTATTGAAACTTTTCTATGCTATTCAAATAATCTACAATACTAAATATCTTATAACCCCTATATTTACTAAAAAATTACATTCTACATTCTATTTTATTTGAAAAACATTAAAAAACCTACATTCTACAAGAACAGAGGGAGCACTAGTAGAAAACCGGCCTTTTGTCCCGGTTCGTAAGGGCCTTTAGTCCCGGTTCCCGAATCGGGACTAAAGGGTCGTTACTAATACCCTCACCCTTTAGTCCCGGTTCAAACCAGAACCGGGACAGATGGGCCTCCACGTGGCCTGTGCGCCGAGCCCAGGCAGGAGGGCCTTTGGTCCCGGTTGGTGGCACCAACCGGGACCAATAGACCTCCACGCGTCAGAATTTCTGTGGCTGGGCTTTTTGGTTTTTTTTGAAAGGGGGGGGGGGGTTGGGGGTTTTGGGGGGTTAATTTAGTTATTTCATATATTGTGTTAGATAGCTAATTAATAGAGAGAAGTGTCCTTTCTTATGTCCATGCTTGGTCGACGCTACATACTATACATACGTATAGAGAGGACTAGGCACGCTAACTAGCTAGTAAGCAAACGAAGGAAACAGAAGATCGTCATGAACATATATGCATACAGAGAGAAGTGATATCGACCACCTCTCCTTCTCCGAGAGATTGGTCGAACAACAAGTTCTCGTATATCTATCGTCCGACACTACCGGCTACATATATACAATAATTATCTTTTACAAATATAATCTCCTAAATTATGGACGCATGGTCCACATAGTATTCTCCGTCTTCAGCGATCACGTGGTCAAGAAAGAATGCCGCCAATTCCTCTTGAATTGCTCGCATGCGATCTGGTGCTAGGAGTTCATTCCGCATCCGAAACATCTAATTTGAAGAAGGGGGTCAATACATACATATATATATATATATATATATATATATATATATATATATATATATAAATGAATGAAACGCAACACAAATGATGGTAATAAAATAAAATTGTGAATATTGTTATTTACGCACTTCATATTGTTCGTCAGTGTACCCGCACCGCTCACAGGTCGTGTGGCGGATGGACTCGCAGACGTAGTATCCATAGAAATCATTCCCTTGTTCCCGCCACAACCACTTTACAAGAAATAGAGGTCAATCAAACAGATAAGCAAGAATGCCAAATGGTATTGATGAAACTAGCGCTTGAATCAATAGCTAGGAGACGCGCGGAACATGGTATTATAGTACTTACTTTCGGGTATCTAAATTCCAGCTCCTTCGGCAGTCCCGGGGATTTTGTGCGTAATTTTCTCCAAACCCTGCCAGACAAAAGAAAACAATTACTTGATATCAGGAAATGAACAAATTTGCTGATATGGTGGATAATGATCGATTTAACTTACTTCTCGAGGATTGCATGCATGTCCGCATACTCCTGGGATCTTTTCGTCTCGAGTCCAAGACAGTTACTACTTCCTGCTCAAGCCTAATCTCCAGGAGAATATAGTGGAAACTGCGCACGCATGCATAACTCATCAATTACATTACTATAACCTGGACTAATATATAAGGGAAACCGAATATGCACAAGACAACACTCACTTGAAGTTGTAAAGAAAGAGTATTATATCTTTGTGTTCATTTATTTTGAATAATCGTAGCAAGTTGGCCTCGGTTTCTGCGGCATGATCTTTAACCTGAACTGCATCTATGAGATTTGTGTTAATGAACCCAATATCACCGACATTGATGGTTGGTCGGAAGAAATCGACGATGGCCCAGGTACACATTCTTTCTGCATTTGTCCAGGTATATACTTTCATTGTCATCTAAACAGTGTGTGCATGCGTGGTATCCTTTGTTTGTCTGTCCTGAAAGGTTACTAAGAGCAGGCCAATCATTGATGGTCACGAACAGCAACGCCTTTAGGTTTAATTCCTCCTGTCCGTGCTCATCCCACGTACGTACACCGTTTCCATTCCACAGCTGTAAAAGTTCTTCAACTAATGGCCTTAGGTACACATCAATGTCGTTGCCGGGTTGCTTAGGGCCTTGGATGAGAAGTGGCATCATAATGAACTTCTGCTTCATGCACATCCAAGGAGGAAGGTAATACATACATAGAGTGACCGGCCAGGTGCTGTGATTGCTGCTCTGCTCCCCGAAAGGATTAATGCCATCCGCGCTTAAAGCAAACCATACATTCCTTGGGTCCTTTGCAAACTCATCCCAATACTTCCTCACGATTTTTCTCCACTGCGACCCATCAGCGGGTGCTCTCAACTTCCCGTGTTTCTTACGGTCCTCACTGTGCCATCGCATCGACTTGGCATGCTTTCCGTTTCTAAACAGGCATTTCAACCGTGGTATTATAGGAGCATACCACATCACCTTCGTAGGAACCCTCTTCCTGTGGGGCTCGCCGTGAACATCACCAGGGTCATCTCGTCTGATCTTATACCGTAATGCACCCCATACGGGGCATGCGTTCAGATCCTCGTATGCACCGCGGTATAGGATGCAGTCATTAGGGCATGCATGTATCTTCTCCACCTCCAATCCTAGAGGGCATACGACCTTCTTTGCTGCGTATGTACTGTCGAGCAATTCGTTATCCTTTGGAAGCTTCTTCTTCAATATTTTCAGTAGCTTGTCAAATCCTTTGTCAGGCACAACATTCTCTGCCTTCCACTGCAGCAATTCCAGTACGGTACCGAGCTTTGTGTTGCCATCTTCACAATTGGGATACAACCCTTTTTTGTGATCCTCTAACATGCGGTCGAACTTCAGCTTCTCCTTTTGACTTTCGCATTGCGTCCTTGCATCGACAATGACCCGACGGAGATCATCATCATCGGACACATCGTCTGGTTCCTCTTGATCTTCAACACCTTCACCCGTTGCAGCATCATTGGGCACATCGTCTGGTTCCTCTTGATCTTCACCAGCTCCCCCCGTTGTAGCATCACGGTATTCAGGGGGCACGTAGTTGTCATCGTACTGTTCTTCTTCGTCGTCTTCCATCATAACCCCTATTTCTCCGTGCCTCGTCCAAACATTATAGTGTGGCATGAAACCCTTGTAAAGCAGGTGGGCGTGAAGGACTTTCCGGTCAGAGTAAGACTTCGTATTCCCACAATCAGGGCATGGACAACACATAAAACCATTCTGCTTGTTTGCCTCAGCCGCATCGAGAAACTCATGCACGCCCTTAATGTACTCGGAGGTGTGTCTGTCACCGTACATCCATTGCCGGTTCATCTGCGTGCATTATATATAATTAAGTGTCCAAATTAATAGAAGTTCATCATCACATTAAAAGCAAAGTACATACATATTTCTCATCTAACAACATATAGCTCTCCAGAGCATCTAATTAATTAAACCATACATTGAAACTATGTAAAACATTTTAATGCAAAAACAAAGGCGTTCATAATCGCAACCAAGGTAACAATTGATCCAACGGCATAATGATACCAAGCCTCGGTATGAATGGCATATTTTCTAATCTTTCTAATCTTCAAGCGCATTGCATCCATCTTGATCTTGTGATCATCGACGACATCCGCAACACGCAACTCCAATATCATCTTCTCCTCCTCAATTTTTTTAATTTTTTCCTTCAAGAAATTGTTTTCTTCTTCAACTAAATTTAACCTCTCGACAATAGGGTCGGATGGAATTTCCGGTTCACATACATTCTAGACAAATAAAATCTATGTCACATTGGTCCGCATAATTTTCATAAACAATAAATGAACCAATAGTTATAAAGATTAATGTATATACCACATCCGAATCATACACAGGACGAGGGCCGACGGGGGCGGATACCAAAACCATCGCACTATATAAGATGCAATAATAAAAGTAAGAAAATGATACAAGTATCTATCTAAACATACAAGTAACAATATTTTTCCTTTCAGAAAGAAGATAAGAACAAGAGGCTCACCACGGTGGTGTCGGTGATGAGATCGGCGCGGGTGATCGACGGCGGTGAAGACGGGGGTGGGGCGTGACGGAACGCTAAATCTAGACAAATCTCGAGGAAAATGGAGTTTTGAGGTCGAGCTTCGAGAGGAGAAAGCTTAGCTAGTGTGGCTCGGGCATTTCATCGAACACCTCATGTGCATAGGAGGTGAGCTAGAGCACCACAAACCCCTCCCCTCGCCGGCCCAGAAAAACAGAGCACTGGAGTGCTCTGCTCGCGGGCGAGGGTATATATAGGCAGCACTATTGGTCCCGGTTCGTGGCACAAACCGGGACTAAATGGTAGCCTTTGGTTCCGGTTCAGGCCACCAACCGGGACCAATGGTGGTGGGCCAGGAGCCAGGCCCATTGGTCCCGGTTCGTCCCACCAACCGGGACCAAAAGGTCCAGACGAACCGGGACCAATGGCCCACGTGGCCCGGCCAGCCCCCTGGGCTCATGAACCGGGACCAATGCCCCCATTGGTCCCGGTTCTGGTCTGAACCGGGACTAATGGGCTGCCCCGTCCTGAACCGTTGCCCCCTTTTCTACTAGTGGAGGAGGGATGGAGGGAGGTAGGAGGGAGAGAGAGAGAGAGAGAGAGAGAGAGAGAGGGAGGGAGGGAGGGAGGATGGTTCCCAAAGGAGGAGGGAGGGAGGGAGAGAGGAGAGAGAGGAGGAGGGCGGCCGGCCGAGGAGGGAGGAGAAAGGAGAGAGCAGGAGGAGGGGGAGGGAGGCGGCTTATCAACGAGGAAGGAGGCGGCGACGGCGGCGGAAATGCAGCGGAGGAGAGGGCGGGCACGGGCCGGCGGAGGTCGGTCGGAGCAGTGCGGGGGCAGGCCGCCGACGAGGGTGGGAGAGAGAGTGGAGATGTAGAGTGAGGAGGGGAGAGGTCAGATGTGACGATGATAACCTGGGCTTAGTAGTAGCGCGGTTTTAGGACCAACGCTACTACTAAAGTCAATAGCTGCAGCACAGGTCCAAAACATGCGCTACTGCTAAGTGGGGATGGGCACCTGGGCTCTGGCTGGCCATAACAGCAGCGCGGTTTGCCAGAACGCGCTACTGCTAACCGCGTACTAGTAGCGCTCGAAAGTATAAAGCACTACTACTAATTAACAGTAGTGTCCCTCTTTAACCCGCGCTACTGATAAGACTCTGTGTATAATGTTTTCCCTAATAGTGTGGGTGCATTTTCATCACCAACATGCTTGTGGTTCGTGGTTGGCCACATGACCCAACATGCCAACTCCGTCTCAGTGCTCCCAAAACAACATTACACCTATGCAAGGACTGCCCTTTCTCCATCGTGGTAGCCTAACTATGTCCAAGATTGATGGGGGGAGCATTTCTTGGGAGGTGGTCAAGGGCGTCTCACCCAAGTGTTTCAGCCTAGTGGAGGGATGCTTGCCTAGGCTTCTATTCATGTGCAGCAGCAACGGAGCGGCATCTTCTCTACATGTTGTCGAACATCTGGAAGGAGTGGAACCATCACATCTTCAACGAAACTCGTATGACCTACATCAAGGCGGCCATGCTAGCCATGGAGGGTATCAAAACGACGGAGATGGCCTACGAGACTTCCCTAGGGAGTGAGGGTATTTGATAGATAGTCTATGTAGATAGTTGATCTATGTGTTCTGCACCTGGATTTCTAACTATTTTCCTTCAAAAGTGAGCCATTCTCCTATAAATATCTCTCTTTCGTCTAAATAAATGTAAAGGAAGTGCTCCTATCGGTTCCTCGAAAAAGACTCAGGCATTTGATTATATTGATAATGTCTTCTTATCTGTTACACTATCATAGTTGCCGATCCTGAAAGAAGAATATGTTCGCATTACATCGATGAACCCGAACCTCGACAGGATAGGTTTTAGAAGCATATAAAATAAGAGTTTCTAACAACCAAAACTCGCAAATGAGATACATAGCCAAGCTCAAAAGCTCGTCTCTAGCTAAGAAATTGCTTTATTTCAGATAGTATGTGCCCTAGTATGACGACTGTGTAGCACTTCTACTGTCAAAAGAAAAAAAAAGCTCATTCGTACATAATCAACTCAAAACATTTCTATAGACCTACATACCACCCGTGACTTGAATTGCAGAAAGTGCCAAAGTATTCACGACTATGAACACAACCACATTTAGTGCATAAAAGATAACAAAGGGAAACTGCCGACTTATGCGTCTCTTGGCACGCCGCCGCCTTTCAAAGCAACTGCCAACTAGAAGCCGCATAACACCTAGAAGCGATCTAGGTGTTGCAAGGTTTGCAAGTAGTGTCATCAAGATGTACAACCCATTGTAGATTACCTGAGTTAATGCTACCTTCATTGAGTTTTTCTCTCTCATCACCGCGACCATGGCTGTGAAGAAGGCTAACATCATGCTATTAAGTGACAACCAAAGGAAGTGCATTGCAACCATAAAGCCTAGCCATGAGCGATGAGACCGCGAAGCTCTTCCGTAGATCAGTAGTATCGTTGCAATCACTGAAGTTGTCATGGCAATGGTGTCTAGTACCATGAAAGTATCGTACCGACGGTGCCCACTCAGATTTGCCTTTCCACTTGATCCGTATGATCCAGGCACATTGAACGCGGCCGAGAAAGCGACAGTGGCCACAAGGGTAGAAACAACCGCAAGATTTTTAGATGTAGTCTCTCGCCATTTCATTATGTCTTGACCATTCCACTTCACTATATGGTCTTGCCTCTGTGGCCTGAACCGTGCTCCCATCACATACAGTTCTACCACTAGACTTGCCTGCATATATTAATTAGTAAAAACGTCATCAATATCTACACACCGTATGTATTTGCATTTTCTTTTTCACGGTTCAAATAACTTATAGACAAAATGTTAACTATAAATCCTATTATTGTTGCTTACCATTGAGTAGAAACCTGTTGAATTCTCGATGAGATCAGAAGGGGTACAACCGGCATCGTTCATAATGTGGGCACGCACTTTTCCACTTGACAGCAGCTTGTAGATAACTTTGTGCTCCCCTGCAACCACGGCCAAATGGAGCGGTGTATTCCCTTCGTTGTCTTGTGTGTTCAAAAGATGTTCCAGCATAATGTCCTTTATAACATAGGACACGATTGAAGAGTGCCCTTTCATAGCTGCTGCATGCAGGAAGGTCCTGCCATGGTTATCACGAACGTCTGCGCAAGCAGGGTGAAATCGTAGCAACAAGCGGACGGCAGATACATGTCCCATGAGTGCAGCGGCGCTTAAAGCCGAGAGGCCTTCACTGTCCTGTAGGTATGTAGTGTTGGGTGGTGAATGAGTTATGATCTTTTCGATGACCGAACAATCACCATCAGATGAAGCAAAATGCAGTGGGCTGCTCTTGTTTATGTCTAGGTCGCTACCAAGCGCGGGCCTCCATTGCAAAAGCAAATCAACCATCTCTGGAAGATGATCAATGGAACATTTAGTTATGTGTGTATGCTTGAAGAATTAAACTATTGTAGCAATAAAGATATATCAAACAGATCTTTTTCTATAGCCCACTTTTGACCAAAGAACGTCAAGAAACAAATCCATCAGGGATGTTAACCCTCTTTTAGAAAAAGAAAAGAAATAAATCCAGAGAAATAGATATGAGAGTGGTGTGTTTTAATTATATTTGCCTTTGAAAGAAAATTAGTAAGATACTAAAAAACTTTAGCACATTTCACAGACACTCTAGCATGATAGCTTCTCATTACAAATCCGTATGTGGTTTACAATTGTTAGAAAAAGTCAGCGATGCCACTTAAATTGTTAGGGCTGCGGCACAAGTGCAAGGTGTAGGGCCGACTTACATTGTAAGGCTCGACTCTGCACAATACGTATATGTTGAATTATTATGATCTTTCTATACGTGTTTTCATGTGAAAATGACCATCTTCATTGTGATACCTGTATTCATTTCCACGTAAAAAATGCCAAGTATTTTGTTCAAATTTGTGCTCTTTGTGTATCCATCAGTGCTTATATATTCATATCAGATTGACCAGTTCATCTTATTACCTGATTTGAATAAATTACTATAGGCTATGCTAACGATCCTTCTATGTGCTATACAAATGGCGCAGTTTCCCTGGCATGACTTGCCTACGAGATTATGACCACTCTTATTTTAATAATAACATAATCTTAGATACTTATCTCTACGAAACTTCTAATTACGTTTGAACTTTCTATAGCACGTGTAGGTGTGGACGTGTCCACATCTCCACATGAGTCACAGAAAAATGGTCAACTTCCCACAGTTGTTGCTTCTACTAATTGCTCATTCATCAACATGTGTACATATCCCCACATCACTTCGATTCCTTCAGCTTTGACCACAGATCATTGCTGGTTTGGAATCAATTCTTGGGTGCAACTAAAGAGAATAAAAGTGCCCATTGTCGCCGTGAGGTAACAACAAATATGTCTATCGGCTTCCACACAATATTTTTGAAACAATTTTTTGAGATAGCTCACCGCTTTTTGAAATATTATTTTGATGTACTTTGTAAAAGGACCCTTTTTCTCCCGCAAAAAGAGAAGAGTAAAAGGACCTTTTTTTGTTAAATCGAAGTCCTCTAAGATTTGCTACGTCTAAGTTGATGGTCTGAGCCGTATGATGTATCCGTGAAAGACTTAGAATAGAGTACTCTCGAAAAAGAAAGACTTAGAATAGACATATATAAGAAGAAAAATCCAGATCAACTTATGTCTAGACAGACTATAGAAAAACGGCAACACATATATATATATATATCATTTAGTTATAAATAAATAAATCTGTTTAAGAGTAAAACTGAGGAAAACCTGGTTGTCGACCACATCTGCACTTAATTTTGTCTATTCTAAGTCATCACAACACACGATGAAGGTGAAACAATGATGAAGAAGGATAAGAAAACCTGAACTTTCGAGAACAGCTGCGTGCAAAGCATTCTGCTGATTGGGTCCGGCTGCCGACGCGTCACCGTGCGAGACAATCGCTCTGACGGCATCCACCGAGCCGCTCGTCACCGCCAGGTATAGAGACGACACGCCGGCGCGGTTCAGCTCCGACGCCAGCTCCGGTGCCAGCTTCACAAGCTTCTCCACCGCCGCCCCATGGCCGTGCCTCGCGGCCAGGTGCATGGCAGTGTCTTCGGCCACGTTCTTCCCGCGGATAATAACCCCGCCTTCCTCCACGCAGTTAGCTCGGGCCAACCGGACGATGTCCTCGACGGCGTTGGCGCCGCCTGCCCTAGCCGCGCTGTGCAGCGGCGTGTCCAGCGCCTTGTTGACGGAGGAGAGGAGGGAGCTGTCCCGGTAGCAGAGCTCGGCGATGAGGCCACCGTGGCCCTGCCCCGCGGCGATGTGGAGAAGGGTGTTTCGCTCCGCGGTCACCTCCTGCGCCGTGCAGGGTCCACGGTGATTAACTGCCGTCGATGGCCGGCCGTTCCTTGCCGCCGCCGGCGCGTCAACGCTTCTTCCCATCAGGAGCCCGGTGACCTCCTCCGTGTGCCCCTCGAAAGCTGCGTTGTAAAGCCTAGGGCACATGAACATGCTTCCATCTTTGCAGCTAGCAGGACGCCCAAGATCCATATGAGTGTTTCTGCCTGTTCAAGTGGGCAATTCTGACAGGGGTTTATAATGGGGGAGAGGATGGGACCTCTCCTGACTAGAATACGTTTGTTTCCTCTCGCTGGATCGGCCGGAGGAATTTCTCTCGTTGGATCATTTGTAGTATACCATATCCATTGTTGACAAGTGGCAATATCATCACACAAACTTCGCCAACTGTTCGACACCAGTTATCAACCCATTCGATGGTACATATATAAGTTGATATACTTTGCAAGACGTTAATTGGTCAACACGTAATATGTATCTACCACGCGCAACTTTTTTAGAGATAAGCTCGAGCCGAGTCTGACTTTGAATTAACAAAGCCGTCAACTCACTAGGATGCACTACTGAAAAAATCATCTATGACGAGTGGCAAAGGAACAAAGCACGGGCTGTCGGCAAAGATTTATATGCCGAGAGCAACACTCAACGAAGAATGGAGCACGACAAAGACCGGGCATTACCGAGAATCCGGCAAAAAGAAGAAACTCGACAAAGGGAGCATATGGCGAGAGCCATACAGTAAGCTCACGGTAAAAACATGCCACACAACAAGTTCGTCAGAGGTTAACGGCTCGGGGACAGTGGGTAGCCTTTGCCGAGAGGCCTCACTTTGGCTCTCAGCAAATAACCATTTCATGATTAATTCAAGCAAGGTGATCTTATTTTTCTTGTGCCATACATTAAAAGTAGCCTGCTCTTATTTGTTTCTCATGTTCATTGGCCTCCTCAAAGCAAATGTACCTCGGCGGGCAATAAGAGCATCTCCACTCGTTCGCGCCCCCCCCCCCCCCGGCGCACCCGACCATTGTGGTTTGACCCTTCGGCCGGCGCTTTTTTGGCCCTGGGGGCGATCCAGTTCCCAGCCATGCCCCCAGGTTTCGGCCTCAAGACACGTATGAATTCAAACTCGACGTTTACCGCTACCCCAAAAAAGCCACAAGTTCGGCGATCAATGGCTGCCACAAAAGTTCGGCGATCACCATGCCACAGTTCGGCGATCAATCATACTCGAAAGTTTGGCGTTCAAAAGGAAAGGACGCGTACGCAATGCATCAAACGGCGGCGTGATCCTCCGGGGTCGGACTGGAGGGAGTCGGCGTACTCGGGCTGGTCGGCGACGGCGCAGCTTCTGTGCCGGGCGTCGTGGAGACATCATCAATCGGGCTTGGTGGCGGCGTTGGGGTCGGCGTGGGAGTTGGCGCGGTCATCGACGTCATCTGGTTCAAGATGAGCCGCGCTCCACCAGGTACCATGCCTTGACCTGCACGTCCATCGTCGACATGTCCGCCCCCTTCAGGAATGCCAGGTCGGTGTTCCTCTTCTTCGCGGCGACGTTCGTCCAGAGTAGGTCGAGCTTGACGGCGCTGGTCGTCATCAACGCCGACCACCACGCCTCAGACTTCTCTTCCCTCTGGGTGGCGTGGTTCTTGCCGTTGGCGATGCACTGCTCGATGGACGCGTGCAGCCGCTCGGTAGCCGGTGCGGCGTCCTTTGCCGTTTTGGCTTGTTTGTTGCCGTCAGGGCGCCCATCCGCCGCCCCCGGCGTGGGAGCATCCGGCTTGTACATCTCCTTAGCCTTGGCGAGGGTGCGCCGGACATCTGCCCACTTCTCGCACTTCTCAATCCGCGTGAACACGTGGAGGTACTTGAACTCTTGGTCGGTCCTGCTATCCTGGCGGTACATGACGAACATCTGAACCATCTGCGCCGAAGAACAAGTGTCGGCGACGTACACGACGAAAAGAGGTGAGAGCCGGCATCTATGCATAACTGACTCTCGACGTTGGCGCCGCTTTCCGGGCGAGCCGCGATCTCCTCGACGATCCCATGCAATTTGTTGCAGGCCGTTTAGATGATCGCCCAATGGTTCGGCATGGCCTTCGAGCCGCGCTGCATGTGGATGGTAGCAAAGTAGGGGTCGACCAGTTTGCGCTCATCGAACTCTGACTTGATGCGCTCCCAGTACGTGTCAGCGTTCTGATTCGTGCCGGTTATTGAGTCGAGGCAGACGATCTTCCATGCTTCAGCGAGGCACTCATCTTGTTTGGACGTCCACTTGACGCGCGGCTCGCCCGTCCTGCCCCCCCGCTTCTTCTTTTTCCCTTTCCTCGCCAGCGCAGGCGCCGACTCTTCCTCCTCATCTTCGTACTCCTCCTCCTCTCCATAGCCGAGCTCGTCGTCCATGCCGCCGGCGAGGTCCACTATATCATCTTGCGCCTGGAACTTGGGTGAGGAGGCGGCGGCGACCGAGCCACTCGTGATGATCTCGTCCATGTCGGCTTCCGTCGCGATGGGGTTGCCGAAATGCGATGACGAGGCTTGCGAGAGGAGCACGGCGCCATGGTGCAAAGGCGGCGTCGGGGAGGTGATACGTCTCCAACGTATCTATAATTTTTGATTGCTCCATACTATATTATCTACTGTTTTGGACAATATTGGGCTTTATTTTCCACTTTTATATTATTTTTGGGACTAACCTATTAACTGGAGGCCCAACCCAGAATTGCTGTTTTTTTTGCCTATTTCAGAGTTTCAAAGAAACGGAATATCAAACGGAGTCCAAACGGAATGAAACCTTCGGGAACGTGATTTTCTCACCGAATATGATCCAGGAGACTTCGACCCTACGTCAAGAAAGAAAGGAGGTGGGCACGAGGTAGGGGGACGCGCCCTCCCCCCCAGGCACGCCCTCCACCCTCGTGGGCCCCACCTTGCTCCACCGACGTACTTCTTCCTCCTATATACACCTACGTACCTCCAAACGATCAGATGCGGAGCCAAAAACCTAATTCCACCGCCACAACTTTCTGTATCCACGAGATCCCATCTTGGGGCCTGTTCCGGAGCTCCGCCGGAAGGGGAATCCACCACGGAGGGCTTCTACATCATCACCATAGCCCCTCCGATGAAGTGGAGTAATAGTAGTAGATGCAGGCAGGAGTCGGTCTACTTGTCTCGGACGTGATGCCTATATACATGATCATACCTAGATATTCTCATAACTATGCTCAATTCTGTCAATTGCTCAACAGTAATTCGTTCACCCACCATAAAATACTTATGCTCTTGAGAGAAGCCACATGTGAAATCTATGGCCCCGGGGTCTATCTTCATCATATTAATCTTCCATCACTTTATTATTGCCTTTGCTTTTTTACTTTACTTTTTATTTTACTTTGCATCTTTATACCAAAAATACCAAAAATATTGTCTATCATATCTATCAGATCTCACTCTCGTAAGTGACTGTGAAGGGATTGACAACCCCTAATCGTGTTGGTTGCGAGGAGTTATTTGCTTTGTGTAGGTACGAGGGACTCGCGCGTAGCCTCCTACTGGATTGATACCTTGTTTCTCAAAAACTGAGGGAAATACTTACGCTACTTTGCTGCATCATCCTTTCCTCTGAAAGGAAATCCAACGCAGTGCTCAAGAGGTAGCAAGAAGAATTTCTGGCGCCGTTGCCGGGGAGGTCTACGCAAAAGTCAACATACCAAGTACCCATTACAATCCCTTATCTCCCGCATTACATTATTTGCCATTTGCCTCTCGTTTTCCTCTCCCCCACTTCACCCTTGCCGTTTTATTCGCCCTCTTTTTCCGTTTGCCTTTTTTCTCGCTTTCTTGTCGTTATGGCTAGTCTTATATCTTCTCCATTGTCTCCCGAGAACGAAGTTATAAATTTTAAGCAAAGAGAGGGAGAAAATCTAAAAGACGCTTGGTATAGAATTTGCAATGCTCAAAATAGATCTACCAGGAAGCAATCTACTTCAGTTCTTCTCCGCATTTTTTATGTAGGTTCTAATCCTTGGTATAGATATATCCTTGATACCATTACCGGAGGAAATTTCTTGGGTAGCCATACTTTTGACTCTTATAATGCTATAATAGATTTACTTGGCTCACCACCTCTTTTGGTTAATGGAACTATGTTAACTCTGGAGCATGTAATGCAAAGACTTGAAATTATTGAAAATAAAGTTGCTACCGTTGAGTTAATTGAAAATCTAGATAAAAAGATCCACAATCAAATTACCCAATATGGATCTAAGGTAGGAGTAACTTTGAAAAATATTAAGGAGAAGGAACCCATAGTTAATGAGAGAATAAATCAAGATTCCACTAGAATCGATAAACTTGAGGGTATTATTACCAACTTGGGAACCGCTTTTTCTTCTGTAAAGAATACTTCAAGTCCTCCTACTAAAATCGCCAAGCTTATGTATGTTCCTAAAAATAAGGGTGAATCCTCTAGTAAGGAAACTGCGGATCTTAAATCTATAAGTATTCATCCCAATCTTTTTGCTATCATTAAGGAACCATTTGCTACGAATGAATTTTTCGATTTTGTGCCTAAAAGTTTGATAATTACTAAAAAGAAAGAAATTTCTAAGGAATATAGATGTATCATTGAAGAATTGCCTACCAAAGATGGCAATACCTAGATCTATCCTTGCTTTTATGCCTAGCTAGGGGCGTTAAACGATAGCGCTTGTTGGGAGGCAACCCAATTTTATTTGTAGTTTTTTTTGCTTTTGCTTCTGTTTAGGAATAAATATTTGATCTAGCATCTGGTTAGATGTGTTTTTATGTTTTAATTAGTGTTTGTGCCAAGTTAAATCTATAGGATCTTCTTGGATGATAGTTATTTGATCTTGCTGTAATTTCCAGAAACTTTATGTTCACGAAAATAATTGTTAAAAATCACCAGAAGGTGATAAAATAGTGATTCCAATTGCTGCTGATCAATAAACAAATTTCCTAGGTCTTCCTATTTTGGCTAAATGTTTCGAGTTCCAGAAGTTTGCGTTAGTTACATATTACTACAGACTGTTCTGTTTTTGACAGATTCTGTTTTTCGTGTGTTGTTTGCTTATTTTGATGAATCTATGGCTAGTAAAATAGTTTATAAACCATAGAGAAGTTGGAATACAGTAGGTTTAACACCAATATAAATAAAGAATGAGTTCATTACAGTACTTTGAAGTGGTCTTTTGTTTTCTTTCGCTAACGGAGCTCACGAGATTTCTGTTGAGTTTTGTGTTGTGAAGTTTTCAAGTTTTGGGTGAAATCTTTTGATGGATTGTGGAACAAAGAGTGGCAAGAGCCTAAGATTGGGGATGCCCATGTCACCCCGAAGATAATCTAAGGACACCAAAAAGTCAAAGCTTGGCGATGCCCCGGAAGGCATCCCCTCTTTTGTCTACTTCCATCGGTAACTTTACTTGGAGCTATATTTTTATTCACCACATGATATGTGTTTTGCTTGGAGCGTCTTGTATGATTTGAGTCTTTGCTTTTTAGTTTACCACAATCATTATTTCTGTACACACCTTTTGAGAGATCCATACATGATTTGGAATTTGTTGGAATACTCTTTGTGCTTCACTTATATCTTTTGAGCTATATAGTTTTGCTCTAGTACTTCACTTATATCTTTTAGAGCACGGTGGTGGATTTGTTTTAAAGAAACTATTGATCTCTCATGCTTCACTTAGATTATTTTGAGAGTCTTAAATAGCATGGTAATTTGCTTAAATAATCCTAATAAGCTTGGTATTCAAGATTTGTAAAAACTTTCTTTTGAGTGCGTTGAATACTAAGAAAAGTTTGATGCTTGATAATTGTTTTGAGATATGAAGATGGTGATATTAGAGTCATGCTAGTTGAGTAGTTGTGAATTTGATAAATACTTGTGTTAAAGTTTGTGATTCCCCTAGCATGCACGTATGGTGAACCGTTATGTGATGAAGTCGGAGCATGATTTATTTATTGATTGTCTTCCCTATGAGTGGCGGTCAGGGACGAGCGATAGTCTTTTCCTACCAATCTATCCCCCTAGGAGCATGCACATAATACTTTGCTTTGATAACTTGTAGATTTTTGCAGTAAGTATATGAGTTCTTTATGACTAATGTTGAGTCCATGGATTATACACACTTTTCTTCCTTCCACCATTGCTAGCCTCTCTAATACCACACACTTTTCGCCGGTATCATACACCCACCATATACCTTCCTCAAAACAGCCACCATACCTACCTATTACGGCATTTCCATAGCCATTCCGAGATATATTGCCATGCAACTTTCCACCGTTCTGTTTATTATGACACGCTCCATCATTGTCATATTGCTAGCATGATCATGTAGTTGACATCGTATTTGTGGCAAAGCCACCGTTCATAATTCTTCCATACATGTCACTCTTGATTCATTGCATATCCCGGTACACCGTCGAAGACATTCATATAGAGTCATATTTTGTTCTAAGTATCGAGTTGTAATTGTTGAGTTGTAAGAAAATAAAAGTGTGATGAACATCATTTTTAGAGCATTGTCCCAAGTGAGGAAAAGGATGATGGAGACTATGATTCCCCCACAAGTCGGGATGAGACTCCGGACGAAAAAAAAGGAGGCCATAAAAAAAGAGAAAAGGCCCAAATAAAAAAATGAGAGAAAAAGAGAGAAGGGACAATGTTACTATCCTTTTACCACACTCGTGCTTCAAAGTAGCACCATGATCTTCATGATAGAGAGTCTCTCATTTTGTCACTTTCATATACTAGTGTGAATTTTTCATTATAGAACTTGGCTTGTATATTCCAATGATGGTCTTCCTCAAAATGCCCTAGGTCTTCGTAGGCAAGCAAGTTTGATGCACACCCACTTAGTTTCTTTTGTTGAGCTTTCACATACTTATAGCTCTAGTGCATCTGTTGCTGGCAATCCCTACTCACTCGCATTGATATCTATTGACGAGCATCTCCATAGCCCGTTGATACGCCTAGTTGATGTGAGACTATCTTCCCCTCCTTTTGTCTTCTCCACAACCACCCTTCTATTCCACATATAGTGCTATATCCATGGCTCACGCTCATGTATTGCGTGAAGATTGAAAAAGTTTTGAGAATGTCAAAAGTATGAAACAATTGCTTGGCTTGTCATCGGGGTTGTGCATGATTTAAATACTTTGTGTGGTGAAGATAGAGCATAGCCAGACTATATGATTTTGTAGGGATAACTTTCTTTGGCCATGTTATTTTGAGAAGACATAATTGCTTTGTTAGTATGCTTGAAATATTATTATTTTTATGTCAATATAAACTTTTGTCTTGAATCTTTCGGATTTGAATATTCATATCACAATTAAGAAGAGTTACATTGAAATTAGGCCAAGTAGCCCTCCGCATCAAAAATTCTGTTTTTATCATTTACCTACTCGAGGACGAGCAGGAATTAAGCTTGGGGATGCCTGATACGTCTCCAACGTATCTATAATTTTTGATTGCTCCATGCTATATTATCTACTGCTTTGGACAATATTTGGCTTTATTTTCCACTTTTATATTATTTTTGGGACTAACCTATTAACCGGAGGCCCTGCCCATAATTGCTGTTTTTTTGCCTATTACAGAGTTTCGAAGAAACGGAATATCAAACGGAGTCCAAACGGAATGAAACCATCAGGAACGTGATTTTCTCACCGAATATGATCCAGGAGACTTGGACCTTACGTCAAGAAAGAAAGGAGGTGGGCACGAGGTAGGGGGGCGCGCCCTCCCCCCAAGCGCGCCCTCCACCCTCGTGGGCCCCACCTTGCTCCACCGACGTACTTCTTCCTCCTATATATACCTATGTACCTCCAAACGATCATATACGGAGCCAAAAACCTAATTCCACCGCCGCAACTTTCTATATCCACGAGATCCCATCTTGGGGCCTGTTCCGGAGCTCCGCCGGAAGGGGAATCCACCATGGAGGTCTTCTACATCATCACCATAGCCTCTACGATGAAGTGTGAGTAGTTTACTTCAGACCTTCGGGTCCATAGTTAGTAGCTAGATGGCTTCTTCTCTCTTTTTGGATCTCAATACAATGTTCTCCCCCTCTCTCGTGGAGATCTATTCGATGTAATCTTCTGTTTGCGGTGTGTTTGTTGAGAACCTTGAATTGTGGGTTTATGATCAAGATTATCTATGAACAATATTTGAATCTTCTCTGAATTCTTTTATGTATGATGGGTTATCTTTGCAAGTCTCTTCGAATTATCATTTTGGTTTGGCCTACTAGATTGGTTTTTCTTGCAATGGGAGAAGTGCTTAGCTTTGGGTTCAATCTTGCGGTGTCCTTTCCCAGTGACAGTAGGGGCAGCAAGGCACGTATTGTATTGTTGCCATCGAGGATAACAAGATGTTTTTTTTTATCATATTGCATGAATTTATCCCTCTACATCATATCATCTTGCTTAAGGTGTTACTCTGTTTTCTTGAACTTAATAATCTAGATGCATGCTGGATAGCGGTCGATGAGTGGAGTAATAGTAGTAGATGCAGGCAGGAGTCGGTCTACTTGTCTCGGACGTGATGCCTATATACATGACCATACCTAGATATTCTCATAACTATGCTCAATTCTGTCAATTGCTCAACAATAATTCGTTCACCCACCGTAAAATACTTATGCTCTTGAGCGAAGCCACTAGTGAAATCTATGGCCCTCGGGTGTATCTTCATCATATTAATCTTCCATCACTTTATTATTGCCTTTGCTTTTTTACTTTGCTTTTTATTTTACTTTGCATCTTTATACCAAAAATACCAAAAATATTATCTATCATATCTATCAGATCTCACTCTCGTAAGTGACCGTGAAGGGATTGACAACCCCTAATCGTGTTGGTTGTGAGGAGTTATTTGCTTTGTGTAGGTACGAGGGACTCACGCGTAGCCTCCTACTGGATTGATACCTTGGTTCTCAAAAACTGAGGGAAATACTTACGCTACTTTGCTGCATCATCCTTTCCTCTTAAAGGAAATCCAACGCAGTGCTCAAGAGGTAGCAGGAGGCGGCGTACGCAGGAGGCGAATCTGTGTACAGGGGGTACTGGACGCCGGCGAGGGCGTGCGCTGGTCGGGGTTCAGACCGAAGGGTGAGGCGCTGATACGTCTCCAACGTATCTATAATTTTTGATTGCTCCATGCTATATTATCTAGTGTTTTGGACAATATTGGGCTTTAATTTCTACTTTTATATTACTTTTGGGACTAACCTATTAACCGGAGGCCCAGCCTAGATTTGCTGTTTTTTGCCTATTTCAGTGTTTCGAAGAAAATGAATATCAAACGAAGTCGAAACGGAACGAAATCAACTGGAGAAGTTATTTTTGGAAGTAAAGCTACGGGATGGACTTGGACTCCACGTCAGGAAAGGAGGGAGGCGGCCACGAGGGTGGGGGGCGCGCCCACCCCCTAGGGCGCACCCCCTGCCTCGTGGGGCCCCTGAAGCTCCACCGACGTACTTCCTGCACCCATATATACTCACGTACCCTAAAACTTCCAGAACAGAGAATAGATTGGGAGTTCCGCCACCGCAAGCTCTGTAGCCACCAAAAACCAACCGAGACCCTGTTCCGGCACCCTGCTGGTGGGGGGATCCCTCACCGGTGGCCATCTTCATCATCCCGGCGCTCTCCATGATGAGGAGGGAGTAGTTCACCCTCGGGGCTGAGGGTATGTACCAGTAGCTATGTGTTTGATCTCTCTCTCTCTCTCTCTCTCTCTCTCTCTCTCTCTCGTGTTCTTGATTTGGCACGATCTTGATGTATGGCGAGCTTTGCTATTATAGTTGGATCTTATGTTTCTTCTCCCCCTCTTCTCTCTTGTAATGGATTGAGTTTTCCCCTTGAAGTAATCTTATCGGATTGAGTCTTTAAAGATTTGAGAACACTTGATGTATGTCTTGCCGTGCGTATCTGTGGTGACAATGGGATATCACGTGATTCACTTGATGTATGTTTTGGTGATCAACTTGCGGGTTCCGCCCATGAACCTATGCATAGGGGTTGGCACACGTTTTCGTCCTGATTCTCCGGTAGAAACTTTGGGGCACTCTTTGAGGTTCTATGTGTTGGTTGAGTAGATGAATTGAGATTGTGTGATGCATATCGTATAATTATGCCCACGGATACTTCAGGTGACATTGGAGAATCTAGGTGACATTCGGGTTTTGGTTGATTTGTGTCTTAAGGTGTTATTCTAGTACGAACTCTAGGGCTGTTTGTGACACTTATAGGAGTAGCCCAATGGATTGATTGGAAAGAATAACTTTGAGGTGGTTTCGTACCCTACCATAATCTCTTTGTTTGTTCTCCGCTATTAGTGACTTTGGAGTGACTCTTTGTTGCATGTTCAGGGATAGTTATATGATCCAATTATGTTATTATTGTTGAGAGAACTTGCACTAGTGAAAGTATGAACCCTAGGCCTTGTTTCCTAGCATTGCAATACTGTTTACGCTCACATTGACCACTTGCTACCTTGCTGTTTTTATATTTTCATATTACAAAAACCTATATCTACCATCCATATTGCACTTGTATCACCATCTCTTCGCCGAACTAGTGCACCTATACAATTTACCATTGTAGTGGGTGTGTTGGGGACACAAGAGACTCTTTGTTATTTGGTTGCAGGGTTTCTTGAGAGAGACCATCTTCATCCTACGCCTCCCACGGATTGATAAACCTTAGGTCATCCACTTGAGGGAAATTTGCTACTGTCCTACAAACCTCTGCACTTGGACGCCCAACAACGTCTACAAGAAGAAGGTTGTGTGGTAGACATCAAGCAGTTTCTGGCGCCGTTGGCGGGAAGGTGAGTGATTGAAGGTATATCTTTAGATCTTGCAATTGAATCTTTTTGTTTCTTGTTTTAGCACTAGTTTATTTTATAAAAGAAAACTAAAAAAATGGAATTGAGTTTGTTTCATACGCTTCATCTTTTTAATATCGTTCATGAGTATGATGGAAAGGAAAATTGTGCCAAAGTGTTAGAAGAAGGATGCATTAAAATGTTTGGAACTAAATCTTTGAATGATGAGCATGATTGCAATGTTGTTAGTATGAATTCCTTGAATATCCATGATGCTAATGATATGCAAAGCCACAAGCTTGGGGAAGCTATGTTTTATGAAGATGATATTTTTTGTCCCCCAAGCTTTGATGAGCAAATTTATTATGATGAAAGCATGCCTCCTATCTATGATGAATATTGTGATGACACGTATGCTATAAAGAATAATGATAACCATGAAACTTGTCATCTTGATCTTAATTTTCAATCACATGATAATTATTTTGTTGAGTTTGCTTCCACTACTATTGATGAGGATAATTTTGCTTATGTGGAGAGTAGTAAAATTTGTATGCAAGTAGATCATGAAAAGAATGCTTTAGGTGTTGGTTATATTGATGAATTCATTCATGACGCTACGTAAAATTATTATGAGGGAGGAATATATGCTTGTAGGAATTACAATAATATCTAGCTTCATCTCTATGTGCTTAAAATCTTGAAGTTATGCTTGTTTTACCTTCCTATGCAAGTTGATTCTTGTTCCCATAAGTTGTTTGCTCACAAAATCCCTATGCATAGGAAGTGGGTTATACTTAAATGTTCTAGTCATATTCTTCATGATGCTCTCTTTATGTTTCAATTCTTATCTTTTATGTGAGCATCATTGAAATCATCATGCCTAGCTAGGGGCGTTAAACAATAGCGCTTGTTGGGAGGCAACCCAATTTTATTTTAGTTTCTTGCTTTTTGGTTCTGTTTAGTAATAAATAATCCATCTAGCTTCTGTTTAGATGTGGTTTTTGTTGGAAATATGCCCTAGAGGCAATAATAAATTGGTTATTATTATATTTCCTTGTTCATGATAATCGTTTATTATCCATGCTATAATTGTATTGATAGGAAACTCAGATACATGTGTGGATACATAGACAACACCATGTCCCTAGTAAGCCTCTAGTTGACTAGCTCGTTGATCAATAGATGGTTACGGTTTCCTGACCATGGACATTGGATGTCATTGATAACGGGATCACATCATTAGGAGAATGATGTGATGGACAAGACCCAATCCTAAGTCTAGCACAAAGATCGTGTAGTTCATATGCTAAAGCTTTTCTAATGTCAAGTATCATTTCCTTAGACCATGAGATTATGCAACTCCCGGATACCGTAGGAATGCTTTGGGTGTACCAAACATCACAACGTAACTGGGTGGCTATAAAGGTACACTACAGGTATCTCCAAAAGTGTCTGTTGGGTTGGCACGAATCGAGACTGGGATTTGTCACTCCGTGTAACGGAGAGGTATCTTTGGGCCCACTCGGTAGGACATCATCATATGCGCAATGTGACCAAGGAGTTGATCACGTGATGATGTGTTACGGAACGAGTAAAGAGAATTGCCGGTAACGAGATTGAACAAGGTATCGAGATACCGATGATCGAATCTCGGGCAAGTGCAATACCGCTAGACAAAGGGAATTGAATACGGGATTGATTGAATCCTCGACATCGTGGTTCATCCGATGAGATCATCGTGGAACATGTGGGAGCCAACATGGGTATCCAGATTCCGCTGTTGGTTATTGGCCGGAGAGTTGTCTCGGTCATGTCTGCATGGTTCCCGAACCCGTAGGGTCTACACACTTAAGGTTCGGTGACGCTAGAGTTGTTATGGGAAATAGTATGTGGTTACCGAAGGTTGTTCGGAGTCCCGGATGAGATCCCGGACATGACGAGGAGCTCCAGAATGGTCCGGAGGTGAAGATCGGTATATTGGACGAAGGGTATTGGAGTCCGGAATTATTCTAGGGGTACCAGGTGATGACCAGCGTGTCCGAAAGGGGTTTCGAAGGCCCCGACAAGCGTTGGGGGGCCTTATGGGCCAAGGGGAGAGGGCACATCAGCCCACTAAGGGGCTGAGCGCCCCTCCCAACCCCATCTCACGTAACCAGAGAGGTGGGGGCGTCACCCCTAGGGCAGCCGCCCCTCCCGGCTTGGGGGGCAAATTTCCTAGGGGGTGGGGGTGCCCAAACCCATCTAGGGTTTCCCCTGTGGCCACCTCCCCTCCCCTAGGGAACCCTAGGGAGCCTCCCCCTCCTCCCTTACCCCTATATATAGTGAGGAAGAGAGAGGGCGGCCGCACCCTTCCCCTGGCGCAGCCCTCTCCCTCCTCCAACACCTCGTCTTCCTCCGTAGTGCTTGGCGAAGCCCTGCCGGAGAACCACGAGCTCCATCACCACCATGCAGTCGTGCTGTCGGAGTTTTCCCTCAACTTCTCCTCTCCCCTTGCTGGATCAAGAAGGAGGAGACGTCCCCGGGCTGTACGTGTGTTGAACGCGGAGGTGCCGTCCGTTCGGCACTAGGATCATCAGTGATTTGGATCACGACGAGTACGACTCCATCAACCCCGTTCACTTGAACGCTTCCGCTTAGCGATCTACAAGGGTATGTAGATGCACTCTCCTTCCCTCGTTGCTAGATTACTCCATAGATTGATCTTGGTGTTGCGTAAAAAATTTTGAATTTCTGCTACGTTCCCCAACAGTGGCATCATGAGCTAGGTCTATGCGTAGTTTCTATGCACGAGTAGAACACAAAGTAGTTGTGGGCGTCGATATTGTCAATTTACTTGCCGTTACTAGTCTTATCTTGATTCGGCGGCATTGTGGGATGAAGCGGCCCGGACCGACCTTACATGTACTCTTACGTGAGACAGGTTCCACCGACTGACATGCACTAGTTGCATAAGGTGGCTAGCGGGTGACTGTCTCTCCCACTTTAGTCGGATGGATTCGATGAAAAGGGTCCTTATGAAGGGTAAATAGCAATTGACATATCACGTTGTGGTTTTTGCGTAGGTAAGAAACGTTCTTGCTAGAAACCCATAGCAGCCACGTAAAACATGCGAACCACAATTAGAGGACGTCTAACTTGTTTTTGTAGGGTATGCTATGTGATGTTATATGGCCAAAAGCATGTGATGAATGATATGTGATGTATGAGATTGATCATGTTCTTGTAATAGGAATCACGACTTGCATGTCGATGAGTATGACAAACGGCAGGAGCCATAGGATTTGTCTTAATTTATTTTATGACCTGCGTGTCAATGAACAACGCCATGTAATTACTTTACTTTAGTGCTAAACCGTTAGCCATAGTAGTAGAAGTAATAGTTGGCGAGACAACTTCACGGAGACACGATGATGGAGATCATGATGATGGAGATCATGGTGTCATGCCGGTGACGATGATGATCATGGAGCCCCGAAGATGGAGATCAAAAGGAGCAAAATGATATTGGCCATATCATGTCACTTTTGATTGCATGTGATGTTTATCATGTTTTTGCATCTTATTTGCTTAGAACGACGGTAGTAAATAAGATGATCCCTCATTAAAATTTCAAGAAAGTGTTCCCCCTAACTGTGCACCGTTGCGAAAGTTCATCGTTTCGAAGCACCACGTGATGATCGGGTGTGATAGATTCTAACGTTCACATACAACGGGTGTAAGACAGATTTACACACGCGAAACACTTAGGTTGACTTGACGAGCCTAGCATGTACAGACATGGCCTCGGAACACAAGAGACCGAAAGGTCGAGCATGAGTCGTATGGTAGATACGATCAACATGAAGATGTTCACCGATGATGACTAGTCCGTCTCACGTGATGATCGGACACGACCCAGTTGACTCGGATCATGTAATCACTTAGATGACTAGAGGGATGTCTATCTGAGTGGGAGTTCATAAGATGAACTTAATTATCCTAAACATAGTCAAAAGGTCTTCGCAAATTATGTCATAGCTCGCGCTTCAGTTCTACTGTTTAGATATGTTCCTAGAGAAAATTTAGTTGAAAGTTGATAGTAGCAATTATGCGGACTAGGTACGTATACTGTGGATTGTCCTCATTGCTGCGCAGAAGGATTATGTCCTTAATGCACCGCTCAGTGAGCTGAACCTCGAACGTGGGTTATGGATGTTGCGAACATCTGACATACACGTTTTGATGACTACATGATAGTTCAGTGCGTAATGCTAAATGGTTTAAAATTGAGGCACCAAAGACGTTTTTGAAACATCGCAGAACATATGAGATTTTTCGAGGACTGAAATTGGGATTTCAGGATAGTGCCCGCGTCAAGAGGTATGAGACCCTATGACAAGTTTCCTAAGCCTGCAAACTAAGGAGAAAAGCTCAGTCGTTGAGCATGTGCTCAAATTGTATGAGTACAACAATCGCTTGAATTGAGTGGGAGTTAACCTTCCAGATGAGATAGTGATGGTTCTCCAAAGTCACTGTCACCAAGCTATTAGAGCTTCGTGATGAACTATAACATATCAGGGATAGGCATGATGATCCTTGAGCAATTCGCGATGTTTGACACCACGAAAGTAGAAATCGAGTAGTAGCATCAATTGTTGATGGTTAGTAAAACCACTAGTTTCAAGAAGGGCATGGGCAAGAAGGGATTCTTCATGAAACGGCAAGTCAGTTGCTGCTCTAGTGAAGAAACCCAAGGTTGAACCCAAACCTGAGACTAAGTGCTTCTGTAATAAGGGGAACGTTCACTAGAGCGGAATTACCCTAGATACTTGGTAGATGAGAAGGATGGTAAGGTCGACAGAAGTGTGTTGGATATACATTATAATGTGTACTTTACTAGTACTCCTAGTAGCACCAGGGTATTAGATACTGGTTCGGTTGCTAAGTGTTAGTAACTCGAAATAAAAGGCTACGGAATAAACGGAGACTAGCTAAAGGTGAGATGACGATATGTGTTGGAAGTGTTTCCAAGGTTGATGTAATCAAATATCATACGCTCCCTCTACCATCGAGATTGGTATTAAAACCTAAATAATTGTTATTTGGTGTTTGCATTGGGCATATACATGATTGGATTATGTTTATCGCAATACGGTTATTCATTTAAGGAGAATAATGGTTACTCTGTTTATTTGAATAATACCATCCCGATCGTAGTGATACACATGTTCATGCCAAAAGATATATGATAGTAATGATAGTACCACATACTTGTGGCACTGCAATTTGAGTCATATTGGTATAAAACGCATGAAGAAGCTCCATGTTGATGGATCTTTGGACTCACTCGTTTTTGAAAAGATTGAGACATGCGAACCATGTTTATTGGTAGATATGCATGAAGAAACTCCATACAGATGGATCGTTTGGACTCACTTGATTTTGAATCACTTGAGACATGCAAATCATACCACATGGACAAGATGACTGAAAGACCTCGTTTTCAGTAAGATGGAACAAGAAAGCAACTTGTTGGAAGTAATACATTTTGATGTGTGCGGTCCAATGAGCGCTGAGGCACGCAGTGGATATCATTGTGTTCTTACTTCACAGATGATTTGAGTAGATGTTAAGTATATTTACTTGATGAAACACGAGTCTGAATTATTGAAAGGTTCAAGTAATTTCAGAGTGAAGTTGAAGATCGTCATGACAAGAGGATAAAGTGTCTGTGATATGATCATAGAGATTTATATCTGAGTTACGAGTTTGGCACACAATTAAGACATTGTGGAAATTGTTTCACTACTAATACTGCCAGGAACACCATAGTGTGATGGTGTGTCCGAACATCATAACTGCACCCTATTGGATATGGTGCATAACATGATGTCTCTTATTGAATTACCACTATCGTTTATGGGTTAGGCATTAGAGACAACCGCATTCACTTTAAATAGGGAACCACACAAATCCGTTGAGACGACACCGTATGAACTATGTTTAGAGAAACCTAAGCTGTTGTTTCTTAAAAGTTTGGGGCTACGACGCTTATGTGAAAAGTTTCAGGCTGATAAGATCGATCCCAAAGCGGATAAATGCATCTTCGTAGGACACCCAAAACAGTTGGGTATACCTCCTGTCTCAGATCCGAAAGCAATAGGGATTGTTTCTGAAATCGGGTCCTTTCTCGAGGAAAAGTTTCTCTCGAAAGAATTGTGTGGGAGGATGGTGGAGACTTGATGAGGTTGTTGAACCGTCACTTCAACTAGTGTGTAGCAGGGCACAGGAAGTTGTTCCTGTGGCACCTACACCAATTGAAGTAGAAGCTTATGATAGTGATCATGAAACTTCGGATCAAGTCACTACCAAACCTCGTAGGACGACAAGGATGCGTGCTATTTCAAAGTGGCACGTAATCCTGTCTTGGAAGTCATGTTGCTAGACAACAATGAACCTACGAGCTATGGAGAAGCAATGGTGGGCCCGGATTCCAAAAATGGCTCGAGGCCATAAAATCCAAGAGAGGATCCATGTATGAAAACAAAGTGTAGACTTTGGAAGAACTACTTGATGGTCGTAAGGCTGTTAGGTACATATGGATTTTGAAAGGAAGACGGATAATGATGGTAAGTGTCACCATTGAGAAAGCTCGACTTGTCGTTAAGATGTTTTCCGACAAGTTCAAGGAGTTGACTACAATGAGACTTTCTCACTCGTAGCGATGCTAAGAGTCTGTTGGAATTATATTAGCAGGTACTGCATTATTTATGAAATCTTGCAGATAGGATGTCAAAATATTGTTTCCTTGATTTTCTTGAGGAAAGGTTGTATGTGATACAACCAGAAGATTTTTGTCAATCCTGGAAGATGCTAACAAGTATGCAAAGCTCCAGCAATCCTTCTAAGGACTGGAGTAAGCATCTCGGAGTTGGAATGTACACTTTGATGAGTTGATCAAAGATTTTAGGTTTATACAAAGTTTATGAGAAACTTGTATTTCCAAAGAAGTGAGTGGGAGCACTATAGAATTTTTGATAAGTATATGTTGTTAACATATTTTTGATCAGAAATGATGTAGAATTTCTGGAAAGCATGCAGGGTTATTTGAAAAGTGTTTTCAATGGAAAACCTGGATTAAGCTACTTGAACATTGAGCATCAAGCTCTATAAGGATAGATCAAAATCGCTTAATAGTACTTTCAAACGAACGCATACCATGACAAGATTTTGAAGGAGTTAAAAATAGATCGGCAAAGAAGGAGTTCTTGGCTGTGTTATAAGGTATGAGTGTTGAGTAAGACTCAAGAACTGACCACGGCAGAATAGAGAAAAAGGACGAAGGTCGTCCCCTATGCTTTAGACGTAGGCTCTAAAGTATGCTATGTTGTGTACCGCACCTGAAGTGTGCCAAGCCATGAGTCAGTCAAGGGGTACAAGTGTGATCCAGGAATGGATCACAGGACAACGGTCAAGGTTATCCTTAGTAACTAGCGGACTAAGGAATTTTCTCGATTATGGATGTGGTAAAAGAGTTCGTCATAAAGGGTTACGCCGATGCAATCTTTGACACTAATCTGGATGATTCTGAGTAGTAAACAAGATTCGTATAGTAGAACAGTTATTTGGAATAGCTACAAATAGAGCGTGGTAGCTGCATCTACAAGATGACATAGAGATTTGTAAAGCACACACGGATCTGAAAGGTTCATGACCCGTTGACTATAACATCTCTCACAAGCATAACATGATCAAGCCCAGAACTCTTTGGGTGTTAGTCACATGGGGATGTGACCTTGAGTGTTAATCACATAGCGATGTGAACTGGATTATTGACTCTAGTGCAAGTGGGAGATTGTTGGAAATATGCCCTAGAGGCAATAATAAATTGGTTATTATTATATTTCCTTGTTCATGATAATCGTTTATTATCCATGCTATAATTGTATTGATAGGAAACACAGATACATGTGTGGATACATAGACAACACCATGTCCCTAGTAAGCCTCTAGTTGACTAGCTCGTTGATCAATAGATGGTTACGGTTTCCTGACCATGGACATTGGATGTCGTTGATAACGGGATCACATCATTAGGAGAATGATGTGATGGACAAGACCCAATCCTAAGTCTAGCACAAAGATCGTGTAGTTCATATGCTAAAGCTTTTCTAATGTCAAGTATCATTTCCTTAGACCATGAGATTGTGCAACTCCCGGATACCGTAGGAATGCTTTGGGTGTACCAAACGTCACAACGTAACTGGGTGGCTATAAAGGTACACTACAGGTATCTCCAAAAGTGTCTGTTGGGTTGGCACGAATCGAGACTGGGATTTGTCACTCCGTGTAACGGAGAGGTATCTTTGGCCCACTCGGTAGGACATCATCATATGCGCAATGTGACCAAGGAGTTGATCACGTGATGATGTGTTACGGAACGAGTAAAGAGAATTGCCGGTAACGAGATTGAACAAGGTATCGAGATACCGATGATCGAATCTCGGGCAAGTGCAATACCGCTAGACAAAGGGAATTGAATACGGGATTGATTGAATCCTCGACATCATGGTTCATCCGATGAGATCATCGTGGAACATGTGGGAGCCAACATGGGTATCCAGATCCCGCTGTTGGTTATTGGCCGGAGAGTTGTCTCGGTCATGTCTGCATGGTTCCCGAACCCGTAGGGTCTACACACTTAAGTTTCGGTGACGCTAGAGTTGTTATGGGAAATAGTATGTGGTTACCGAAGGTTGTTCGGAGTCCCGGATGAGATCCCGGACATGACGAGGAGCTCCGGAATGGCCCGGAGGTGAAGATCGGTATATTGGACGAAGGGTATTGGAGTCCGGAATTTTTCTGGGGGTACCAGGTGATGACCAGCGTGTCCGAAAGGGGTTTCGGAGGCCCCAGCAAGCGTTGGGGGGCCTTATGGGCCAAGGGGAGAGGGCACATCAGCCCACTAAGGGGCTGAGCGCCCCTCCCAACCCCATCTCACGTAACCAGAGAGGTGGGGGCGTCACCCCTTGGGCAGCCGCCCCTCCCGGCTTGGGGGGCAAGTTTCCTAGGGGGTGGGGGCGCCCAAACCCATCTAGGGTTTCCCCTGTGGCCACCGCCCCTCCCCTAGGGAACCCTAGGGCGCCTCCCCCTCCTCCCTTACCCCTATATATAGTGAGGAAGAGAGAGGGCAGCCGCACCCTTCCCCTGGCGCAGCCCTCTCCCTCCTCCAACACCTCGTCTTCCTCCGTAGTGCTTGGCGAAGCCCTGCCAGAGAACCACGAGCTCCATCACCACCATGCAGTCGTGCTGTCGGAGTTTTCCCTCAACTTCTCCTCTCCCCTTGCTGGATCAAGAAGGAGGAGACGTCCCCGGGCTGTACGTGTATTGAACGCGGAGGTGCCGTCCGTTCGGCACTAGGATCATCGGTGATTTGGATCACGACGAGTACGACTCCATCAACCCCGTTCACTTGAACGCTTCCGCTTAGCGATCTACAAGGGTATGTAGATGCACTCTCCTTCCCTCGTTGCTAGATTACTCCATAGATTGATCTTGGTGTTGCGTAGAAAATTTTGAATTTCTGCTACGTTCCCCAACAGTTTTATGTTTTAATTAGTGTTTGTGCCAAGTAGAACCTTTGGGAAGACTTGGGTGAAGTCTTTATGATCATGCTGTAAAAACAGAAACTTTAGCGCTCACGAGATTAGCTAGGACTTTTTACTAGAGAGTTCTATTTAGTTGATTCTTTTTTAAGATCATTACTAGACAAATTCCTCAGGTCCAGCAATTTATTTTAGAATTTTTGGAGTTCCATAAGTATACGTTTGATACAGATTACTACAGACTGTTCTGTTTTTGACAGATTCTGTTTTTCGTGTGTTGTTTGCTTATTTTGATGAATCTATGGCTAGTAAAATAGTTTATAAACCATAGAGAAGTTGGAATACAGTAGGTTTAACACCAATATAAATAAAGAATGAGTTCATTACATTACCTTGAAGTGGTGTTTTGTTTTCTTTCGCTAACGGAGCTTACGAGTTTTCTGCTAAGTTTTGTGTTGTGAAGTTTTCAAGTTTTGGGTAAAGATTCGATGGACTATGGAATAAGCAGTGGAAAGAGCCTAAGCTTGGGGAGAACCATGGCACCCCCTAGATAATCCAAGGACACCAAAAAGTCAAAGCTTGGGGATGCCCCGGAAGGCATCCCCTCTTTCGTCTACTTCCATCGGTAATTTTACTTGGAGCTATATTTTTATTCACCACATGATATGTGTTTTTCTTGGAGCGTCTTGTATTATTTGTGTCTTTGTTTGTTAGTGTGCCACAATCATCCTTTCTGTACACACCTTTTGAGAGAGCCATACATGATTTGGAATTTGATGTAATCTTCTTTTTGCGGTGTGTTTGTTGAGACCGATGAATTGTGGGTTTATGATCAAATTCCAAATCATGTATGGCTCTCTCAAAAGGTGTGTACAGAAAGGATGATTGTGGCACACTAACAAACAAAGACACAAATAATACAAGACGCTCTAAGAAAAACACATATCATGTGGTGAATAAAAATATAGCTCCAAGTAAAATTACCGATGGAAGTAGACGAAAGAGGGGATGCCTTACGGGGCATCCCCAAGCTTTGACTTTTTGGTGTCCTTGGATTATCTAGGGGGTGCCATGGTTCTCCCCAAGCTTAGGCTCTTGCCACTCCTTGTTTCATAATCCATCAAAAGATTTCACCCAAAACTTGAAAACTTCACAACACAAAACTCAACAGAAATCTCGTGAGCTCCGTTAGAGAAAGAAAACAAAAGACCACTTCAAGGTACTGTAATGAACTCATTCTTTATTTATATTGGTGTTAAACCTACTGTATTCCAGCTTGTCTATGGTTTATAAACTATTTTACTAGCCATAGATTCATCAAAATAAGCAAATAACACACGAAAAACAGAATCTGTCAAAAACAGAACAATCTGTAGTAATCTGTAACTAACGCAAACTTCTGGAACCCAAAAACTTCTACCAAAATCAAACAACCTATACAATTTTTTTATTGATCAGCAGCAATTGGAATCAGTATTTTATCACGTTTTGATGATTTTTAATAATTCGGGCACTGAACGCAAAGTTTCTGGAAATTACAGCAAGATCAAATAACTATCATCCAAGAAGATCCAATAGGTCTAACTTGGCACAAACACTAATTATAACACAAAAACACATCCAAACAGAAGGTAGATGGATTATTTATTCCTAAACATAAACAAAAACAATAAAAATAAAAATAAAATCGGGTTGCCTCCCAACAAGCGCTATCGTTTAACGCCCCTAGCTAGGCATAAAAGCGAGGATAGATCTAGGTATTGCCATCTTTGGTAGGCAATCCATAAGTGGCTCTCATGATAGTTTCATATGGCAATTTTATTTCCTTTCTAGGAAAGTGTTCCATGCCCTTTTTTAATGGAAATTGGAATCTAATATTCCCTTCCTTCATATCAATAATCGCACCAACCGTTCTAAGGAAAGGTCTACCAAGAATAATAGGGCAAGAAGAATTGCAATCTATATCAAGAACAATGAAATCTACGGGCACATAATTCCTATTTGCAACAATAAGAACATCATTAATTGTTCCCATAGGTTTCTTAATAGTGGAATCCGCAAGATGCAAGTTTAGAGAGCAATCATCAAAATCACGGAAATCTAGCAAATCACACAAAGTTTTGGGAATAGTGGAGACACTAGCACCCAAACCACACGAAGCATAAAACTCATGATCTTTAATTTTAATTTTAATAGTAGGTTCCCACTCATCATAAAGTTTTCTAGGGACAGAAACTGTCAACTCAAGTTTTTCTTCATAAGATTGCATCAAGGCATCGACAATATGTTCGGTAAAGGCTTTCTTTTGACTATAAGCATGAGGAGAATTTAACACGGATTGCAACAAGGAAATACAATCAATTAAAGAGCAACTTTCGTAATTAAATTCCTTGAAATCCAATATAGTGGGTTTAGCAACATCTAGGGTTTTATTTCTTTCAATCCCACTTTCATCAATTTCATCATAAAGATCTAAATACTCCGAATTTTTGGAACGCCTTCTAGGTAAAGGAAGATCATATTCAGTTTCATCAAGATTCATATTGCAAAACAAAAATTTGATAGGGGACACATCAATAACTTTTAGATCTTCATCTTGATTTTCATAGGAATTGGAAGAACACGCTTTAATAAAGGCATCTTTCGTAGCACGCATCCTAGCGGTTCTTTCCTTGCACTCATCAATGGAAATTCTCACAGCTTTGAGAGACTCATTGATATCATGCTTAGGAGGAATAGATCTAAGCTTTACAGAATCAACCTCAAGAGAAATTCTATCAATGTTCCTAGCCAAATCATCAACTTTAAGCAATTTCTCTTCAAGCAAAGCATTAAAATTCTTTTGTGAATTCATAAACTCTTTAACACTATTCTCAAATTCAGAGGGCATCTTATTATAATTTCCATAGGAGTTGTTGTAGGAATTTCCATAATTATTAGAAGGATTACTAGGATAAGGCCTAGGATTAAAATTCCCTATATACGCGTTGTTACCAAAATTATTCCTACCAACAAAATTCACATCCATAGATTCATTATTATTCTCAATCAAAGTAGAAAAAGGCATATCATTAGGATCAGAAGAAACACTTTTAGTAGCAAATAATTTCATAAGTTCATCCATCTTTCCACTCAAAACATTAATTTCTTCTATCGCATGCACTTTTTTATTTGAAGATCTTTCAGTATGCCATTGAGAATAATTAACCATAGTATTATCTAGGAGTTTAGTAGCATCTCCTAAAGTGATTTCCATAAAAGTGCCTCCCGCGGCCGAATCTAAAAGATTTCTAGAAGCCAAATTCAATCCGGCATAATTTTTTTGTATAATCATCCACAAATTCAAACCATGAGTAGGGCAATTATGTATCATTAATTTCATTCTCTCCCAAGCTTATGCAACATGTTCATGATCAGGTTGCTTAAAATTCATAATGTCATTTCTAAGAGAGATGATCTTAGCTGTAGGAAAATACTTAGTGATAAAAGCATCTTTACACTTGTTCCAAGAATCAATACTATTTTTAGGCAAAGACGAAAACCAAGCTTTAGCACAATCTCTAAGCGAAAAAGGAAATAGCTTCAATTTAACGACATCATTATCGACATCTTTTTTCTTTTGCAAATTACATAAATCAACGAAGCTATTCAGATGAGTAGCGGCATCTTCACTAGGAAGGCCGGCGAATTGATCTTTCATAACAAGATTCAACAAGGCAGTATTGATTTCACAAGATTCGGTATTGGCAAGAGGAGCAATTGGAGTGCTAAGGAAATCATTATTATTGGTATTGGTGAAGTCACACAATTTGGTAGTATCTTCAGCATCGCGACAAACAAGCAATCCAACACACGAGCAAACAAAAGGCAAGCGAGAAAAAGGCAAACAGAGAAAGAGAAGGAGAAGGAGATTGGGAGAGAGAGAGGGCGAATAAAACGGCAAGGGTGAAGTGGGGGAGAGGAAAACGATAGGCAAATGGCAACTAATGTAATGCGAGAGATAGGGATTGTGATGGGTACTTGGTATGTTGACTTTTTGCGTAGACTCCTCGGCAACGACGCCAGAAATTCTTCTTTCTACCTCTTGAGCTTGCGTTGGATTTCCCCGAAGAGGAGAGGATGATGCAGCAGAGTAGCGTAAGTATTTCCCTCAGTTTTTGAGAACCAAGGTATCAATCCAGTAGGAGGCCACGCTCAAGTCCCTCATACCTACACAAAAGCAATAGCTCCTCGCAACCAACGCGATTAGGGGTTGCCAATCCCTTCACGATCACTTACGAGAGTGAGATCTAATAGAGATGATAGATAATATTTTTGGTTTTTTTAGTATAGAGATGCAAAGCAAAAAGTAAAAGGCAAAGTAAAAAGCAAAGCAAGATTAAAGTGATGGAGATTGATATGATGAGAATAGACCCCAGGGCCATAGATTTCACTAGTGGCTTCTCTTAAGAGCATAAGTATTCTACGGTGGGTGAACAAATTACTGTTGAGCAATCGACAGAATTGAGCATAGTTATGAGAATATCCAGGTATGATCATGTATATAGGCATCACGTCCAAGACAAGTAGACCGAAACGATTCTGCATCTACTACTATTACTCCACTCATCGACCGCTATCCAGCATGCATCTAGAGTATTAAGTTAAAACAGAGTAACACCTTAAGCAAGATGACATGATGTAGAGAGATAAATTCATGCAATATGAAATAAACTCCATCTTGTTATCCTCGATGGCAATGATGCAATACGTGCCTTGCTGCCCCTTCTGTCACAAGATCGAACCCAAAGCTAAGCACTTCTCCCATGGCAAGAACTACCAATCTAGTTGGCCAAACCAAACGGATAATTCGAAGAGACTTGCAAAGATAACCAATCATACATAAAAGAATTCAGAGAAGATTCAATTATTATTCATAGATAGACTTGATCATAAACCCACAATTCATCAGTCTCAACAAACACACCGCAAAAAGAAGATTACATCGAATGGATCTCCATAAGAGAGGGGCAGAACATTGCATTGAGATCCAAAAAGAGAGAAGAAGCCATCTAGCTAATAACTATGGACCCGAAGGTCTGAGGTAAACTACTCACACTTCATCCGAGAGGCTATGATGACGTCGAAGCCCTCCGTGGTGACGGCCCTCTCCGGCGGAGCTCCGGAACAGGCCCCAAGATGGGATCTCGTGGATACAGAAAGTTGCGGCGGTGGAATTAGGTTTTTGGCTCCGTATCTGATCGTTTGGGGGTACGTAGGTATATATAGGAGGAAAGAAGTACGTCGGTGGAGCTTTGGTGGGCCCACGAGGGTGGGGGGCGCGCCTGGGGGGGTAGGGCGGGCCCCCTACCTCGTGCCCACCTCGAAGCTTCCTTGGCGTAGGGTCCAAGTCTCCTGGGTCATATTCAGTGAGAAAATCACGTTCCCCAAGGTTTCATTCCGTTTGGACTCCGTTTGATATTCCGTTTCTTCGAAACACTGAAATAGGCAAAAAAACAACAATTCTGGGCTGGGCCTCCGGTTAATAGGTTAGTCCCAAAAATAATATAAAAGTGGAAAATAAAGCCCAATATAGTCCAAAACAGTAGATAATATAGCATGGAGCAATCAAAAATTATAGTGGTGACAATGGGATATCACGTGATTCACTTGATGTATGTTTTGGTGATCAACTTGCGGGTTCCTCCCATGAACCTATGCATAGGGGTTGGCACACGTTTTTGTTGTGATTCTCCGGTAGAAACTTTGGGGCACTCTTTGAGGTTCTATGTGTTGGTTGAGTAGATGAATTGAGATTGTGTGATGCATATCGTATAATCATGCCCACAGATACTTCAGGTGACATTGGAGTATCTAGGTGACATTAGGGTTTTGGTTGATTTGTGTCTTAAGGTGTTATTCTAGTACGAACTCTAGGGCTGTTTGTGACACTTATAGGAATAGCCCAACGGATTGATTGGAAAGAATAACTTTGAGGTGGTTTGTACCCTACCATAATCTCTTTGTTTGTTCTCCGCTATTAGTGACTTTGGAGTGACTCTTTGTTGCATGTTCAGGGATAGTTATATGATCCAATTATGTTATTATTGTTCAGAGCACTTGCACTATTGAAAGTATGAACCCTAGGCCTTGTTTCCTAGCATTGCAATACTGTTTACGCTCACTTTTACTACTTGCTACGTTGCTGTTTTTATATTTTCAGATTACAAAAACCTATATCTACCATCCATATTGCACTTGTATCACCATCTCTTCGCCGAACTAGTGCACCTATACAATTTACCATTGTAGTGGGTGTGTTGGGGACACAAGAGACTCTTTGTTATTTGGTTGCAGGGTTGCTTGAGAGAGACCATCTTCAACCTACGCCTCCCACGGATTGATAAACCTTAGGTCATCCACTTGAGGGAAAATTGCTACTGTCCTACAAACCTCTGCACTTGAAGGCCCAACAACGTCTACAAGAAGAAGGTTGTGTAGTAGACATCAGGCGCGTCGGCCATGCGGAAAGGTGATGTTGGGGTTGAATCAGCCGTGTGCGTCGCCGTCGGCGTAGCTAGGTGAGGGTGCGCACCCATAGGGCTGTGACAAAGGCGAGAAGCTGTCCGGCGACCCGACACTCTGCTGGCTCCAAGCAGCGTGCGGGCCGTGGCCTCCGGGTGGATTCGTCATCCCTGCGCGAGACACCTATGCCTGCTCCGCCGCGTCCCGGGCCCTCTTGTCGTTGAGCCCGTTCCGCCGGTCGGTGGTGACAGCCTCCCGACGCTGAACCTCCGCTTTCCAGTCGGCGTTCGACATGCCCGGTGGTTTTGCCGGCGACGCCCTCGGCTTCCTCTGCTTCGGCTAGGTGGCATGAGCAACGGCAGCGGCGCGAGGGGCCGAATACTTCTTCGGCAGCATGGGAGGATGGCGGCCGGATGGCGGGCAGAGAGTAGAATGGCGGCAGAAGAGGGGCAGAAGGGGGGAATGGAGTGAAATGGAGTGGAAAAGCGGGGGAATCGGCGAGAAAAGGGTCGTCTCTCGCCGACAGAGCGGACCCACACACCTTTTTGCTTCGGCCGGCGCCCCCAGGCGGCCCTCGGGGGCTTGGGTTCGGCTCGGGTTCGTCGGCTGTTATTTCGGCCCAAACCAGCGATAAACAAGGTCCTGGATGCGCGACTGGGCCAATTTTTCAGCGTCAGCGCTAAAAAAGGGCCTTGGGGGGCTTGCCCGCCACTGCTGCATTACGAACCAGTGGCGGACATGGTTGTGTCGCCCGCCACAGCTGCTTTCAGCCCACGGAAAAAATTGTAAGAGTTTACGAGTATCTGCTAGTATTTTTTCCTGGCGCTGTTGTATAGATAACAATAGCTAGCAAATTTGTTTACCCGCCACTGCTACTTTTCCAAAAAGAGTAGTGACAGGTTCCAGACCTTGCCCGCCATTAAATTGAGCCCATCTACAAGCTTTTCCCTAGTAGTGTATAGTTCCTCAAGCCCTAAATAGATGACGTATAAACTGATTCAAAAAGATAATGCAAGTTTGACCAAGCATATATATTGATGCTATTCATCACCCAGGGTGCAGAATAAGCTATTCTTCGCCCTAGGTAATCTTACGACCACTTTTAATATTAAATTATATTTGGAATTCAAATAGTTACATTCCTATTGACTCACTACGTAAAATTTGTTATAAGAAAATAAATATATAGGTAATAAGACAAGAAAATTTGGAGTTTATGTATATTTTACACTATGTTTTCACGTTTGTAATTTTACATAACATAAAATATTTTTTACAGCGATTATATATTTTCTTACGGTCTTTTTTTACGTAAAAAGTAAGACAAAACTTACGAAACGTAAAATTACAGTGTATTGGTGGTAAAATAGAGGGGATAAAGAATAATATGAAGATAAAGAATACCAGATCAATGTCATTATATCCATGATGAAGATATATTTACGTAATGTATTTATTCGATATTGTGGTCATGGATATTTCTTCCACATACTATAGGTCAAAGGAGGGAAGGGGGGGGGGGGGCACCAGCACAAGTTCTCTTCCAGCACCTCCGTTTCCTCCTAGTAATTGTGGATGGTGGCGGCAGGCCGGCAGCCTAGCCATCATCTTCGATGCCATCCCTGGTTCATGTTGTTGAAGAGTGCATCGAGGCCAGACTGCCGGAGGTGTCCTGGTGCACGGGGCCGATGTTGAAAATGTCATGGTAGCCACCTAGATGAGGTCCTCGAGTGTCGCAAACCATCGGGATATCAATGGCTGCTAGGATCTCAAGATTGGAACTTGGAAGATAACCGGGTTGATTCACACTTAGAATTCAAGAAACCAATTTGTTTTCGGGTCTGTCTAGGGCACATCTAGATATGCCCTAATTATTGCACATCTAAGTAACTCAATCAAACTAGAAAAATAAAAGAAAAAGGAAAAAAAATGTTTACACGAATCTCCGCAATCAATGATACTATATGACTAGTATTGCACATCTAAGTCATATGTCATTGATCTTACACGGAAAATTATGTGGGTATTTTCTTTTTTCTTTTAGGTTAGTTATAGTGGAGAGTAACTTAGACTAGTGTCATGCATATGACACTAGTCTTTGTTACTACTACCCCCGTCCTGGTTTATTGGTCCGCTTTGTATTTTATGCTAAATTTTGACCATATATTTAACTAACAAAATGTTAGTGCATGTCATAAAAAATTATATTTTGGATTCGTATTTGGACATAGTTTTCAATAATAATATTTTTTGTGACATGCATTCAAATTTTGTTGATTCAAACTAAGGTCAAAGTTTGGCACACAATACAAAGAGGATCAATAAACCAGGACGGAGGTAGTACCTTCATAGTGCAAAGTAACATATAATTAGTATCATAGATTGATTGCATTTATTACATTATAGCCTCATTTTGCTTTGGGTTGCGTTATGTTACAGTCCCTATTCAAGAATTCCTCCAATTAACCAGTTAACTTGCCGATTAATCCCTACTCGTAGGATCACCGAGTAGCCGATAAACCGATAAATCATCCGATTAATTGATTACATGGCCGATTAACTTGCTGATTAGCCTATTAATCCCCTACTCGCCAGCCAACCGAGCAGCTACCAGTTAACGATTTCCTCAACAATGGTTACAGTAACATATTATGTTACTCCAAACATCTCTCTCCTCATTAACTATATACCACATAAGCAAACTTGTCTTGTAATGCACTATGTTACTTGCTAAGTTACTCCCATTATGACAGGAAGTGGATTAGGAGCACATGACAACGACGCCCTCCGGAATCAAGGCCTGTCGTCTGCCCCCTACGGATTCGCGTCACTTTAGCGGAACTGATTTTTTACGCGTGAATACACGACCAAGTTGTATAGATTAGCGGTGTGTACATGTCCTTTGACACTTAATATATTTGTGCAGCGTGGTGGGGTAGCATACTAAATTGAGCAGCAAAAGTCAGCAAACATTTATATACATTGACTGGGTCGGAGACTTGAGCACGTCGCCTTCATGGGCAAATGCCAGAACAGTGTATGTACTCCTTCCATTTCTAAATATTTGTTTTTTTTATAGATTTCAAATAGACTACCACATACGGATGTATGTAGATATATTTTAGGGTGTAGATTCACTCATTTTGCTTCGTATGTAGTCACTTGTTGAAATCTATAGAAAAACAAATATTTAGGAACGGAGGGATTAAGTCTTAGCTATAGGTCGGATCTTGTTTGTTACCATGATAGAAATGTCGTGTATGGAGTGAAACAACATTCTAAGACATTTAGTTAATAATTGTACTGGTCAATTATATAATAATTTGCCACTGTCACCCCAAATTGGCCATGAGTTGGAAATAACAAGGGGAGCTTGACATGCCAATTAGAACCATGTAAGAATGGGATAGAGAGTAGCTGAGGAACAGCTGAGCTGAGAATCAAACAACTTGGGGGAGATATGTTTTGGTGAAGAAAATGGTCGGTTTTATAAACAGGCGGTCGAAGTAAGATGACCATTGCCATGAACAACATGGTGCCACTGGGAAGGAAGAGGGGTGAGCGTGTGCATTTAATTGTAGCGGGTGGTTGAGAGTTGGTGGTTGAGGCCGGATCAACCCCACTTGAACAAGAACTATCTGACGCGCGTACGGAACGCGTGGACTCGACTTCTTCTATACCACACAATGTAAAACATAATGCGATTCTGCAAATCAGAGAATACAATGCATCTATTATAGGGTGTTTGGATCCCAATGCGACTGGATGTGCAGGATTACAGAGGGTGTCGTCGACGTGTGCTCCTATGCAATTTCGCAATATGATAGTCTTACTTTCCTTTTTATGCTTGATTGTGTCGCTTATATGTGCAATAACAAAGGCACATCTAGACGCGCCCTAGACAAACCGTTTCTTTTATTGTCGTGCAAATTTTCCAGTTTAAGATAAAATTTGTTCTGTGAGATTCACAAAGACCATGCTTTTCATCTCCATGAATTGATAAACAAATAAGTTACGTAAAGCCCAAATCAGGGGACCATCGATTACAAAACTGCTTCCGAGCCCCTAAGGGCATGCCCAACACAGGCGCTCGCAACAAACGCCGGAGTAAGATACCTGCTCCCTCCATCCATCTATATAGGCCTAATACGTTTTTGGGGCTAAATTTGATCATATGTTAAAGCAATAATATATGACTTGCAAGTTACACAAAACATACCATCAAATTCACATGTGAAAGGAGCTTGCAATGATATAATTTTCATATTATACATCTCATATACTATTAATCTTGTCAATAGTCAAAGGCAACGTGGAAAATAACGCATTAGGCCTTATGTATATGGATATACGGAATCCAATTTGATAGTACTTTCTCGTCTGAGCACATGATTTCTGTTTTCGTTGGCGCTTAACCAGTCGCCGAGTGCCCAACAATATTTTGCACAACGCTTGACGGGTTTTATCATCACGTAAGCGCCTACAATGCTAGAGGAAGGGACGTCTGCACCTTGCTATCCAACTAATTAGTTCTTATTATTCCTTCAGCGGTCAACAACTGTCTATGCATTGGACATGGCCCAAGTGCTAGGCACTAACAATAGAACTGTTGTGAGAACAACCACCCTTGCAAACGCCGAAACCGAGCTTCGGTATGGGTCGTGTTGAGTCACCCTCGTGTTCAACTGCTTCCAAATCAACATAGGCATTTGCATGATATATAATGGGTGTCATGTTAGAATAAGAAAACTGAAGTTGCACCTCAATCATATGGGGGTAAATCGCATTTAGAAAAATCCAAAGCTGCATGGGGCACATGGCCAAGGCCTTGAGTGGACACCTAGACGAGGTTCTAGAATGCCGCATGCCATCGAGCGTAGTCTAGACTAGAAGCGGGAGTGCACTTTTTCGGTCCTTTTGAGCTAGGCGCATTAGTTCTTGGTATCCTTGGTCCTTTTTCCATGAAATTTGGAGTGATGAGCAACATTGTTTGGGATGCGACTCTTACAAGTTTAAGGTTTGGTGAGACATATCCTCTGATGCCTAGCTCACTAATGAACCCATGCATCACAGGCCAATGAAGTTATGCCACGCGTAAGTGTTAAATGAGATCTTAAAGAAAAGAAAACTGACAAAGCGGGTCCACCTGTTTTCCAACCATGGAGCAAGGAGAATGTTTCATCTCTTGTGAGCTTGTCTTAAGATCAACTTCTCTAAAAGTGAGGTCATTGTTACCGGTGTCTCAGATGACGAGGCTTTGCGTGTTGCTCGCCTCTTGAACTGCTCTCTTGGTTCCTTCCCTCTCAAATATCTTGGTCTTCCCATCTCTGCTGACAAACTCCTTGCTAAAGACTTTGCTCCCACGGTGGCCAAAGTGGGCAACCGCGTTATGCCCTGGAGGGGCAGGTACAACACCCAGGCTGGTAAAGTTGCCCTGATTAACGCTTGTCTTTCCTCCCTTCCTATGTTCCTTATGGGATTTTATCTTCTCTCGATTGGTACGCACGCCGGGTTTGACAAACACAGAGGTGCTTTTTACTGGAACTCGGCGAACAACAAGCGCAAATACCGCTTGGTCAAGTGGGATTTGATCTGTAGACCCAAAGGCCTTGGGGGGCTGGGTATCATCAATACTCTCATCATGAACAAATGCTTAATTATCAAATGGTGGTGGAAGATCATGACCACTACCTCGGGCATACCTCTCTGGTTTAACATTCTCAAAGCTAAGTATTTTCCTCACTCTAGCCCAATGTTTGCCCGTGCCTCCGGTGCGTCCCAGTTTTGGAGAGATCTTGTTAAGCTTAGACCTACTTTCCAGAGTCTCGTTAAGTTTGTTGTTCACAATGGTAGGTCCACTAGATTCTGGCTCGACTGGTGGTGTGGTTCGACCACGTTGGCTATTGCTTTTCCTACTCTTTTTCCTTATTGTCCTAATCCTGAGATCTCAATCTTTGAGCTCTCTTTCAATAATTGGGATCTGCAACTCCGTCGTACTCTTTCTCCTGAAGAGTTGGTGGATTGGCAACACCTTGTTGCCTTCTTCCCTATGCTCCCGGAGGAGGAGGACTCGGTGGTGTGGCCTCATTCGTCTTCTGGTCAGTTCTCGGTGAAATCGCTTTACGGTAAACTTATTTCGGGGACTGTTACTTCCAAATATAAGTGGATCTGGAGGGCGCGCATTCCTCCTAAGATCAAGATCTTTCTCTGGCAAGCTACTCGCGGGCGGCTCCCGACCGGTGATCAGATTCGCAAGCGTAATGGGCCTGGGTCTGATCGTTGTGCCCTCTGTGGGATGAGAGAAGATATTTTGCATATTTTCTTCTCCTGTGTTCTGGCTAAGTTATTCTGGTGCTGCATCAGATCCTAGCTGCACGTTCCTTGGAGACCATCTTCCTTCTCTGATCTTCGTCTTTTGGCCAACAATCTGGTCGGGGCCCAAAGGAGAATTTTCTGGGTGTGCTTTGCTGCTATGTGCTGGTCCCTGTGGACGACCAGGAACAAATTTACTATCGAGCATGTTTTCCCTGCTAAACCTACTGATTGCTTATTTAAAACTTGCGTGTTCTTGCAGCATTGGAGATTATTGATTAAGGAGGCGGATCGAGACGTGCTTGATATGATGGTTTCCAAGATTCGGGCTTCTGCTATCTCCCTATCTCCTACCCGCGCTGGCAGCTAGGTGTTGATGGCCCTATGTTTGGCGTCTTTTGTCTCTCCGGCCTATGTGCCGTGTACTGGCCTGGGAGCCATGTACGATACTTTCTCCTTTCATTTGTGCTGGGTGCTACTCTTGTTATGTCTATGTTGTCCGTCCTGCTATTTAACTCTGCCTGATGGCTTTATTTATAAAGTCGGGCCTCGGCCTTTTATCTAAAAAAATCATTAGAGATGTCTTAGTGAATATGAAGTGTGTGTTCTTTTTCAAACCAAGTTTCCCATCGAGACTTTCTTAAAATTAGGAAGGTCCATCATATTAGATATCTTGGTTTTTTAAGTGAGCCATCACAAAAAAAAGTGAGCCATCATTGTTTTTAGAAAATCATCCCTTTTCCCCGAGGAGGTAAGGTGCAGTGTGCAAGTCCTAGCGTTTGGGATAGTGTAAGGCCTATATGGCCCAGGCCAAATATACTTGTTTCTCCATTTTTATAGTCATTTTGTTCAACTTTGACTAGGTTTTAGTGCAGTGACTCAAGCATAGTAGGTAATCGAGGAGGACGATGAAAGAGATCCAAAGAGCACCGAGCCAACTCAATAAAATCAATGGTGCTATTAGGCATTAATCCATTGTCATGAGTGCAAACAAGTTTGATGGACATGCAACACAAGTCGGAAACATACTGGTAAGCAATATACATATGTAGGAGTGTAAAGTTTGCCCTTGAAAATGAATAGCCCTCATTAGATTGGATAGTATAGGGCCCATCTATTGTGTAAGTGGATGAAGTTTGGTCGCGGCGGCATGAAAGGACATGTAGGAGCTATGCCTTGCTTTTTTTACAGTGCTATGTCTCGCTTATTGCGAGACGTAGCTCCACCTCGCTTTGTTGTGCCTGGACTAGACACATGCATGCATGTTGATCAAGCTTGGACCTACAAATCATCGACGGCTGCATGCGAGCCTAGCAGCAGCACGCACATGAGCATCTGATTATCTCTCCATAAAGATTAACTCCAAAGGAAGGGTAGCCAAGAAAGTCCGGCTCATCAACTCCGTCATTCTCATGATTCAGACGATTCCATTCTTGCTCGATGCTTGCCTAAAACGGACTGGTGTAGTAGAGCACAAAGCCGGCCAGTAGCGCGGGCAGAACAATAAGGTATGGCGAGATGGCCATGCAAAGGCTGGAGTTGCGAGCAATACCCATCGATCGACGCCCACCTCATAGCTCTAGTATAAGAAAAACAAGGTGTTTCATCCAATCGGAGGAGCCATGCACACATGTGAAGGATACGTTGCATTGATCAACGCACAGCGCTGCAGATGGAAGATCTTCGAGGTTAGTATTCACGGGGTATAAGTGCAGGATATCTGCAATCTCGTCCAGCCTTGTTTTGAGCTTGGTATGCTGCCTTTGATAATGAAGACGATGACTTTGGCTGGTAAACGTATCTTGAAGAAAACTCGGTCACGATAGTACACCAAATTGTCAATCGATGTGATTGTTGCTGTAACTTGAAATTCGGATGACCAACCTTTCGAGCTTTTCGTTTTGACTACTCTTCTAGAGAATGATTGGCACTTGTTATAGCTACCAGAATAAAGGAATATATACATATGTAACAGTGTAAGGTTTGCATCTTCCAATGAATTGCACTAATTATATTGGATAGTATAGGGTCTGTCTCAACTTCATAGTTCATACATGAACATATTTTCAGCCACTTTTGATCTGACCGTACAATAAAAACATGTGATTGTTTTTTCTTTCAGTCAACTGCGGTGTAACCAGTTTAGACATTAGTGAATGAAACTTCTACAGGTTTCAGTCGATTTTTTCCGTGTGTCTGTTGTATTAAATTTGTAGCCGATGCACGAAAAAAGCGTCTGACATGCACACACTCTTTTCCACCGAATAAGCACACTCAAAATCACATACCACCACTAGTTGTGATGCACACAAACTAGAAAGTTGATCCTTCAAATCAACAAAGCATCATGATTCGTAACAACAGAAAGTAATTAATGAACTAAAATCAAATACAAAACACAAGAAACGTTCACAAGATCATGATGATGAAAATAGCATGACAATATAACATGAATAAAGACAAAAACAACATAGAAGTTGAGTGTATGACACCAACATCCAAAAGTGAAACCAGAAGTTGGTACATGACAACAAATGGAGTTAAAGAAGGCTTTGAAACTAGTATAAGTACAATGTCTTGATACAAATAATACGACGCAAAGATGATAAATCCTTTGAGCGCTGGATGGGAGAAAACCTAGAGGGCAAAGTAGAATGCCAGTCTATTGTTCACTCGGCAAACATTTATGTTGACAATCTTTCCTTGTTGCAATCCGGACTGTTGGACAAACTCCTTCCATCCACGTGTTACTGCGAGACGTCCATCAGGACGATGCCCAGAATTCCAAATATTATATCTTGCTGAGGCTACGACGGGCGGACTGGTCATAATCAAGTCAACTTCACCACTCTTAGTAACTTTGAACTTGTCAGCCTTGACCTTCGGAATTGTCTGAAACAATACAGATTATGAGCACACATTACTCAACAATAATTAACATACACAGTTCAATAATAATATAAGTTACTATAATTTCAACCATGAGGAACAAATAAGCATGTGACACGTGACACCAAATATAAGATTATTCAAATTACATGTATAAGAAACTTGCAAGTTAAAAAACTAACCCATGCTATGCAATTGAAACAAAAGTAAATCTAGTCATGAGTTCAAAAGAATCCATGTTTAAAGCCAACATGAACTTGCTATAACCGCAACTTACCAGCATAGTCCTGATGTCTGAAGGAGTCAAACACAACTTGAAGCTATCAAGAACATGAGTAGTGTCAACTCTAGTTATAGCAGCATGTTCCTCCTCTTGAGAGGGTACAACATTCTCAGGTGCAAGTTGTCTAGCATTTTGGACAACTGCAACTGCATCCTGACCAGGATATTGGTTAACAGGAGCATGAGAAAATGAAGGACGCACACTCTCGACCATGGTGTATCCTAAAAAATAAAATTTAGGCGGATGTAAGTTAGTAGGCAACAAAAAATTTGGGAACTGAATACATTGGGTTTTCTGTGCAAATATTACCTTTAGATGTCTTGTATCGATCCCTTTTAGCTTTAAATCCAAGGACTATGTGAGGTTCGTTCTCTTTAAAGCAGAAAAAGAGTTCATCACCAGCACAAAGACCATGGTCAATAATAAACTTGGTCCAATCTCCATTAGCAAATGTACTTATATATATATTCCTTTACGCAAACCAACATTGTATATGTTTCCTTCGATAGATTTGATTTGAATCGTTGATCTGCCCAGAGCATGAACTCTATCACGCACACGATATGGAATGACCTAAAACATTTAAATCTTGTAAGGTGATAAAGTGAACAAAACCTCATATAAACCAAGTTGTAACGAAATTGACATAACTTACCAATATATTATGGTTACTCCTTTTTCCATTCTTCTTAATCTTCATTGAGAAGAAAGAATTCGTCCTAGATTTTGGCTTATGGATATCACCTTGTTTGAAGGACAAATTACAGGCATCCAGCCCAAGCCTCTTTGCATGACCAACACAGTCTTCATAGTCCTAGCAGTAACATCATACAAATATCTCCAATTAACAACAACTATATACAAAAGGAATGTAACCATATTAACTTGTGGTACTACTAGTTACACGAGAGTACAATAGTAGCAAATTACCTCCATTTCTATCTTCACGGGCTTGCATTTACTTGCATCACTAACCTTGAACCCAGGCGAGATATGGAGGACGTCTCCTTGAGTATCCATTGATGAGCTTCCAATGACAATTTAGTAGCTAAAACTGATGAACAACTAAAAGATACAAATGATCAGAAAACACAATGATCAACAAAATCTTAAGCTCGAGAAACACACACACTCACACAAAGAGAAAGAGAGAGAGAGAGAGAGAGAGAGAGAGAGAGAGAGAGAGAGAGAGAGAGAGAGAGAGAGAGAGAGCACAATACTTTATGTACAACAAATAAATCTCAAACAAACACAATTTAACCATTACAAATACAAAAACAGATAGTTTAGATTCAACTACACACATGCTAACGAGATAAACTGCATACTACTATTTAATTGTATCTCTAAATGATGATGTGAAGCAGTGTCTACTCATAACCATAGTTGTCATGCTCGATGTCCTCATTGATTTAGTCGATGTGTCTTGCCATAGTAGTTTCTTGCAACATGGACAATCATATATTTTATATTTGTCCTAGTATTGTGGACCTTCCTTTTCTAGATTTTATCATTGCCCCAATCAAAACACATGCAATCAAACTTCTAGAGACCAATTGGGTTGTTAAGCTTGATTAGAAGTATGGTGGGGGACTATCGAAGTGATACAAATTTTCCGATTTCGACAATAATATAGAAATCCTCTATGCGACATACATATAAATGGTATGAGCCACACTATCCAAAATTGCTTTTGGAGGCTTCACTTTCTCCATCTACACCATCCATATGTGAAAGTTTTAATCTATACATTTTTTACCAAGCAATCATCAATCCATACCACCACCAAATTCATACTAAGAAACAAATCATACAAAATTTTCACTACATGCCATGAACATCAATCAGTACATGTTTGCACCATCCAAATCAGCATAGAATTTAGCAAACAAGTAAGCATCCTATATTTTACAGAGCTAAACAAGGAAGAAAACAGAAACCGAGATATGAGAGGGAGAGAGGGTGAGACAGAGAGGGGCATAGAGGAGGAAACATAGAGGCAGGGGACGAGAGGAGCTCACTAGCAAAGGTGAGGTCGGCTCTGGCGAAGACGCTGCCTCCTGCAGTGCAGATGGGATGTGGGGAGGTGGGAGCTGAGGTGACGGTAATGGCGGCAGAGGAGAAGGGGCTTCCGAGCATGCAGATGACAGTGGACGAGACTGGGCGGCAGCGTAGCGGACGGACCGTCGGCGGAACTGCTAGCGCCGGGTCGGGGCAGCCGGTTGGCGGCGCAAACCCTAACTCGGGTCGAGTGCTTGTGGGCGGGGAGGAATGAAAGAGGGGAACGAACAAGATCCTTCTCACTAGATTCGTTCATTTTGGGCCTCACTCGCTCTGGCCCAAGTGGCATTTCGGTCGTAAAGACGATGTCCAATAGGTGTAGTCATTCAAAATAAATCGCTTTCTTTTGGGGGGCTGGAGAGAATCACCAAAAACGCCAACTTTTTATGGAGCTCTGTTCCTTAAGTGCTTAAGTCAAAAGATGATATTATCACACCCTCGATGGTGATTCTGTCAAAATTAACACAGATGCTGGTATTCATAGCATTCTGGAGAAAAGGAGGGGGGAGGTGGTGTTGCTCATTCTTCGACAAGGTTTCTAGGGGCCTGGTGTAAGCCTCATGACGGTGTCACAAATCCTCTGATTGCCGAAGCACTCTCTTTGCTCGATGGTGTTATTTTTGCAAAGTTTAGGGCATGTACAATGGTTGATAAGATAGTTTTATCTTAAGTCTTGCATGTCATTTAGAGATGACAAAAAATGTCTACAATGAATCATCTCTTAGCCTTATCTTCAATAACTAGTAATTCCTAAAAACGTTGTGAAACATATTATGCTAAGAGATCATCTCTTGTCTTCTCTTAAATAAGAGAAGACAAGTCTTTTCTTATGGGTTTTCTCTCCTCCACCACATCATTTATCCTACGTGGCACTTCTAAGATAGCACTATACATGCCCTTACACTAGTGCATAACCGGGCTTTAGCACCGGTTCGTAAGGCCCTTTAGTGTCGGTTCCCTAGTAGAAAAAGGGCCTATTGTCCCGGTTCGTAAGGCCCATTTGTCCCAGTTTTTGAACTGGGTCTAAAGGGTCGTTACTAAAGCCCTAGTCCTTTAGTCCCGGTTCTTACACGAACCGGGATAGATGGGCCTCCAAGTGGCCGGTGCTGCGAGCCCAGGCAGGAGGGCCTTTAGTCCCGATTGGTGGCACCAACCGGGACAAATAGGCATCCACGCGTCAGCTGTTTAGGGGCTAGGGTTTTTGTTTTTTTCTGAAGGGGGCGGGGGGTTTGGGGGTTTTGTATGATTAATTAAGGTGTTTCATATATTGTGTTAGGTAGCTAATTAATTAATAGAGAGAAGTGTCCTCTCTTACCTCCGTGCTTGGTCGACGCTACGTACTATACGTATAGAGAGGCCCTCGACACGCTAGCTAGTAAGCAAATGAAGGAAACCATTAAGTACAGAAGTTCGTCATGCATACCGATAGAAGTGATATCGACCTCTCCTTCTCCAAAAGATTGCGCGAACAACAAGTTTTCGTATATCTATCCGACGCTACTGGCTACATATATACAATATTAAGATCCCTTATAATATAATCTCCCCTAATTATATATGAACTCAACATCAACATGGTATTCTCCGGCTTTATTGATGACGTGGTCAAGAAAGAATCCCGACAATTCCTCTTGAATTGCTTTCATGCGATCTTGTGGTAGGAGTTCATTCAGCATCTGCCACGTCTAATTTGAAGAAGGGGGTTAATACATATATATGAATGAAACTCAACATAAATGATGGTGTAATAAAATGAAATTATGAATATTATTGCTTACGCACTTCATATTGTATTTTAGAGTAGCCCTGCTTATCTTTCCAAGTCGCGTTGTAGATGAACTCGCACACGTAGTATCCACAGTAATCATTCCCTTGTTCCTGCCACAAGCACTTTACGAGAAACAGAGGTCAATCAAACTGATGATGAAGCATTATAAATGGCATTGATGAAAGTAGCTAGAATCAACGGGAGATGCGCGGAGCTAGCTAGCTAGTAGTACTTACTTTCGGGTATGTATATGATACGTCTCCAACGTATCTATAATTTTTGATTGCTTCATTCTATATTATATTTTGTTTTGGACATTATTGGGCTTTATTATTCACTTTTATATTATTTTTGGGACTAACCTATTAACCGGAAGCCCAACCCAGAATTGCTGTTTTTTGCCTATTTCAGAGTTTTGCAGAAAAAGAATATCAAACGAAGTCCAAACGGAATGAAACCTTCGGGAACGTGATTTTCGGAACGAACATGATCCAGGAGACTTGGACCCTACATCAAGGAAGCCACGAGGTAGGGGGCGCGCCTACCCCCCTCCCCCAGGCGCGCCCTCCACCCTCTTGGGCCCCACGTTGCTCCACCGACATACTCCTTCCTCCTACTAGATTGATCTTTCTTGCAATGGGAAAAGTGTTTATCTTTGGGTTCAATCTTGCAGTGTCGTTTCCCAGTGACAGTAGGGGCAGCAAGGCACGTATTGTATTGTTGCCATCGAGGATAACAAGATGGGGTTTTATCATATTGCATGAATTTATCCCTCTACATCATGTCATCTTGCTTAAGACGTTACTCTGTTCTTATGAACTTAATACTCTAGATGCATGCTGGATAGCGGTCGATGTGTGGAGTAATAGTAGTAGATGCACGCAGGAGTCGGTCTACTTGTCTCGGACGTGATGCCTATATACATGATCATACCTAGATATTCTCATAACTATGCTCAATTCTGTCAATTGCTCAATAGTAATTTGTTCACCCACCGTAAAATACTTATGCTCTTGAGAGAAGCCACTAGTGAAACCTATGGCCCCCGGATCTATTTTCCATCATGTTAATCTTCCAACACTTAGTTATTTCCGTTGCTTTTATTTTACTTTGCATCTTTATCATAAAAATACAAAAAATATTATCTTACCATATCTATCGGATCTCACTCTCGTAAGTGACCGTGTAGGGATTGACAACCCCTTATCGCGTTGGTTGCGAGGATTTATTTGTTTTGTGTAGGTGCGAGGGACTCACGCGTAGCCTCCTACTGGATTGATACCTTGGTTCTCAAAAACTGAGGGAAATGCTTACGCTACTTTGCTGGATAACCCTTTCCTCTTCAAGAGAAAACCAACGCAGTGCTCAAGAGGTAGCAAGAAGGATTTCTGGCGCTGGGGAGGTCTACGCAAAAGTCAACATACCAAGTACCCATCACAAACCCTTATCTCCCGCATTACATTATTTGTCATTTACCTCTCGTTTTCCTCTCCCCCACTTCACCCTTGCCGTTTTATTCGCCCTCTCTTTTTCGTTCGCCTCTTTTTCGCTTGCTTCTTGTTTGCTCGTGTGTTGGATTGCTTGTTTGTCATGATGGCTCTACCTAGATTTGGTGATCTTCACCTTAAAAGGTTAGAAGAGATCGAAAGCAACGTCAGGAGTTTTATGGTTATTGCAATTTGAGCATAATAATTTCTTTAGAAACGAGCTAAAGGAACAAAAAAGCTTTATGAGTTATATGAATAAAGAGCTCGATGATATGTCTAAAGAATTTGATGGTTTGAGATCCCAAATTGCTCATCTTGAGAAGTTGATAGCTGAAATATCGGATAAGCAGGCTACTTTAGTTAATAAGATGGCCGCTAAACCGGAGAACTTCAAAAATAAAGATGAAGATCTAAAAGTTATTGATGTGTCCCCTATTAAATATTTGTTTTGCAATATGAATCTTGATAATAATGGGACTGAATATGATCCACCTTTACCTAGAAGGCGTTCCAAAATTTCGGAGTTTTTAGATCTTGATGCTAAAATTGATAAAAGTGGGATTGAAGAAATCCAAACATTAGATGTTAATAAACCCACTATTTTGGATTTCAAGGAATTTAATTATGATAATTGCTCTTTGATATATTGTATTTCCTTGTTGCAATCCGTGTTAAATTCTCCTCATGCGTATAGTCAAAATAAAGCTTTTACCAAACATATCGTTGATGCCTTGATGCAATCTTATGAAGAAAAGCTTGAGTTGGAAGTTTCTATCCCTAGAAAACTTTATGATGAGTGGGAACCTACTATTAAAATTAAGATTAAGGATCATGAATTCTATGCTTTGTGTGATTTGGGTGCTATTGTTTTCACGATTCCAAAAACTTTGTGCGGTTTGCTAGGTTTTTGTGATTTTTATGATTGCTCTTTAAACTTGCACCTTGCGGATACCACTATTAAGAAACCTATGGAAAGAATTAATGATGTTCTTATTGTTGCAAATAGGAACTATGTGCCCGTAGATTTTATCGTTCTTGACATAGATTGCAATCCTTCATTCCCTATTATTCTTGCTAGACCTTTCCTTAGAACGATTGGTGCAATTATTGATATGAAGGAAGGGAATATTAGATTCCAATTTCCATTAAAGAAAGGCATGGAACACTTCCCTAGGAAGAAAATAAAATTACCATATGAATCTATCATGAGAGTCACTTAAGGATTGCCCACCAAAGATGGCAATACCTAGATCTATCCTTGCTTTTATGCCTAGCTAGGGGCGTTAAATGATAGCGCTTGTTGGGAGGCAACCCAATTTTATTTTTAGTTTTTTGCTTTTTGCTTCTGTTTAGGAATAAATTTTTGTTCTAGCCTCTGGTTAGATGTGTTTTTATGTTTTAATTAGTGTATGTGTCAAGTTAAACCTATAGGATCTTCTTGGATGATAGTTATTTGATCTTGTAGAACATTCCAGAAACTTTCTGTTCACGAAAATAATTGTTAAAAATCACCAGAACGTGATAAAATATTGATTCCAATTGCTTCTGATCAATAAACAAATTGTCTAGGTCTTCCTACTTTGGCTGATTTTTAGGAGTTCCAGAAGTTTGCGTTAGTTACAGATTACTACAGACTGTTCTGTTTTTGACAAATTCTGTTTTTCGTGTGTTGTTTGCTTATTTTGATGAATCTATGGCTAATAAAATAGTTTATAAACCATAGAGAAGTTGGAATACAGTAGGTTTAACACCAATATAAATAAATAATGAGTTAATTACAGTACCTTGAAGTGGTCTTTTGTTTTCTTTCGCTAACGGAGCTCACGAGATTTTCTGTTAAGTTTTGTGTTGTGAAGTTTTCAAGTTTTGGGTAAAAGATTTGATGGATTATGGAACAAGGAGTGGCAAGAGCCTAAGCTTGGGGATGCCCATGGCACCCCCAAGATAATCTAAGGACACCAAAAAGGCAAAGCTTGGGGATGCCCCGGAAGGCATCCCCTCTTTCGTCTACTATTATCGGTAACTTTACTTGGAGCTATATTTTTATTCACCACATGATATGTGTTTTTATTGGAGCGTCTTGTATGATTTGAGTCTTTGCTTTTTAGTTTACCACAATCATCTTTTCTGTACACACCTTTTGAGAGAGACACACATGATTCGGAAATTATTAGAATACTCTATGTGCTTCACTTATATCTTTTGAGTTATATAGTTTTTCTCTAGTACTTCACTTATATCTTTTAGAGCTCGGTGGTGGACTTATTTTATAGAAACTATTGATCTCTCATGCTTCACTTAGATTATTTTGAGAGTCTTAAATAGCAAATATGCTAGGTATTCAAGATTAGTAAAAAACTTTCTTATGAGTGTGTTGAATACTAAGAGAAGTTTGATGCTTGATGATTGTTTTGAGATATGGAGGTAGTGATATTAAAGTTGTGCTAGTTGAGTAGTTGTGAATTTGAGAAATACTTGTGTTGAAGTTTGCAAGTCCCGTAGCATGCATGTATTATGTAACAAATTTGGAACATGCGGTGTTCTTTCATTGTCCTCCTTATGAGTGGCGGTCGGGGACGAGCGATGGTCTCTTCCTACCATTCTATCCCCCTAGGAGCATGCGCATAGTGCTTGGTTTTTGATGACTTGTAGATTTTTGCAATAAGTATGTGAGTTATTTATGACTACTGTTGAGTCCATGGATTATACGCACTCTCACCTTTCCATCATTGCTAGCCTCTTCGGTACCGTGCATTGCCCTTTCTCACATTGAGAGTTGGTGCAAACTTCGCGGTGCATCCAAACCCCGTGATATGATATGCTCTTTCACACATAAACCTCCTTATATCTTCCTCAAAACAGCCACCATACCTACCTATTATGGCATTTCCATAGCCATTCCGAGATATATTGCCATGCAACTTTCCACCGTTCCGTTTATCATGACACGTTCATCATTGGCATATTGCTTAGCATGATCATGTAGCTGACATAATATTTGTGGCAAAGCCACCGTTCATAATTCTTTCACACATGTCACTTTTGGTTCATTGCATATCCCGGTACACCGCCGGAGGCATTCATATAGAGTCATACCTTGTTCTTGTATCGAGTTATAATCATTGAGTTGTAAATAAATAGAAGTGTGATGATCATCATTTAATAGAGAATTGTCCCAAAAAAAGTCCAAAAAAAGAAGGCCCAAAAAAAGAGAGTAATAAAAAGGGACAATGCTACTATCCTTTTACCACACTTGTGCTTCAAAGTAGCACCATAATCTTCATGATAGAGAGTCTCTCGTTTTGTCACTTTCATATACTAGTGGGAATTGTTCATTATAGAACTTGGCTTGTATGTTCCAACAATGGGCCTCCTCAAGTGCCCTAGGTCTTCGTGAGCAAGCAAGTAGGATGCACACCCACTTAGTTACTTTTGTTGAGCTTTCATACATTTATAGCTCTAGTGCATCCGTTGCATGGCAATCCCTACTCCTTGCATTAACATCAATCGATGGGCATCTCCATAGCTCATTGATTAGCCTCTTTTATGTGAGACTTTCGCCTTTTTTGTCTTCTCCACATAATCCCCATCGTCATATTCTATTCCATCCATAGTGCTATATCCATGGCTCACGCTCATGTATTGTGTGAAGGTTTATAAAGTTTGAGATTACTAAAGTATGAAACAATTGCTTGGCTTGTCATCGGGGTTGTGCATGATGAGGGCATTCTTGTGTGATGAAAATGGAGCATGGCTAAACTATATTATTATGTAGGGATGAACTTTCTTTGGCCATGTTATTTTGAGAGGACATAATTGCTTAGTTAGTATGCTTGAAGTATTTTTATTTCTATGTCAATACTGAACTTTTATCTTGAATCTTTCGGACCTGAATATTCATACCACAATTAAGAAGAATTACATTGAAATTATGCCAAGTACCATTCCACATCAAAAATTCTGTTTTTATCATTTACCTACCCGAGGACGAGAAGGAATTAAGCTTGGGGATGCCTGATACGTCTCCAATGTACCTATAATTTTTGATTGCTCCATGCTATATTATCTTCTGTTTTGGACATTATTGGGCTTTATTATTCATTTTTATATTATTTTTGAGACTAACCTATTAACCGGAGGCCCAGCCCAGAATTGTTGTTTTTTGCCTATTTCAGAGTTTTGCAGAAAAAGAATATCAAACGGAGTCCAAACGGAATGAAATCTTCGGGAACGTGATTTTCAGAACGAACATGATCCAGGAGACTTGGATCCTACGTCAAGGAAGCTTCCAGGAAGCCACGAGGTAGGGGCGCGCCTACCCCCCCATATAGTTTAGCCATGCTCCATTAATCTTCCAACACTTAATACCTCCACCCTCGTGGGCCCCATGTTGCTCCACCGACGTACTCCTTCCTCCTATATATACCTACGTACCCCCAAACGATCAGATACGGAGCCAAAAACCTAATTCTACTGCCGCAACCTTGTGTACCCACGAGATCCCATCTTGGGGCCTGTTCCGGAGCTCCGCCAGAGGGGGCATTGATTACGGAGGGCTTCTACATCAACACCATAGCCTCTCCGATGATGTGTGAGTAGTTTACCTCAGACCTTCGAGTCCATAGTTATTAGCTAGATGGCTTCTTCTCTCTTTTTGGATCTCAATACAATGTTCTCCCCCTCTCTCGTGGAGATCTATTCGATGTAATCTTCTTTTGCGGTGTGTTTGTTGAGACCGATGAATTGTGGGTTTATGATCAAGTTTATCTATGAATAATATTTGAATCTTCTGAATTCTTTTATGTATGATTGGTTATCTTTGCAAGTCTCTTCAAATTATCAGTTTGGTTTGGCCTAATAGATTGATCTTTCTTGCAATGGGAGAAGTGCTTAGCTTTGGGTTCAATCTTGCAGTGTCCTTTCCTAGTGACAGTAGGGGCAGCAAGGCACGTATTGTATTGTTGCCATCGAGGATAACAAGATGGGGTTTTTATCATATTGCATGAATTTATCCCTCTACATCATGTCATCTTGCTTAAGGCGTTACTCTGTTCTTATGAACTTAATACTCTAGATGCATGCTGGATAGCGGTCGATGTGTGGAGTAATAGTAGTAGATGCAGGCAGGAGTCGGTCTACTTGTCTCGGACGTGATGCCTATATACATGATCATACCTAGATATTCTCATAACTATGCTCAGTTCTGTCAATTGCTCAACAGTAATTTGTTCACCCACCGTAAAATACTTATGCTCTTGAGAGAAGCCACTAGTGAAACCTATGGTCCCCGGGTCTATTTTCCATCATATTAATCTTCCAACACTTAGTTATTTCCGTTGCTTTTATTTTACTTTGCATCTTTATCATAAAAGTACCAAAAATATTATCTTACCATATCTATCAGATCTCACTCTCGTAAGTGATCGTGTAGGGATTGACAACCCCTTATCGCGTTGGTTGCGAGGATTTATTTGTTTTGTGTAGGTGCGAGGGACTCGCGCGTAGCCTCCTACTGGATTGATACCTTGGTTCTCAAAAACTGAGGGAAATACTTATGCTACTTTGTTGCATCACCCTTTCCTCTTCAAGGGAAAACCAACGTAGTGCTCAAGAGTTAGCAGTATATCGCAGCTCCTTCGGCAGTCCCGGAGCTTCTGCGGTGAACTTTTTCCAAACCCTGCAAGACAAAGAAAATAATTATTACTTGAGATATCAGGAAATGAACAAAAATTTGCCGATATGGTGCGATAATGATCGATTGAACTTACTTGTTGAGAATTTTAGTCATGTCCGCATAAGTCTCGGGATCTTTTCGTCTCGAGTCTAAGACGGTTACTAGTCCCTGCTCAAGCTTAATCTCCAGGAGAATATAGTGGAAGCTGCACACGCATGCATAACTCATCAATTACATTACTATAACCTCGCTCAAGTAATAAGGAAACCGAATATGGACAAGACAGTAACACTCACTTGAAGTTGTAAGGAAAGAGTATTTTATCTTTGTTTTGATTTATTATCAATGATTTGAGCAAGTTGGCCTCGGCATCTTTGGCGCCCTTTTTAACCTGAAATTCATCTATGAGATTTGGGTTAATGAACCCAATATCATACATTTCTGCACTCGACGATCTTCAATCTGCGTAATATAGTGAGGATAATTATAAATACATGCAATGAAAGAGCTGAGCTATATATAGAGATTTAATGACAGAACTAGTACTTACAAACAGTAGCAAGTGACCGTTAATTTATCGAGGGCCTTTTGATTGAAAAACTGAAAGAACTCCCCAAATGGAATAGACAACACATCAATTCCAACGAGGTCGTGCTCCTCTTTAACTCTCAGAAACAAAGTATTCGTCCCCCCCAGACTCTCTGCAGGTTTTCATGTAGCAATCATGGAATCTTCGCATCATCGTTGTTAGAGATTTTTCATCTTTGACGAGAGGCTTCCCTTAATGGTATTTGTGTTCGTCCACCTCCAAGAAATCATAATGCACATCATCGGGCAGGTAATCTCCAAGATTTCTATAACCGGGCACCATCCTCGGATCATTAGCGACGATATCGCTCGACACCTTGGGTGGGGGACACGATTGGTCCGCTTGTTCTCCGAGCTGGGCAATTTTTTTTCCTAGCTCGTCATTCTGCTAACCTTCGATCACTGACAGTACTTCCCGACCGCTCCGCTTCGAGATATACCTTTTCAGTAATGCGCTCATAGTTGGTTTGCGGCGGAGACTTTGGTGGTTTCCTCAGGGCATTGATAGTGCGCTTTGCTTTCACCGGATCTATCTAATCCTCCGGAGGTGGATGTTTCTTTTCTTTCACCCCTTCAAAGAAGTCCTTCACTTCGGTCCGCACGATCTTCGTGTTTTCCTCCTCGGTCCTCTCGTATGGTAACTTCTCTGGAGTCTTCAGAGAAGGACTGAATCTGTATTGCCTCCCGCCTCTGGTTGTACTGCTAGAAGCCGGAGCAGACGGAGCGGCTGCAGCTGTCTTCTTTCCTTTCTTTCGAGGCGGAGGAGAAGGACTACGATGCTCCGGAGCAGCCGGGGCAGCGGCGGGTCCCTTCCGCCCTTGCCGACGAGGCAGAGAAGGAGGAGGCTGGCTGCTCGGGCGCGACGACGCAGGCGGAGAAGGAGGCGGAGTGCCGCCACGCACCGGAGAAGGAGGCTGAGTGCCCTGATCACTCGCCCGACGAGGAGGTGGAGGAAGAGGCGGAGTGCCCTGACTCACCGGAGGAGGACGAGGAGGCGGAGGCGTCCAGTTCGGCAGGTTGATGAGCTCCTTCCGCCATAGAAATGGAGTCTTCAGAGAAGAACCCAGCCGTGTCTCCCCTTCACCGGTAGGGTGGTCAAGCTCGAGGTCCTCAAATCTTTCCCTTATTTCATCCACCATCACCCTAGCATATCCATCTGGAATCGGCCAGCAGTGGTAGGTTGCGCCAGGTTCAGTAGGTAAAATAGAGCCCACAGCCGCCTTGACTTTGAATTTCATCCATTGCGTCATAAGGTGGCAATGTTGAGACTCCGTGATAGCATCCGCGGGGTAGCTAGCAGGAGCCGTGAAGACAGGCTCCAGCTGAAGCTGCTCGGTGGAATCCACGCTGCTTCTCCGCTGAGATGGCGGGGTAGCTTCAGGAGAAGCTTTGGCAGGTCGTTTGCTGCGATTTGCTTCTCGTTCCTCTATTGCTTGTACCCTTGCGTGCAGCGCCTGCAGTCGGGTATGCTCCACTTTCTTCCTCCTCTCCTGGCATTTGTAACCGCCTGCGTCCGGAAACCCAGCCTTCCACGGAACGGAGCCTGGCATGCCTCGTGTCCGTCGAGGGTGCTCAGGATTCCCGAGGGCCATTGTGAGCTCATCGTTCTCTCTGTCTGGAACGAACGTCCCTTGCTGGGCTGCATTGATATACTCCTGAAGCCTCGTGACTGGTATTCTCATTTGCTCGTCCGTCCAAACGCACTTCCCTGATACAGGGTCCAAGGTTCTGCCATCCCCGAAGAACCAAGTTTGGCAACGGTCTGGCCACCTCAATGTCTCTGGTTTGACCCCTTTATCAAGCAGGTCATTCTCAGCCTTCGCCCACAATGGCCGGGCTTTGAGGTAGCCACCTGACCCCGTGCGATGGTGAAGCTTCTCCTTCGCAGCATTCTTCTTGTTTGTCACTGACATCTTCTTACTCTTGTCTGATGTCTTGTGGGCCGCAAATGCGGGCCAGTGATCTCTGATCTTCTCATACCTGCCGATGAATTCTGGTGTCTCTTCTTTGTCGACAAATTTTTTCAGCTCATTCTTCCACCTCCTGAATAGTTCTGCCATCTTCTTAAGAGCATGAGACTTGATCAATTGCTCTTTAACTGGCTTCTCCGGATCCTCCTCTGGCGGTAGGGTGAAATTTGCCTTCAGCGCGGTCCAAAGATCATCTTACTGCATATCGGGCACATAAGACACCTCGGGGTCTTCTTTAGCCGGCTTTAACCATTGGTGGATGCTGTTCGTGATCTTGTCCCTAACAAGAACCCCGCACTGAGCAGCAAATGCTTCCTTTGTCTGGATGGGTTCAATCGGCATGCCATCGCGCGCGATTTCTATGATCTCAAACCTTTCATCCGAGTGCAACTTTTTCTTCGGGCCTCGTCTCTTTACCGAAGTTGTGCTCGATCCGGAGGGCTAGAAAAAAGAAGAAAGACGAGAGTTAATTAATATGTGTACATATACCAAAAAAATGAATGCATCAATTAGCTAGTCAGCACATGCTTAACTAATATATATACCTGGCCGGACTCGGTTCGGTCACCGGAGCCGTCATCACGGTGTCCTTCTTGCACCGGCATTGGGTCGCCGGAGCCATCATGATCATGTCCTTCCTCCTCCATTGTTCGATCACTGTAGTCAGCTTCTTCACCCTGTTCTTCCAGACCATCGGTGTCATTGAGAAACGAGAAGAAGGCATCACTTCCGTGTGTGATTATGTCCCCCAACACCGCTTCTGTTGCTTCGTCTCGGGGGTCCATAGTTTCTGCAAATATTTACAACATGGCAATTATTATTCAAACATGACAGATGCATATATTATTGGCAAACGTTTGGGGTGGCCTCGATCGACAACGCTTCAAGGGTTTGGGGTGGCCTCGACAACGCTTCAAGGGTTTGGGGTGGCCTCGACGACAACGCTCTTTTAACTTGGTAAATTTGGGTGGCCTCGAGAGAGTTTGTTGGGTAGGGGCGCGGCGGGAGGGGGTACGAGACCGACATCGTTTTTTTCTAGGGTTTGGGTGTCCTCGAGAGTTTTGGTCGAGCGAGAGGGCCGGAGGGTCCTCCCGTGGTATAAGTTATCACGGTCGAGAGGGGGTTATATCAACAACGACATACCCGATAAAAAATAAGAAAAGGAAGAAGAAGAAGAAAAAGAAAAAAAAAGAGGAGAGGTTCTTCTTCTCCTCTATTCCTTTCTTCCTCTCCTCTTTTTTTTCCCTTTTTCCTCTTCTTATTTATTTCTCCTCTTCTTCATCTTTTTCTTTTCCTTCTTCCTAAACTAAACATAAACTAAAATAATCCTAAAACTAAACGAAACTTCTCCTCCTCCCTTTTTATTTCTTCTTCTTATTTTTTTCATAGAATTTTTATTTCTTCTTCTTTTTTTTTCATCCTAAAACTTTATGAACAAAATTACAACAGAAAAAACAATAAAAATTCTATGAACAAAATAAAAATTCTATGAACAAAATTACAACAGAAAAAAATCCTATGAACATAATTACAATAAAAAATCCTATCAACAAAAAAACAATAAAAATTCTATGAACAAAATAAAAATTATTTGCATATGCACACACAAACATTTGCATATTCTACAATATCATCATCATATTCTACAATAATATCACCAAAAATCATAACTTTTGCATATGAACAGGGGGCCTGCTTCGTCGTCGGTGCCGGGGCGGGCGGCGGCGTCGGGGCGAGCGTGCGGCGGCGTTGGGGCGCGAGGGGGGGGAGGGGGAGAGGAGGGGGAACGGCGCGGGCTCGCGCTGCAGGCGAGCGGCACCGAGGTCGGGGCAGGGAGCTCGGCGTGCGCGACGGCGAGGTCGGGGCAGGGCGCGTCGAGGTCGGGGCAGGGCGACGGCGATGACGGAGACGGCGAACGGGGGCGGCAGCCTGGCGGCGTCGATGTCGTCGGCGTCGTCGGGGCGGCAACTGCGAGATGAGAAGTGAAAATTTTCACAAGTCCTGCTTATATGCCCAGGGCATTGGTCCCGGTTCGTAGCACCAACTGGTACCAATGCACCCTTTAGTACCGGTTGGTGCCACCAACCGTGACCAAAGGTCAGTTTTCGGCAGCCCAAAGGGTGGGAAGCGGCGGCCTTTGGTCCCGGTTGGTGGCACCAACCGGGACTAAAGGGGAGGCATTGGTCCTGGTTGGTACTACGAACCGGTACCAATGCCCCCCTTTAGTTCCAGTTGGTGGCACCAACCGGGACCAAAGGCCCTGCACTGCCCGCGTCGCGGCCAAAACTTCAGTCCCACCTCGCTAGCTGAGAGAGCTCGAGAGTGGTTTATAAGCGCTGCTGCGCCAACCCTCTCGAGCTCCTACAACTTCAGGCTTGCGGGCCTAATATGTCACGATGTGTTTGTGGGCCTACTGGGCCTCCTGCGGGCCTGAATCCTGACCCATGGTTGGGTTTCTAGTCGTATTCAGGCCATCGTGGCCGAGTAGGTGGCACTTTTTTTATTATTGTTTTACTTATTTTATTTTGTTTCTACTTACAACAAAAAACTTATTGTTGCACTTTTTATTTATTTTTTAAATTTTATTTAATTTACTTTATTAAATTTTATTTTGTTTCTACTTATTTATTTTATTAAAGTTTATTTTATTTTGTTTCTACTTATTTATTTTTTAAAATTTTAATTTATTTTATTTTGTTTCTACTTATTTATTAACGTTTATTTTGTTTCTTTCTATTTTTCATGTTTTGAATAGAAAATACTTTGAGTTTTAGTTTAAAAAATACTAGAGGTTTATAAAAGCTTTTTAGTTCATTCCTTTTGCTATTAGAGTTTTATAGAAGTTTTTTAGTTAATTTTATTTTTGCATGGTATCATCATTTGACCCACATAGCATTTGCAAGAAAGTAGAGAGGTTACGGCAAAAACTGGATGCACTTCGTGTACGAAACGGAGAATCTCTTTCGAAGTATCAGGGTTTCATACGGAAACTCGTCTGTTACAAAGGGATTTCATTTTTTTGAACTTATTTGAACTCCATAGTTTTTCTGTGTTCAAAATGCACCATTCAAAGCCACATCATCAAGTTTCAACCCTTTCTGACTTCATTTGTTATTTTTCATGCATTTACTGATTATTTTGAGCTATAAGACCCTGAAATTGAAAAGCATTTCAAATGAACTCTGAAAAGGTTGAAAGTTGGCATGGTATCATCATTTCACCCACATAGCATGTGCAAGAAAGTAGAGAGGTTACGGCAAAAACTGGATGCACTTCGTGTACAACACGGACAATCTCTTCCGAAGTATCACGGTTTCATACGGAAACTCGTTTGTTACAAAGGGATTTCATTTTTTGAACTTATTTGAACTCCATAGTTTTCTGTGTTCAAAATGCACCATTCAAAGCCACATCATCAATTTTCAACCCTTTCTGACTTCATTTGTTATTTTTCATGCATTTACTGATTATTTTGAGCTATAAGACCCTGAAATTGAAAAGCATTTCAAATAAACTCTGAAAAGGTTGAAAGTTGGCATGATATCATCATTTGAACCACATAGAATGTGCAAAAAAGTAGAGAGGGTTACGGCAAAAACTGGATGCACTTCGTGTACAAAATGGACAATCTCTTTCGAAGTATCAGGGTTTCATACGGATACTTGTCTGTTACAAAGGGATTTAATTTTTTGAAATTATTTGAACTCCATAGTTTTTCTGTGTTCAAAATGCACCATTCAAAGCCACATCATCAATTTTCAACCCTTTCTGACTTCATTTGTTATTTTTCATGCATTTACTGATTATTTTGAGTTATAAGACCGTGAAATTGAAAAGCATTTCAAATGAACTTTGAAAAGGTTGAAAGTTGGCATGGTATCATCATTTCACCCACATAGCATGTGCAAGAAAGTAGAGAGGGTTACGGCAAAAACTGGATGAACTTCGTGTACAAAACGGACAATCTCTTTCGAAGTATCAGGGTTTCATACGGAAACTCGTTTGTTACAAAGGGATTTCATTTTTTGAACTTATTTGAACTCCAGAGTTTTTCTGTGTTCTAAATGCACCATTCAAAGCCACATCATCAATTTTCAACCCTTTCTAACTTCATTTGTTATTTTTCATGCATTTACTGATTATTTTGAGCTATAAGACCCTGAAATTGAAAAGCATTTCAAATGAACTCTGAAAAGGTTGAAAGTTGGCATGGTATCATCATTTCACCCACATGGCATGTGCAAGAAAGTAGAGAGGGTTACGACAAAAACTGGATGCACTTCGTGTACAAAATGGACAATCTCTTTCGAGGTATCAGGGTTTCATACAGAAACTCGTCTTTTACAAATCGATTTCATTTTTTGAACTTATTTGAACTCTAGAGTTTTTCTGTGTTCAAAATGCACCATTCAAAGCCACATCATCAATTTTCAACCCTTTCTAACTTCATTTGTTATTTTTCATGCATTTACTGATTATTTTGAGCTATAAGACCCTGAAATTGAAAAGCATTTCAATTGAACTCTGAAAAGGTTGAAAGTTGGCATGGTATCATCATTTCACCCACATAGCATGTGCAAGAAAGTAGAGAGGGTTACGACAAAAACTGGATGCACTTCGTGTACAAAACGGACAATCTCTTTCGAAGTAACACTAGTAGAAAACAGGGCTTTGGTCACAGGGCAATATTCACATTAGTCCCGGTTCATTACGAACCGGGACTAATGTGAGCATTGGTCCCGGTTCGTGCGGCTAAAGGCATTAATCCCGGTTCAAATGAGCCCTTTAGTCCCGGTTTGAGACACGAACCGGGACTAAAGGATGCGATGCCCTTTAGTCCCGGTTTGTGTCTCAAACCGGGACTAAAGATTAGACCTTTAGCCCCCGTGGATCGCCTTTTTTGTTTTGAAAAATCAAAAGAAAATGATAAAAACTTCAAAAAAATAAAATCCTTCGAGAGAAAAAATAAACTGTACGTCCTGTTTGCAAATTTTTAGAATCCTCAAATTCTAAAAGGAAAAAAGTTGTGCTCAAATTTCAGTTTTTTTGTATTTTCTTTAAATCTGGTCAAACTATGGTCAAACTACTTATTCAAGAAGTATTAGTGTTACTAAATAATTATTCAAGAATATTAGTGTTACTAAATAATTATTTCAGTTTTTTTGAATTTTTGTCAAATCTGGTCAAATTGCGGTCTAACAATGGTCAAACTATGGTCAAACTACTTATTCAAGAAATATTAGTGTTACTAAATAATTATTTTGGTTTTTTTAAAATTTGGTCAAATCTGGTCAAACTGTGGTCAAACTATTTATTCAAAAAATATTAGTGTTAATAAATAATTATTGTTTTGTACAATAATAGTTTCAAACTCAAACAGTGAAATGTGTGACTTCATGCTCAAGCTAAACTCCTGAGGGTTAATATAATTGACATCTTACTATTGTCAGGAAAACAACAAGTGCAGACTTGGAAACGAAGGAGAATAGAACCCGAAAGTTAAGCGTGCTCGGGCTGGAGTAGTGAGAGGGATGGGTGACCGGTCGGGAAGTTAGATGAATTGGAATGATGAGGGGTGATTAGAGATTAGAGGTTAAATTGAGCAGTGATGAGGGGTGGGTGATTAGAGATTAAATTATAAAATAATTCAGAAATTTAAAAATCGAGAAAACATTTCAAAAAAAATTACCTTTAGTCCCGGTTGATATTACCAACCGGTACTAAAGGTGGAGCTGGTGGAGCTCTAGCCAGCGGCCACGTGGAGGGCCTTTAGTCCCGGTTCGTGTAAGAACCGGGACTAAAGGGGGGGGGTCCTTTAGTAACGACCCTTTAGTCCCGGTTCGTGTAAGAACCGGGACAAAAGGGGGGGCCTTTAGTAACGACCCTTTAGTCCCGGTTTAGAAAACCGGGACTAAAGGCCCTTATGAACCGGGACTAATGACCCTTTTTCTACTAGTGTAGATAAGTGACCAAATTAATAGAAGTTCATCATCACATTCAAACCAAAGTACATACATAGTTCTTATTGAACAACATATAGCTCTGTAGAGCATCTAATTAAACCATACATTGAAATTATGTAAAACATTTCAATGCAACAACAAATGTGATCATAATCGTAACCAATGTAACAATTGATCCAACTGCATAATGATACCAAGCCTCGGTATGAATGACATATTTTCTAATCTTTCTAATCTTCAACCGCATTGCATCCATCTTGATCTTGTGATCATCGACGACATCCGCAACATGCAACTCCAATATCATCTTCTCCTCCTCAATTTTTTTTTCCTTCAAGTAATTGTTTTCTTCTTCAACTAAATTTAACCTCTCGACAATAGGGTCGGTTGGAATTTCCGGTTCAACCACCTCCTAGATAAATAAAACCTATGTCACGTTGGTCGGCATAATTGTCATAAACAATAAATGAACCAAATAGTTATAAAAAGATAATATATACCACATCCGAATCATAGACAGGACGAGGGCCGACGGGGGCGGATACCAAAACCATCGCACTACATAATAACAAGGAATAATAAAAGTAAGAAAATTAGACAAGTATCTATCTGAAGTAAGAACATTTTTCTTTCAGAAAGAAGATAAGAACAAGAGGCTCACCACGGTGGTGTCGACGACGAGATCCGCACGGGCGATTGACGGCGGTGAAGACAGGGACGGGACGTGACGGACCGCTAAACCTAGACAAATATCGGGAAAATGGAGCTCGGAGGTCGAGTTTCGAGAGGAGAAAGATTAACTAGTGTGGCTCAGAAATTTCATCGAACACCTCACGTGCATAGGAGGTGAGCTAGAGCACCCAAATGCCCTCCCCTCGCCGGCCAGAAAAAATAGAGCACCATGGAGTGCTCTGCCGTGACGATGGGTATATATAGGCAACTCATTTTTCCTGGTTCGTGGCTGGAACCGGGACCAATGGTTGTGGGCCAGGAGCGACGCACATTGGTCCCGGTTCGTGTCTAGAACCGGGACAAATGGGTCCCCGCGAACCTGGACCAATGCCCACGAGGCCCCGGCCAGCCCCCTGTGCTAACGAACCGGGAAGAATGCCCCCATGGGTCCCGGTTCGTGACTGAACCGGTACTAATGGGCTTGCCCTGCCCGAACCAAAGCCCTGTTTTCTACTAGTGGTTCTGCAACCAGCACTAAAGTGTGGGGACTAAAGCCCCCCTCTTTAGTACCGGTTCAACACGAACCGCCACTAAAGAGCCACCACGTGGCACGAGGCGCGCCGTGGTCTGGGGGACACCAACCGGGACTAAAGGATTTTTTTGATTTTTTTAAAATAAAGCAAAAACAGCCCACCTACTGGGCCGGCATGGCCTGCATACGACCACAAACCTAACCTCTAGTTGGGCCAGGATACAGGCCCGTACGGCCCAGTAGGCCCCATAGGGCAGAATACTTGCAATACACCCACAAAGGCCTTCTTAGAGAGGAGCTCGACACGGTACCAACAGTGGGGCTTATAAACCGGTGCGAGCTCCTCTCAACTGGCGAGGTGGGACTAAACATTGTGCATGGCGGGTGGCAGCGCACCCCTTTAGTACCGGTTGGTGGCACGAACCCGTACTAAAGAGGGGTCTTTAGTACCGGTTGGAGCCACCAACCCATACTAAAGTCCACCACCTCTTTAGTACCGGTTTGTGGCACGAACCGGTACTAAAGATTCACCACGAACCAGTACTAATGAGCGTGGCCCGCCTAGCCATTGGAACCGGCACTAATGGTCACATTAGTGCCGGTTCAATTACAAACCGGGACTACTGAGCTTCACATTAGGCCATTTTTTACTAGTGTTAGAGGACTGACCTACATTGTCATGGAGATGGACTGCCTGGAGGTAGTAGATCTCTGGAACACTCGCCACAGCTCTGGTTCTATTGTGGGTTGTGGCACCTATTCTTATGTAATTTATCTTCTAGTTTTAGTTTTTTTATTCAGCATCTACTACCCCTATAAAAGCACGAGAGGGGGTAGATCAAAACAATCAGACCCATCCATCTACAAGATCTAATGGTCCCTAATTCACCGGTGTTTAACGCTACAAGCCACACATTATTAAGACATCGATCACTATCCCTGTCTGTCGTTCGAGAAAGAAAACCACTTGCAAATTAGCGACGCCGCTCTCCTATCGTGCGCGCGCACGATCCACACCTCGGCGAACAGTTATTACATCAAAAAAGAACGGAAAAACTAATGCCCACATGTGTGGGCGTTTGCACATCGCCCACACGTTTCTATCACCACTCATTTTGCTACTTATGAATAGATGACATCAGCAGAAATCTTTTTGGTTTTCGGCTTAAAAATATTTTATCTCCTAATTTAAAAATCGAATTAAAAATCGATTTTCACCATTAAATCCGTCTTAACGAGATCTTCAAAACTAGACCCCATGTTGATATGTTTCGACAAAATTCTTTTTTCCCAAAAGTTTCCATGATGTTTACACTGTAGTTGCCATAGTGCTTAAACTAAAGTTACCATGTGGCAATTTCAGTTTGTAGATCATGGCAATTTTAGTAAACCTGGTTGTTGCGTGGATGTCATTGCTTTTGGCGTGGATGTCAGATCTCTCTTTATACACCTTCCAATCTGTCAAAAATGATTTTCTGTAGCTCAGTTGATCTTTTTATCTGGGGGGGGGGGGGTCAAGCTCATCGTGATCATCCAAGCCGACCTCCTCGCCTTGATGGTTCTCGAGCATATTGAAATTGCCAGGCTCATTTTTATTATGAAAAAGGGCTTCCTCCCGCTTTATATTATAAAACATCAACACTAAGCATCCAACAACAAGTCAAGATCGGTCCGAGTACAAGTAGGTCACTAATAAATGCTGGGGACACAGCAAAAGAAGCCCCAAACAAAGAGAAAACAGGAACTAATCCGGCTCGGGAGGGGGTGGCGGTGGTGGTGGAGCTAACGCCGAGGCCGAAGAGCGGAGACCCGAGATGATGTTATCGATGACGTCCTGATCGTGCCGTTTGCTAAGCGGTCTCCATAGCTGCAAGAAGTTGCACATTTTGTAGATTGCGTCAGTTACACGGCAAGGGATCACGTGTTTGATGATTAATTTATTGCGGATGCACCAAAGGGTCCATGCAAGGGATCCCATAGCCACCCAGATGGGGGCACGTCTAGAGGTGGGGAGCAACATGATCTCCCCAAACAAGTCCGGAAGGTTGTCATGGCACCATACACCACCGACAACCACCCGGAGGCAGCTCCATAGGCTCATTTTTATTCTTGAGGTTTAACTAAGGTGTCCCCTTGTTGGTTCTCGGGTGTAATTGTCACTTACAAATATGTAATCCATGGAGGGGACCAATGTTGCGTGCATTGGATGGGTCATGTGGCTAAAGTTTGTGTCTAGTCACCATTCAATTGCTTAATATGCTCTCTTGTGGTTTTGTTAATTACTTTGTTCTTTTTTTAGGCTATGCATCCAATCAGGAATCTGATAGAGGCTGGGTGTTCGTTGATGTGATTTGCTTACTTCCATTCTGCGATTCTTGGTTAGCTGGAATATCTTGTTTCTAAATGAATGTGATTGTTGCACATTGGGACTATTACTCCTGATCTACAACTCAAATTTACAAATTGTAACAATGCATGACCAAAAGTGGTACGAAGAGTAGATATTTAGCTTGCACAACCTTAGTAGTATTTCGTACAAACATTTGGATTTTCTTGGTAATAAAATAAACCTTTTCTTAGTTTGTTAAAGAGTGATTCACAGTTTACTGGATGATATATAGTTTTATGTCTGAACGTAACCTTGTCTGAGTGATGTTATTGTCATCATTAACACTATGGAGACCATGATTTTCATCGAAGTCGCTCTCAAAGACATGGCCACGTCTGTACAGGTTATTAAAGTTTGGCCTGGTTTTCTTTTAATAAATGGGTGCTCTATTCTACTCTGCACCTTACGTTCTCTTGTCATAACAGGAAGTTTTGTTCGATGCCCCTCAAATTGTTGAATGGGAAGCTAAATGTTCTCTCCTGCGTCAACCCGAACGCTGTTGTTGCACATGTCTTGTCCTACCTCGCTGCCCCTGCGACAGCAATGGCGATGGTGCCCTCTAATCACTTATCAGACAGGGTGGGGAACGATGAGGACGTGGCCCTCGTTCGTCGTGGTGTTTTCACGTTCTGATAGTTTGTTGTTGTTTGGCGTCAGGAAGTCAAGAGCAGGTAGTTGATGGGCGGTTGAGCACTATTTTCCTAAATGCATATAGATTAATCATAATCATTCATTCTATCAATCTTACAGAGCAACCATATACCAGGAGCAAGTAGAACATGCTGCCATTGCCAGTACCTTCGAAGGATGATGAACCTTCTAAACAAATGTAATTTTCTCTTCTTCATTTGATCATGTTGTTGGAGCCTTGCTAATGGTACGACTATGTTCACATTTTTGGTTGAAACATGAAATTACATCTTATGACGTTTCAAGTTGACGAATTGCGCTGGCTTGTTTTGTAAGACCAAATTAAAAAATCATTTGCATATAGTGCCTCATAATTTTGTTAATCATATATTACATTATTACCTTTAATATTTTCCTGGGTTTACATACATAGTCCTACTTTATGCAGTTCTTAGCATAACTTGCTTGAGCACATATATGGGCTATGAACTGATTATAACCTCTCTTTTCTGTGGCATGGATGATTTTAATCTCTCATCATGTGTTTTTCCTCTCTTGTAGGATAAACTGCCTTGTAGTGAAAATAGATAAACTGGCATGTTGGTATTCAGGCAAAATGCAAGCTATTCTTATAATGGTAATCCTTTTCCCTCAATACTCTTGGATTGCAAAGATGTTAACTGTGCCACAGTGTATTGACTTAATTCTTGGACAAATCCGACAATGATAGGGATGAATAAGGCAAAGACTACTTACAACAAGTTGATCATGAAGGTTATTCTATTATTGCTTATGATCCAACGTGGCATAGTGTATTGATTATGGTTATATTTTTTAGGTGGCATATGAATTTACCTTTTTAAGTGGAATATGATGTTTATTTGCTTATAGCCTGTAAGACTATTTTTTGGCTGTAGCTATAACTATTACAAAACCTTTTTCCATGAACAAATTTTTACGGCTACCAAAATCTACGAGGCTAAACACTTGAAATCAATAGCCTAGATTAATGGTTGCCTCTTCATAAGAATTCCAGTGAACACTTGAATTCCCGTGTTGGTGTTACACTCTCTAATGATTCCTTTGGCAATGCTTTTCTCAAATCTTGCTTTAGCAAACCTGGTTTAAGTTTTTTTATTCTTTCATGTTTTTCAGTAAACCGAATTGGTTTATTTTCACTCAAGATGGATGTCTAATAGGCAGTGGAGTTGTCTAATCATTAATTGTTGTAATGCTTGCATTGGCATGAAGAGCTTTGAAAATTAAATATTGCGCCCCTCTATTATGAAGTGCTTCAATGTACATTTCTAGAAGAAAAACTACATAAATCAGACCTGTGCAACTTAGGAATACATACCCTTTCTTAATATTGTAAAGCACAGATGCACATAAGCTATTGTCAAGATCTCTTTATAGTACAAAAGATAATTTTGTATTGATTGCAAAAGAACGACCACATTTGCTTGTAGTGTGGATGCTAAGGTATTCAAACATTCTTGTATTGCTTGGCTAAGTCTACGTTTACCCAGCAAAATTGGCAAATACTCCCTCTATCCACGAATAAGTGTACATCTAACTTTTGTCCTAAGTAAAAGTTTTAAACTTTGACCAACTTTATAGGGAAAATTAGCAGCATTTATGACACTAAATTAGTATCACTAGATCCGAGTTTAGTTATTTTCTTGTCCGGAACTCTGCCATATTTACAATGGGTGTGATGGATGTTGTAGGTTCATTGGTGAGAGCCAAGGGTTCATGTTCAGAAAAATGGCGCCTTGCTCCATTTATAGGCTCGGCTGAAGTTCTTAATCCTGAGAGGATGGGACACATCGATTGTTACAGTACTCTTAACAAGTGCATTTTGTCAAATTCTAGCCAATACATTGAAAGCATGCGTGCCTGCTTGTTCTTTTCAGTTCCAATAAATCTTTATTTTCTTTCTGAATCCAAAGTAGCAGAGATAATGCGAAAGGCTACTGAATGTCCCAACCATTTTGACCTCTACAAAGAAAGTGTAAATTTTCTGCCTCTTAACCGATGATCGCAACATGCAAGGACGTGAGCACATACTTTTATGTATCTAAATCTCATATATATGAAGCTTTTCCAGTGTAGTTACCAAGCGCCTTTCAGATTTAAGGAAAAAAATAACTGACTTTATTTAAATAATTACTTCCTAACTAATTGAATGATTTTTTTACGCACGTGCACATTCACTAGTGTTCCTAGATCTTCCAATCTCCCGGCTCACCTTTGCGCAAAGCAAGCTTGTTCGCTGCAACTGACCGAGGCTTGGACTGATGATGTACCTCCTTTCCTAGTCAGTAGCCTTATGGCTGACTATGCCACGTGTGCTTTCGTTGAATAAATAACCCCAAACTCCAACGCAAAAAAAAGATGATATTATCACACTCTGGGCACAAAACCACCTCATGTCCAATCGAATTATACAGGCTAAATAAAATGTTGATGGCTTGTGGTGAACTATCAGGACTTGCATAAATTTTACCCAAATGATGCAAGTGCAGTTTGTGGATGAACCTCATCTGGAAGCTTTCTAGAAGATTCAGGTCTAGCGTTGTCCAACTTGGATACCCCTTCCCTGCCTGCCATAGGGAAGATGATGAATTGCTCAGTAAAATTCAACATTTGTAGTATCAGGAAGCATACTTTCTATTCTCCAAGGATATATTTTGGCCAACAAAAGGAAGATGACTCGTCGGCAGCAGAGCATGTGAACTGGCCAGAAAATTTTATGAAATGGCAAGTTTTAGGCCGACCCTTTCATGACAGACTAAAAATTTGTCACGTGTTCAGTTGACTCAATCACATATCACATGACAATGATTTTTCTGCGCTACATGTTTTTCCACAGAAATAATTCCGACAGAAATTAGAGAAAAGACACCATGCACCAGAAATAATGCAGCTAAAGAACATACTCAGGGCAGGAATTCCTAGAAGAATACTCTTTACTTCCTTGCAAGATATGTCCATCGCCATTTGTTTCCTGGATGTCCTTCAATCATCTACTAAAAGGCCATGTTATAAAGGCCATGCTATAAATTCTACGAGGTGTGTCAAAAACGCTCTTATATTATGGGACAGAGAGAGTATGAGATGTGTTAAAAACGCTCTTATATTATGGGATGGAGGGAGTATGAGATAGTACCTGTCAACTTACTTGTACTGCAAGACCATTATCCAGCAACAACCTTTTATATCATTATTTTGTACAAACGAGTGTTTTTACCATTATCCACAGGACCAATTTCATATCTGCATATAATACAAGAATACCTTAAGGAAGTAGGACTATATATGTATTATTGGAAAACCAACCAATCATAATGTGGATTGTACAAAAATTATACTCCATATAGGCCGGCCAATTATCAGCATCCAACACCAAAGGATTGCTGCAAAAGATGCCCAGAAAACTAGGGAACCTGAACTTCGTATAAATATTAATCTGTAAGTATATAAACGCACTGAAGAGTAGTATACCCTGACTATCACAACACTTACTGTATGTTTCGTTGGGCTGGAAAATGATTCTACCACTGATACATTCTTTGGTCTTCAGCGCACATATATGAAAAAAAATGCATGAAGCAAAAAGTGATGTAATTACTTTGATTAAATTATCAGCATACATAGTAAGCACATGTCAATTTCGTCGGTTATGGGTGAATTATAAGAAGCAATAGACTCCAAGCCACACCTGGATGGACGGCGCTAGCAATGCTGTCCAGTTTGTTGAACTTTGTGTATAAATGATCAGCATACATAGTAAGCACATGGCGATTTCGTCGTTTATGGTGAATTATAAGAAGCAATACAAGCTATACCTGGATGGACGGCGCTAGCAGTGCTGTCCAGTTTGTTGTAACTTTGTGTACTACCATGTCCATCCCAAGCTTTGCTTACACACTCTGGTAAATCTTTAAATCTTGTGTGCTCCTGTTTCAAAAATGTTATGTACTCCAGGTCTTAAAGAGCCACTGGCATAGTCTATGCACAGTTAGAAAAAAGGTCAACGGTTTTTATTCAAACTCTGCAATCCTCTTTACAGTAGGTGAATCATAAAAATATCACCAAAACTGACATTTTTTTTGCATATTCAGGCATGATAGAGATCCTTAATGATAGACACAAAAGGAGTTATGCATACTTGCAACACAAGCCTTATAAAATGTTAAAAGATATTTCATCCGAAGTACAATTTCTAGCAGAAGGATAGAATAACAAACAATAAGGAGTAACTACATGACGCATCAGAAGCTTCGAAGCATGAGAAATTGAGAATACATGCTAAAACGAATGACAATGATAAGGAGAAAATTGAGGCTCTAACTAAAGAACTAAACACTCTTAAGTTAGCTCATGAAACTATCTTCGAAGATCATCGAGAACTTTTAAGAGCTCATGAGAAGTTATGCTTTGAAAAGCTCAATCTTGAGCAAGAGCATGAGTTTTTAAAGGCAATCAATGATGATCTCCGCAAGAGAAGTTCTTCTTACATTGCCAAGCGTTTACTCTTATCCACTTACATGCCTCAAGTCAAGTCTAGTAACAAGAACAAGAGAGACTCTTTCTCTAGTACTAACAATGATCATGTTAAATCAAACATTGTTGCTTCTAGTAGTTCTCTTGATTCCACTAATGATTCTCTTAGCCAAGTTACACTTGAGCAAGAAAATAGCTTAGTGAAGGGAATTATAGAGAAAGGAGTGTACAAAAGCCTTGCCGGAAGTAAGCAATTCGAGGAAATTGTACGCAAGCAAGGAAGGCACCGGAAGAATCAAGGTTTTGGTTTTGAACGGAAGTTCAATGCCAATGGAGTTGAGTGGGAAGAAGATCAATACCCCAAGACAAAGTTTGTTCCACAACAAGAGAAGTATGATCCTACTTGTTTGAAGGGGACACAAACTCAAGATGATCTTCCACCACAAGACTACAAGAAAAGAGGCAAGGACAAGCTTCAAGAGGAAATTGATGCATTTGAAGAAGCTCCTAAGACCTTAGTCAAGTGGATTCCCAAGACTACTTCAAGTTCCACTTCATCAAGTACGACTACAACTCCAAGGATTCCCATCAAGATGGTGTGGATCCAAAAGAAGAAGAACTAAAGAGTTCTTGAGGGTGACTCCGCCAACATACCTCACTATTATCATTTTGGCAAGAACGAGTGCAATCAACTTCCACATCTTGCACTAGTTCAAGGAGTCACAAACCCTCTTGTTGGTAAGTCAAGGGACAAGGTAACCTAAAAGCTTTCATAGACATCATCTTGTGTGTGCATCACTCTACGTCTATGGATATCCTTTTTTGTTCCTTGTGGGACTAACCCATGTAGGTATTGAAAGTGCAATTCACTCAAAAGGATAGCTCCAAGTGATCTACATCAACATTGAGCATCCACATCTTCAACATCTACATGAAGTCATCATCGACAAAACCCAAGGTTAGTTCATCCCTCTTAGGGGGGATATCACATCTAGGGGGAGCTTTACTCTAAGACTTGAGGTAAAGCAACTCTAATGATGTGAACACAACAATGCTTTATGTAAAAGTGGTAACCCCACTTGAGCTTAAACGATGAGTATGACCTATGATCAAGTGTTCTCATTTGACTCCTAAGTCAATATACTCATATATAGATGACCTAGTCATCGCCAATTGCTTGATAGATGCTAGAATTGGTTGTGCATGTTTTGTCACATATTTCAATTGCCATTTTATTGTGTGAGCATGTTGGTTGCATATTTTACTCATTCGAGGACATCCACTTGTTGTTTTTGATTTTTTGGTTTTGTTTTCTCTTGCCAAGTGGATGGACAAGAATGCCTAAGAACCTTCTCTAGCTATCTATGCTTTTCTTGTCTCAAACTCTATTCATGCTACATCACAAAATTTGATCAAGTCAGATTCGAACCACTCTGTGTGAGGAGCACTCAGAGTCCCCGATTCGTCATAGACTTAAACTTCCGAAACTTCTTTGTGATTCTCGGTCTGACCGATACCCTACTTTCGGTCCTACCGAGATCATTAAGTTGATTTATGTTTTCGATCTTGGTGCAACCGATTTGAACCATTCGGTCACACCGAGTTTCCATAACTGTATACAGTTTTGCATCTCGGTGCCACCGAGTTGTTCCACTCGGTCACACCGACAGGGTCGGGCTATATATAGTAACGGGCAAAAATTTGGAAATTTCTCTGAACCCTTTCGTCCGCGCGATAGCTCGCTCTGCCAACGTGGTCTCCGGATCTTCTCCTCGCCGCCAGCCGCCTCCAGTCGCTGGTCTCCGTCACCGTCAACGGGATTCAACCCCGCCATTGCCGCCGTAGCGAGTCTCCGCCGAACTAGGGTATGGACTCGATCTTTGTTCTATTCCCCAATCTGATTCCTAGCACATTGTGATCATATTGATTCTAGCCACGTTTGAGACACTCCTATCCAATCAATGAATTCGTAGAATAGGTTTGATTCGAAAATTTTAGGGTTAGGTTTCCGCCGAAACCATCTCGGACCCACCGAGTTGAAAAACTCGGTCCCACCGATTTGGCTCATGCCATTGCACAAGTGAGACTCGGTCTGACCGAGAATTGCTAATCGGTGTGACCGATTTTGGAACTTTGTGAAACCCTAGCAGTCTCGGTGCCACCGAACTGTGACTCGGTCTGACTGAGTTCACTAGTTTAGGTTCCAAAAACTGCTTCGGTATCACCGAGTTTAAAAATCGGTAGATCCGAAATGATTTCTGTGGGAAACTAAAACTAAGATTTTGAATCATTCTTTTGCAAAAATCTCTGCATTTTGTGATGCTCATCCACTCTACCTCATCTATAAACTATTCATAGGGTCAGCAGTCAGCTTTTTCATCATGTCAGATCAGAGTGACAGCCAGAATGTGTCAGAACAGCAAGTGCAGATGAGTGAGGGCACTAGTCCCTCCAGTTCTTCAGATGAAGGCAGCAGGAGCACCCCTAGCAACCTGCCAAAAGCTGCCACAAGACAAAGGAAGAAGAGAACCTCAGAATCAGAGGATGAGGACTATGTGGCAGAAGAAGAGGCCACTTCCAAGAGAGTTGTGCTCAAAAAGGAGTATGGCTCAGCTGCAGCCATCAAGCCAGGATTGCACAAAAAGGCACCTGCTAGGAGAGTTCCTACCTCCAAGCCTAGCAAGGCTGTTCCTGAAGGAACTATAAAATTCACCATGGAATCTGAAGAGGAAGAAATTGGCCAGAAAAAGAAGAGAGCCAGAACAACCACTGCCAGAGTTGTTGGCAAGCCTTCTATGAGGAAAGATTCTTCTGATGATGAAGAAGAAGAGGTTGCTGCACCAGCACCTAAGATGCAAAAGCTGATGGGTTATGCTATCAAATCAGGGGCTACTGCATCCAAGCCCAAGGAAGCACCCAAAGTTGCATCAAAGGCCAAGACAGCTCCAAAAAGGAATACAAGGAGCATACCAGCTGCTGAGAAGAACAAGGCCCCAGTGCCTGACACTGCAGAAAAGGAAGAAGGACAAGTACTCAGAAAGTTGAAGCCCAAGATCCCAGACCACAATGATGCTCATCCTGTGGCTGAGAACATGAAGATCAGAAGAGACTCAGGGTTGAGAAAGTGGAGAGCATAGGATCCATATGCTACCAGGAGGAGGACTGATGTTGACTACAGGTTCCACACTAAAGAACAGCAGGACTTCTATGAGGCAGTCTTGCTTGATAAGAAGCCCATTGTGTGTGACATGAGATGGGTTGACTGGGAATATATCAAGGACAATGAAGAGCACTATCCTGGAGTGCAAGACAGCTTCAAGGCATGTGGAGTAGCTGACTTTGTGGGGCAGAAGCTCACAAAGTGGAATGGAGAGCTGATCATGCAATTCTACTCCACAGCACACTTCTATCCAGATGGAAGAATTGTGTGGATGTCAGAAGGCACAAGGTATCAATCAATAGTTGCTGAGTGGGCACATCTCATCAATGCCCCAGAGGAGCATGAGGATGACCTAGATATATATGCCAAGAAGAAGATGGACCACAACTCTATGTCCAACATGTACAAGGAGATCCCAAACAAGGCACTTGACACTTTCAAGTTTGGATCAGTACATTATCTTCTGTCAGGGTTGCCAACCATCAATTGGATTCTGAGGCACACTCTGTTGCCCAAGTCTGGTGATCACAAGATGATCAGAGGCCATGCAATCAACTTGCTTCATATCTTTGATGTGCCACAAAAATTCAAAGTCATGAGCCTCATGGTAGAAACAATCAAGAGGACTGCAGCAGATCAGAAGAGGAGCTGTGGATATGCCCCTCAGATCCAAGAGTTGATAAACTCCAAGATGGGCAAAGGCATATACTTATTGGACAAGGAACATTTGCCTATTCATCCAGACTTTGAAGATAACCAAGTTGTGATGAACAAGGATGAACCATCTTCAGCTCATGCTCAAGCACAGAAGGAGAAGGCAAGGAAGGAGAAAGCTGCCAAGATGCCAACTCAAGAGGAGGCATCTGATTATTTCTTGAAAACCAAGCAAGAGCAGCTCAGTTACTTGATTGCATCCACACTGAGGATTGAGAAAGGATTGGCCACCCTTAATCAGAATCAGGAGAGCTTAGAAAGGATCGTAGAACAAAAGTTCTATGACTTGGATGTCAAAGTAACAGAGATTCAGTCTGCAGTGGACCAACTTCAAGATGACATGCAGGAGAGGAAAGGGAAGACTACAACTGATGCATTTGCCAGAGTGCCACGAGCTCAGAGGTCGTCTGTAGTGCCAGTTCCTGACACCAGAGCCACCACCTCAGCTCCAGCCACATCACCAGCCCAACCAGCTCTAGCATCTACTTCAGCTCCGGCTCCAACCACGTCTACAGAAGCCTTCGTCCTTGGAGTGATCCAGACTCCACCACCACCAGAAGATCAAGCCTGAGTGTCGATGTAGCACTATGCATTTTCTAGGAACTTTTTGGTAACTTGTTGCCAAAGGGGGAGAAAAATGTATAGATCATAGGCTTCGAGAGAGAGTGTGTTGCTTTTATTCTCTCTTTCTTTATTTGGTGGTTTTTCAAACTTTGTTTGCTTTTGGTTGAGATACTTTGATATACTTGTGAGACATTGATGATCATGTGTTTGATCATAAGCTACACTTATGCATGCTTGATACATCCTATCTATCTTATGTGATCATTCACTTTCCTTGGTGATGAGTGCATGTATTTCATTCTTATCATTTTGAGCGCTCCACCAAGATGTATGTGACATGGAAGAGTAACCCATAATTCTAACTCTTTGTGCATTTGCAGTCCAAAGGAAATTTTAAATATGCACAAATTTAGGGGGAGCTCTTACTTATCACATACTTCTCAAAACAACGATACATTTCATTCTTATTATCATTTGTCGAAGCTTTGATCTATATGTTGTCATCAATTACCAAAAAGGGGGAGATTGAAAGTGCAACTATCCCTAGGTGGTTTTGGTAATTCATAACAACATATAGCTCATTGAGCTAATTCTATTCCAAGATAATTATTTTAGGAAAGCTCAATGATTGGCATGGCATGGATGGTGAAAGTGGAACCCTCAAAATACTAAGGACAAGGGATTAGCTCAAGCTCAAAAGCTCAAGACTCTTCATTTTACATTTTAGTGATCCAAGATCACATTGAGTCCATAGCAGGGGCGGAGCCAGCGCCCGGCGACCCTGGGCACTTGCCCGGGCTCGCTGGCTACTGGACAAGGTACGTAGCTAATAAACAATGTGAGAAATCCTGTTCTGCATCGTGGGATTCGTGTGGTTTACCCGGGCAGACATCTATGTTAGGCTTTCTTTAGTAAACTGTAATGGGCTAATTAATCAGGCCTACCAACGGCCGGTTAAATAAATAGTTGAGTAATGGGCTAGTTAACAGTAAAAGCCCATTTTATCTCCAAAACTATTACTACTCGAGAAGAACACGAGCCGTCGGAGTTTGGCCCTTTGGCTTGTCCGTTTCTCATCCATAGTGGAGAGGGACTGGAGGCGGCGTACGGAGGCTGGCAAGGGTGCGCCGCTCGCGGCTGACGGCGGCCGGAGCTAATCCATCCCAAGGATCAACTTGCATCCCGGCCTGCTTGTCCCTTCCTTTCTGATTAGATAAGTTTACTAACTGATTTAGAGATTGATAAATTTAGTACTTAAATTTTGAGGTTGGGGCACAGGGAATTGGCCATTGGGGATGATCACATCTTCATGAGCCTAGTCTTTAGTTTATGGATTTGTTCTAAATAGATGCTAACTTCAAAATTTAAATTATTAAATTTCATAGATGATGAATTTCTGTGTATGAAACTAAACATTTATATGTTATATTATATGTATACACTCCATCCGATCCAAAATTAGCATCGTGGTTTTGATTGGAGGGAGTAGTTTATTTTATAATTACATTTATAGTGCTATGTGTTTATACTTTTACTATGTACATTATTTATTTGCATTTGTGGTTCGAAAGTTTGGTGCTATTTTATATGTTGTATATCGAGGGATTGAATCTTTTACCCCACTTTACATGAGGTTTGATGATTTGCCCCATGCTTGCTCAATGGCAAGTGGCACCGGCCCCACCGTACCCGTCATTCTCGAGGGGGGGGGGGCGAATGATTAAAGTTAGAAGAAAAGTGGGGCAAAAGATCCAATTCTTCGGAATATCCGATATTTATTTTCAGTTTAGACAATTAGACTCAAACTCGCCCAGGCTTCACAAAAGTTCTGGCTCCGCCACTGGTCCATAGGAAAAGCCAATACTATCAAGGAGGGATGAGGTGTTGCTTAATGAGCCTTTTGCTTCATGTGCTTAATGATATGCTCCAAAATCCTCAGCTACTTTCCCATACCCACATTTTACCTAAACTCAAAGCCAAACTCGGTCCTACCGATTCTTCCTATCCGGCGCCACCGAGTTTCACATGTCATAAGCCACTGCCAAACCCTAGCAAATCGGTTCTACCGATAGGGATCTTGGTCTCACCGGGATGGGATTGCAATTTCTCTGTTTCCTTTTCATAACTTTTCGGTCTCACCGAAAGAGCGGATCGGTCCCACCGAGATTGCAATGTAAACTCTCTGTTTCCCTTTTGTAACTTTTCGGTCTCACCGAAAGAGCAAATCGGTCCCACTGAGTTTACCTGACCAACTCTCTGGTTAGCTAATTACCAAATCTGTCTCACCGAGTTTGTGTAATCGTTCTCACCGAGATTATGTTATGCCCTAACCCTAACCATATTGGTCCTACCGAGTTGCATGTCAGTCCCACCGAAAATCTCTAACGGTCACCAGGTTTACTATTTCGGTCCGACCGAGTTTGTTGATTCGGTCCCACCGAGATTGGTAAATTGTGTGTAACGGTTGGATTTTGTGTGGAGGCTATATATACCCCTCCACCTCCTCTTCACTCGTGGAGAGGCCATCAGAACACATCTACACTTCCAACTCATATGTTCTGAGAGAGAACCACCTACTCATGTGTTGAGACCAAGATATTCCATTCCTACCATATGAATCTTGATCTCTAGCCTTCCCCAAGTTGCTTTCCACTCAAATCTTCTTACCACCAAATCCAAATCCTATGAGAGAGAGTTGAGTGTTGGGGAGACTATCATTTGAAGCACAAGAGCAAGGAGTTCATCATCAACACACCATTTGTTACTTCTTGGAGAGTGGTGTCTCCTAGATTGGCTAGGTGTCATTTGGGAGCCTCCGACAAGATTGTGGAGTTGAACCAAGGAGTTTGTAAGGGCAAGGAGATCGCCTACTTCGTGAAGATCTACCGCTAGTGAGGCAAGTCCTTCGTCGGCGATGGCCATGGTGGGATAGACAAGGTTGCTTCTTCGTGGACCCTTCGTGGGTGGAGCCCTCCGTGGACTCGCGCAACCGTTACCCTTTGTGGGTTGAAGTCTCCATCAACGTGGATGTAGGATAGCACCACCTATCCGAACCATGGGAAAAACATCCGTGTCTCCAATTGCGTTTGAATTCTCCAAACCCTTCCCTTTACATTCTTGCAAGTTGCATGCTTTACTTTCCGCTGCTCATATACTCTTTGCATGCTTGCTTGAATTGTGTGATGATTGCTTGACTTGTCCTAAAGTAGCTAAAATCTGCCAAGAACTAAAACTGGGAAAAGGTTAAGTTTTTATTTGGTCAGGTAGTCTAATCACCCCCCCTCTAGACATACTTTTGATCGTACACCATCGTAGTCAGCGTTGGAGAAGAGGCCCGCGTTGTTGCCCTCGAACTCGTCGAACTTCTGGTTCTCGTCGTATATGTTGTCCTCGTAGCCGCCTTCGTCCTTGGCTGGGGGATTCCCGCGGCCACGCCCGAGGGAGGGAGCAGCAGCCGTGTAGCGGACCGGCCCGATGTCGGAACGGGTGGTGAAGCTGGTCGCGCCACGGCCGAGACCCGCGACGTAGTTGGCGGGCGGCTTGGAATTGAGGATGTCGTGGCTTGGAATTGAGGATGGCGGGCGGCAGATCTCGGGTAGGGGGTCCCGAACTGTGCGTCAAGGCCGGATGGTAACAGGAGACAAGGGACACGATGTTTTTACCCAGGTTCGGGCCCTCACGATGGAGGTCATACCCTACTCCTGCTTGATTAATATTGATGATATGGGTAGTACAAGAGTAGATCTACCACGAGATCAAGGAGGCTGAACCCTAGAAGCTAGCCTATGGTATGATTGTTGTGTATGGAGTTGATGTCCTACGGACTACAACCCTCCGGTTTATATAGACACCGGATAGGGTTAGGGTTACACAGAGTCGGTTACAATGGTAGGAGATCTTGAATATCCGCATCGCCAAACTTGCCTTCCACCCCAAGGAAAGTCCCATCCGAACACGGGACGAAGTCTTCAATCTTGTATCTTCATAGTCCAGGAGTCCGACGAATGTATAGTCCGGCTACCCGAACACCCCCTAATCCAGGACTCCCTCAGTAGCCCCTGAACCAGGCTTTAATGACGACGAGTCCGACAAGCAGATTGTCTTCGGCATTGTAAGGCGGGTTCCTCCTCCAAGTCCTTCATAGAAGATTGTAAACACCAAGAATAGTGTCCGGCTCTGCAAAATAAATTTCCACATATTGCCATAGAGAGAACAATATTAACACAAATCAAATCTGCTGACGTATTCCGCAGTGCGTCATCACACTACGGCCAAGTCCTTTACTCGAATCGTTTTTACTTTTCCACCTCAGCACGTTTTGCGAGGCGGTTTCCTTGGCACGTCTTGTCAAAGCAGAGATCGTGTACCCCCTTTCACGGAATTCTCATCAATACGGACGTGGGTAACCCAACCGCGCCATTTATCACGGTGCTTGGGAGGCAAGCGAGTTTTACTAGGCTAGTGGGGACGCACAACCGCATCCGCCCATATAAGGGGATAAGGATCCACCTTTTTACCTACGCCTTCTTCCTCCTTTGCCTATCCATCTCCTGCACACTCGAGCTTCAGCGCCCAAGCCCGCACTCCCCACCTCAACCTTCTCCAGCAATGTCCGGAGCGGGAGGCAAGTGGATGGTCTCCTCTGTCACGGAGGGCCAAGTGAAAAAGCTAAGGAAGGTCGGATACCTGTCCAAGGACATCACGCACCGGCTTCCCGAGAAGGGGAAGCTTCTCCCCACCCCAAGGCCCCATGAGAGGGTAGTGTTCCTTCCCCACTTCCTCCGCGGACTGGGTTTTCCACTCCACCCATTTGTCCGGGGACTCATGTTCTACTACGGCCTGGATTTCCACGATCTGGCCCCGAATTTCATCCTCAACATCTCGGTGTTTATCATCGTGTGTGAGGCTTTCCTCCGCGTCCGCCCCCATTTCGGCCTCTGGCTCAAGACCATCAATGTCAAGCCCAAGGTGGTGCGCGGCAGCCAGGCGGAGTGCGGAGGCGCCATGGCGGGCAAGATGGCCAACGTCCTATGGTTCGAGGGCTCCTTCGTGGAGACCCTAAAGGGGTGGCAAGCCGGGTGGTTTTACATCACCAAGCCACGCGATCCGGAATGGGTCGCAGCCCCCGAGTTTCGATCCGGACCCCCACGCGGCTTATGTCCTGGAAAGAGACGGGCCTGTCGTGGGGTAACGAAGAAGAGGTGACCGGACTGAAAACATGCATCCAGTCCCTGGTAAGCAAGCCAATCAGGCTTGTCAATGTAGTCCAGGTCATGCTCGTTCGTCTAATCCTCTCGTGTCAACAACGGGACTTTAATCTGTGGGAGTTCGAGCCGGCGCAGCACCGAACCCTTAACAGGCTCTTCGACACGACGTATGAAGACGTCTGGAAGGTGCTAATCAAAGGCGCCGAGGCTCCAACATCCGCTTCCGAGGACGGCGGATATAGCTCGCAGCGTCACGCTAGCGAGGTAAGCTATCTTCACCTTTTACAGGATATTAAGCTCTTTTTTCCTTTCATAGTTTGATTCTATGCGGGATCTAAACTCTCTTACCTTTGACAGGCTTGGCAGGCGATATCCGGACCAATTAACTGTCCGGCTCCCTTGCCCGAAGACCCAGCCCCTGCTCTCCTAGTGAAGCTGCTGGTTCCGGCACCTTATGTGGTGCCGGAGAAGAAGGCCAAGAAGAAGAAGACCACGGGGACTCGAAAGAGTGCCCGTAACGTGGTGGTGTCGGACTCGTCATCCGACGAGTCCGAGACGCCCTCTTCCCGTGAAAACGAGGAGGAGGAAGAAGAAAACTCTCCCCCCCCCCAGCGGAGGGAGGAGAGAAGAGGAAGGCCGCCCCAACGGGGGAGGCCGAGGGGTCTAGGAAAAGGAAGACCCCTCCGCCGGACTACTCCCCCGACGCCTAAGAGGGCGAAGAGGAGTGGCCAAACAGGGCCAAGCGTCCGGCGAAATCGTAAGTTCGGATATCAGAGTAACTCATGATGTTCCTTTGTTGCACAGCTTTCCTTAATGTCGAACGTAATTATGCAGCCCGCCCCAGGCCGAATTCAACTAATCGTCGGGCGGCTCCCTGGACTCATCGGACCTGAACTCAGTTCCGCCCGCTGTCTCCCCCCGCACTGCAGACGACGCCGAAGTGGCGTCGTGACAAGCTCCGGGGCAGGAGGAGGTGGTCCCGGAGGAGCCGCAAGGCAACCTCCCGGACTCCAGGAGTGAAGGGGATAAGGCCCCCCAGGGCTCCAAGTCCGGCTTTGTGCCGGACACCGTGCCGGAATCTTCCACAGTTCCGGGCCGCGGTAGGCGAACTCCTTCCAAGAGGAGCAAGCCTTCCGAGCCGGCGGCCTCCTTCCAACCGGAGGTGCCGGACAATCTGCTGGAGGTGCTTGACGGCACCTCCATTGACGAGGGGCACCGTACCATTATGAGTACGGTGATCCAGCAGGTTCAGTCCGCCAAGAGCGGACTGACTGAAGCTTGCGCTAGCCTTCTAACAGACTTCGAGGCAAGTAAAAATATGAAAGAATATTACCACATAGACAGTAGCCCCTGATGCTCTGTTTGGCGTTTGGAAAGAAAAGCCGAATAGAGGATCTATTAAATTTCGCAGGAGTCTAACAATAAAGAGTCAATATGCGTATTCAGGCTTCGCTGCTATCCACTGCCGCACTGACTGCGAAGGTGGGTGTCCTGAAACAGGACCTCGGGCAGACCGAGCAAGAGCTCGGCCTTGCCAAGCGGCAGCTCAAAGAGAAAGAAGGTAAGAAATACCTTACAGAAAAAGTGCCTATAAAAAGGCGTGATTGCAAAAAATAATAGGATTGTACTACTTATTGTAGGGGCCGCGACTGAGGTGGCGACCCTCAAGCAGGCGATGTCTGAGGCCGAAAAGTAAACGGCCGCGGAGAGCACCGAGCGAGAGAGACTTGGGGCTCATGTCGGCGAGGTGCAGCAAGAGCTTCAGGCTCTCATGAAAAAACTTGAGAGTTTGGAGCTTGAGTCAAAGGCGCAAGCATCCGAGCTCGCGACGGCCCTTGAGACTGCCAAATATGCCAAGGCCGAAGCCCAAAAGGCCCTCCAATAGTTGGAGGAGATGAGGAAGATAGCAGCGGGTAAGGCATTCTTTATGCAAAGCATAAATATAAAAGTAAACTACTTGTTACTTACCCGAATCCGGAGCTCTCCACGGGCATTCGCAGATCTTCCCCGCAGCGTATCCGATGCCGTCGCATTCTACCGAGCTGAAGAGGGCAGCTCGACGGAGAAGGTGTTCTGGTCTCAGTATTCTGAGGCCGGACACCCTATGCCCTTGAGCGACCAGCTGAAACAGCTGGTCGAGCTCCACAAGGCGGCCGAACAGGCCATGAAGGGCTTAGTAGTTCGGCTGTGGCCCAGAGAGGCCCTTCCTGGGAGCTATTTCGGGCTGGTGTGGCGGCTGGTGGAGGCCTGTCCGAGGCTCGAGGTCATCAAGCGCTCCGTCTGCATCGAAGGTGCCCGTCGGGCCCTTGCCCGTGCAAAGGTGCACTGGGGTAAGCTGGATGGTGAGAAGTTTGTGAAGGACGGGCTGCCGCCGGGGAAGGAGCATCGCAAGCCCGAGAACTACTACAAGGATGTTCTTGCAGGTGCCCGCCTTGTGGCGGATGAATGTACCAAGGATGTAATTTTTGAATGAACTCGCTCGTGTTTATCCTGTGCGCTAAAAACTTGTTCATATGCGCTAAGCAATGCTTATTGAAATTTAAAATATTACTTTCTGTGCGGCCGTTTATCAAAAAATTGAGAGATGGCCAGTCGCCGGCTTCTGCCCCCATGCCACTAGTGCTGGGATGTTTGGGATAAACCTGAGCGCTCTTTTTCCCATAGTTGGGTCCTTCGAGGGAGGCGCTCAGCACAACGAACCAGGCAATCGGACTATAATGCTTGAACACTCTCACTTAGCCATAGAACTCTATAATTTTAAATTTCGGCGAAGCCCCTAGTTCGGAAGACCAAGTTCGGGGCGCTATCCACGCCTTGGCCGGAAAAAGCCGGCTCCTCGCTCGAAGCGGCATAAGTCTTTAGGGACTCGAAAAACCTCTCGAACAGCGACCGGTCTCTCGCCTCATCATGACAGTCAGTTTTAGCTTTCTCACTGAGGTGCTTAACCCAGCTGAACCGGGGCACAATCTGTTGGGGAACGTAGCAGAAATTCAAAATTTTCTACGCAACACCAAGATCAATCTATGGAGTAATCTAGCAACGAGGGAAGGAGAGTGCATCTACATACCCTTGTAGATCGCTAAGCGGAAGCGTTCAAGTGAACGGGGTTGATGGAGTCGTACTCGCCGTGATCCAAATCACCGATGATCCTAGTGCCGAACGGACGGCACCTCCGCGTTCAACACACGTACAGCCCGGGGGCATCTCCTCCTTCTTGATCCAGCAAGGGGAGAGGAGAAGTTGAGGGAGAGCTCCGTCAGCACGACGGCGTGGTGGTGGTGGAGCTCGTGGTTCTCCGGCAGGGCTTCGCCAAGCACCATGGAGGAGGAGGAGGAGAAGGTAGGAGGAGGGAGGGCTGTGCCAGGGGAGAGGTCACGGCTGCCCTCCCACCCCTCCACTATATATAGGGGCAAGGGGAGAGGGGGAGGCGCCCTAGGGTTTCCCCTAGGGGGCGGCGGCTAGGCAGATTGGATCTCCCTAGGGAAAATCCTAGGAAGACTTGCCCCCCAAGCCAAGCAGGTGGAGGCTTGCCTCCCAAGCAAGGTGGAGGCGCCCCACCTCCCCAAGTAACGTGGGAAAGGGTGTGGGGGGCGCACCAACCCTTAGTGGACTGGTTTGCCCCTTCCCCTTTGGCCCATGAGGCCCTCCAACACTTGTCGGGGCTCCCGAAACACCTTTCGGTCATGCTGGCCATAGCCTGGTACCTCCGGAACACGTCCGGACTCCAATACCCTTCGTCCAATATATCGATCTTCACCGCCGGACCATTCCGGAACTCCTCGTGACGTCCGGGATCTCATCCGGGACTCCGAACTACCTTCGGTAACCACATACTATTTCCCATAACAACTCTAGCGTCACCGAACCTTAAGTGTGTAGACCCTACGGGTTCGGGAACCATGCAGACATGACCGAGACACCTCTCCGGCCAATAACCAATAGCGGGATCTGGATACCCATATTGGCTCCCACATGTTCCACGATGATCTCATCGAATGAACCACGATGTCAAGGATTCAATCAATCCCGTATACAGTTCCCTTTGTCTAGCGGTATTGTACTTGCCCGAGATTCGATCGTCGGTATCGCGATACCTTTTTCAATCTCGTTACCGGCAAGTCTCTTTACTCGTTCCGTAACACATCATCCCGTAATCAACTCCTTGATCACATTGTGCACATTATGATGATGTCCTACCGAGTGGGCCCAGAGATACCTCTCCGTCACACGGAGTGACAAATCCCAGTCTCGATTCGTGCCAACCCAACAGACACTTTCGGAGATACCTGTAGTGTACCTTTATAGTCACCCAGTTACGTTGTGACGTTTGGCACACCCAAAGTATTCCTACGGTATCCGGGAGTTGCACAATCTCATGGTCTAAGGAAATGATACTTGACATTAGAAAAGCTCTAGCATACGAACTACACGATCTTTGTACTAGGCTTAGGATTGGGTCTTGTCCATCACATCATTCTTCTAATGATGTGATCCCGTTATCAACGGCATCCAATGTCCATGGTCAGGAAACCGTAACCATCTATTGATCAACAAGCTAGTTAACTAGAGGCTTACTAGGGACATGGTGTTGTCTATGTATCCACACATGTATTTGAGTTTCCTATCAATACAATTCTAGCATGGATAATAAACGATTTATCATGAACAAGGAAATATAATAATAACCTATTTATTATTGCCTCTAGGGCATATTTCCAACAGTCTCCCACTTGCACTAGAGTCAATAATCTAGTTCACATCGCCATGTGATTAACATTCACAGGTCACATCGCCATGTGACCAACATCCAAAGAGTTTACTAGAGTTCATAATCTAGTTCACATCACTATGTGATTAACACTCAATGAGTTCTGGGTTTGATCATGTTGCTTGTGAGAGAGGTTTTAGTCAACGGGTCTGCAACATTCAGATCCATATGTACTTCGCAAATCTCTACGCTATATTTGGAGCCATTTCAAATAACTGTTCTACTTGGAGCTATTCCAAATTGTTGCTCCATTATACGTATCCGGCATCTCTACTCAAAGCTATCCGGATAGGTGTTAAGCTTGCATCGACGTAACTCTTTACGTCGAACTCTTTATCACCTCCATAACCGAGAAACATATCCTTATTCCTCTAAGGATAATCTTGACCGCTATCTGGTGATCTACTCCTAGATCACCTTTGTACCCTCTAGCCAGACATGTGGCAAGGCACATGTCAGGTGCGGTACACAGCATAGCATACTATGGAGCCTATGTCTAAGCATAGGGGATGACCTTCATCCTTTCTCTCTGTTCTGCAGTGGTCGAGCTTTAAGTCTTAACTTCGTACCTTACAACTCAGGCAAGAACTTCCTTCTTTGACTGATCCATCTTGAACACCTTCAAGATCATGTCAAGGTATGTGCTCATTTGAAAGTACCATTAAGCGTTTTGATCTATCCCTATAGATCTTGATGCTCAATGTTTAAGCAGCCTAATCCAGGTTTTCCATTGAAAAACACTTTTCAAATAACCCTATATGCTTTCTAGAAATTCTACATTATTTCTGATCATCAATATGTCAACAACATATACTCATCAGAAATTCTATAGTGCTCCCACTCACTTCTTTCTAAATACAAGTTTCTCATAAACTTTGTATAAACCCAAAATCTTTGATCATCTCACCAAAGTGTACATTCCAACTCCGAGATGCTTACTCCAGTCCTTAGAAGGATAGCTGGAGCTTTGCATACTTGTTAGCATCTTTCAGGATCGACAAAATCTTCTGGTTGTATCACATACAACCTTTCCTCAAGAACAAGGAAACAATATTTTTGACATCCCATCTGCAAGATTTCATAAATAATGCAGTACCTGCTAATTCCAACAGACTCTTAGCATCACTACGAGTTAGAAAGTCTCATCGTAGTCAATTCCTTGAACTTGTCGGGAAACACCTTAACGACAAGTCGAGCTTTCTCAATGGTGACACTTACCATCATTGTCTGTCTTCCTTTTAAAATCCATATGTGCCCAACAGCCTTACGGCCATCAAGTAGTTCTTTCAAAGTCTACACTTTGTTTTCATACATGGATCCTCTCTCGGATTTTATGGCCTCGAGCCATTTTTCGGAATCCGGGCCCACCATCGCTTCTCCATAGCTCATAGGTTCATCGTTGTCCAACAACGTGACCTTTTAAGACAGGGTTACCACTTAGAAGTTGTACACACCCTTGTCAACCTATGAGGTTCGATAGTAACTTGATCTGAAGCTCCATGATCATCATCATTAGCTTTCTCTTCAACTGAGGCAGGGGCCACAGAAACATTTTTCCTGTGCTTGCGCTACTCTCTGCCTGAAGTAAAGGTTCAACAACCTTATCAAGTTCTATCTTCCTCCCACTCAATTCTTTCGAGAGAAACTTTTCCTCGAGAAAGGACCCGATTCTAGAAACAATCCCTATTGCTTTTGGATCTGAATTAGGAGGTATACCCAACTGTTTTGGGTGTCCTATGAAGATGCATTTTATCCGCTTTGGGTTCGAGCTTATCAACCTGAAACTTTTTCACATAAGCGTCGCAGCCCCAAACTTTTAAGAAACGACAACTCATGTTTCTCCAAACCATAGTTCAAACGGTTTCGTCTCAACGGAATTACGTGGTGCCCTATTAAAGTGAGTGCGGTTGTCTCTAATGCCTAACCCATGAACGATAGTGGTAATTCGATAATAGACATGATGGTACGCACCATATCCAATAGGGTGCAACTATGATGTTCGGACACACCATCACACTATGGTGTTCTAGGCGGTATTAGTTGTGAAACAATTTCCACAGTGCCAAACTCGTAACTCAGATATTCATTTCTATGATCATATCATAGACATTTTATCCTCTTATCACGAAGATCTTCAACTTCACTCTGAAATTACTTGAACCATTCAATAATTCAGCCTTGTGTTTCATCAAGTAAATATACTCAGTATCCACTTAAATCATATGTGAAGTAAGAATATAACGATGTCCACTGCGTGCCTCAGCACTCATTGGACTGCACACATCAAAATATGTTACTTCCAACAAGTTGCTATCTTGTTCCATCTTACTGAAAACGAGGCTTTTTCAGTCATCTTGCCCATGTGGTAAGATTTGCATATCTCAAGTGATTCAAAACCAAGTGAGTCCAAACGGTCCATCTGCATGGAGTTTCTTCATGCGTATATACCAATAGACATGGTTCACATTACTCAATCCTTTTCAAAAATGAGTGAGTCCAAAGATCCATCAACATGGAGCTTCTTCATGCGTTTTATACCAATATGACTTACACGGCAGTGCCACAAGTAGGTGGTACTATCATTACTATCTTATATCTTTTGGCATGAACATGTGTATCACTATGATCGAGATTCAATAAACCATTCATTTTAGGTGCAAGACCATTGAAGGTATTATTCAAATAAACAGAGTAACTATTATTCTATTTAAATGAACAACCGTATTGCGATAGACATAATCCAATCATGTCTATGCTCAACGCAAACACCAAATAACAATTATTTAGGTTTAACACCAATCCAGATGGTAGAGGGAGCGAGCGATGCTTGATCATATCAACTTTGGAAACACTTCCTACACATATCGTCAGCTCACCTTTAGCTAGTCTCCGTTTATTCCGTAGCTTTTATTTTGAGTTACTAACACTTAGCAACCGAACCGGCATCTAATACCCTGGTGCTACTAGGAGTACTAGTAAAGTACACATTCACATAATGTATATCCAATATACTTCTATCGACAGCCTTCTCATCTACCAAGTATCTAGGGTAATTCTGCTCCAGTGGCTGTTCCCCTTATTATAGAAGCACTCAGTCTCGGGTTTGGGTGTAACCTTGGGTTTCTCCACTAGAGCAGCAGTTGATTTGCCGTTTCATGAAGTATCCCTTCTTGCCCTTGCCCTTCTTGAAACTAGTGGTTTCACTAACCATCAACAATTGATGCTCCTTCTTGATTTCTACTTTTGCGGTGTCAAACATCGTGAATATTTCAAGGATCATCATATCTATCCCTGATATGTTATAGTTCATCACGAAGCTCTAGCATCTTGGTGGCAATGACTTTGGAGAAACATCACTATCTTATCTGGAAGATCAACTCCCACTCGATTCAAGTGATTGTTGTACTAAGACAATTTGAGCACAAGCTCAACGATTGAGCTTTTCTCCCTTAGTTTCCAGGCTAAGAAAATCGTCGGAGGTCTTATACCTCTTGACGTGGGCACGAACCTGAAATCCCAATTTCAGCCCTCGAAACATCTCATATGTTCCGCGACATTTCAAAAATGTCTTCGGTGCCTCAATTCTAAACCATTCAACATTACCGAACTATCACGTAGTTATCTAAACGTGTATGTCCGATGTTCGCAACATCCACAAACGATGTTTGGGGTTCAGCACACTGAGCGGTGCATTAAGGACATAAGCCTTCTAAAGTCCGCAGAATTAGTACTGTCAACTTTCAACTATATTTTCTCCAGGAACGTATCTAACTAGTAGAACTAAAGCGCGAGCTTACGGCATAATTTGCAAAGATCTTTTGACTATGTTCAGGATAATTAAGTTCATCTTATGAACTCCCACTCAGACAGACATCCCTCTAGTCATCTAAGTGATTACATGATCCGAGTCAACTAGGCCGTGTCCGATCATCACGTGAGACGGACTAGTCATCATCGGTGAACATCTTCATGTTGATCGTATCTACCATACGACTCATGCTCGACCTTTCGGTCTCTTGTGTTTCGAGGCCATGTCTGTACATGCTAGGCTCGTCAAGTCAACCTAAGTGTTTCGCATGTGTAAATCTGTCTTACACCCGTTGTATGTGAACGTAAGAATCTATCACACCCGATCATCACGTGATGCTTCGAAACGACGAACTTTCGCAACGGTGCACAGTTAGGGGGAACACTTTCTTGAAATTTTAATGAGGGATCATCTTATTTACTACCGTCGTTCTAAGCAAATAATATGTATAAACATGATAAACATCACATGCAATCAAATAGTGACATGATATGGCCATCATCACTTTGCTCCTTTTGATCTCCATCTTCGGGGCTCCATGATCATCATCGTCACCGGCATGACACCATGATCTCCATCATCATGATCTCCATCATCGTGTCTTCGTGAAGTTGTCTCGCCAACTATTACTTCTACTACTATGGCTAACGGTTAGCAATAAAGTAAAGTAATTACATGACGTTTATGTTGACACGCAGGTCATAAATAAATTAAAGACAACTCCTATGGCTCCTGCCGGTTGTCATACTCATCGACATGCAAGTCGTGATTCCTATTACAAGAACATGATCAATCTCATACATCACATATCATTCATCACATTCTTCTTGGCCATATCACATCACATAGCATACCCTGCAAAAACAAGTTAGACATCCTCTAATTGTTGTTTGCATGTTTTACGTGGCTGCTATGGGTTTCTAGCAAGAACGTTTCTTACCTACGCAAAACCACAACGTGATATGCCAATTGCTATTTACCCTTCATAAGGACCCTTTTCATCGAATCCGTTCCGACTAAAGTGGGAGAGACAGACACCCGCCAGCCACCTTATACAACTAGTGCATGTCAGTCGGTGGAACCGGTCTCACGTAAGCGTACGTGTAAGGTTGGTCCAAGCCGCTTCATCCCACAATGCCGTCGAAACAAGATTGGACTAGTAACGGTAAGCATATTGAACAAAATCAACGCCCACAACTACTTTGTGTTCTACTCGTGCATACAATCTACGCAATAAACTTGGCTCTGATACCACTGTTGGGGAACGTAGCAGAAATTCAAAATTTTCTACGCAACACCAAGATCAATCTATGGAGTAATCTCGCAACGAGGGAAGGAGAGTGCATATACATACCCTTGTAGATCGCTAAGCGGAAGCGTCCAAGTGAACGGGGTTGATGGAGTCGTACTCGCCGTGATCCAAATCACCGATGATCCTAGTGCCGAACGGACGGCACCTCCGCGTTCAACACACGTACAGCCCGGGGGCGTCTCCTCCTTCTTGATCCAGCAAGGGGAGAGGAGAAGTTGAGGGAGAGCTCCGTCAGCACGACGGCGTGGTGGTGGAGCTCGTGGTTCTCCGGCAGGGCTTCGCCAAGCACCATGGAGGAGGAGGAGGAGAAGGTAGGAGGAGGGAGGGCTGTGCCAGGGGAGAGGTCACGGCTGCCCTCCCAACCCTCCACTATATATAGGGGCAAGGGGAGAGGGGGAGGCGCCCTAGGGTTTCCCCTAGGGGGCGGCGGCTAGGCAGATTGGATCTCCCTAGGGAAAATCCTAGGGAGACTTGCCCCCCAAGCCAAGCAGGTGGAGGCTTGCCTCCCAAGCAAGGTGGAGGCGCCCCACCTCCCCAAGTAACGTGGGAAAGGGTGTGGGGGGCGCACCAACCCTTAGTGGACTGGTTTGCCCCTTCCCCTTTGGCCCATGAGGCCCTCCAACACTTGTCGGGGCTCCCGAAACACCTTTCGGTCATGCTGACCATAGCCTGGTACCTCCGGAACATGTCCGGACTCCAATACCCTTCGTCTAATATATCGATCTTCACCGCCGGACCATTCCGGAACTCCTCGTGATGTCCGGGATCTCATCCGGGACTCCGAACTACCTTCAGTAACCACATACTATTTCCCATAACAACTCTAGCGTCACCGAACCTTAAGTGTGTAGACCCTACGGGTTCGGGAACCATGCAGACATGACCGAGACACCTCTCCGGCCAATAACCAATAGCGGGATCTGGATACCCATATTGGCTCCCACATGTTCCACGATGATCTCATCGGATGAACCACGATGTCAAGGATTCAATCAATCCCGTATACAATTCCCTTTGTCTAGCGGTATTGTACTTGCCCGAGATTCGATCGTCGGTATCGCGATACCTTATTCAATCTCGTTACCGGCAAGTCTCTTTACTCGTTCCGTAACACATCATCCCGTAATCAACTCCTTGATCACATTTTGCACATTATGATGATGTCCTACCGAGTGGGCCCAGAGATACCTCTCCGTCACACGGAGTGACAAATCCCAGTCTCGATTCGTGCCAACCCAACAGACACTTTCGGAGATACCTGTAGTGTACCTTCATAGTCACCCAGTTACGTTGTGACGTTTGGCACACCCAAAGTATTCCTACGGTATCCGGGAGTTGCACAATCTCATGGTCTAAGGAAATGATACTTGACATTAGAAAAGCTTTAGCATACGAACTACACGATCTTTGTACTAGGCTTAGGATTGGGTCTTGTCCATCACATCATTCTTCTAATGATGTGATCCCGTTATCAAGGGCATCCAATGTCCATGGTCAGGAAACCGTAACCATCTATTGATCAACAAGCTAGTTAACTAGAGGCTTACTAGGGACATGGTGTTGTCTATGTATCCACACATGTATCTGAGTTTCCTATCAATACAATTCTAGCATGGATAATAAAAGATTTATCATGAACAAGGAAATATAATAATAACCTATTTATTATTGCCTCTAGGGCATATTTCCAACACAATCGCAGTGGTTCTCCTTGTACTACCTTAGCCAATATAGCAGAACGTAAGGCACCAAAACATAGGAGCCGGGCAAACCCAACTATTGACCCAAATCATGATTCGGAGCCGATGCATATAGTGCTATAAGTTCGGGGTGCCGCACTTGTGAAAGTGTACGGACTTCTCACGCCATAATGAGGGGTACTGAAGCCCCTGGCGTGTTTGCCGTACCATGGTGTACGGGTGCAATCATGTCTTTTAATAAACATATATGTGAAAAGAGGATAATGCAAAAAAAAAGGCAAAAAGCTATGCATTGTTTATAGAGAGGCTATTTATCAAGAGAGAATTCCTTATTTGGCCCTTCCTTAAAATTTGATTCCCTTTTTGGCCCTAGTAAAAAAATTCTTCCTGTTTTGACACTCAAACTTCATTTTGTTCCCTCTATGACATTTCCGTCAGTTTTGACAACTAACACCGTTAAATGCAACGTGAAAAGTCCGTTTTACCCCTGATGTATTTTGTGACCAAAATTATGAACTGGAAGTCAAAAGCAATGGCGACGTGGCAATGCGTCAGTGCCTTGAATGTGCATGACTAGTAACGCTACAAGTTAAAACAAGATTAGTACATAGATAATGGGAAGATGTACACGGGTGGAGGAAATTCTCCCGAGCTAAGTACTTGTGAGAAGAGAAGAATAGATGTGGAGTTTTTCCTTTGGCTCGTGTCGGTCTGACTCAGCAGTAGTACAAAGTAAGTAGAAGTACAAATTAATCATGAAGTAGCTAGCTATGTGGCCTGATATTTATGGGATGTACATGCATGTGCTGGCAACACTCTAGAAATACTTGGGACATTCAAATGGCTACGTGGAGACTATGCATGGTGGCCAGGTTTGTTTGGCCTTTGCACTAGCAAGAGGGACAGCAACTGGAGGGTCTCAGGGCGTGACATCCGGCGCCACGACTTGGGCCTGCACAGCGCCGCCTCAACCATCCATCATTATTTGCCGCGCCTCCCTCCATGCCTCGCGCCGCAACTAGATTTTTTGTTTTTTCCGACATGGTAAAGCAAGGGTAAATAAAACATTTCAAGTCACATTTGACGGTGTTAACAGCAAAAAGTGACACAAGTGTCATACAAGGAATAAAATGAATTTATGATGTCCAAAAGGGAAAAATGAAATTTCTAGGGCCAAATAGGGAACCAGATTTTAAGAAAGGGCCAAATAAGGAATTCTCTCATTTATCAAAGCCGAACGATACAAGTAGTGCGATAAGCAAAAAGATATTGGACTATTTAACATGTCCTGACCAGGGGCAGGCCGCGGAATTGTTTTTAAAACAGGTATACTGCTCGTAACAGAGACCACCTGGGAGTTCCATAATGTGGCATGGCTTGTCTGCCTCCCTGGATCTTGCATCGTTTGTGCGGCAGTCGAATTGCCGAACAGGTCATCCGAAGTATGGAGTCCTGAAAGTAAGAAAAAATTAAAAAAGAATCCGGCAGCCCCTAGTACGTTTTAAGCCGTATTTTGGGCGTGCCGTTATTGTGCCCATGGTATTTCAAGGGCGTAGTTATGTATGCGAGCCACTGGTTTCGCTACGTCGCGAGGGCTGGGGTTGGGGCCGCATTGCTACGCCTGCTCAGAACGTGCCAGGTGGTCTTGTTGTAGGTTACTCCAGGCGCGCTTGGCAGTGTCTGGCTTTTTAACGGCCGGACTGGAGAATTGCCTAAGAATGTTGCTTTGTATTTCCGCTGCGAGAGCCGCCGTGTGCTCCTCCATACGGAGGGAGCGTTCGGTGTTTCCGTTGACCGTGATTACTCCTCGAGGGCTTGGCATCTTGAGCTTGAGATATGCGTAGTGCGGCACCGCATTGAACTTTGCGAATGCGGTTCGTCCGAGCAGGGCGTGATAGCCACTGCGAAACGGGACTATATCGAAGATTAACTCTTCGCTTCGTAAATTGTCCGGGGATCCGAAGACCACGTCAAGTGTTACTGAGCCTGTACAGTTGGCTTCTACACCTGGTATAACGCCTTTAAAGGTCGTTTTTGTGGGCTTAATCCTTGAGGGATATATGCCCATTTTCCGCACTGTATCCTGGTAAAGCAGGTTCAGGCTACTGCCGCCGTCCATGAGGACTCTTGTGAGATGAAATCCGTCGATGATTGGGTCGAGAACCAATGCGGCGAAGCCGCCATGATGGATGCTAGTGGGATGGTCCCTTCGATCAAAAGTGATCGGGCTGGAGGACCATGGGTTGAACTTTGGGGCGACTGGCTCCATCGCGTATACGTCCCGTAGCGCACGCTTCCGCTCCCTCTTGGGAATGTGGGTTGCGTATATCATGTTCACCGTCTGCACTTGTGGGGGAAAGCCCTTCTGTCCATTGTTGTTCGGCGGCCTGGGCTCCTCCTCGTCATCACTATGCAGCCCCTTGTCTTTGTTTTCGGCTCTTAACTTGCCTGCCTGCTTGAACACCCAACAATCCCTATTGGTGTGATTGGCTGGCCTTTCGGGGGTGCCATGGATCTGGCACAAGCGGTCGAGTATTCGGTCCAAACTGGACGGGCCCTGAGTATTCTTTTTGAATGGCTTTTTCCGCTGACTGAATTTATAGCCTCTGAATCCTGCATTAATTGCCATATCTTCATTGCTGTCGTTGCTAACGCGGCATTTTTGCTTATTTCGACGTGTCCTGCCACTTTTGTTCTTGGTATCCGAATTACCAGGGTTCTTTGCTAAGTTGTTACTACGAGCTAGCCAGCCATCTTCTCCCGCGCAAAAGCGGGTCATGAGTGTCGTGAGGGCTGCCATAGATTTCGGCTTTTCCTGTCCCAGGTGCCGGGCAAGCCACTCGTCGCGTATGTTATGCTTGAAGGCTGCTAGGGCCTCTGCGTCCGGACAGTCGACTATCTGGTTTTTCTTTGTTAGGAACCGTGTCCAGAATTGCCTGGCCGATTCCTCTGGATGCTGAATTATGTGGCTTAAGTCGTCGGCATCCGGTGGTCGCACGTAAGTGCCCTGGAAGTTGTTGAGGAATGCAGCTTCCAGGTCCTCCCAAGAACCGATTGAGTCTGCTGGCAAGCTGTTAAGCCAATGCCGGGCCGGTCCTTTAAGTTTGAGCGGGAGGTATTTGATGGCGTGTAGATCATCGCCGCGTGCCATGTGGATGTGAAGGAGATAATCCTCAATCAATACCGCCGGATCTGTTGTGCCATCGTATGATTCGATGTTAACGGGTATGAAACCCTCTGGGATTTTATGATCCATTACTTCATCCGTGAAGCATAGAGGGTGTGCGGCGCCCCTGTACTGGGCTATATCACGACGCATCTCGGAAGAGCTATGTCTGTTGTGTTCGGCCCGGCGGATTTGTTGTATCCGTAGTGAAGATCATCGTCACGTGTCGTAGGGCGCTTGCGCGATCCGTAGATCTATCTTGTTTGTCTTGCCTTATCCTCCAGTACGTCTTGCAGGTCTGGCGCATTTTCCCGTGCCTTAGTTGAGCGGCGTCGGGGCATGGCTTGGGTGGAGGGCCGAGAGGCCTCTCTGTCGCGGCCGCGAGGTGGCCGGTCTGCCATGTCGTGCGCTGGTGATGTAGGTGCTTCCTCCTCTGATCGGGGTAGCGGCCTGCGCTTTGGTAACTCTTGGAGGGGCATTCGAGTTCATACTCTTCGGCCGCAAGGACTTCAGTCCATCTATCCGCTAGCAAATCTTGGTCAGCTCTAAGCTGTTGCTGCTTCTTCTTGAGGCTGCTTGCCGTGGCTAAAAGCCTGTGTTTGAAACACTCTTGTTCGGCGGGGTCTGATGGTACGGCGAATTCGTCGTCATCGAGGCTTGCCTCGTCTTCGGAGGGAGGCATATAGTTGCCATCCTCAACCTCTCAGTCTGCCGCTCTCTCATGAGGGCTGGCTTCTCCATCTTCCTGTGCCGAATCTTGCTGGAGGGGGTGTTCTTCGGCGCTATCCGGGGTAGTATTGTCTCCCATGCCGGAATCACCATTTTTACTTTGGCGGGATTTAGAGCGGCGCCGCTGACGCCGGCGCTTTGGCTGCTTCTTGGAGGTGTCATCCCCCGCTGTTGCATCGCCCTCTCCATCTTTTGGAGTATCCACCATATATATGTCATATGACGAGGTGGCCTTCCAGCGCCCTACAGGTGCTGGTTCCTGTTCCTCTCCTACATCGTCGTCCATACCGTCGATGTCTTCGGAGACGAAGTCAAGCATGTCAGTTAGATCATCGACAGTGGCTACAAAGTGGGTGGTGGGTGGGCTTTGAATTTCTTCATCGTCCGTATCCCATCCTCGCTGACCGTAGTCCGGCCAGGGCTCTCCTGATAAAGAGAGAGACTTGAGAGAATTCAGGATGTCGCCAAAAGGCGAGTGCTGAAAGATGTCCGCGGCGGTGAACTCCATTATCGGTGCCCAATCGGATTCGATTGGCAGGGGCGCGGGGGGTTCAGAGTCCGGGGAGGAGTCCGGATCCTCAGAGTCACGGGTCATGCAGAGTGCGGGGCTGGCGTTCGGCTCGATCGCCTTTGAGATTGCAGCCCCCGAGGTGACGTCCAACCGCTCATCCTCGATTGGCGCAATAGGCTCCGAGTTAAGGGTCGGGACCGGTGCATGTGCGGCCTCCAGGACACTGTTCGGAGGCAGAGCTAGATCATGCCCCTCGAGTTAGTGCGGCGCGCTTGGCCATGGCTCGAACCCGTCGAAGATCAAGTATCCACGGATGTCAGCCGTGTAGTTTAAGCTTCCAAACCTGACTTGATGGCCAGGGGCGTAGCTTTCGATCTGCTCCAGGTGGCCAAGCGAATTGGCCCGCAGTGCGAAGCAGCCGAAGACAAAGATCTGTCCGGGGAGAAAAGTCTCACCCTGGACCTCATCGTTGTTGATGATCAAGGGAGCCATCGGGTCTAAAGGCGAGGACACAGAGGAACTCTCAATGAAAGCACCAATGTCGGTGTCAAAACCGGCGGATCTCGGGTAGGGGGTCCCGAACTGTGCCTTAAGGCCGGATGGTAACAGGAGACAAGGGACACGATGTTTTTACCCAGGTTCGGGCCCTCTCGATGGAGGTAATACCCTACTCCTGCTTGATTAATATTGATGATATGGGTAGTACAAGAGTAGATCTACCACGAGATCAAGGAGGCTAAACCCTAGAAGCTAGCCTATGGTATGATTGTTGTGTATGGAGTTGATGTCCTACGGACTACAACCCTCCGGTTTCTATAGACACCGGATAGGGTTAGGGTTACACAGAGTTGGTTACAATGGTAGGATATCTTGAATATCCGCATCGCCAAGCTTGCATTCCACGCCAAGGAAAGTCCCATCCGGACACGGGACGAAGTCTTCAATATTGTATCTTCATAGTCCAGGAGTCCAGCGAAGGTATAGTCCGGCTACACGAACACCCCCTAATCCAGGACTCCCTCACCTCTTTTTTTCCCTCCCGGTCCTTCTCACACGCGTGCGTGTGGGCGAAGTTGATAACGCCCACACGCCCGTATGTCAGGCCTCGTACCTCCTGGTCCCGCACGCCACGTGTCGGTGTCAAAACCGGCGGATCTCGGGTAGGGGGTCCCGAACTGTGCGTCAAGGTCGGATGGTAACAGGAGACAAGGGACACTTTATTTTACCCAGGTTTGGGCCCTCTCGGTGGAGGTAAAACCCTACTCCTGCTAGATTGATATTGATGATATGCGTAGTAGAAGAGTGGATCTACCACGATATCAAGGAGGCTAAACCCTAGAAGGTAGCCTATGGTATGATTGTGTATGATGATGGTTGTCCTACGGACTACAACCCTCCGGTTTATATAGACACCGGATAGGGTTAGGGTTACACAGAGTCGGTTACAATGGTAGGAGATCTCGAATATCCGCACGCCTAGCTTGCCTTCCACGCTAAGAAAAGATCCTTCCGGACACGCGACGAAGTCTTCAATCTTGTATCTTCATAGTCCTGGAGTCCGGCTGAAGGTATAGTCCGGCTATCCGAACACCCCCTAATCCAGGACTCCCTCAGTAGCCCCTGAACCAGGCTTCAATGACGACGAGTCCGGTGCGCAGATTGTCTTCGGCATTACAAGGTGGGTTCCTCCTCCAAGTCCTTCAAGAAGATTATAAACACCAAAAATAGTGTCCGGCTCTGCAAAATAAGTTTCCACATACTGCCATATAGAGAATAATATTAACACAAATCAAATCTGCTGACGTATTCCGCAGTGCGTCATAACACTGCGACCAAGCCTTCTATATAAATTGCTTTCATTGTTCTACCTCCGCGCGTTTAGCGAGGCGGTTTCCTTGGCACGTCTTGTCAAAGCAGAGATCATGTGCCCCCTTTAACGGGATTCTCATTAATACGGACGTGGGTAACCCAACCACGCCATTTACCACGGCGTTTGGGAGGCAAGTGAGTTTTATTAGGTAGGTGGGGACGCCTAACCGTACCTGCTTATATAAAGGGATAAGGATTCACCTTTTTAACCTACGCCTTCTTCCTCCTCTGCCAATCCATCTCTTGCAAACTCAAGCTCCAGCGCCCAAGTCCGCTCTTCCTTCCTCAACCTTCTCCAACAATGTCCAGAGCAGGAGGCAAGTGGATGGTCTCCTCCGTTACGGAGGCCCAAGTAAAAAATTTAAGGAAAGCCGGATACTTGTCCAAGGACATCCCGCATCGGCTTCCTAATAAGGGGCAACTTCTTCCTACCCCAAGGCCCCATGAGACAGTAGTTTTTCTTCCCCACTTCCTCCGCGGACTGGGCTTTCCACTCCACCCATTTGTCCGGGGGCTCATGTTCTACTACGGCCTGGATTTCCACGATCTGGCCCCGAACTTTGTCCTCAACATCTCGGTGTTTATCGTCGTGTGTGAGGCCTTTCTCCGCGTCCGCCCCCACTTCGGCCTCTGGCTCAAGACCTTCAATGTCAAGCCCAACGTCAAGACCCAGGCAGAGTGCGGAGGCGCTATGGTTGGCAAGATAGCCAACGTCCTCTGGTTCGATGGCTCCTTCGTGGAGTCCCTAAAGGGGTGGCAGGCCGGGTGGTTTTAAATCACCGAGCCCCGCGATCCGAAATGGGTCGCGGCCCCCGAGTTCAGATCCGGACCCCCCACGCGGCTCATGTCCTGGAAAGAGACGGGCCTGTCGTGGGGCAACGAGGAAGAAGTGACTGGGCTGCAAACATGCATCCAGTCCCTGGTGAACAAGCCAATCCGGCTTGTCAATATAGTCCAGGTCATGCTCGTTCACCTGATCCTCCCGTGCCAAGAACGGGATTTTACTTTGTGGGAATACGACCCGACGCAGCACCAAACCCTCAGTAGGCTCTTCGACACGACGTATGAAGACGTCTGGAAGATGCTGACCAAAGGCACCGAGTCCCCCACATCCGCCTCCGAGGATCGCGGATACAACTCGCAGCGTAACGCTAGCGACGTAAGCTATCTATACCTTTGACAGGTTCGTTAAGCTCTTCTCCATAGATTAACTCTATGCGGGATCTAAACTCCCTTTACCTTTGACAGGCTTGGCAGGAGGTATCTAGACCAATTAACTGTCTGGCTCCTCTGCCCGAAGACCCAGACCCAGCTCTCTTGGTGAAGCTAATGGCTCCGGCACCTCACGTGGTGCCGGTGAGGAAGGCCAAGAAGAAGAAAACCACCGGGACTCGAAAAAGTTCCCGCAACATGGTGGTGTCGGACTCGTCATCTGACGAATCCGCAACGCTCTCCTCTCGTGAAAACGAGGAGGAGGAACAAGGAAGCTCTTCCCCACCAGTGAGGGGAGCAAAGAGGAAGAAGGCCGCCCCAACAGGGGAGGCCGAGGGGTCAAGGAAAAGGAAAACCCCTCCGCCGGACTACTCCCACGACGCCGAAGAGGGCGGAGAGGAGTGGCCGGACCGAACCAAGCGCCCAGCGGCATCGTAAGTGTTTACACACCAGAGCGACTCATTATATTCTTTTAATGCGCGGCTTTCCCTCATATCAAACGTAATTTATGCAGCCCGCCCCGGGCCGAACTCGACGATTCGTCGAGCGGCTCCCTGGATTCGTCGGACGTGAACTCTGTTCCGCCCGCGGTCTCCCCCTGCCGGGCGGACGACGCCGAAGTGGCGCCCCGCCAAGCTTCGGGGCAGGAGGAGATGGTCCTGGAGGAGCCACAAGGCAATCCTCCGGACCCCAGGAGTAAAGGGGATAAAACCCCCCAGGGCTCCGAGTCCGGCTTTGTGCCGGACACCGCGCAGGACTCGACAGTCCCGGTCCGCGGTGGGCGAACTCCTTCCAAGAGGAGTAAGCCGTCTGAGCCGGCGGCCTCCGTCCAACCGGAGGCACCGGACAACCTGCTGGAGGCGCTTAAGGGCGCCGCCATCGATGAGGAGCACCGTACTCTTATGAGTACGGTGATCCAAAGGGTTCAGTCCGCCAAGAGCGGACTGAATGAAGCTTGCGCTAGCCTTCTAACAGGCTTCGAGGTAAGTAAAAATATGTCGAATTATTTACCGCATAGACAGCAGCCCCTGATGCTCTGTTCGGTGTTCGGAAAGAAAAGCCGGATAGAGGATCTAGTAATTTTCACAGGAGTCTAACAAAAAAGGTCGAATATGCGTATGCAGGCTTCACTGCTGTCCACCGCCGCACTGACTGCGCAGGTGGATGTCCTTGAAAAGGACCTCGGGCGGACCGAGCAAGAGCTCGGCCTTGCCAAACGGCAGCTCGAGGAGAAGGAAGGTAAGAAATACCTAAAAAAAGGTGCCTATAGAGAGGCTTGATTACAGAAAGAAATAACAGGATTCTACTGCTTATTGTAGGGGCCGCAACCGAGGTGGCAACCCTGAAGCAGGCGCTCGTAGAGGCCAAAAAGAAAACGGCCGAGGAGCGCGCCGAGCGAGAAAGGCTTGGGGTTCAGGTCGACGGGGTGCAGCAAGAGCTGCAAGCTCTCATGACAAAACATGAGGGTTTGGAGCTTGGGTCAAAAGCGCAAGCATCCGAGCTCGCGTCGGCCCTCGAGACCACCAAGAGTGCCAAGGCCGAAGCCCAAAAGGCCCTCCAAGAGTTGGAGGATGTGAAAAAGATAGCAACGGGTAAGGCATTCTCAATGCAAAGTAGGAATATAAAAGTAAAGTACCTATTACTTACCCGAATCCGGAGTTCTCCAGGGGCGTTCGACGATCTTCCCCGCAGCGTATCCGACGCCGCCGCGTTCTACCGAGCTGAAGAGGGCAGCTCGACGGAGAGTGTGTTCTGGTCTCAGTATTCTCAGGCCGGACACCCTGTGCCCTTAAGCGATCAGCTGAAACAGTTGGTCGAGCTCCACAAGGCGGCCGAACAGGCCATGAAGGGCTTACTAGTTCGGCTGTGGCCTGGAGAGGCCCTGCCTGGGAGCTATTTCGGGCTGCTGCGGCGGCTGGTGGAGGCCTGTCCACGGCTTGAGGTCATCAAGCGCTCCGTCTGCATTGAAGGTGCCCGGAGGGCCCTTGCCCGTGTAAGGGTACACTAGGGTAAGCTGGACGGAGAGAAGCTGGTGAAGGACGGGCCGCCGCCGGGGAAGGAGCATCGCAAGCCCGAGAACTACTACAAGGAAGTTCTTGCCGGAGCCCGCCTTGTCGCGGATGAATGTACTAAAGATGTAGTATTTGAATGAACTCGCTCGTTTGTATCCTGTGCGCTGAAAACTGGTTCCTATGCGCAAAGCAATGCTTATTTGATTTAAAATATTATTTTCTGTGCGGCCGTTTATCAAAAATTTGAGAGATGGCCAGTCGTCGGCTTCTGCCCCCATGCCACTAGTGCTGGGGTGTTCGGGATAAACCTGAGGGCTCTTGTTCCCATAGTTGGGTCCTTCGAGGGAGGCGCTCAGCACAACGAACCAGGCAATCAGACTATAATGCTTGAACACTCTCACTTAGCCATAGAACGTTATAATTTTAAATTTCGGCGAAGCCCCTAGTTCGGAAGGCCGAATTCGGGGAGCTATCCACGCCTTTAGCCGGACATAGCCAGCTCCTCGCTCAAAGCGGCATGAGCCTTTAAGGACTCGAAAAACCTCTCGAACAGCGACGGTCTCACGCCTTATCATTACAGTCTGTTTTAGCTTTCTCCACTGAGGTGCTCAACCCACCTGACCTGGGGCACAATCGCAGTGGTTCTCCTAGTGCTACCTTAGCCGATAAAGTGGAACGTAAGGCACCAAAACATAGGAGCCGGGCAAACCCAACATGTGACCAAAATCATGACTCGGAGCCAATGCATATAGTGCTATAAGTTCAGGGTGCCGTACTTGTGAAAGTGTACGGACTTCTCACACCAGATAAAAGGGTAATGAAGCCCCTGGCGTGGTTTGCCGTACCATGGTGTACGGGTGCTATCATGTTATGTAAGAAATATATATATATATATATATTCAAAAGAGGATAATGCAAAAAATAGACAAAAAGCTATGCATTGTTTTATAAAGAGGCTATCTGTCAAAGCCGAACGATACAAGTATTGCGATGAGCAAAGAAGATATTAGACTATTTAACATGTCCTGACCAGGCACAGGCCGCGAAATTTAGAAATAGATATATCGCTCGAGATAGAGACCACCTGAGAGTTCCGGAATGCGGTGTAGCTTTGTCTGCTTTCCTGGATCTTGCATCGTCTGTGTGGCAACAATGCCGAACAGGTTATCTAGAGTATGGAGTCCTGAAAGTAAAAAAAGTAAAAAACAAAAATCCGGCAGCCCCTAGTACGTTTGACGCCGTGTAGTAGGCATGCCGTTGATGTGCCCCTCCCCCTGTGCCCATGGAATTTCAAGGGCGTAATTGTGTACTCGAGGTACTTGCTCCGCTATGTTGCGATGGATGGGGTCGGGGCCGTATTGCTACGCTTGCTCTGATCGTGCCAGGTGGTCTTGTTGCAGGTTACTCCGGGCGCGCTTTGCATTGTCCGGTTTTTTAACGGCCGGACTGGAGAGTTGCCTTGAAAGGCTGCTTTGTACTTCCGATGCGAGGGCCGCCGTGTGCTCCTCCGTATGGATGGAGCGTTCTGTGTTTCCGCTGACCGTAATTACTCCTCGAGGGCCTGGCATCTTGAGCTTGAGATATGCGTAGTGCGGCACCGCATTGAATTTAGCGAATGCGGTTCGTCCGAGTAGGGCGTGATAGCCACTGCGGAACGGCACTATATCAAAGATTAACTCTTCGCTTCGGAAGTTATCCGGAGATCCGAAGACCACATCAAGTGTTATGGAGCCTGCGCAATTGGCCTATACACCTGGTATGACGCCTTTAAAGGTCGTCCTTGTGGGCTTGATCCTTGATGGATCTATGCCCATTTTCCGCACTGTATCCTGATAAAGCAGGTTCAGGCTACTGCCGCCGTCCATGAGGACTCTTGTGAGATGAAATCCGCCCACGATTGGGTCGAGGACTAGTGCGGCAAAACCGCCGTGGCGGATGCTAGTGGGGTGGTCCCTTCGATCGAAAGTGATCGGGCAGGAGGACCATGGGTTGAACTTTGGGGCGACTGGCTCCATCACGTATACGTCCCGTAGCGCACGCTTCCTCTCCCGCTTGGGAATGTGGGTCGCGTATATCATGTTCACCGTCCGCACTTGTGGGGGAAACCCTTTCTGTCCATTGTTGTTCGGCGGCCTGGGCTCTTCCTCGTCGTCGCTGTGCAGCCCCTTGTCCTTGTGTTCGGCTCTTAACTTGCCTGCCTGCTTGAACACCCAACAATCCCTATTGGTGTGATTGGCTGGCCTTTCAAGGGTGCCATGAATCTGGCACGAGCGGTCGAGTATCCGGTCCAAACTTGACGGGCCCTGCGTATTCTTTTTAAATGGCTTTTTCTGCTGACCGGATTTATAGCCTCTGAATCCGGCATTAACTGTCGTAACCTCATTGTTGTCGCTGCTAACGCGGCGCTTTTGATTATTTCGACGTGACCTGCCACTTTTGTCCTTGGTATCCGAATTACCGGGCTTCTTCGATAAGTTGCTGCTGCGAGCTAGCCAGCTATCTTCGCCCGCGCAAAAGCGGGTCATGAGTGTCGTGAGGGCTGCCATGGTTTTCGGCTTTTCCTGTCCCAGGTGCCGGGCAAGCCACTCGTCGCGGATGTTATGTTTGAAGGCTGCTAGGGCCTCTACGTCCGAACAATCGACTATCTGATTTTTCTTTGTTAGGAACCGTGTCCAGAATTGTCTGGCCGATTCTTCTGGCTGCTGAATTATGTGGCTTAGGTCGTCGGCGTCCGGTGGCCGCACATAGGTCCCCTGAAAGTTGTCGAGGAATGCGGCTTCCAGGTCCTCCCAAGAACTGATTGAGTCCGCTGGTAGGCTGTTAAGCCAATGCCGGGCTGGTCCTTTAAGCTTAAGGGGTAGGGATTTGATGGCGTGTAGATCATCGCCACGTGCCATGTGGATGTGAAGGAGATAATCCTCAATCCATACTGCCGGATCTGTCGTACCATCGTACGACTCGATATTGACGGGTTTAAAACCCTCTAGGATTTTATGATCCAGTACTTCGTCTGTGAAGCATAGTGGGTGTGCGGCGCCCCTGTACTGGGCTATGTCACGACGCAGCTCGGAAGAGCTGTGCCTGCTGTGTTTGGCCTGGCCGGATTTATTGTGTCCGGAGTGAAGATCATCACGTGTCGTCGGGCGTCCGCGCGATCCATAGATCGATCTTGTATGCTTTGCTTTATCCTCCAGTACGTCTCGCAGGTCTGGCTCGTATTCCCGTGCCTTGTTTGAACGGCACCGGGGCATGGCTTGCTTTAGGGTTTGACAGGCCTCTCTGTCGTGGCCACGGGGTGGCTGGTCTGCCATGTCATATGCTTCCCCCTCTGATTGGGGTAGCGGCCTGCGCTTAGGATAATTTTTGGAGGGGCGTCCGAGTTCATACTCTTCGGCCGCAAGGACTTCAGTCCATCTATCAGCTAGCAAATCTTGATCAGCTCTAAGCTGTTGCTGCTTTTTCTTTAGGCTGTTGGCCGTGGCTAGAAGCCTGCGTTGGAAACGCTCTTGTTCGGCGGGGTTTGATGGTACGACGAATTCGTCGTTGCCGAGGCTTGCCTCGTCTTCGGAGGGAGGCATGTAGTTATCATCCTCAACCTCTTGCTCTGCCGCTCTCTCCTGAGGGATGGCTTTTCCATCTTCCTGCGCTGAATCTTGCTGGTTCTGGTGTTCTTCGGCGTTGTCCAGGGTAGTATTATCTCCCATGCCGGAATCACCGTTTCTGCTGTGGCGGGATTTAGAGCGGCGCCGTTGGCGCCGGCGTTTTGGCAGTTTTTTCGAGTTGTCGTCTTCCGCTGTTCCATCGCCATCCGCATCCTTTGGAGCATCCACCATATATATGTCATATGACGAGGTGGCGGTCCAGCGCCCTACTGGTGCTGGTTCTTGTTCGTCTCCTCCTTCGTCGTCCATACCGTCGAAGTCTTCGGAGCCGAAGTCAAGCATGTCGGTTAAATCGTCGACAGTGGCTATTAAGTGGGTGGTGGGTGGGCTTTGAATTTATTCGTTGTCCGAATCCCAACCTCGCAGACCATATTCCGGCCTGGGCTCTCCTGATAAAGAGAGAGACTTGAGAGAATTCAGGATATCACCGAAAGGTGAGTGCTGAAAGATGTCCGCGGCGGTGAACTCCATTACAGGCGCCCAATCAGATTCGATCGGCGGAGGCACGGAAGGCCCGGAGTTTGGAGAAGAGTCCGGCTCCTTGGAGTCCTGGGCCGTGCGGAGTACGGGGCTAGCGTTCGGCTCGATCGCCTTTGAGATCGCAGCCCCCGGGGTGACGTCCAACCGTTCATCCTCGGAGAACGCAGCGGGCTCCGAGTCAAGGATCGGGGCCGGAGCGTGTGCGGCCTCCAGGGTACTATTCGGAGGGAGAGCTATATCATGCCCCTCGAAATAGTGCGGCGCGCTTGGCTGTGGCTCGAACCCGTCGAAGATCAAGTCTCCACGGATATCAGCCGTGTAGTTTAAGCTTCCAAACCTGACTTGATGGCCAGGGGCGTAGCTTTCGATCTGCTCCAGATGACCAAGCGAATTGGCCCGCAGAGCGAAGCCGCCGAAGACGAAGATTTGTCCGGGGAGGAAAGTCTCACCCTGGACCTCATCGTTGTTGATGATCAAAGGAGCCATCGGACCTAAAAGCGACGACACAGAGGAACTCTCAATGAAAGCACCAATGTCGGTGTCAAAACCGGCGGATCTCGGGTAGGGGGTCCCGAACTGTGCGTCATGGTCGGATGGTAACAGAAGACAAGGGACACTTTATTTTACCCAGGTTCGGGCCCTCTCGGTGGAGGTAAAACCCTACTCCTGCTAGATTAATATTGATGATATGCGTAGTAGAAGAGTGGATCTACCACGAGATCAAGGAGGCTAAACCCTAGAAGCTAGCCTATGGTATGATTGTGTATGATGATGGTTGTCCTACGGACTACAACCCTCCGGTTTATATAGGCACCGGATAGGGTTAGGGTTACACAGAGTCGGTTACAATGGTAGGAGATCTCGAATATCTGCACGCCTAGCTTGCCTTCCACGCCAAGAAAAGATCCTTCCGGACACGGGACGAAGTCTTCAATCTTGTATCTTCATAGTCCTGGAGTTCGGCTGAAGGTATAGTCCGGCTATCCGAACACCCCCTAATCCAGGACTCCCTCACCACGCGTGACGGTCACCGCGCGCCCGCAGTTGCCATGGTCCAGACCCTCGTCCATGTTCTTTTAACTGCAGTTGCCATGTCGCTGCACTACGGTTGCCATGTCGGACAACTGCAGTTGCCATGGTTGCTCAACTGCAGTTGCCATGTATGGTCTGATCTAATGTAGTTGCCATGATTTCATAACTTTAGGAGTTGACACATACTAACACTAGGCAGTTGAGAGAGTTGTCATGTGCTCGCAAACATGCTAGGGGCAGTTGCCATGTAAAAAGGAAGAGTTGCCATCTGCTTACGTGCACGTTAGGATAGTTGCTATGTACGTGCACGTTAGGTCAGTTGCCATGTACCATGCAAAAACATATGGCAACTCGGTAAAAGAGAGTTGCCATCTGATTACGTGCACACTAGGCAGTTGACGTGTACCCTGCAAAACACATGGCAACTTGGGTAAAAAAAAAGAGTTGCCACCTGCTTATAAAGCGTACTAGGGGCAGTTGCCATGTGCACTGCAAAACACATGACAACTAGTAGCTTGGGTGTGGGAGAGAAGACGGGCGTGTGGGCGAGTTGGCAAATGCCCACACACTGGCCCTTGCGTGTGCGTGCAAAGTGGCGTGTGGGCGAACTGCTGAACGCCCACACATCAGCCCCTCCTATGTGGTGAAACGACCGTGTGGGCGACCGGGTTAAAACCCACACACCAGGCCAGTCCTACGTAGCACTAAAAACATGTCAAGATTCGTGCGCTCACGAACGGACGCGGATTCACGCGTGTGGGTGAGATGCAAACGCCCACACGTATGAACGTTAACATTTTCGTTTTTTTATCAGATCCGAGACCGTGGCGAACTCTTTTCGCTTAACAAAAGAGACCATGGCCAACTCGGGGTCAGAAGGCGGTCCGTGGCTACGTGTGGGCTTGGGTTGTAACTGTGCTCGGGTGGGCTTTTTTCGTGTCGTTCTGTCCAACGGGATCCTTTTTCCGTTTAAGCCCGATTCCTCTTATACCAAAAAAAAAAAGAGCAACACGGCCGTTGTCACCGAGTATGGTCGGTCACTACTAGCCTTCAAATTAAGTGTTTATATTGTGTCTCAAAAAAGTTGAAAGCAATACCATGTCGCGAAGCTGTGGCTTTGGCAGAAGATCTCAACCAATATAACTTCATCGTGGCATCCGATTGCAAGCATGTCGTTGAAGATCTAGCCGAGGAAAGCCAAGAAGAATATGGTGCTGTAATCAGAGAAATTAGACATGAAGTTCCACCCACTAGCAAGTTTATTTTTAAAGGTCGTGCGGCGAATGTTGAAGCCCACAAGTTAGCTAAATATGCTTTTGTCTTTACTTTCAGGGCATCATATGGCATGGCCAAACTTGTATCCCATTCTTTATGGACTTTGAGTAATTTCTGTGAACTTTGAGTAATAAAAGGCTTTTACCCAAAAAAATACTATGTGTCTAAAAAACTATTCTTCATTCATTACTAGCCTTCAAATTAAGTTTATACTGTCTCAAAAAAAAACTATTCTTCATTCGACCATCGGGAAGTCGAGCAAGAGGCTCGACGGTGTTTTGCTACTATCTCCTCGTTTCAAATTAAGTGTCGGCAGCAAGTTGTATTTTTCAGGACCTTTAATTTAGAACGGAGGGAGTAGTATTTTTCAGGCGACGGTCGGAGCGCCCATGGAGCAAAAGATTTATAGTCTGAGCACCGAGTGCAGTCGCCGACGCCCTAGAACGAGGTTTGGCGGGAGGGATGGCGGCGGCGGCGGTGTAGGCTTGCGGCGGGGGGATTATGGGGGCAACAACTACGACGAGGAAGACGAGGATGCGGTGGATGAATCGACTTGCGCTTCAGTTCACTGAGACATAGGAGCGTCATATTTCGTGCAATGTGTACCGTCAGATAGGTTCATTTCATTCATACCGCGCTCACATCTTATTCAGAAATCAGTCCATGCACAAAGGGAGAACACAACGAACGGCCGCTCTAGGCTCTAGCACACGGCCCAAACACACGGGCACGCAAAAGGAGGAAGAGAAGCTACAACTGCTGCCTACTGGATGTAGGACATGCCGGTGATGTCGAGGTCGCGGTCGCCGGTGGACGGCGGCGGCGGGTGCCTGGGCCTAGCCACGGGCTGCTCCGGCCCGTCGGCGCTCTGCGTGGCGCTGGCGCGCGGCTTCCCGGGCTCCCTCCGGCCCTCCTCCGCCGCGTACATCCCGCCGCCGTACGCCTCGCGCGTCATCGGCTTCATCTCCGAGATGTTGGGCGCCTGGTGCTCCCGCTGCATCTGCGTCTGCCGCTGCTCGGCGGCGAGGTTGTCGTCCGGGTCGGTCGACGGCACCTTGGGCTTCTCCTCCCTGTCCTCCATCGCCTTCTTCGCGTTGCTCGGCGTCAGCTTCTCCATCGCTCCGCTCGACTCGATCAGTCCCTGCTGTCACAAGCTTGGCTGGTAGTAGTAGCTCCGGCTGCAGAAATTAACGGTGGCTGAGCAGGACTGTGGGAGTGATGGGTCGGGCGGGCTTGCGTTTATAGGTAAGCGTTGGATTGGATTGGATCGATGATGCATGGATCGGGAGGAAGACTCGCGAAGTTCGTGTGCGTGCACTGCTTCCGTGGTGCGCCGCGGGGGGCAACGCGTGTTGCTGGTGGCGGGCGAGCGACGGCTGATGGCCGCGTGGTGCGCCCGGCGCACAGCTGGGCTGGTCGGTGCCTCGCGCGGCGGTCAAGGTGACTCGTGGACGCCACGGCGACAAAAGCAGCAATGCTTGTGGATAGAGCTGCATGTGCCTGCGCATGGATAGGTGAGGATACTTGCGCCGTGCTTGGATTGGCGAACTTCGCCACGAAATGCAACTACTTCGGGCCGTAGGAGGACCGCGTCGACATGTGAAGTGAAAAAAAATGCCTGTCTTTTTTTTAACATGACGTAAGTGTTCATACATACGCGTATACACTCATTTCTATGAACGCATACACGCACACCGTACCCCTATGAGCTTATCCGAAAGACTGTCTTGAAAGCGGTAAAAATGGCTGTCTTGAAAGTGGCTGCTTTGCACAACACATCAGTCATTTTAACTGAGCTGTAGCGGCAAGTTTTTTCCTTTTGACAAGTGAGAAAATCATTACTTAAGAAGATGTTACACAACAATCGCACGAGTGTGAAAAAGAAGAGAAAGGCCCATTCTCCCGGCAGGACAATACCCAAATATTTAGCCCGGCATGTTACACAACAATCGCACGAGTGTGAAAAAGAAGAGAAAGGCCCATTCTCCCGGCAGGACAATACCCAAATATTTAGCCCGGCCCGCAACCCACAAGGCGGGACACCACGTTTTGGGCCATGGTGAGCCAACATGATTTGACTACTTCCTACGTTTTGTTTTCCCCTAGGCGATCTTTAGCACGCCCGCAGTAGGCCCAGCAAAAGGGACATCACTAGTTTTTTTCCCCTAGGCGATCTAGGGTTCCACCTCTCCTCCGGCGGCGACGTCTGGAGTCCACGTAAAAACCACCTCGGTGGCCGGAATTCTCTGGCAAGCGGGGACGCAACTTCGTACAGCTGCCAGGCTTCTGTCTGCATGGCTGATCTACCAAAGGAGATGGAGTCGAGCGGGGGTCTAGGGAAGAAAGAAGTAGTGCTGGAGAAGGGGAGGGTAGTAGAGGGAGGACAGGAAGGAGAAACAAGCAGGACGGCGGAGGATAGGGGGGAAGATGCGAGGGTGGAAGATGGTGATATGGGTGCAGGCGGTGATGATATCGATCTGGATGGGGAGGCTCACTGGGAACCCTATGGCCCGGAGGCGGATCTTGAGGACCAATTCACGGGGATGCAACTTCATGGGGAGGAGGAAGACGATCTGGATCTGTCTGGAGAGGTTGATGATCTGATCAAGGGAGTCCGTTGGCTAGGGCTTTTCCGTGTGCATACTACGAAGCCTTTCAGTCATGCAGCCCTTCTGCGGCATATGAGGAACGCGTGGGCATCTGCGCAGGGTGTGACTTTCAATGTCAAGGGCCCAAACCTCTTCCTCGTGCAGTGCCACTGCCTTGGTGACTGGAAGAGGATCATGGAGGGGGGGCCGTGGATTTTCCGTAATGCAGCACCTATTATCATACAGGAGTATGATGGATTTACTGATGTGTCTGAGTATAAGTTGAATAAAATACCACTGTGGGCGAGGATTAAGGGTCTGCCAGATGGTTTAACGGCTAAGAAAGAGCTAGCAGAGAAGGTGGCTGCAAAGGTGGGTGAACCACCCTTCACCGTCATTGTCAATGAAGGAAAAATCAATCCGGGAAGTACTTTGCGAGTCAGAGTCTATGTTGATGTGAACAAACCTCTAGTATGGTTTGTGCCAATAACACTAAAGGGAAGCAAGAGGTACCCGGTGTTTTATGAAAAGCTACCTGTTTTCTGTTATTTTTGTGGCTTGATGGGGCATTCAGTTGAGGAGTGTGGGGATGGTATTCATGACCCTGCAACGTGTGAATGGGCGGAGTGGCTGCTGTGGAGCAATGATGCGCCTAGGTATGTGGAGGTTGGGAGAGGAGGTATGGATGAAGGAGGTAGAGGAGGCAAAAAGAGGGGGCAGAGGCACGAGAGGAGGAAGACAAGGAAGAGGAGTTCCAGGAGAAGCTAGGGGTGGAGAAGATCGGCGCACATCTGTAGCCCATGCAGCTAACCCTTATCCTGGTCAGTATGTGCGGGAGAATGACAGATCTGCTAGGAAACGACTTGTGTCGCAGGATGGCGTTGTCAATGTGCGCGGCCAAGCATTACCACATCTGGCGGGAAAAGTGGCAGATACTGTCTTATTATTAGAAAGTGGGGCGGTAAGTAGCAGTGGGGGGGCGTCGGTCTCCACACTGGAGAAGGACCCGGTGGTGAAGAGGAGGAGGCAGGATGGAGAGAGTGGTTCTGAGGATATGGACATGATTCAGGCGGCCTCCCGCGAGGAGGACCGCCGAGTCCAATGAGGACCCTTTGTTGGAACTGTCGCGGAATTGGCGATCCCGCGACGGTTCGTGAGCTCCGCGATCTCGTGGAGGCGTGTGCGCCGATGGTACTTTGTATTGTTGAGACACAAATTGCAAAGTACCGGGTGGAAGGCTTGGCTGGTAGATTAGGGTTTTCTGGTAGTTTTGGTGTAGGGAGTAGTGGCCGTAGTGGAGGTTTATGCTTGTATTGGAAGGATTGTGTCGAGATTGAAATAAAAAGTTATTCCCAGTATCACATAGACTCGGTTGTGAAGGAACCAGGTAAAGATCCATGGCGCCTTACCTGTTTCTATGGCGCAGCAAACAGAAGTTTACGTTACAAAACCTAGGACACGATGAAGTTTTTGAGAGGGGAAAACACCCTGCCATGGGCATGTATTGGTGATTTTAATGAGATATTGAGGCCGGAAGAGCAGATGGGTCCGAATGAACGCGGTAGTTCTCAAATTGCAGGATTCAGGGAGGCGGTGGATGTGTGTGCACTAGCAGATCTTGGCTATAAGGGGTTGGATTGGACCTTTGAGAAGAGGATATCAGGAGGAGATTTCTGTAGGGTTCGTTTGGACCGGGCCCTTGCAACCCCAAGCTGGTCAGCAATGTTTCCCTTTGCTTCAGTGGAACATCTTACGGCCGCCAAATCAGACCACAACCCTATCCTCCTTCTAAATGAATTAGAGGCAAGTAACTTGAGAGTGGCTCTGAAAAGACCGTTTCGTTATGAATGCATGTGGGAACAGGAAGAAACTTTCAGCACTACGCTTGAACAAGCATGGCAGAGAGATCAACCAGCTACTACGATGAGCCAACTAGCATCAAAATTAACAAATGTTGCAGGTTCGTTGAAGCATTGGGGTCGGACAACTTTTGGGTCTGTTCGCCTCGAACTAAGGGAGTTACGAAAGAAGCTGGCTGCCCTACGGGCTGATCCATTGCGTGTAGGACCGAGTGAAGAGGAAAGAAAGGTGCAGGACCGTATTGTGGAGTTATCATACAGGGAAGAAATTATGATGAGGCAGCGATCACGCATACGCTGGTTGGCAGAAGGGGATAGTAACACACAATATTTCCAAAAGAAAGCAAGTGCGCGCAGGGCAAAAAAACACTATAACTCAGTTGCAAAGGTTGGATGGCTCAGCTTGTAATGATCCAGAAGAGTTGGCCAATCTGGCTACAAATTTTTATGAGAACTTGTATTCATCGGAGGGGACCATTGGGATGGAGGAGGTTCTGTCACACATTCCGTCTCGAGTTGATGCTCAGATGAACGCTCATCTTAACTCCCCTTACACAAATGAGGAAGTGAAAAACGCTTTGTTCCAAATGTTTCCAACAAAAGCTCCGGGTCCGGATGGTTTCCCGGCACACTTTTTTCAGCGACATTGGGATTTATGTGGAGAGGAAGTGACAAGTATGATTATCAGGGTGCTCAACGGAGATGACTCATTGGAGGATATAAATCAAACGTTCATCGTTCTTATTCCCAAGATAGCAAGTCCAAAAATTCTAGGACAATTTCGGGCTATAAGCCTATGCAATGTGATTTACAAAATTGCATCAAAGGTCTTAGCAAACAGGTTGAAAAGTATTCTCCCCGAGGTTATTTCTGAGGAGCAATCGGCTTTTGTTCCTGGTCGCCTAATCACAGACAATTTCATCACTGCATATGAGTGTTTGCATTACATGAAAACGAGGAGAGTTAAGGGCAATAGGTTCTGCGCACTAAAGCTGGATATGATGAAGGCGTATGACAGACTTGAGTGGTCTTATTTGAAGGAAGTAATGCTCAAGCTGGGAATTAGCCCTCGGTTCACGGAGACAGTAATGAGGTGCGTATCGTCTGTTTCTTTTTCGGTCCTTTTTAATGGTGGTAGCTTGAAATCTTTCAGGCCATCAAGAGGGCTACGTCAGGGAGACCCGATATCCCCCTATTTATTTTTGCTGGCAGCTGAAGGGCTATCTTGTTTGCTTAAAGCACATGACAGTGGGGTCCGGGGTCTCTCGGTTGCCCCAAACGCACCGGAGGTTAATCATTTACTGTTCGCCGATGACAGCCTCTTATTCTTTGAAGCAACAAGTGTAGGTGCAGCTAGGGTAAGAGATCTTCTGAATACATACTGTGCGGCCTCGGGCCAACGTATAAACACCGATAAATCGTCCATATACTTCAGTAAGAAGGTCTCTGATACCCAGCGTTTGGAGATTAAAAATATCCTGGATGTCCAGAACGAGGCATTATCAGAGAAATATCTTGGCTTGCCCACTGATGTTGGGAGGGAGAAGGAGGGATGCTTCAGGTATTTGAGAGACCGAATATGGAAGCACGTTCAGGGATGGATGGAGAAATGCATGTCGGCCGGAGGGAAGGAGGTATTGATAAAGTCAGTTGCACAGTCTATACCCACTTATTCGATGGCCTGCTTTAAGTTACCTCGAGGTTTATGCGAGCACATCAACGGGCTCCTGCGTAAATTTTGGTGGGGAAGTAAGCAGGGCCAGAGGAAACCGGCATGGGTGTCGTGGAGAACAATGTGCAAGCCCAAGTTCATGGGAGGCATGGGGTTTCGGGATATTGAGCTGTTTAATCTTGCTTTACTAGCCAGACAAGTTTGGCGTTTGCTTCAGGAACCGGATACTCTAAGCGCTAGAGTTTTAAAAGCAAAATATTACCCCCATGTTGATATTCTGAACGCAACTCTGGGCGCTCACCCGTCCCAGGTTTGGCGTTCTTTGATCGAAGGAAGAGATGTCCTTGCATTGGGTCTCATCAGAAGGATCGGTACAGGAGCAGATACACATATTTGGCATGATAATTGGCTGCCACGTGACTACAAGTTGAGGCCAATATGCTCCATTACAACAAACCCGCCACAACTAGTCTCTGATTTGATTGACCCAGTTATGTGTACTTGGAATAAATAGGTGATCGATGAGCACTTCATTGCTCCGGATGCGGATGTAATACTGAACATCCCTTTGAGTTCTAGGTTGCAGCCGGACTTTTGGGCATGGCATTACGATCGAAAGGGTCTATTCTCTGTCCGATCTGCCTACAAAATGATAAACGGGATAAAGTTCCAGAGAGAGGATTGGTTGGAGCACAGGCCGGGGCACTCAAATCAGATGCAGGAAAGGAAATCATGGTCGAGACTATGGAAAGTTGCAGTTCCGTCAAAGGTTCGAGTCTTCGTTTGGAGATTATCTCACATGTCTCTCCCCACAGGCACAACTCGACATGAAAGAAATATGGCGACCAGACCGGGGTGCTCCATATGTAGCGCTGATACAGATTCATGGCGGCACTCTCTCTTCGAGTGCCGTATGGCAAGGTGTGTATGGGCCTTGGGGGACGAGGAGGTTGTTGAACATATGTTGTCCAACATAATTGAAGATGCAAGGTTATGGCTGTTTTGGCTGTTTGAGTCTATGTCTCAGCATGATCTAGCGAGAGTGCTTATCACTATGTGGGCTATTTGGTGGGCAAGAAGGAAGGCTATACACGATAATGAATTCCAGAGTCCTCTATCTACGATGTGCTTCATCAATCGTTACTTGGAAGAACTGGACATTGCTACAACGAGGAGGGAAAAGCTTGCAAAACCCCCTCAGCACCGTGTTCATTGTTGGATTGCTCCAGGAGAAGACGCAGTGAAGATCAATGTTGATGGCGCAATCTCAAGATCGGGTAAGGTGGGAGCTGCGGCTGCTATATGCAGAGACAAGCATGGCAATTATATGGGGTCATCAGCTGTTACTTTTGATGGACTTGTGGATGCGCCAAGTCTGGAAGCCCATGCGTGCAGCGAGGCACTAGCTCTGGCAAGAGATCTTCATATCTCACATGCGGTAATAGCATCTGATTGCATGCAGGTGGTATCCGACATCAATGGAAGAACGCTATCATCTTATGCACTAGTCATAGATGAAGTTAGGGCATCGATGAATGAGTTTGTAAAAGTTAGTTTTCGCTATGAGTGTAGGGAAGCAAACCTTGAAGCACACGCCATTGCCAAGGCGGCTTCAGCTTTCCCTCCAGGTCGCCGGTTGTGGCTAGGGGTTCTACCAGACATTGCTTGTATTGCTTCGGCTTTGAATCGTTGAATAAAATCCCTAGTTCACCTAAAAAAAGACTACTTCCTATGTGCAGCACTCAACGCTTCAGAAAAAAACGTGCAGCACTCGGTCACCATACGGACCGGTGTCCCGTGGATCAGCCCCAGGCCGCATCCGCTTTAATAAATAGCTAGTTTAAGTTAGGGTTTAGACTCGGGTTTTATTGTATTCTTTAGCCATCGCTACAATTCGCATCTATGAGACGTGTAGGACTACCGCTTTGTCAGATCCACAGTGGAACCCTAACTTTTCATCTAGTTTGTGTAGTTAATTTTTTATTCGCAATTTCAGATTGCAATTCACCTTTGTTCTTGCTAGTTCTTCGGTTGCTTGAAGTAACTCGAACCTTGTTGTTCAGGTTGATCGTGCCTACGGCAAGGTCAATAACCATCGGAGATTGGTTTAGCGATTGTCGAGGCGTATCGTCGGGCACGGTATAACCGGATCGTCAAGGTCAAAATCCACCAAATCGATAATTATCCCCACTCTCATTGAAAGATCGGGCCGCCGTCACATCACAACTAAGATGACTTTTTTTATGTAGAACCTTAAGGAGGACGTTTCCCTACCGACTCAATCTTCCAAATCGACACAGTATGGTTTCTAGACAATGCCCATGTGCAACACAGGTGCAGAGGATGTAACTCACCTAGTATCTAAATGCAACAAAGCAGTCGAGGCATGTCATCTTTTATGGTTGGATGAGATTATATATCAAGAGGGCGTGCATCGTCGATATGGCGGGTGAAGCTGTAATGGATTTTCTGATTCAGACTCCGATACAAGAGCTTGGTCTTCTCGGCCAAAATAATATACATGAAATAATAGCCATCGCCTATTGGTATTTTTGATGGGAAAGAAGGAAAATTGTCTATGTTGAGCAAATACATAATTCCAATGAAATAGTATCATACATCAAAGCTTTAACAACGGATGTTGTCGCCTCATTAGCTCCAAAGGCAATGATAAAGAAAGATGAATTGCTTAAGCCACCAGCTAGCACTACTAGGGAAAAGCCTAGCAGCAGCGCGGGTTTTAGACCTATCAGTAGCACGGGGTTATGCGCTACTGATAAGGCGCTACAGCTAACGTGTAGCAGTAGCGTGCCTCCTCCCACGCTACTGCTAAATCGACTTAGTAGTAGCGAGTTCCCGGAGGAGCGCTACTGGTAATTAGTAGTAGCGCTTCTCCCTGCCCGCGCTGCTACTATTATTTCGTATTTTATTTCTTATTTATTTCATGTTGTATTCGTACAACCATACACAAGTTTTCATACAACAGGAATTTAGAAATTGTTTTTACATCATAATGAGTTATTACATCACGGGGTGAAAGAACCGTGTGGACTAGTTTCAAGTGGATGGACATCCACTTGAAACTAATCCGCGATTCTTTCACCCAATGATATAATAAATATCATCATCATCATCATATCATTAACAACTTATCATCATAATACATCATTGTCATATAACACCTCCTCAAGATCATCATTTTCATCAATGAGACATCACATAGCAAATTGGTCACTAGTCGTAATCACAAGTACTCCTCACATCATCAACTCAAACACATTGTATCACATAATAAACATATTGTACCTCATAGGACATACTATATTCTCTTAGGACCTATTATATTCTCTAAGGTAAAATAGCAAAAAACAAGATAGCCCCTGACTCTCCATTATGGAGAATGGAGATTATCCTGTCTCCAATTCTTGCCTTTCACTTAATGTTACTTTCTAGAACCTCCTTGCGAATGTCCAAACTTTTTTTCCATTCTTTGATTAGCATGTGTTCACCCGTTTTAGAAATCCGATATGCACATGTGAGCTCCTTAGATTGACGTGGTTGTAGGTTCATAACTGCAAGGCGACCATTCTGATACATCAGATGAGGCACACAATCCATCGGGATTTCCTGTTGAAAAACATAGTAATAACTTCATAGTTGGCAATGATGCATGTACTAATTTTAGAAGTATGCAAAAGATGCACGGATGTCGTAATAGTAAAAAATCTTACCAGGGTATCTCCATAGAAGTTACCATGGTTCAACACGTGCACTAGTGGCACGTCTTCACCATAATTTGGAGGAGTTCGATAATAGGTATTGTAATTCTCAAGAAAAGTACAATAAGCAATCAAATGATTTTTCTCCTTATAAGTTAATTCGGAGCCATCAGTGTAGTGGGTTTTGTCTACCATCTTCTGCACATTATTTGAAGATTCAAAATAAGCTGTCAATGGAAATAAGCTGTCAACTATTTTGAAATAAACAATATAAATTAGTTAATAACTATGTTTGAGAAACTCACATTGCAGTAGAATCAGAAGCGTATCAACAAGGACACAAATGTCCATATTGTCTTGCTCGATGTCAGGATTACCAAGAACCATGGTGACAATCATACCCTCATAGAAACCATACATTTTGCAAAGTGCTTCCCAATTTTGGCAACCAAAATGGGTTACGCTCTGAGAATTGTACAGATTTACTTCAAAATCGATATTATGATGGATCCTTAGGTGTATTTTCTTTGTTTCATAATTTTCATGGTCTTAGGTGTATTTTAGTTCTAGATACATCCATTTTTATCCATTGGGGGGCGAAGCAGAGGATGGACGTGCATAAAAAGGACGAGATTCAATGAGAAGTCACATCTCGAGAAATGCGCATTCGATGACTGACAAGATCCCAACACCGATAGCCGTTGTGCTCATCACTGTAACGTAAGAAGGCATTCAACAGATTGATCGGACAGTTTGGTGGGTGAAGAACGTAGCAAACGCAACCAAACAAAGTGTTTAGTAATCCATCCGTTCGAAACTACTTGTCGGAGTAATAGATGTATGTAGACATATTTCAATTCTAGATACATCCTTTTGATCCATTTGTGCGACAAGCAATTCCGGACGAAGGGAGTTGTCAGGGGAATGCCCACAAAGACGCCCGGAATGTCACCATGTAGAGCAAAGGTGGGATGATTTTGATGAGGTAGGTGGCTACGATCATCAACGCACTAGCCGCCTCATTAAGGTGGCGATGCTTGCGCTTAGCAACACCATTTTGACCACAAGCACAAGACGAGAACCGAGCAAGTGTGCTTTTCTCAACAAGGAATCCGTGCAGCAAATGAGGGATATACACACAAGCAGAATCTACACGAAAGACATGGATATGAGTGGAAAACTGAGTATGAACCAAGGCGGCAGACTTCTTATAGATAGACCTCACTACAAGAAGGCATAAAATATATCAACTTGTGTCGAGACAAATCATTATAAAGGTAATATAGTGCGATGGCCTCCTTTCAAGGCAAAGGCAGCTGGATCCCAAACATCAGAGTGAACAAGATCGAAAGGACGTCGAGACAGAGTCTCGCTCTAAGGATAAGGCAATTGAACGTGTTTACCCAACTAACAATCTTGACTGTATAAAGACACATTACCAGAGACAGATCCAAGGAGACCATGTCGAACTAAGGATGAGATTCAAGAACCACACATGCGACTGGGACAATCATGCCAGAACGAGTGGGTAGACGAGGTAAGTGAGTTGAAGGGACTGGCGGCGGGTGTAGCGGAGGGAAGGCGAAGCCTAGCACACTCCAGAGGGCGTGTGACTCATAGCGCTGAGGGCCAACACCAAGTAGAGAACCTGTGTGCCGATCCTAAATCAGAACAAGAGTCGAAGTTGAGAATGACCCTACAACCAAATTAAAAATCTAACCTCTTGAAATGAGCTGCCTGTTAAGTATCATTAGCAGTAAGAACATGTACATGAGAATTTAGAGGGCCATTGCGGTGTTGACTGCCTGTGCGGCTATGGCGGTGCACAGCAGGTAACACGAGATGTGGGATTGAGGCGTCACACATAGCAACCCAAAGTCAGGCGAAGGATGCCCAGCTGGACTGGTAGGGAGCAGAGAGTACACGTGAGGTGTGGCAAATCTGGTATCTGCATGTGGGTTTGTTACTAGGCTTGGTTGGATCATAGTAATGATTTGTGATAGATTCCTTCCTTTGAAGATTGAAGCAGGAGAACTTTAGGGTGTAGTATGATCAACCTGAGATGTATCGGATTTATATAGGTATAGTATGATTGGCATGAGTGTGGTATTGGTGGACTATTGGATCATATTGGATATTACTACTTGGATTCTAGGTTGGAGGTAACTTGGGCATTTGGATTTGTGATATTTTGACCTAAGCTTAGTAGCTTGTATGTGCACCATATGGATATGGGCATGTAGATGATAAATGGATCGGAGTTGGTAGACTTTGATGATTTTGCTAGCCCTCCTCATATGTATTGGACTATATAACTATGGTACTAGGCTTGGTTGGATCATAGTTATGATTTGTGCTGGATTCCTTCATTTGAAGATTGAAGCTGGAGAACTTTAGGGTGTAGAGTTATCAACGTGAGATATATCGGATTTATATAGGTATAGTATGATTGAAATGAGTGTGGTATTGGTTGACTATTGGATCATCTTGCATTTGCTACTTGGATTCTAGGTTAAGATAACTTGGGCATTTGGATTTGTGATATTTTGACCTAAGCTTAGTAGCTTGTATGTGCCCCATATGAATATGAGCCATGGAGATGATACAAATGGATAGGAGTTGGTAGACTTTGATGATTTTGCTAACCCTCCCCAAAAATGTTATGTACAAGATCATCATGGTCGTGGAGGGAAAACTAGGCATGACTCAACCCAATGTATAAGAAGAAATATGATTTTGACCATGCGAATGGAAATACATCTACATGCAGCGCCAACGGAAAAAAAATGTTAATTTAGGGGATTCTGATACGAAGCCACCTTGTAAGAGGATAGTGAGTGCAGGCAACCCTACGTTGGTGAAGGATCCTTCCTTGGCGCCGGGGGAAATGAAGTGACAGGGGTATTAAGACTGTGTGGGCAAAATTGGGACAAGTGACCCAGCTCAGGGTTCCTCTTTGCAAGTTCAAGTGAAAAGGCAGAGGATGGCAGGGCGTGTCGCTCTTGATAGCGTTTTCATTGCTTCTTCACACCTCTCGTGCACTCTCCCTTTCCCGCCAATTCGACTTGGCGTCCTTACCTTGTTTGAGGGTTATGTGTCACGGACTTGGTTCCACATCCCACGTTCCCTTGCTGGGAGTCCCTAGCCTTGGCGACAGGTAGCGACGTGCACTTGGGCATTTGACGTCCTTGGGTAAGTTCGGGGGCGATGCCCAAGCTTGCAGCTATGGCGACAACTTGCATGGGAGCAGATGATGTAGGAACAAGGCAGCACACGAGTAACTCGCAGCCAGGGGAATGATACCTAGCCGGACATGCAGGTAGTGGAGAGTACACGGAAGGTGTAGGTAGGGGTGAAAACGCTGTCGGGAGCGTACTGCTGCTGCCTTTAGATCCAGAGCCGAGTGGCGAGGGTATGACGATAGGGGAAGCGGGGAAGATTCCGTCCTTTGAAGATTGAAGATGGAGAACTTTAGGGTGTAGTATGATCAACCTGAGATATATCGGATTTATATAGGTATAGTATGATTGTCATGAGCGTGGTATTGGTGGACTATTGGATCATCTTGGATATTACTACTTGGATTCTAGGTTGGAGGTACCTTGGGCACTTTGATTTGTGATATTTTGACCTAAGCTTAGTAGCTTGTATATGCCCCATTGGATCATCTTGGATATTACTACTTGGATTCTAGGTTGACGGTAACTTGGGCATTTGGATTTGTGATATTTTGACCTAAGCTTAGTAGCTTGTATGTGCCCTATATATGGATATGAGCATGGAGATGATACAAACGGATCTGAGTTGGTAGACTTTGATGATTTTGCTAGCCCTTCCCATATTTATTTGACTTAGATAACTATGATGTGATACTAGGCTTGGATTATAATTATGATTTTTGCTAGATTCCTTTGAAGATTGAAGCTAGAGAACTTTAGGGTGTAGTATGATCAACTTGAGATATATTAGATTTATATAGGTATATATGATTAGCATGAGTGTGGTATTGGTGGACTATTGGATCATCTTGGATATCACTACTTGGATTCTAGGTTGGAGGTAACTTGGGCACTTGGATTTGTGATATTTTTACCTAAACTTAGTAGTTTGTATGTGCCCCATATGGATATGAGCATGGAGATGATACAAATGGATCGGAGTTGGTAGACTTTGATGATTTTGCTAGCCCTCCTCATGTGTATTGCACTTAGATAACTATGATACTAGGCTTGGTTGGATCATAGTTATGATTTTGTGCTAGATTCCTTTGAAGATTGAAGCTGGAGAACTTTAGGGTGTAATATGATCAACCTGAGATATATCAGATTTATATATGTATAGTATGATTGGCATGGGTGCGGTTTGGTGGACTATTGGATTATCTTGGATATTACTACTTGAATTCTAGGTTGGAGATAACTTGGGCACTTGGATTTGTGATATTTTGACCTAAGCTTAGTAGCTTGTATATGCTCCATATGGACATGAGCATGGAGATGATATAGATGGATCGAAGTTGGTAGACTTTGATGATTTTGCTAGCCCTCCCCATATGTATTGGACTTGGATAACTATGATACTAGGCTTGGTTGGATTATAATTATGATTTTTGCTAGATTGCTTTGAAGATTGAAGCTGGAGAACTTTAGGGTGTAGTATGATCAACTTGAGATATATCAGATTTATATAGGTATATTATTGGCATGAGTGTGTTATTGGTGGACTATTGGATCATCTTGGATATCACTATTTGGATTCTATGTTGGAGGTAACTTGGGCACTTGGATTTGTGATATTTTTACCTAAGCTTAGTAGCTTGTATGTGCCCCATATGGATATGAGCATGGAGATGATACAAATGGATCGGAGTTGGTAGACTTTGATGATTTTGCTAGCCCTCCTCATGTGTATTGGACTTAGATAACTATGATACTAGGCTTGGTTGGATCATAGTTATGATTTTGTGCTAGATTCCTTTGAAGATTGGAGCTGGAGAACTTTAGTATGATCAACCTGAGATATATCAGATTTATATATGTATAGTATGATTGGCATGGGTGCGGTATTGGTGGACTATTGGATCATCTTGGATATTACTACTTGAATTCTAGGTTGGAGATAACTTTGTGCACTTGAATTTGTGATATTTTGACCTAAGCTTAGTAGCTTTTGTATTCTCCATATGGATATGAGCATGGAGATGATACAAATGGATCGGAGTTGGTAGACTTTGATGATTTTGCTAACCCTCCCCAAGAATGTTATGAATACAAGATCATCATGTGAGGATAATTTGGATTAATTGGAATAGATGGCAATTTTTGTGGTATGTGCCTTTTTGGGGTAGCTGATCTTGATTTTATCATGTGTTGGATGCAATAGTAGTAGGAGAGTATGACTTATGAAGTGATATTATATTCGTGGACAAATATATCTTTAATAAACCTTCGAACAATTTGGATTTTATTTAGGTGATTGTGATCTTGAAAAACAAAATCTCGTGGATGATAACTTCTAATTTTTGTATCTATAGTCATCAAGTGAAAGCTTGCTTTACATTGGACTTTCAAACCGTGATACTGGGCTTGGTTGGCTGATCTTGCTTTTGTTATGTGTTGGATGCAATAGTAGTAGGAGAGTATGACTTATGAAGTGATATTATATTCGTGGACAAATATATCTTTAATAAACCTTGGAACAATTTGGATTTTACTTAGGTGATTGTGATCTTGAAAAACAAAATCTCATGGATGATAACTTCTAATTTTTGTATCTATTGTCATCAAGTGCAAGCTTGCTTTACATTGGACTTTCAAACCGTGATACTGGGCTTGGTTGGGTCATGATTGTGATTTGTTGTAGATTCCCACCTTTGAAGATTGAACCTGGAGAACTTTTGGGTGTAGTATGATCAACCTGAGATATATTGAATTTATATAGGTGTAGTACAATTAGCATGATTGTGGAATTGGTGGACCATTGGATCATCTTGGATTGAATTAGCTGTAAGGAAACAAAGATCTTTGAGTAATAGAAATGGTGTTTGGTTAGATGATATAACTACTTGGATTCTAGGTTGGAGATAAATTGGGCACTTGGATTTGTGATTTTTTTTACCTAAGATTAGTAGGTTGTATGTACCCCATGTGGATATGAGCATCGAGATGATACAAAGGGATTGGAATTGGCAGACTTTGATGGTTTTGATGGCCCTCCGTAAGAATGTTATGAGTACATGATCATCATGTAAGGATGGTTCGGATTAATTAGAATAGATGGCAATTTTGTTGGTATGTTCCTTGTTGAAGCAGCTGATCTTGAGAAATGTGCATCCGACGACTCACCAGATCCGAACACCGACAACCCTTGTGCTAATCACTGTAACCTAAAAAGACCCACTCAACATATTGATCAGACAGTTTGGTGCGTGAAGAACGTAGCAGAGGCAACCAAACAAATGAAGTGTTTAGTAGTTAGAAGAATGCCCACAAAGACGCTCGAGAGGAATATCACCATGTAGAGCAAAGGAAGTATGAATGTTGATGAGATAGGTGGCTACGATCATCAACGCACTATCCGCCTCATGAAGGTGCCGATGCTTGCGCTCAGAGAGGCACCATTCTGAGCCTGAGCACGAGGATAAGAGAACTGAGCAAGTATGAATGTTGATGATTTTGCTAACCCTCCTCATATGTACTGGACTTAGATAACTATGATACTAGGCTGGTTGGATCGTAGTTATGATTTGTGCTAGATTCCTTCCTTTGAAGATTGAAGCTGGAGAACTTTAGGGTGTAGTATGATCAACCTGAGATATATCAGATTTATATAGGTATAGTAGGATTAGCATGACTACGGTATTGTGGACTATTGGGATCATCTTGGATATTGCTACTTGGATTCTAGGTTGGAGTCTTGGAGATAACTTGGGCACTTGGATTTGAGATATTTTGACCTAGGTTTAGTAGCTTGTATGTGCCCCATATGGATATGAGCATGGAGATAATACAAATGGATCGGAGTTGGTAAGCTTTGATGATTTTGCTAACAACCCCCCCCCCCACCCCAAGAATGTTACGAGTACAAGATCATCATGGGAGGATGATTTGGATTAACTAGAATAGATGGCAATTTCAA